>OZ014531.1:64925987-65529359 GCA_963966105.1 Volucella zonaria | reverse complement strand
AACCGCTCTTGAGCTCTACGAGCAAAGACGTGAAGAACATCGGTTTCTCTAAAAGAGCACAAGAAGCGCGCGATCAAAGATATTGAGAGACTGTGCTCCAGAAACAACGTATGGAAGTTTTATCAACAGGTAAACGGAACGTATAAAGGCAACAAGATCTGTAAAGAATCCTGTAGAGATGAAGAAAGCAACTTTGTAGTAGTCAAGTTTCACGGTCGGGAGAAAAAAAAAAGAATTCTATGACATATGGCAGTATTTTTAAAGACAATCGAGTGTCATGACAAACTCGTCCGCCTGCGGAGAATGACCGAGACCCTTGATGTTGAAAAAGGTTTTAGAGAAGGAGATGTATAGTCTTGTGACTTCTTTAACATCATACTTGAACTCGCAACAAATACTAGTGTTCGCCGATGATATTCACATAACTGGTGATATTCACATAATTATTCACATAATTGAAACACAATCACGGGCTGTATCGAAGCAGATGAAGATATCCTCTGTCGTTTCGGTTCCGTTTGCGTTGACTGATGTTGGAGTAATAGATTCAACGGCGAACTATACGGTGAAATCGATCTAGCTTGCGGAGTCTTCGAACCTAACCCCAAGCAGCAACCTACTAGAAGTTCTTGCCTTAGTGCGACTTGGAGTTAACAACTGAAATGAGTTACTCGTAGCTAAGGATCGGGATAATTAGGGATACTTGTTAGTTAAGATCTAGGCTCACCCCGAACTGTAGCGCCACCTAAGTAAGTAAGCATAATTGCTCATAAATTATCATAAAAAACTGTTGCTTAATTATTCCCTACGATCTTAAATCTTCTGAGCTTTTAGCAGGAGCACCACTTGCGTGGGCTGCTTTCTTCAAAACCACTATTAGGCTCTTTGGAATATAGCTTTCTCTAAATCACAAGAAAAAGAACATAAAAAAGAATAACTTCTTTTCGGGTAGCAACAATTAGAACAGTCCCATTCAAGACGAACATTATTCATTTTCAAAACTGAAAATGTAAAAAGAGAAGTCGAGAGGAGGATATTAATGACGATGAACTTCCCGCAGCTATCGAGGAAAATCCAACTTGCTGCAAGGATTAAAGTCTTAACTGCAACTATAACACGTCACCTTTCAGCTATCTGAAAGACAAAAAAAAAACTGAAAACATAGGTACCCCACCTCCTAACATCATCGACAATTATACGACATTTTGAAGGTGCAATATCTTTGATGAACAGACACCATATAGATCCTTTTTCGCATAAAGTCGTCACCTGCCCCACAGGGGATTTGCTAAGGCAAATACTCAACCCAAAAGAGTAACGATGACTGGATGGTGGGGAAGTTTAGGCAATCACCTTCAAAATAGGCAGTTTATAGACCTAAATACTATAAAACAGTATTTTCTCTAACCCAAAAGGATAAGAATTTCATCCAAAAAAGTGTATATTTTTTCTTGCTTGGAATATTAGAAAAAGATGATATATGGTATGTAAATGGAAATTATTTCATAGATTAAACTTTGTGAGTTTTTAAAATAGCGGTGTATAATTATACACAAGATTTCTTGAAGAGCGATGGCAAGGGAGATTTGGAACGATTTTTGAAACTTCGTTTGTGCGATTTGTAATTTTTACAATAAGCCAAAATCTGGCAACACTTCGAGAAAGTTTTTAAAAGCCTTTCTATTATGTAACAGATACAAATTCGACATTCGTCTTCATAAATAATTCTTAATTTCACTTACAATTAATATGACCAACTGTAAATTGTAAAATCCTGCCGAATTAATAAACAAACTTACAAACAAATGTAAAGGCAGGTACAAATTTGACAGGCGTCGTCGTTTTGTTTGACGTAGGGCTAGCTTGACAGCGATTCAAATTTCAGGTAGTCCTTGTGACTGTCACTGGCTTGTAAAACAACTGTCACTAAATTGCTGATGGATGAGTGAGATACTCAAAAGACATTCATTTAACTGTGAATAAATGCGTTAAAAATCTGACATTTTGGAGGATGGAGTTAACTAGGAGCTAAACGCCAATAAAAAAAATAATACGCTTTTAATAGAAAACATTGAAAATAAAAATAAAAATCGGTCCTTTAATATTCGAGGACTTTCCGTTTTTTAAATGTTTTATCTAAATACTGCTAATGGATCTGCATAAAGGTCACTGACTGTGGTCTTCCTATAGCGTTAAGCTACCTACCACCAATTTGCTCATCTCCCTGTTGTTTTGTTTCTTTTTATTTTCAAATATTATTGCACCAAATATTGCATATTAAACGGTCTGATAATATTTTGATGTACTCTTTTGTTGATCAAAAATAATTTGAAATTAATATGCCTAACGGCGGTTTTACCCCTTATCCTTCGGCATTGTATGAAGAATTTTCAAATTTGTTTGTCAACAAATATAAATATGGACATCTGTTAATTTTTATTAGCCTGTTGTGTTTATTTGTTATTGAATTGATTTTCCACTTATATATGTTGACTTAGTAAATTTAACACGAATATATTCCAATTTAACTTATTTGGTTGGAGTCGTGTCTACGAGTACGTTTTTATTTAGATTTTTTAGGTCTATAGGAAAGGAAAAGAGGAGAAATTAAGAAGAAGAAATAGAGATATCGGATGGGGAAAAAAGTGGATTGCTGACGTTAATTCCGGCCTTCAAAATGTGCAGACAATTCCTTCTTAAATCGTCCTGCAGAATTAACTCTTTTTTAAGTTTATAGAAAGTGGATTCCAAACGCGAAGGGCATAAACAAAAACTACAACCCTCGTACAAGACATTTATACTTATTTTTCTATCGGAACAGAGCACTTAGACTTAGAAAGAACTAGTTCATTTTACTCCTTGTATGTTCTTTGTACTGGAATTTCTCAGCCTGTTGTGTGAAAGATTAGCAATCGTTATAGTGGCAAAGCGTCTATAATATCAATACCCTCGACAAAACCAAGTACCTGTATGCAAACGTAGATCGGATACTCACAGAGATAGTGTTTCTGATGTTGTCATCACTCCCACAGAAAGCATGGCAGGCCGTTGTATCTCTTATGCCTAGCACACTAAAATCCTTTGCAAACGCGTAGTGCCCCGTCACGAAGCCTAAGCAGTATTTCCTACTGAGGACGAGCGGACGTCGGGAAGTATTGACATGGTTTGCCGGCAATCCCAATAGTCTTGCTATCTGCAGTTATGCTCATATGAAAACCAACTTTTAATAGAAGCCCTAACTGAGGCCGTTCTAACCCAGGTTAATGTCATAAAAAATTCTACTCTGAGACTTGTTTATTAAGTTCCTAGGATCCTATTGGCGCTACAGTTCGGGGTGAGCCTGGGCCTTAACTAACAAGGCTTTCCAGTTAGTCCCGTCTTTAGATCCACTTGCGCATTCCAAATCGGTTGAGGTCCCTTCTATTTGCACTTGCGACCTAAGTGGAAGTTTTTCGCTCTACATGGCCGTCTCAGACGATTGATTGATGCGCAGTTTTCTGACTAGGCCCATGTGACTTTACAGCTCATATAGACCGGCGTTGAATCTTCTCCTCCAAAACTCGAAACTAGGATCATTAAATTCAGCCTTCTGACTGAATTGAGAGAAGCCTCGCATTCGCAAACTATCTTCGAAGTTGTGCAGGGCAAAGCAGGATTTTAAGCACAACCGGCTGGAAGGCAAGAAGCTTAAACTTGACAATCTCTTTCTCCAGAATGATACCAGCGTAGTATCCTAAATCGGCTTTGGAGCTATCCACGAAGACTCAGCTGCCTTCTGCCTCAGATTCTGGCCGAAACAACGGTGCCGTCGTATTTTCGCAGCAACAGGAGTTCTGTGCTTTACTACATAGGAATGTGATCCAAGACTTGTATGCAGACGCTAAAGCAGTGATGTAGAGTGGCGAGGTATTATCAGTATTTTTCCAATCCAAGCACTTCTGCTTGTTGAAGATATCCTGTTGCTGCCAAGAAATGGTGCTACAATGACGAAGCGTAAAAGTCGTTTGGAAATATAGTAGTAAGTACCGTGTCTGTTTTATAAAATATTGAATCCAAACAGAAATCTAAAGAAAAACGTAGCGAAATCTAAAACGCTCATCATGTTATTTGGAATAAATGTCTCAATATCTACAGAATCATCGGCTGCAACAGCAAGTATAACATTTTTGTAGGTGTATCAGAATTGATCTTGTTCTATGCTACGCAAGTGTGAGGACCTAGAAAGTTTGAGGCTATCGGAACATTACTAAGGAAGCATTACATCGTGCACCCAATAGTCTGTACTACATGTTAAAACACTTGTCTCCACTGTTCACCAAAATTCTTAAGTAGAATCTGAACTATCTACATTGTGAAAGTGCAAAATATGCAAGATACTCTGGGAAAAGCGGTTAGACAAGCAGTTCAGTCCAGGACAGGATTGTACAGAGAAGGAGTGGAAATCCCAGAAGACTTTGGGATGGATTTGGATCTCGTTAGCTCTATCAACTTATCCCTAGTATGTATGAAAAGTTTACCTCAAGATATAGACTGGATAAGATATAACATAGAAAAAGTAATTTTTCTCCCGCGATGAATTCAGGGCAAGGCCCAGTTTTTGACGAAATAAGGAGAATGTCTTCGGTAGTAATGTCCTGTCAGCTGATCTAGTGCTAATCTTCATAACAAAGTGGAGGTTAATTTGAAAATCATTACATAGAACAACGAAAAGTGGCAAAATTGATAGAACACATTCGATGCATTATTAGGCACAGTGTTCAAAAGCAGTACAATGAGATCATAATGAGAAGCCCAGGAGAACTCATCTACCTATAATCCTCTATAAATTAAGTTTGAAATACTGCAAAGACATCAAATAACTTGAATTCTGAAAAAAATTTTAAAGTATTTCTTATTGTTATTATTATTATTAACAAGACCTAGATCGTTGAACCCAAATTTGTATCTCATTTTCAATAGAAAACTTTTGCAAAAATATTTTATACATATTATTAAAGGAACTCAATTGCCATAAAATAAATGTCCTTTGAAAAAGTTCCTCCAGCTTTCGCATGTGCAGTCCTTTGTCATTTCGTGCTCCTCGTACTCGTATATGCCATTGCTGCGGATAATGTGGCTTTTCGAGATGATGTACGAGCACGAATAGGTATGTGATTTCTTTCTTTCTCTTTATGGTTTCTAAAGTAGGAACTTGCACTAAATTCATAGTACGTGATGCTAGATGACGAATTATGTGACAGAATGTGCATGAATTGCAAATTTTCCATTTTATTTCTGGAGGTGAGTTAAGAAGGTGAGTGCACTGACTTTTGAATGAGTTGCAAAGTTTTAAAACACTTGAATTACATTAATTCGGATCTCACTAACATTTGGAGGAAAGAACTTTTGCATTTACGACTCATGTAAGCATCTTTTTAAAATAATAAAAAAATAATAATATATTCTCATATGGGTGCATGGAATTTTTACACTTTACACGTTCCATTTAGGTAAGTGTTCTGAGTTAGTTTTGAGAAATATCAACACATTAAAGAGAAAGATGTGGGCTTTAGATTTCCAGAATTTCGAACTTCCATCTATTTGAAACTGTCTCATCTCAATTACTTTTAAAAAATCGAATTCTACTTTGGATTACCTCGTTAGTAAGATCAAAATTTGGTGTTGCTTTTGTATCTGAGTGGTCTATTCAATTTTTTCTTAATATGATGTTACCACTGAATATAGTAATAAAAGCTGACGCACTCTGAAATACGAGTAGTATACTAAATCCACATTTAAATGTGTCCTTAATTTTGTGTATTTGATTTATAACTGACTTTGCATATTAGCTTTTCTGTAAACATGGACCTTGTCTGAAGTTTGACAATCCGAAATGTTAGGACAATGAATATGCAGATAATATTGTTTCGGAAGGTGAGCCAATGTTATTTTACAAAAGCCAAGGAACAGAAACATAGTTCAGCAAGAGAATAAAAGGAATTTATAAGCACATATACCGAATGTCCCAATAAGCTGCCTACTAAATACTAATAAATATTTTAAATCCAGAATTATGGGAATTATATCTAAGTCAAATTGATGTACTTTGCCAACTACTTAATGGATATTATTCCAACCGAATCCTGACAGCGATTTAAGGAGCAGATACGAGGGCGGGTCAATAAGTACGTGACACAGATTTTTTGATAAAAAAATAATTTTATTTTTCAACGTAGTCTCCCTTGAGCTCTATACACTTTGTCCAACGCTTCTCCAATTTTTTTATCCCTTCCAAAAAAAATGATTTGTCGAGGTCCTCAAAATAGGCCTTTGTTTGCGAGATGACTTCATCATTGGAGTCAAATCTTTTTCCACCAAGCCATTTCTTCAGGTTTCGGAGCAAGAAGTAGTCGCTCGGAGCCAAATCTGGAGAATAGGGTGGATGAGGGAGCAATTCATAGCCCAATTCATGGATTTTTGCCATGGCAACTGCACATGTGTGCACCCTTGCATTGTCTTGGTGGAAAAGAACTTTTTTCTTGGCCAAATGAGGTCGTTTTTTTTTTCAAATCGTCATTGAATCGGTCCAATAAGTTGGCATAATATTCCTCATTGATTGTTCTTCCCTTTTGAAGGTAGTCAATGTGGATTATCCCGCGTGCATCCCAAAAAACAGTCGCCATAACTTTATTGGCTGACAAACCCACCTTGGCCTTCTTTGGCGCCGATTCACCCTTAGAAACCCACTGTTTTGACTGTTGTTTGTTCTCTGGTGTGTTGTGATGGATCCATGTTTCGTCCACGGTTACAAAACGGCGCAAAAACTCCTCCATATTGCGATTAAACAACGCCAAACCTTCCTGTGAAGTTGTTACACGATTGCGTTTGTGGTCGACTGTGAGCAAACGCGGCACCCATCTTGCGGAAAGCTTTCTCATGCCCAAGTGATCATTCAAAATTGAAACCACTGAGCCATGCGAGATCCCTACGGCTTCCACAATCTCTCGCACTTTCAATCTTCGGTCGGCCAACACCATATCGTGAATTTTTTCGATTGTTTCGGGTGTAGAGACCTCAACTGGGCGTACAGGACGTTCGGCATCTTCAGTGCTTGTACGGCCACAACGAAATTCAGTAAACCACTTTTTTACCATTGAAATCGATGGTGCAGAGTCCCCATAGTATTTATCAAGCTTAGCCTTGGTCTCGGTAATGGTTTTTTTTCGCAAGAAATAATGCTTAATAAGCACACGAAATTCACTTTTTTCCATTTTCTCCTCAAATTAGTGAGTAGTCTGATAAAAATAGCTGTCAAACACAAACTAACTGACGCAGCAAGTTTAAATTTTGACAGGAGTCAACTGACAGATGCCTGTTGACAGGAGCAGTGTTGCTGTTTCAGTAAAGAGGTCAGAAATTCTTATTGACCCGCCCTCGTAGCAACTATCTTCGACGCCTTCATCTTAGGGAATATTTTTTTAATATTTAATTTTGGTGGGGGCTGAGGCCCCCATTTATTGGCTTAATACAAGCTCAATCTAACTTAAAAACTAACAGAAAGGCTTAAGAGCTAGCAACCAAGGAAGTGATAGAGGTGATCTTGTTTGAGACGAGGAGTGCTCAGGTGGAAATCAAAAAGGGACAGGTTTGAGTTGACCTTTCGGAGCATTCGGGAGATTGGTTCGTTGGAGCCATAAGAGGTTCAGTGGACCGGTAGATAGAAGAGTCGAGGACAACGTAGATTGCGGGGGTTGGTATTGAAGGAAATGGAGTTCAAAATGGATGCGCAGCCGATGGAACCTGAGAGAAGTCGATGAATGAAAAGAATGTCAGCAGTATTCCTACTTTCTTCTAACGAATTCATATTTAGAAGTTTGAGGCGGTCCTGATAGGGAGGTAAGATTAAAGGGTCGTTCCACCGCAGACCACGGAGGGCAAATCGGAGGAATCGACGTTGAATACCCCTGATTCGGGAAACATGAAGCCGGTGAAAGGGGGACCAAGCTTAATTGGCATACTCAAGCAGGGGGCGAACAAAGGAAATATAGAGAGATCTGGTTATATACGGGACCTTGGACCATCGTTTAATAAAGCCAAGTGATGGGTTGGCTTTGAGGATCATCTTGTCGATATGCGAACGGAAATTAAGCTCGCAGTCGAATAATATGCCAAGGTCTTGAAGAGACTGAACCAGGGGAATTGGTTGACCATGGAGAAAATAAAGTCGGGGAGGAGACGGGTTGCATTTACGTGAGAAGATTATAGTTTGACATTTGGCTATATTAAGTTCTAGGCAGTTTTTGAGGCACCAAATAGAAAACCGATCAAGGTCTTCTTGAAGAACGGCAGAGTCATGGGGAGAGGAAAGAGTCTTAAAAAAATTTGTGTCGTCAGCGTAAAGGGAGAGGAAGGAGTATTTAATGACCCTCTCAACATCGTTGATAGTAAGAATGACGAGAAGAGGGCTAAGATGACTGCCTTGTGGAACTCCAGATGAGCCCAGGAATGGAATAGAAAGGGCGGATCTAAACAGAACGCCATAATATCGGTTTACCAGGTAAGAAGAAATCCATTTTAATAAGAGAGGCTCAAAGCCGAGAGCAGACAATTTGAAGAGGATCAATTGATGAGATATCTTATCAAACGTTTTAGTGAAATCAGTTGCGATAACATCGATTTCTTTGCCATTTTCAAAGGCTGAGAGAGCAAAAGACTCGAATTCAACTTTGTGGTAGAAGAGCATTTGGAAGAGCATTTTTTAAGAAACACGACGGGGAGTCCGTCTGGGCCAAGTACAAATTCATCTTTAAGATTTAGTAACTTTTCTTCAACAACTGCAGGATCGAAATTTTGAATGAGAAAGAGACCAATGGAGAAAGTTGGTAGATCATTGAAGTAAGAGGGGTCTGGTACGAAGGAGTTGTCGGCAAATGATTGTTTGAAAAATGTAGCAAAAAAGTTGGCGATGGTAGGAGGATCATTTGAAGATTTGGTTTCGAAAGCGAGGGAGGAAGGATATTCATAAGTCTTACTTTTGCAACTGACAAATTGAAAAAAGGACTTGGGGTCATTTATGAGATTGGTTTGCGCACTATTCAGGTAGCGCTGATAGATGTATACCTAGATAATTTGAATAGTTAGAATAAAAGTGGGTGCGAAGGAATACCGCTCATAACTTCTTTCTTTTGTTTCGTAGAGAGCGAGGTCTACGATTATACCAAGGAGGGGATGTAGAAGATGTTTTATGGCCGGAGTAAGGAACATAAAGGGAGATGGATTTGAATATTTCTCTGTAAAAAATGGAGAGGGCATCAACCAGAGATAGGTTGGTAAACTCAAAGGAAGCCCTGCTTAGATAGGTATTGATTTTAAGGAAATTAGCTTTGTGAAAATTGTAAGAAAATAGAACTGCGCGGGGAGGCGACTGAAGGGGAGAGTTGTGGAAAAATGAGAGGAGAAGTGGAAGATGAAAGTTATCAATAATTGAAAGAGATAGGGGACAACACGATACTGAGGAGTTGATGGGTTCAGTTGTGAAGATAAGATCTAACATAAATGCCTTTCCATATAGTAGGAAACTCCACCGGCTTGGCATAGACTAGAGTCTGTTAGCCGATCTAAGAAGAGGCATTCCTTAGTAGAAATGGGATTGGTAGCGATGAAAAAAGATAGGTCTTCAGATGGAGTCCACTTCAGCTGAGGCAGATTCAAATCGCCGATGATAATGATATCATCATGCGGGTCTGATAAGTCGATCAAATTGTAAATTGCTGCAATAGCAAGTTGGTAGGATTCGATAGGTAGCGCTAGAAGAATGTAACAACACATAACATACAAGCACCTACGAGTAAGTGTTATTTTAACCGACATAAAGTCTATATTAGGAGAGATGAAGTTGCAACGAGGGAGGAGTCCAAGCTGTTGTGAATAGCCAGTAGGACACCTCGACAAGGAGATTCAATCAAGGGGAGTGTGCGATCATCATCCCAACATTAAAAGAAAGAGGGAATAACTCCTGGTTTTTTATGTTGGGGATAAGATTAGTTTCGGTCAGAGCGTAGATATCAAATGGTAGAGCATGAGAGTAGCGGAAAACGGCCTGAGTTTTAGAACGCAGTCCTCTTACGTTCTGGTAATAGAAGGTGAGAGGGAGGTTTTTGCATAATTTTTTACGGTCGGAAAAATTTATCGTGGTCAAGTCGACTGCGTAGGAAGTGTGAGACTCTTTTAGAGTGTAAATAGTGGCGAAAAGCGACAAGATCGTCTGCAACTTTTTGGGGGGGCGTATTGAAAATCTCGTGATACTTTGTATAAAGTTTCCTGAAACTGGTAACGTCTGTAGGGAGGCCTTCCTGCTGGATAGGAACCATGACGGTTGTTTTTGTTTTATCCTCGTAGCACACCGAGTCGGATTTATCTTCCAGATAAGCGAGATATAGACGTATATTCTCATATATCTTTTTATCTGTAAGCCTAGAGAGCGCATAGCGACATTCGATGGTATCGCTAGTTTGCTGCGTTAATTTAACAGTGGGTGGAGAAAGGGGGTCAATAGAAGAGGGAGTGGTTAATGAGTTAGATTGTGACACAGCGCACAAAAAAAATTTGAGAGATTCAGTCAATGATATACATATATCAAAATATATTCAAGATTACTTTAACATAACGAAGAACTCTAGCGTAGCATCATCTCCTCGACTATCGCACATGAAGAGGAAACAGCTTATTCAAATGGCTCTATTTACGACAATGCAAGTTGAATGTGCAGCAGAAATAACAAGAGAAATCGAAGTTTAAGTCAGAATAAACTTTTATCTTGTCCAAAATTTGTCGCCGTCAATAAAGAAATACAGCACCAGAGTTTCTTGACCGTTTAATTCTGTAAATTCTATTGTTTATAATATGTGAGGAAAGTAGCAGTATTTGCCAAAGCCTTGAGTAATTTCTGACTAATAGTCTTTGCTGAAGGCATTAAAGAAAATAAAAGTTAAAAATTATGGCCTTATGCCTTGGTTTTTCATTGATACTCGTATCTTAGCCTTCAAAATAAAAGGACTATATAAATAATATCATCCCCAACAGGTGTTTTATTTTTCTTTTCACTTTTTATTCGTTGAAAACATTCTTAGAAATATAAAGTCATGCCAAAATTTGCCCAAAAAAGGTAATGAAAATACAAGTAGGGACGATAAGTAAATTTCAAGGGTAAGGCCTTCAAATTCAAACAATCGGCAATAAAAGTGTTTGTCTTTGTATGGCTGACATGTTTTCTAGCACCATTATCTAGTTGGTGTAGGTGGCGCTTTTATAATTATAATTCTCCAGTCGTAGATGAAAAAAAGAGAAATCGTTCCGATTTAATTGAAATTCTTGAAAATGCAGCTTCCAACAGCCCCTTAGAGCATTTTTTTGCTTACTTACTTTTACTTTGAATTTTGTTGTCCTTTTCGCTGGAACTTCTACTCTCGTTCTGATTTCATGGTCCAGGAAATTTATAATTTATTGGTGAAAAAGTTTAATGATTCAAAATGTTCACATTTGTCTGGGCGGGTCTAATTCATCTTACCATTAGATGGGGGTTTCAACAAATCAATAGTTTAAGTCGCGTGTGACAAATTGAACTACCCTGTTGACATCAGAAAATCTCCCAATTAACGCGCTTATACTTTCGAAAAAAATATTTGCTGACCACTGTTCATTGCTGACCTCCATTGGCCCCTCCTTGACCGTAAATTTTTAAAAATAAAGTCCACCAGCGTGGCCTAGAACTGAATATCCGCCATAAAATTTTGTATCTGTTTTCCGCCAAACTCCGCCGAACATAAAGCCAATTGTTCTCGACAGAAACATTGAAATATTCAAAACGCAATCGGCCCCTACATAACAGAGTTCCCGACAAAATCAAGAATTCTAAAAATGAACATAAAATTGTGGAAATATAAACATTTGCACCTGTTACTCTCAACTCTTTGTAAATACATTCCATGAAAAAAAAAAAATTCAAATAAACGTAGACAAACTCAGTTGACCAGCTGTTTTCTTTTGTTTTGCAAAATTTTTATTATTTTCTTCTCGAAATGAAATACATGCCTTCATTTCAAAAGTCCCTACAGACTCCTATCGAATACTTTGCACACTTTGTCGTTCCATCCGTGAAGAACGAAGAAAAATAAAAGAAGTAGAACAGAAAAATTAGCCTAAAAATACCGTGTCCCAAAAGGAGTTCCCAGAACGCCCATCTTTTCAAAAGAATGGCCATTCGGCAACACAAAGTATCCCTATTTGCAAAGATTAAAGGAGTAATGGTGACAAAAAGACTCAAAACAGCCAAAAAAAAAAACAATTTATTTTAACAGACACAATAAAACCAACGGAAAAACGGCCGACTCTTTGTACAAATACATATATATATACACATATGTATATATTTTTTTTAACTCCCCTTAACTGTAAATATTATTTCTGTCCCAATGACCTAACAACACAAAGAGACTAACACCATCGGCAGTAGCATGAAATCAGCACAAACCTACCTACTCCATTAGTTCTTCTTTATTCACAAGGACATGGCGAAGACACAGAGGGGAAACGTAACAGGGAGCACAGTTACAGAAAAGGATAGATTCGTGTTCGAGGATTTACAAAAGGAAACTATTCCATTGGAAAAATAAATCCATTCGATGAATGTCCTTAAGGATGAAACAGGGGCTAACAGAGCACCACTTTATTTAAATGTGTTCTCTGTTTGTGTTGCTGTTACTGTTGCTACTGCTATTCCCAGGATGGTATTACAAGGTGACTACATTCTATTGCTCCCTGGAGCACAAACAGGCAAACATACTGCAAAGTACAAAGCGAGAAAGACCAATAAAATCTTTTGGAAAAACCCTTTTTCTAGTTTTGGGAAAATGCTTCTTAAATTTTCCACAAGAAATACATACAGTTGTCCAAAGAGTCTGGTCCCACAAGGAGGTAAGTAGGTGGGTGGCATTCTGTTGGAGTTCCCTTGAATTTATTCGAATTTAATGAGTGCAAAGGATCAGCTGCTCCCTGCTGAATTTATTGCAAAATTATACAAAACGTGGAGTGAATGGGTTTGAAGGTGAAAGTGATTTTGGGAATTGTTGTCAGTCATGTGGAAGCTGAGGGTTAACATTTTTTTGTAAAAAAAAAAAACGATTCTAATACATCATGACTTTTTCAGAAACATATTGCTTATTACAATGATATTGCTTCAATGAAACAAGGACTGAGAGCGAAACTCAGATGGAGATGCAGGATAAGACTGAGACAGAAATTGAGAGGGAGACTGGAACTGAGACTGAGAACGTGAATGAAACTAAGACTACGACTGAGACCAAAACTAAAGCGGAGACTGAGGGAAGCAAGGTTTACGTAGACCTTACGTAATAAACAAGCAACTGTCTTGAGTGGTACACATCCTTGCAATTAGACACGCCTTTACTAAGTTCTTCCTTCGCGTAGTAATCGCAAACCCTTCGGTACGCTGTGTTAATGTTACATCTATTACATCTGCATGTCCTTGCAATCTCAGGTAACGGACGCGAACTTTTCGGACCGATTCGATGTTCCAGTACAGCTTGTAGAGCTTGCTGTCATAGCTCCTACTCCAAAGTCCGTCAACGAAAATGGCGCACAAATATTACTTAAAGAAAGCGACAAAGGATACTCGTTACTTCATCACATTTCACTATTGGATTGGAGACTATGACTATTTGTTTGATTTGCCATGTGATATGGTTCTCAGAAACAATAGCCTAGTTGAGGTAAATAAAATTCCTAGCCACCTTAAAGAATCTACCGTACTGTAAATATTTAATCAAGCACCCACCGAACATGAGTAAATTCTTGCAAGGAGATTAGGAAATAACCAGAACATAAATAAATGTCAAGCTTATTCTAAATCATTGCAAAGACTCGAAAAATCTATGATGGTCAGTCTTACCGAAAAAAAACATGATCTCATCAGAGTTTTCTGACCTTCTAACCGCCCATGCCAATTGCCGAGTGTTTTCGCCGTTATTTAGTGTGTGTTTCCTTCAAGGATAAGTACAAAACTTTTGCATACCTAATAAAATTCGTAACACAAAAAAGTGCACATGGAAAAAATAAAAAATCTCTCTCTCATTTGGCCGAAAAGTTCTAATTAAAAATATCCACTTCTATGCACAAGTTCATGCGGCAAGGCGATATTCGGATATGCACATCCATATGGAAACATCCTTCCTGGCGCCCACTTTCTTTCTGCCTCTAATATAAATTCATTTCATATATCCTTCAGAATTGTACCACGAAATTTCTCTTTTTCCCTATCTTTCACTCTCTACTATTTTTCTAGTGAATTTTTATTCATTCGAAAGCATATTACCATCGCCACCTCATTTTCCATCGCCATTGCCACTTCCACCAACTTCCGGGTGTGAGAGGATATCCGTGTGTGGATTTCAATAGTCTGCATGAAATTTAATTGAATGAGTTGTTGCTCCATAAGTTTTTATTGAAATTCTTTTTTTCTAGCTTGCCCTGCTCCTTAGCATTTCTCAATCCAACTCAGCTTTTTTGAATTGTAGATGTATGTGTGTAAGTACATAATGTGAAATAAGGAAGGGTTATTAATTGAAAAAAAAAAACAGAAAAATATAGCCAACAAGAAGAGATAACTGAAAACAAATTTAAATTTGCTTACGAGGAGGACGCCCGAAGGAAAGCAATTGAGAGTACTTTAAATTTTGCTCGAATTTCGGTTGTAATGCACCAGCTGTATCAACAAGAGGTTAGGGTCATTGAGAGTTTTCCAAAAGGATATATACGAGTATATGTGTATATGGATAAGAGCGATTTTTCATTTCCGGTGAAGTGCTGATTACTAAGTCCTTAATTTTGTGGGCATATTAAAATGCATCAACAAACATGTTAAGGAGCCAGTACAATATATGAGTATGTACTATAATACGATAGGGGTAAGGGTTCAAATCCCACCCAACACACTGGAAAAGAGAAAAAGATAATTTCTGACATGACCACCAGGAGCCCCTGAGAACACTTCTTGATTGGAAACTGGAGGATCCAAAATTGAAGACGATAAAAGAGCTTCGAGGAGCGTTTTAATTTCCTTGTAAAAAGAACGTCTGAAGAATTGGGAATCAGGTAAGGATGTGGAGTAGGAACGCATGTTCTTAATCTTAAGATGGCCTTACGATTTTAGGCTATTTAGTCCGGATGGATGAAATTAGAGACAGCCGACTAATATGCTAGAGTCACCGATCACGAAGTTGAGCACCATTGTGGGGGAGGGGGAGGGGAGGAGGGTGTCATTCTGATAGTCTCGAAAGAGGAATCTTATTTCCCCTCGAACTTAAACTGCGACAAAAATTACGAGCGATAAGTAAACGGGCCCCGAAGAAACAAAAAGGTGATTGCGGACAACGTACTCGACTATACGAAAATAAGAAACATAGCGAAAGGAGACCAAAAGCAAACGAATGAAGACGAAGAATTTACCAACATCCAAATAACTTGCAAGCCTCAAGACGCGTGTCCAAGCAAGGTGGAGGAGAACAAAGACAAGTTAATGTCGAAGTTCGACAACAGAATAAGCGCAATGATGGCCACGTTCAAAAAGAGTATTGCCATCATGTCTCTCAGTCGCTTCATCTCTAAACGAAAATAGAATGACAATAAAGAGCCAATTAAATGAAACTGAAATGTGACTGAAATCAATGGATTCCACAAAAATATAAAAGTGGCCGACAAGCTACCCACAATAGAAATACCAATAAATACCAAGGACTACGCGGGATCAATGAAATACTTGGAAAATTACGAATAAATTGTATGCATATTGACAGCATAAAATGGATCGTACTGGGTTTCTCCATACAAAGACAACGTTGACAATTAAAAAGCTATGCTATAGATCACTATCAGGCACCTCAGTTACTGCCATTTCCTGGAAAACCATGCAATCAAACGAAATCCCAAGGATGACAAACATGTACAGTCTGCGTGTTAAAGAAGTCCACGAATCTTTACTACTTCAAGACCAGGACACTGAGGAGTTAGTTTTTCCAAGATATTCAAGAGAATTTTTATGTGCCACTACGCAACCATTATGGGCTTCTAAGGACATAGTGTTTGATGATGATAAAAAGGGAGACCCTACTAACATGGGGCCAAACCCGTATGAAAGATTACAATTCTGGGTTGTCCAAATTTATCTGATAACTGCATATTACATCTGGACTTTCCTGCATGGTGTACCAGCATAGCAATATACTATTGTATATATAGTAGGTACTATCTTCACTTACAACACCCTATACGAAGCTCAACGCCTCAAAACATAAGCCTCCACGACAAATGCCGATACCCATGATGTTAAAACAACATATCTGAGTTTAACCGAGATCACCACAATGAAACTCGAGCACATATTTCCTTCTAAGCCCAAAGGAACAGTGATAAGCTAGAGTAATTCTTGGCATGATTTCCGTATAGGTGTCGAGTTGATACCTGAACCGAGGGAGATAAGATTCGCTACTATATAAAATATGTGACTGCCTTTCGTTTCGCTTTGTCCTAGACTTCTATGTTGTTTTTCCCTCTTTGTTGACAACATATACTTTCACGGGTGGCAGTGGTGTAGTGGTACTAGCAATCGCTTCTCACTCGGAGGTTCAAGGTTCGAATCCTAGCCACGACAAAGTTTTCATTTGTGTAATTGGAAACTCAGTCAGAAAAATCTGCGTGTGAAGGCATAACACTGACATGTAGATTTGGCCGTTGTAGGGGTTTTCAAGCACAAAACAATCGTTAAAATTCACAAACTGAATCATTCCGAGTGAAGAAAATCTCTTGGTCCTATTTGGACTCCTCACCCCTGGAGAGTCAATATCGAAACCAAACACACCTGAGTTTCAAACCACTACGTCACAACAATGCTTTCCTTTCTCCTCCTTCTATCTTTCTGCCCGCGCCCTGGCAAACAGTAAAAGGGTATCATAACCCCTTAGGCGCGCGTAAATTATAAAAAAAAAAAAAAAAACTTTGTTTTCCCTCCATTGGCCGCTAAGCCCATCTTTGCCGCTTCTGCTTCATAAGTCGCAAACGCTCCACTGGCACCTCGCTGTGTTCTTTCCACTATGTCACATTTTTGAGATATGGGGCCCCTGGAGTTGACTTTTGAGTTTCGAACAATTTTAAATGAATGTTTGAACGCTGTTGAGAAAACTACTGAAAACGTATCACTTTTTTTAAGTCCTTTTCCGCCTTCATTACCATTACATTATGCCATCCTGCATAATTTAATGAGCTTGACAGGGATGCGATATGAAATCGATAAAGAGGTGGTGTGTATCAATTTGGAACTTGTGGGTTTTTTTTTCAAAATCTACACTAACGTGAAAATTTGATCTATGGCAGACTTTACTGATAAGGGCCGGTCAGACGTTCAGCGTTCACATAATACCGCGGACAGAATTTTATATCCGATATCGGGGAGTCTTATTGACCGGGATCTCCCTGCCTTGAGATTGTCCCAGATTTTTGAGATGAGTTAACGTATGCTCCGTAATACAATTGTCACCCGCTGCTTTAAAGAGGTCCGCAGTTAAGCCACCGGGACTAACGTCTTCATTAAACTTAAGCTTGGAAATTGCTTTTCTAGCTTCACCTTGGTCAGGTAAATTATTATTCAGATTATTCAATTATGGACGACTCGCTAAGGATATAACTACCTTTGTTGCAAGGAAAAATATTTTTAACTTTACTCAACTTACAATATCGTCCTCAAATCATTTGAGTAACAAAATTCAATACAACCTCCACACTTTGAAAAACTTTGCTTTAGAAAAGATGAGTAAAAAAAAACCTGACAACTTCTTAATTTCTTTCTTCTCAAAATGCCAAAGTGGCAACTCTAAAACGTGCTACTGTAGCTTTTTTTTTTTTTTTGTTTGAAAAATTCGTTTTTCTTCATGTTAGCGTTAAACAATGAGGTGAATATACTAAAAACTTCTTTCGTGGATAACACCAAAACTCTATTGAAACTTCATTTCCTTTCATTTTTATCCGGGAGAACTACTCAAGCTCACCGATGAATAGCAAAACACACAAAAGACGCTAGTGCATCAAAGGTTGAAGGAAAGAAAAAAACAAAACGAAAAAGAAAAAAACATCCCATTCCAGGAAAACTTTCGTAGTCGCCAAACTGGAAAACTTTTCTCCTCAAACTCTCAAAAGGATCTCCTGATTCATGACAAAACTTAATCCATCGTGTATTATAGTCGATGTTTGCTGTGCATGTAGTGTTTATGACATCGGATCCAATACGTATCCTTACAATCAAACGAGATAGATTTTTGAAGTTTGACCATAGACTTTAAGCTCTACTTGCTTTTGGTAGTTCCTGGTGGAATCAAAATAAATCTTTTGGGTTCGTTTTATGAAAAATGATTTGAAATTTAAACCAGAAGGAATCCTAAAATCTACATAATGCGTCATACATTTTTAGCCTACGGAAATGGCCACAGTACATTTGACATTTCAATTTTATTTCTTTTCATAATCAAACGAACATTGGTGTCACTAACAACCTCAAACACCAATCCATCATGTCAATCGAGAGGCATAGCAAAGGAAATCATTCATCCTAATCTCTGGCCCCAATGAAATTGAAATACTCGTACTACCGACAATGAATTTAGGAAATCCTCTGGATACAAGCGCGGGTAGAAGTACTCGTATGTTGTCACTCGTTGAATTTGCGTTCCATCAATATCACCTACAATAAGCCGAATGAAACAAACCATCTTACCATAGAACCACAAACAAGAAGCATTCAAATACAATAGTATTTTAACATTAGGAGCACAAAATCAATTCGAAGATGTCAATCGTTCTAGTGAAGTTCAAGGCAGGCACTGAGCCACCATCACTACTACTTCTTCTAAATACTACCACAACGACGTCCAATTCTACTTGGGCTTTACCATTGTATTGAAGTGAAAATCCTGTCTGGAACAAATGAATAAACTAATGCCACTCCAACTGTAATCTAGGACATGTGTGTTGAATGCAAGCGAAAGGCAGCCGTCCTTTCTTCGATATTAGAATGCATTCGGGCGAGCTCCTTGCAAATGACACAACTAAGTGAGCTAATTCAAACTGCAGAACTCGTCCTAAGGGTTGGATATTATTCGGCCTTTGGTTTGGTGCAACCACTTTTGAGGGCAAATCCTAGTTAGCCAGAGATCTGAGTATTGTTTTCGATATGTGGTTGTATTATTTTCCATTTCCACCCTAGAGCTCGAAAGGATTGGCTTCTGTGTTTTGAATTTTGATTATTCAAAAAGGGAGACAGAGAGTCTTAAGTGTCAGTTACTCCTTAATACGGGTGTTTGTATATCTATAAATATTGCAGAATATATTGTACATATACCGTCAAAGAAGCCTTTTAAAATATTACGGCAACTGGAGAGTAGGACTTTCAATTCCGGGGCAGTTGAGCGTGTTTACACTAATAGCTATGAAAACCTATATATCCACAGCCTTCCTCTTCAATTGATAGCGATGAAACCCTATCTTCAGATTCTTCATAAAATTCTGTATGGCCATCATTTTATAATGATTGCTTGTTACTAAATCAACAGGTTCTTACCTGCAAAGTAACGTAATTAACAAGTCGTCTGTGGCTTAATTTTTCAAGAATACAATATTTTAGTGCTATCTGAATACATTAGGCAGTTGCAAAATTTTATCTTCTTAAAACTTTCACCAATATTAATTACGAAAAGCAGCGGCCCTAGATTACTTCCTTGCGGAAAACTACTCGTAGACGTATATGGTATTAATCTTGAGCAGAAATTATTGATGCAGACTCTTTGAAATTTGCGAATTGGTAATACATTGAATCATTTATTTTTGTAAGTGGAGTAGATGTCTCTTCCTTGATTGAAAATGTGCCGAAACTCCCAACAAGCCAAAGCACAAAACCGCAAGGACGAGCAGTGGTTTCTCAGAAAAACAAGACCACTAGAAGCACAAGATTGAGGAAACTGAGAGATATCATAGTACAAAAGAGGTTCACACATTTTAGCAGAAAGTACGCACAGAAATCTGCAAGGCCCCATGATGGCACTCGCAGTCAATTCTGAGGTTTTGGAAGAATTGTAAGGACTGTTAAGTACCGATAGCGATGAACATTCACCTGTTATGCAGAACGAACCATTCTATCCACATCAAAACTTAAGTCCCACGGTATTGTTTGTGTGTGATTGTTTCTTTTAAGATGTTTTTGCAACCGGAATCTTACATCAACAAATATAATATTTGGGAACATAACGTAGGCCGCAACTTTTTGGCGGATCTTTTTAGTTTGAAGAAAAAGCAAGTGGTATAGCATGATATGAGGAACCTAGGTGATTTCTCAATACTGGCCAATTAATTTACTCGGAAAAATTTCCCTCAACTTCTCCATGATTTTTTTTTTTTAAATAATAACCCGCCCTGAAGGGGTTTGAGTACCCTTAAAATGTTCGTACTCAGCGCTGTGAGAATTGGCACCGTCTTGCTAAAATATCGTTATCTTTTTGTACCCAGGAAACAACTGCATTTGCGGCCACGAAACTTATCGGAAAAGTTCTGTTGACCCTTCCTGCCTGAATCGTAGCACCCACGACTCAATCAGCTGCGTGCTCGGCCCATAAATTGAGTGCAAGAAACGCGAAGTACAGCCCTTCAAATACGAGGGTTGTCTGAAAAGTTTCCGACCGTTACGTAAAAGCTAGCGAATGCTAGTTGTGAATCTTTTGACAGTTACTTACCGAAGTTTTAGTCATTGTGAGTGTTTTTTTGTGAAAATGGAAGAAATTGAGTATCGAGCTGTTATTAAATTCTTGTTTTTGAAAGGCAATACGACCACGCAAATCAAAAATGAGTTAGACTCTGTGTATGGGGACTCTGCACCATCATTTACCACAGTGAAATTTTTGGCAGCTGAATTTAAATGTGGCCGTAAGAGCTTGGGAGATGATGAACGTTCGGGACGTCCAAGAACTGCAATCACTGACGATAGCTTTGCTAAAGTTCACCAAATGGTATTAGACGACCGCCGAATTAAAGTGAGAGAGATAGTAGAGGTTATGAAAATGGCCAAAGAACGTGTTAATTGAAATTTGGATACACCAGTATACGTCCGAAACAAAGATTCAGTCAAAACAGTGGACTGCAAAGGACGAGCCGGCTCTAAAAAAAGCAAAAACTGTTTTTTCGGCTGGGAAAGTGATGGCGACTGTTTTTTGGGATAGTAAAGGAGTTATCTTAATCGATTATCTTCAAAAAGGAAAAACCATTGCAGGAGCATACTACGCATCATTACTTGCCAAGCTGAAGGCAAAAATTGCAGAAAAACGGCCACATTTGCAGAAAAACAAAATCCTGTTTCACCAAGACAACGCGCCGTCTCACACCTCAGCGGTTGCCACGGCGAAAATCCATGAATTTCGGTTTGAACTGCTTGACCATCCGCCTTATTCACCAGACCTAGCCCCAAGCGACTTCTTTTTGTTCCCTCATCTAAAAACTGCGCTCGGAGGACAGAGATTTTCGTCAAATGAGGAGACAATCACCTTCGTGAACAATTATTTTGCAGAGGAAAACGCCAAGTACTATTTGAACGGGTTAGAGAGATGGGATCATCGCTGGGAGAAGTGAGTAGAGTTACAAGGAGACTATGTACAAAAATAAGAAAAAATTTTGAGAAAAAATGACTTGTTCATTGTTCGGTCGGAAACTTTTCAGCAACCCTCGTATTGATCGCAAATGCTAATGGCAATTATTAAATCTGCAAACGCAAACAGAACTAGTTCTGGGCTAGTTTCAATTTGCCTTAAGGGACTGAGATTATTTGCGGCTCTAGCAGGCATTGAAAGCAAAAAAGTGCTTTCTAGTACAAAGCACAGGAACCGATTTAAAACCTCGTCTGACATTAGGAACAATCTTCAATGAGTAACGGAGTGGTTAAAGCTGGACCGACAAAAAGACTGTTTAAAGCCGGAATACGAGTACTTAGAGATAATACAGTAGAAAGCATGTGCTACTCTTGAAAATAAGGGATGTCGAATACCGTCGTCTTCTTTGAAAGGATCACGATCAATGTCTCTGAATAATGCCCCAAAAGCTACAAGTGTGATTGCCTGTGGATGTTTTTCTTTAGAAGAACGAAGTGGAATGTGCTTTCTGAGCCTACAGGTTGTACAAAACGATCAAGAACAAAACTGCTTGAACTTGTAGATTTATTTTTCAACAGGGTAATGCTCCGTACGATACCCTGAAAAACCACATGTTTCAAATTAGTTATATAATGCTTACTAACTTGACTAGAAGGCGGTACATTCCACGGCATAACTTGTCCGTAAGCAAAAAACGTCGTTGGCCAACTGCCTCCAGTTGACCACTTCGAGGTTGGGTTGAAGCCGTCGTCGATAGAGAAGTCTACCTTTATTATGTTATCCCTCCAAATAGGACTTGAAGAATTCTTCGGCCAGAGCGCTAATACCAATTCGTTTTACATGTTCTAGCTATCTAAGGATATTGATGTGGACCTTTCTGACCAGGTAGTGTTCACTTTTATATAGCCATCTCTAAAGCACCTATATTTTGCATTCAAAATAAGCAAGCATATCTATGTTCGCCTTCAGTAAGCTCTATATGCTCCTATATAAGGACTGAAACGAATAAAATTTGGAAACTTCAAAGTAAAAAAAAAATATTTTCATAATTCATGTAAATTTTTAATAAAATTCTGTTTCTGTTTTTATTAAATTCATTCACAATTACAAAAAATAAAAAAATTATTTGGGTTCCCATTCTTTCCTCAACTTTTTCGAATGTCCTTCATAAGGTTGGTGGCATTTACATCCGTGATCTTTTTGAACGCTCTTTTCCACTTCTCACTTTTCCTCAATTTAGCTTTGACCAAAGCCCAATACCTTTCAATAGGACGGCACTGTGGAACATTGGGTGGATTCATGTCTTTTGGGACAAAGTCGACATTTTTAGCAACAATGTCGCATGAGCATAGTGATAGCTTCAGCTCACTGGCCAAAATAATGTTGAACCCTCGTGTTGGTTTAAGAAAGGAATCAACCGTTTTTTAGTCACTCGTTAATATACACTTCTCCGTTATAATAAACGATGAGCTTCTGTGTCCACATTGGCAAATGGCCTGCCAAACGAGATATTTTGACCCGAATTTTTCCATCCCAATCGATGTTGTTGATTGCGGAAGAATCTCAGCTTCAAACGAGTTGTAAATCTGCGCACCTGGAAGAGTAGTAAAGTCGGCTTTGACATACTCGTAAGCTTCGTCATCCAAAACCAAACACGCTTTCTTGTTGCCGATCAACTCGTACAGCTTTCGGGCTCGTGTTTTTATGACTTCTTCTTGCTTTTCAGTAACTTTTGGTATTTTTTTGTTTTTTTTCGTGTTTTTAGACCGTTACGTTTTTTTGATCTTTGTACCATTGTTTGGTTGGTATTATTGTACATTTCCGAGCAACATCTCTGGATGATATAATTCGGTTTTTTACGATGGTACCCACTATTTTGCTGTCCAAATTTGTGTCATGTGCTCCACTTTTAGCTCCACTTTTCTGTTTTCGCTTAACTGGCAACGTCTCCAAATATCATATAATAACAGAATCCACTGTACTGCGTGCTATGTTTAAATTTTTTGCGATGAAATGGTTTGGACGCGAAGTATTTTCGAGCCAGTTGTCGATGATCTTTTTACGGCGTTCCTTTTGACTCGTATCTTATAAATATTTTAAGCCGCACCGAACTAAAACCAACAACAAACTGAAACTAGAGAATATACAGGCTGATTTGGGTACAAAATGGGATTGCAATTTTTACGCGTTGGAAGTTTAACCCGTATTAAAATTTACAGATTTTATTCGTTTCAGTCCTTAGAGTCTCCTTATCGTTATTCTAGGAGTATTCCAATCATAAGCCAAAGAAATAGTCTAAACCTTCATTTGATTTCTGATGAGCTGGCATTTTTAGATTAAATAGCTGAATCAGGGTAAGAAAAATCCTTAAACACCTCGAAATTAGAGATGCTCATTGTCACGTTCTACACGATAAACTTTTAATCACCCAAACTTTATTGGTCTCAGTGAGTCCACTTTTGGACTTTATGGAGCAACGTGTATTCTCTACTGTCATTCTGTACGATTAAATAGAGATGCGAAAGTAAGGCATGGTTATGTATAGATCGTCACTCGTCATTTGAGGCATTAAATTCGATAGGGTCTTGGGTTTTCTTTAGAATCAGCTGTGGAGTGATAATTGGTCCCCTGTGGAATTACCAGGCCCAACGCCGTGCTGATGTAAGCCAGTCAAATCGTTCACATAATCCGACAAACGAGACGGCACCGGCATTTATAGTTGCCGTTCTTTAAACGGAACACTTTCTTTTGGAAGGGGCAATCAACGCCCTATATTTAACCAGCGATATATCTACTATATTTACCCATTGGCAGCGTCAAGTACTGGGTAACCTTCTAAATTCTCTTTTATTTCAGCTCAATTTCTTCCCCCGATTTTGGTACGAGGCGGCCTCAACTAGCATATACTCGCACATATTTTCAGTTCATCAATCTATCGCTTTTGCATTTTAAATTTTCATGATTCGAATATCTCTATAGTTGGAAAATGACTTTTTTTCCAACTACACGAACTGAGAGAAATTAATTGAACACCAGTGTGGGAGTTGGCTGAATATAGCTAAATGTAAGTACCCATACCTCCAGCAAGGCCAATGAAAAAAGGAGCAGGGAAAATATTTTTTCCAACCACATTTTCCCATCATTTGCGGACTCGGGTATTCAATTGCAAAATGATTCATTGGCCACAGAGTGGTAATTGAGTGGAAAATCATGTAAAAAAGAAGAAATTCTACTTTGAAGAGCCATTGGAAGAGTCTGGCCATACCTTTCGAATTCGCATCGGTAGTTTTTCATTTCCGATATCGACTCTTACTATTTACATAGCAAAATTGAAAAAATACATTTATGTAGCAGAGAGTTATTTCATGCAAACGGAAAAAGGAACGGATATTTTGCAACTGGAAAACATTTAAATATTTAACGAATTTATATTTTTGTGGTCTCTCGTGACAGTTATACTCGGATGTATTTTCTTACAAAAGTGTTTGGCAGTTTGGTTAGCTATACTTGTGAGCTCAAAAATTGAAACAGAAGGTAATGCAGAATTTTAATTCAAATGTATCGAGTACCACTAGTGAAAAAAAGGATTTCAAGTGATTTGGATGGTTAAAATCATAAAAAAAAATCGTAACTACTATATGGAATAAAATTGCGCCAGTCTTTAGTTCCACCAGTTTTAAGGAAAGAGCCCCATTTCATTTGCTTTTCTGACATCATAGTGGATTTTTGTACAATGTATAAGCAGCTGTACTTTGGACACGGATTTCGAGAATTCGAATTTTCAATTGTCATGATAACTTCTCTCCAATATGTTTTACGCAGTTTGTGCACTTTCTATATATATTAAGTCATCTATGGGGTCTATTCAATAATCATCTCAGAAATTCCTGAACTTGACATGATATTCGCTGTGAATGACCGCGTACCAAAATTTTAATCCTTCAATAGGAGGTTTTATTAAGGTCATCTCTTACAAACCTCAAACTTTCAATAAACGAACCATGTTCTATAATCTGAAGGAAGACAGAAGATTTGGCACATCCATCCTAAATATTACCGCCGTGCAGAAGGTAAACAATGCAATACTCGTAAGTGGAGAAAAAGGGAAGCAAAAAAAAATTTTGAAAATCAAATTGTGCTTTAATTAAATTGATATATTCTTTCATTAGAACAAGTTCATATGTATGTGCCAAATGTGAAACGTGAAACTTATCTCTGTAACTATTAAATGGAAGAACTCGAATCAATTTCAAATTTCAAATACTCAATCATTGCACCAAGCATTTGGTTAACTCAGGATTTTATTCCTTAGTATCAATATCTTCTTGAATATCCAAATTAGAAACATTACTCTCACTTGTTACATTGTACTCATGTTCACCTGTACCAATGCTATGACGCTTTTTTAGTTTTAAAAGGATTGTTTTTGAATCCAATTTCCAGATCCTCAAAGTATACAATACTCCCAGTTTATATACCAAGTAGTATACACATAGACATAATAGTCCTCAGAAGACACACAATATGTAGCCCTTAGTAAGCAACTTTGTTGGGAAATTGAAATATTATATCTACACCTAAGCTATTGAGGCAACTGGGAGCTCCTAATACCTATGCAGTTAGCAGATACGAAATCTCCTTCATCAAGGAATTTCATTTGAATGAATGCTACATGTTCCAGATTAGGTAGATACACATGACTTGAGGGTATTTGCAAAGTAAACTCATTCATTGAGTGGAAGAATACTCGTATTATCGACAAACTTTGCCTTTGACTTGGAACTATTTTTAAGACACTTGTATTTGTATTCTGTCATCATGTAAAAAGATTGACATTCTGAATAAAGTTAAGTGAAGTGTTTGTTTTTTTGAAATTATTTAGTATTTAGATGAAGTGTGGTAAAATCGAAAATATAAACTAAACCAAATCTTAAAGGATCACACCGTGCTTTACTTTATTAAACGATGCAGTCCATAGCGGCATTTGAGTCAATCATTGATCAACTGCTTTCAATTATGCACTCTAAAATAATCGTTATAACTTGCACACATTTAAGAACAATGAACATCGGTACCTCTCTTTTTTTTCTCCCTAAATTTTCTTCGCCCGCGCTGTGTACAAATATTTTAAGGGTACACAAATCCCTTGAGCGCGGGCTAATTATAAAAAAAAAAGTTGAAGTCCCTTTCCGCTTATGCGTGCTACCTAGAAAAGGTCTTCCTCCAGTGCGTTGTCTCTCCGACGATGAATTTAAAAGTCTATATGTCCAAGATATCCTGTCAGCTCGAATGGGAGCAAGAATCACCCGAAAATTTGGAATTCAAAACCAGAGTAAAAATCGGTCTTATATTGAGTCTCTATAGTAATTCCTCACAAGGCTTTTTGCTCTTGTAATTCATAATTTCATTTCTGATGACCCCAAATCGTTAATTACTTCAGTTACAACAACTGTCTACTGTGGCTTTATACTCAATTTTTCGAATTACGCCTCACTTGTTGACAGTTAAACAGATATTTATGACTTCTGTTTCAACACACGCCGCGGTGAAGTCAATGTATACGAGTATGCTGATGAAAAATTGCTGCACAGACTTTTAGAAAATGTTGCCCCTAGTATTGTCTTGGGAGTTTTGCACATATGGTGATGATGAAATCACACGGTAGCGTATCACCTTGTCTAAATCCTTTTTTCGACATTAAAAGCATCGAAGAGACTAGTTTTGACCTCTCAATTGCTCCTCACACGGTCCTTATCGTGATTCTAGACTAGACAAATAGTTTTTTGTATGCTGCCTTGAAATCGGCAAAAATATATCGATCTGGATTTCTTGGGCCTTGCCCACGATTTACAGTGGTGTCAATGTTTGAAAAAAATTAGACTTTGGGCGCTTTAAAATACACTAATAGGGGCCAATCAATCGTTGACAAGTGATTTCAGGTGCGCACAAAATACGCCAAATAAAATCTTGCGTGTGATGTTATGGACATTGACTCAATTTAGAGGCTCTCCTTTCTTACGGATCGGGTGATTATTCCATTTATCAGAATACTCTCGTACTTACTAAATGTTGTACGGCTTCCGCCAAGTCTTTGTGTCCCTCACGCCATTCAGGGGTCTACAGAAATAATCTGGATATACCACCTTGATCGAAAAATTTCCGGAATTTTTCCACCCAGCTTCTCGCTGGATACGGGCAGTTTGACGTATATCTACACCGCATTGAAGTGAAAGAATCATCCAGACCCCAGCGGTGGAGTATACCGCCGAGCACACGTTCTTTATTTGCGCAAGGTGGCACCGGCAACAACATCTGTTAGCACGCCCAAAAATATCGTTTCCTTGATGTTGAGTTGCAAGAAGGCATAGAGGACCGTAGACGCCTACCTCCGGTCGGTAATAACGGACAAGAAAAGGGAAGAGCAGGCGGTGAACGAGCCAAGCTGCGTTGGCTGTGGATATCTTTGACTCCTGTGGGTTGCCAGCAGGTGAAAAACCGGTAGGGACAATCGCTAAGAAAGGTCGATAAGAGACCGTGGTACTCCTCGGGTGCTTGCGGTGGGAGTCTTTTAGACTGTGAGACGAGCTTCCTTATTACTGTCGTGGGGTTTTTAAGAACCTGAACAGTGGCTCTACCCACTGTAATCCTAACCCCGTTCCAGGGTGCATTGAAGACACGCGAAAAAAGGGGGTTTTAGTGAGTATCAACCATTGCACGAATCTCACACTACCGTAAGTCACTACGGATATACCACCGGTAGCTGGCACGAGATTTTGCTAGCTGGAAAGGCTTGTAGGCTGAAACCCAAGTTCTTTAGCGCTACCTGAATAAGTTAAGAAATCCACATAATGAAATTAAATTTATGGCCAAGGCTTTAGTTTGAGGGAGATAACTCTGGGCGATATTTTGTCGAAATCTTTGCTGAAGTTGGTAGTTTTTACTTCAGCTTCTTGGTCATCTTTTAGAGCATCTAGAGTAATCGATACTGCTCTCGAAAGGCTTTGGTATGAAGAACTCTTTAGGAACCACCTCGCCAATTTCAAATTCAATTAGATCGAGACTACAAGGCTAATCAGAACGCAATCGAAATCCTGAGTTTATTAAGTCCTGCCTGGCTTTTAGGTCACAATGGAATCACGAAAAAGGTGATCCTTATAGAACTTCCTACGCAAGGCTCAGAGTTAATCTTTCGATAAACATGAACCGGGCTTCTATTAATGATTACTCATGTTCCTACAAAATACTGACTAGCATCTTTGTGTGAGTCATCTCTGGTTTGATGGAAATGCCACCACGAATGCCACCAAAGCTGTCTTTAATGAAATACTGCCTTGATGAAAATGTATCCAGAAAATTGGAAATACAAGTTTATTCATCTAAATCTATACGAGTATTGTCCCCTTCAAAGTAATCCCCATTGACTGCAACACACTTATGCCAGCGCATGATCCAATCCTCGAAACATTTTTTATATTCGGTTTTCGGGATCAGTGTTCCTGCGATTTTTCCATTACTTCCTCTCGGCTGCTGAAACGTGTTCCCCGTAGTGGTTTTTTTAACTCGATTGAACAGAAAGAAGTCACAGGGAGCCAAATCAGTTGAATTCGGTGGCTGTTGGAGGGTATTTGTTGCATTTTTTGTCAAAAAATTACGAATAATGATGGCACTGTGCGAAAACGACGGGGCGTTATCATGGTGCAAAATCCACGAGTTTTCTGCCCAAAATTCTGGTCTCTTTCGCCGAATTGCTTCACGCCAACGTCTCATAACGCCCAAATAATACTCTTTGTTTACTGTCTAGCCTTCTGGCAAAAATTCATGTTGCACTACACCGTTGTAATTCATGAAAACCGTGAGCATTGCCTTCTTTTTTGACTGAAAACGACGTGGTTTTTTTGGTCTCGGCTCATTTGGTGAACGCCATTCAGTTGTCTGATGTCTGGATTGCGTGTCGTACTCATAAACCCACGTTTCATCTCCAGTAATGATCCTTTTGATGAATGTGAGATCGGATTCGGCTTCGCAAATCATCTCTTTTGCGACGTCAACACGGTCTCTTTTTTGCATGAAATTGAGGTCCTTTTGCACCAACTTTGCTGCTACATGACGGAAACCCAAATCATTAACCAAAATGTCTTAGACAGATCTATAGACAATGTTCAAGTTCTCCGCTATCTCTCTGATGGTTAATTTGCTTCATCAATGTTTTCGTCGGTTTTCGATGTCGATGGTCTGCCATTGCGTTCATCATCTTCGATTGACTCACGACAACTTTTGAACCGCTCGTGCCACTGGTAAACGACCGCTTTCTTTAGAGAATCGTTGCCGAAACACTTTTCCAACATTTCCAACGTTCGCACACCATTAAATCCGTTTTTTAAGCAAAATTTAATACAAGTTCGTTATTGCAAATTTAAATCCATTTCTAAAATTATAAAAAATCGCCAACACATACAGTGATAGATGTACTCTTGGCTAAGGAACTTTTGCAAATGTCAGACTATGACGCTAAGATTTAAAGGGAATGTCAACAATAGATTTACCAACTTAATAAAAGAAACATAACTCAAATCTGAATAATGGGAGCGCCACACGGTGGTGTCCCCCGGGAACCTTTTGATCAAATTGGTATATCTCGAGCACCACTAGTGACTTTTCTACTAAATTTCATTGCTTAGAGAACCGTCATTTCTTCCGTGGAGTCTGAATGTACTCGTTGTTGTTGGCAAATTTGGGTGCCCAAAGTTTAGATTTCTAGCGTTATTCTATGTAGCAGTCACGTCATAGATTTGGTCCCTCCTTTTGTCCAAGTCATCCCACCGTGCTTCCTGAATGACGATAACATCTGTTGGTTATTCGGCAGCATGTGTCCAGTTCAAAAACTAAGCATTTTAATTTCTCCGCCATGCGTGCAGCCATTTTTCTGATAGAACATTATTCTCTTGCCATTTTCTCCTGCTCAGTTGCTGAATACTTCTGCTTATGAGTTTGGCAAGAAAAGCGTTGATGAACGACATCATTACCCAGGATCTACCACGCGAAGGTAAAATAAACACCTCGTCATAGTAAGTCAAAGAAAAGTCATACAATAGTTACTGCGCTGGGATTCGCTGAGTTGATGACACTCTGGCCTTGCCCAAGCCAAAGAAAACTATCTACGCTTGAAGTGATATATGTGTGTATTATTTAACACAACCGCTTCCTATTAAAAGTGACACCCAAATCGGCAGAAAACTTTGTTTAATTCACAACTGTATTTCTGTCACCATTTGAAAAAACCTTGATACGCATTTTTATTTATCTGCTCCTACAAAATATTTGAACATTCTGTTAATAGTGTCGCATTAAACTTTCCAAAAATAGTTTTTGAAACAACTCGAATACTATTATACCAGAAACTTGCGAGATAGTTCCTTTAATAGCTTAAATTGCTTCACCAAGTGCCTTTGGCATAGCGCTTGTTTCAATGTTTCAAGTTGAATTATTATTAGTTTTTCCTTGTTTAGGGTTAATTTTGGAAACTTCGTATCTAAATAAGCTTTTTGAATAAAACTCTGGTGAGCTATGACAGATAGCCGACAAAGGATTTACAATTTAAAATAATTATACAAAAAACTTTCACACAAATGAAAAGTTTGAATTAATTTGTCAGTCAGTTAACAGATGGTTATGAATTTCTAAGCATTGAGAGGATAGACTATGGGGACAATATGAAGTCATTGGGCGTTCGTTAGACAAGAGGCACAAAAGGGAAACAGGCAAGATTTCTACAATAGAAATATTAGGTAGTGACAAGTTTTAAATATCATTCTGTGTTATTTCGTAGAATAACCCAACTCCAGATAATCTAATAAAATAATTCGAAATGGGTGACTGACCCCGCAATAGTGCCAACCACAATCCCAACCAAATTAAAGGACAAAATAGTCAAAGACTTTGTTTTGAAATTCATAACATAAGTAAAACACCAATAAAGCCGACAAAAAATGTACGAGTTTTCACAATACCAGTCGCCTTGCTATAAGTCAGACGAAGTCAGTCAGCTCGGTGTGACCTTGAAAACATTTTCCCAAGAGACAATCTTATGAAATTCAAAGCTGTTACGTTAGCGTGCTTCATTCAGTTTATAAGATATGAATAGTAGACGCTATAACGACCAGGCAAAAAAATTAAATAACATTCTGAAAAAAACACTTCGGTGCAGAACAAGCTGTGCTGATCCCATTAGTATCTTTGGGACCTTTTTGGATAGAGTTTCGAATAACGATCATCACTTCCCTTTCTGTAAATAGCATTGACATTATTTCTCGGCGCATGGGTAGTTGAATTGAAAAAAATTGGGATTCTTGAACTAACAAATAGTAATTTTGATTGGGAGAATTTTATATAAAGAACTAAAGCGCACTGCTGTCGATCTATGCTATGATCTCATGTGAGGCATATTTTTATGCACAAACAACCATAACTTCAGCTTGGAATTTAAAAAATGTAATCTTTTTAGTTCTTTACATATTTTTGTATATGTAGTATCTTTTCTAGAATTCGAGCAAATTTCTGGCATAGCTCTAATGGGGCCAAAATTAATCCCGAGGGGCTGTCTTGATTTGACCATATACCCATAGCTTCAATTGGTCTTAGGTAGGTAAGTAAATGAAAGTGGTTGTTGGAAAGATCACCCCAGTTAGGCCTATTGGCCCTTTGTGATGCCACGTGGATCTATGATCCTCTTACTCATGGAACCAATTTGAGCTTATGATGAAACGTAGGAGACTGTTAACGTTTAGCTCCTAAGTGAAGATTTCTTCTCCGATAGAGAGCTGGACATGTCCAGAGTAGGTTGAGGATTGTCTCCTCTTCCTCCTCGTCAATCCAGCTTCTATAAAAATCGTTTGTAAAAGCGCCAGGCCTTCTTGCATGCTTGCCTATAAGGCAATGTCCACTGATGACACCTATGATGGCGCTGAGATTTTTCTTATTTAGAAGTATCATAGCCTTAGAGCGATTCAGATCCAGCTTGGCCAGATCTGTTGGGTCGCTAGGCATGTTGGTTCAGCAGTCCATCTAAGGTCTGTTCTTTTATTAACATTCAGCTTTAATGTTGATTTGCACGTAGCGATAGGTATATCCATGCTACTCTTTTCCCGTAGAATAGATAGAGTGGTTCCAATTTTGTCGAGTTCGTCGGTCCTACAATTCCTTGTCTCTGTGTCCCGGCACTCAACAAAGGTGAAGGTTGAACTGCTCTGCCATCTCCGTAAGAGATGATCAGCATTCAAGGGCGACTTTAGAATTTAGAAAATATGCGGATATCCTTCGCAGTTATTACGTTTTTCTTTCACCTAGAACACGATACAGTGATTTGGAAGATGGAAGGAGAGGCTTAGATTTAGCTTGCCTGAGAAAACACCGCCATCAACAACGATATGGATTTTCGATCCATCTGTGTAAAAGTGGATTGCCTTGCCCCAATTGAAAGCACCTTCCTTCCAAAAGGATCTAGAGGGGGAACTTACATGAAAGTCTTTGTCAAACTAAAGTTTAGGTATGGTATAATCGAGGTTCTCTTTTGCGGATTCCTAATATATTAAGAATACTCGTATTATGCGAGGTTGAAGACCTCATTTGTCCTCAATGGCTTTTTTGCAAGAGAATAAAGCTACTGTAGCTTTCCTGACTCTTTTCTGAATGTTAGGTTTCCATTACAGCCGCACCGTCGGATCTAGAAGACGAGGCATTTCTTCATGCGCTTAGCGACGATTATCACCCTCAACATTGCACTTCATATCACTGTCGAACACCAAGATACTCTAAAGGACTTCATTAAAAAATAATTGTATAGATAGTCCAACCCAAGCTGCTCGCCTTCTAGTAGACCTACTTACTCCCTAGACATTAAATTGAACTGATAACCAAATATCCAGCTTCAAGTGAACAAAACCAGGATGGCTCTGTCCATATTTAAAAAAGCTAAAGAGAGAAAGGTGACCAAAACCAGTCACAAATCTGTAGTGAAGTTTTATGTGTAGCAGCGATGAGTTAAGATCTCATTTACAGTATTGGATACGCTACTTTATCTACTGCATTTGGATGTATATGGCAAGCTGAGAGCGGCAGTAGCAAACAGAAAGTTAACTTGCAATGGAGCAATCTCAAATCCAAAGAGCCTATCAACCATCTTTATCCAATTTGACAGCACCTTTACCTTTACAACCCGTGACAGCAAGGAGTAGATAGAGCCAATTTTTAATTTTAATTTTGGTGGGAGCTGAGGCCCCCATTTATTGGCTTAATACAAGCTTAATCTAACTTAAAAACTAGGACTAAAAACTAAAAGAAAGACCGAATCTTGGAATCAAGGGAATGGTGGAGGAGATCTTGATTTGAGACGAGGAGTGCTCAGGTGGAAATCGAAAAGGGAGAGCTTTGAGTTGACCTTTCGGAGCATACGGGAGATTGGTTCGTTGGAACCATAAGAGGTACGGTGGACCGGTAGATAGAAGAGACGAGGACAACGTAGATAGTGTGTGTTGGTATTGAAGGAAATGGAGTTGAAAATGGATGCGCAGATGATGGAACCTGAGATCAGGCGATGAATGAAAAGAATGTCATTAATATTCCTACGTTCTTCTAACAAATTTGAGACGGTCCTGATACGAAGGTAAGATTAAAGGTCGTTCCAAGGCAGACAATGGAGAGCAAATCAAACAGAATGACGTTGAATACCCTCGATTCGGGAAAGGCGGACCAAGCTTGACTGATATATTCAAGCAGGGGCGAACAAAGGTAGAGAGATCTGGTTACATACGGGTTAGAAAATTCCTTTTGATGAGTTGGCTTTGAGAATCATCTTATCGATATGCGAACTGAAATTAAGCTCACAGTCGAATGATATTCCAAGGTCTTGAAAAGACTGAATCAGGGGAAATGGTTGACCATAGAGAAAATAAAGTCGGGGAGGAGACGGGTTGCCAAGAGCATTAGTTAGACCACGATCTTCTACATACTATATATTGAGGAATTAAGAATTCATGAAAGGCTTCGTTGTGGTGTATTCTCCAAACAACTTGCACTGAGTATCTCTACTGCCTGCAAATATACCGTAGTTTAGGGAAAAATTTTGGCAGTTTACGGCTCTGCCCAAGGTCTTCTGTATTTTTTACCAGATGCTGCGCTTTCTGTGATTTGCCTTCAGAATGCTAATAGTATGGGTCATCAGCATGCCTATAGCCTATATTTAGAAAGATATTCCCAAAAGCATACATATTCTGACAGGAACAATATTTCTTAAAAATGTTTTTCCTCGTATTTCCTCTGACATTTTCGTTCCCTGGTCGGGGGACCAAACACATCATTTATGGCATCTACTGGAACGGTTTTATAGGCGTAACGTACCAGTAGCCATGCAATTCTGTGCGAAAAGATAATTGAGTATGGCTTACGGCATATTGCTGATGTCCCAACTGCATTAGGAATTGTGGTTTTTGCTCACTGGATTGCATTGATTCACTCACCGTCGTTACTCCGATATTTGGTATTTGTCTGCATAGTGCCCATAGGGCAGTACATTCTCTCAGAAGTCGCATCTGATTTCAACCAGTGATCCCAGGTATTTGATTTATGGCATCCAATCGATTCGATGTTGTGTTTACTGTTTCTTATGATGAGGTGTTCGACTTCTTAGTACAACTGCTTATGTGAAAGTTTCAATTCGCTTGTAGGTACAGCATCACGTTCCTGATCGATTGGGAGAAGTTCTGTGTCACTTCTTCAAATTTGTTTGCCATCGCTACTACTCTGATATCATTAGAGTTGCCGTATCCTGCTTGGAATGGTTCTTAGTACCCTATCATACATTATGTTCACTAAGGAATCTTGGCTGTAATGCTGCACATAATCGCTTCCTAGTCCCTGTTAAACAAGCAGTAGAAGATTCTGTATTCAAAGTAATTGGCTGACGAACTACTGTAACTATAGTAAAATATGTTCAATGCTTTTACCATGCAACTCCAATCGCCTGACTTAAACTCGTTACCACCTTACCTTTCTCCTGCAATTGCACTGCCTGTGTTCTTTCGTGCTTCATTTTTCCTTGAAGCCAAAATATCAAAAACAGTCCCCTTCTTTCACAAATGATTTTCCCGAGCACTTTCCCTAATATGCCAAGGATGCAAAAAAAATAAGGACAGTTTCTCCTGTGATTTGTCACCATTTGGGATGAGAAAAGGTAGTTATCATTTTCACTATGACGGAAAATATATTCCTCTTCCCTAAGGGGTGCTGTGAGAATGAAGTTAAGAATCTAATCGATTGCTCCCTTACGTTGGTCCACCACCCAGATGATTTTATTTTGCGGGGTTTTGTACTATTCACTGTCAGCTTTTTTCTCTCGCCATTCATGCGAGTAGATCCTGTGCGCCCTCGTACTGCATTTAATTTATTTATATGCAAAAAAGAATGCAGCAAGTGCTCTTACCGCGTCCTTATGTATGTGACTTTTTTGTCTCTTCGTCTTGAGGTCACAACTTCCTTGTACTTTTTGGAGTTGATCTTCATTAACTGAACACCAATTAAATTAATTGTCTAGCCTAATTTCTCCAAAAAGGATGTCGTCGCCTTTTTTGTGATCTGATCTCCGTTGTCTCAACGTTGGCAGTTTCCTTTCATATCATAGATTGTATGAACTTGAAGGGTTCTCCCTCGCCCGTTCACCTTTTTCGTGACTCTTCTTGGATTGTGTCAGGAATCTGCTGATGGTGCTGTAGTGGCAGTCTTAAGATTCCCGGGTTCCTTTACGACTTCTAAACTTTTTCTTATACCTACTTTTGGTAGATGAGTCAAGTTTCCTATTGCAATAGCATTGCGTTCGGTCGATTTTAATGCCCAAATCCCCAACTCTGAATTTCGGTATCTATAACCATTCATGCTCATCTACAAAGTATGTGTACGTAGCATCCGCATAGATTAATGTGTGTGAAACACTGATCTAAAGGGTGGCGTCTGCTCGTCCAATAACAAAAACTTCATAGGTTCTATAAACTTCGGTCTGACATGACTTATTTGAGGTAGAAACTGGGCAAGAGTCCAAGAAGTTCAACTAACTAACTTAAAGTCACATAGTTTGTTTATGATAAGAGCAGCAAGCTAGACTACGTTTGTTAAAGCCTAGATCCATCGCAAACAATAATATTTTGCACCCAAACTTTTATATTGTCTAGTCGAGTTGTCGTTTGCATAAGTAACAGCGAAGAGCTGAGCTCCTTGGCCTAGATACTTTCCCATCGAACAACAAAAGTCACCGTAGACTTTTACAACAAAAGGAAAGCAAAAAGAAAATTATGAAAAAATAGAACTCATCACCTCGTATATCCTCTTAATGTTTTACAATCAAATCTCAGTTATTCATTCACGTGCCCAACGCACGAAGCCTACAACCTACAACGCAAACATATAGAGCGCTGAGAGCGTTCATGCTCCTTCCAATGTCAGCAATGCAAACGCCTTACACATAGTCAAGATTATTTCCTTTTAAAGGACTCCTCTTAGTATTTCTAGGCTGATGCTTATATACAGGAAAACATCCCTTCTTGCTCAGTACCCTAGGATTATCAAGGATACCAATTGTATAGACTCTCAACTGGCGTAAGATTTCAATTCATGTGTCAGCTGTAACTGTAACCCTATTTACGCGCCGCTCCCATTCTTACGTGTGATGAATGTGCTTTTTGTGTAAATTCAAGGGATGTCAATGCCTTGGGGGCATTTTTCAAATTGCTCGTGGTGTGTGATTCTGAAAGGGATGCTAAGATGGATGTTACAAAGTCAGTCTTGTTGGTACATAAATGAGGAGATGGCGTAATTGTTGTTTGACTTTGAATGCCAAGTGTGAATATTTTATTTGCAAACATGTTAAGTACCAATCCCTGAGGGTTTTTTTTCAGCATTTTTTTCTTCCTATTTTTCCGAGACTTTGATGAATGGATGGAAGGTTTTCTAGATTAAAAGACGTTCAGTTACTTATGATGGGAATTTTGATTGACACACAGTGAGGCTTATCAGTTACCGTGCTTTAGATGTAGAAGGATTGCGAGGACTTTAAGATTTTTAATGCTTTGTTTTGTTACTTTAATAGGCGTGAAGTTTTCAATACATTTTTGTCTCTCTGAATTAAAAAAAAAAACTCGTGGAATTTTTTTTAAATAACTCTTTTCGTTAGTACTAGACCTACGCCTTTCATATTTTTGCTTATCTATCAGAATGGTGTAAAAGTTGAGGGATGTCACTTCTTCCTCTACTCTTCACTGCGGGGCCTGTTGGATTTACCACATTTGTGTACCTTAGTGTCATTCTCCAGGCCGCTGTAATTTGGATCACCTGTTGAATGCGTGGGGTGTCGCCTTAAGATTAGAATAGGGACATTTAACTCATGGTATAAAATTGATTTAAATCACTCTATCTTAAATTCCAAAAATTCAAAAACAAAACTTCTCCTGCCCTGCAGGAAATCGTCGGAAAGATGATCACTCTTCTCTTCTATCTGTCAGAATGTGTTAAGGTTTTGTCATTTTGTGAAAATAGAGAGTAAAGCTCTTAATATAATAGACAAACACTTTTTACAAAAACGAAGTGGAATTATATTAACAAATGACACTAAGCTGACGGTATACAATAGTTGGCCAAGCATAATCAGATATCGTAGCGGGGATACGATATGCCCACAGGATGGTGGGCATATTCATACATCGAGAGAAGATCATCATCTACGAACATACAAGTCTTTTAGTTATACAAAATTTTATTTCATGCTTTTTTCTATATGAAACCCCTGTATGCAAGTAGATACACCATTGCGTCATCGAATCCCACTTTGGAAACACTGAAACTGCATTTGTACGAGTAGCACGCATGTTTCATATACGTAACCGACAAATTTATTCTTACCATCAGACAACACCACTGTCTCTAGAGTAGGCTTTGTGCCTTAACCCGATGTAAACATACCTCCCCCTCACCTCGCCTCTGCCGAATAGAACATAGACTTCCTTAATAATCCTTACCAATACAATGTACAGCCTTGAGAGTAATATCCAATTTCCAGTTATGTTATTTGATTTTTGCAAACAACTTTACACCATTCACAGAGTTTCAAAGGAAGATGTTCCAATCTCTATGGCTATGACTATCGCATTGGCATTTGGCTATATCTATAGCTTTGGCTGTGGCTACAACTGTAAGTTATCTTCTCAAATGGGAAGCGTTTCAGTGGTGAACAGGATCCTAGCATAGAGCTTACCCAAGTGAAATACGCAAAATGTCTGCATTTGAGCGTATGGAATTGGGTTTGTTGCCATCCCCGGAGGAATGAAGACTTAATTACGGAGAAAATATATTGTGATGTTTCGAAATTGCCATGATGCAATACTCTGAATTGTGGTGTTTGCTTTGAGAGTATGCGGTGCAAGAAGCAGAATTATCAAGGCAAATAAACTAAATTTTCTCGCCTGGATAGTGTACTAGACAAACGAGTTTAAGTGTTGACAATGTGTTAAATCGAGAATGACTTTTTTGGACGACATCTGTGTCTACGTAAGAGTAACTGGGTAGCTTAGGCCCATGATCCATTGGTGAATATGTGAAATAAATTTCAAGTAATGAAAGATACATTCCCTCGAAACTAACAAGAAACATGTAGAAGGACGAAATTTTAGAAATGGTAATGTTCGCCTAGAGACAGATGAAACTATTCCCGTTTGTCCAATTATCATTTTATTCAATCCATCACAACAATTTGGTTTTGCAATTTAACTTAAGCTTTCTAACACATCTAAATTAAAAAGTATGATTATATTCCCTTTCAGGAAATGTAGGTACACGCTCTTAAAATTGCAACACGAAGAGAAGTTGATTATATCCTGACATACTTGTGAAGGAAACCTTAATAGAAACAAGAAAACCTTTACATGCAATTTGTTCTTTGAACTGTCAAAGACATTCCCAGTAAGGGTAGAGTTGAGAAAGTTAAATTTTGATAGGTCTAGTTCACTTAAAAAGATCTACAATGTAACTCAATTTTATCTCCTTCTCAATGATTCGATTTTGAACTAACATAGATTTAAAAATGATGGACCATCTTATGAGTTTGTTCATATCATATTAATGCATTATGTATTTTTCAGTCCATTTGCAATATTAAATTGACGCTGAGAGGGACAATATAAAGAAATATTTGTGTATCCATTTGTTTGAGTGAATATTGCATTTCAGCCTTTGGTAGTACAAGCCTTGTAGTCACAGTCGAAGTGCTGAGTGATTACATCGTTACCAGCATAACATGCATTACTTGAGGTTGCATTACATTTTAGCTCCATATTCAGTTAATTGGCTATCTTTTATGAGAAACTGGGATATATTCATTTGTTCCGCCTACAGGCGATGTCATCTGTAGTTGTGCTCGAAAAATTAACTCAACTGCCAAATGGGACAGTGACTGAGAATATATGTAGGTAACACTAATAGAATTTCGAAAAATATGGAATACTACCCCTAGCAGGAGATCCCATTGCAACTTGAAACCCAAGAAACTCAACCCTCGTAGTGTGTTCATAGAAATTGTTTGTTATTCAACCAGTTCCGAAGATTTCCATGGTTGTCACCGCAAACGCACTTCACTTTTTCGCCTTAGAATTGTGTAAACCACCGCTTAGAAAACAGATGCATATTTACCTATCGGGGAGTGATGTCTAAGGTTGTCTGCTGTTACGAAGATCTCAGCATCATATTCATGAATGGCAATGAAGGCGCTCGCTAAAATTCCTCTACTTTCCTTTCCCTCTTCAGATATGAGGCGCAAGAAAAGCGGACTCCTTTTTCAGCAACTGAAGCACAAGTTACGGTGCGATAATTTATTTTATTTTTCTAAACAAAGGATGAAACTGCACTCCATGATATGTATGGGATGAAAATTCATCAGTGCATATTTAAAAGTGGCTAAGAAGAGTCTTAATGCAGTCGAGAAAATCCGTTTCTTATTCTATAAAACAACCGAAGCGACATAGACAGGTTGCAGGTCCAAAGGACCCTTTTCGATAGCAAGCTCATGTCACAAAAAGCATATACGCTTTCAGAAAACCTACAGTATCTAGAAAGTTTAAGTTATTCAACATGTAGCTTAGCAGGCATTTATATATTTAAATATAGTGAAATGCAATCAATCAATACCCTCCTTACCTAAATTGACTGATATGCTTAGCTCTTCATTTAACTGTATCTATAATAGTTCCCCAAATTTTTGTCTTCTTTTCATAAAAAGACTTACAAACTTGATAAGCTTTCCTGCTGCAACTGAGGGTGGCGTCGGTACCAAAAGGTGGGGATGAAACACAGGTAACGCAAAGGCTATGCTTTTCCTTTCTCCATCTGTCTTAAAGTATGACCTTTGTAACTAAATCTCGGCAGCAAAATTGGCAAACTGCTATCATAATGAGGCAGGCTCTCGGTATTTCGTAGCCCAGTAAAAATCCAGGAAGGATATTTTCTCTTACTGGTTTTCTTGGTTCATGGGTATTATCACAGTTTAATATAGAGAGAGTTGTTAGCGTCATTTATGTTGTTGTATTTTGGACATCTTGTAATATAATATGATCTTAGTTGCTCGTAATAAGAATATCCCATAGTGGATCCACGTCCACGTGAGTCGACGTTAAAAATACAGTAGCAATGAAGTCATGGCGTTCCTAACTATCTTCCAGAAATATCTATCACTTCCGTACAAGTAATGGGCCTTTTTTTTAGAGGTTTAGTTTGACAGTTGAAAGTTGATTTGTGGTTACTACGTCTTGCCATTTTGTGATGAATAAATTAACGCCAGAACAACGCGTATAAATTGTGTAAACTCATTTTGAAAACCATAGTCGACAAAATCATCCATCTGAGCAAGTTATTCGGAACACGACGAATCCTTTTCGCACCACGTACACTCTAGTGAATAATAAGTATCCCCAAAAACGTAAACAGTGCGATCAGAAGAAGTTATTGCCGTTGTGGCACGCAGTATTGAGGAGAATCCGAATGAGTCGATTCGCCATCGTGCACAGAAATTGGAGATATGTCCATCCACTTTGTGGAAGATTTTACGGAAAGATCCTGGCTTAAAGCTTATAAGATCCAGCTTGTGCAAGAGTTGAAACCGCGTGACCATTATACGCGTCGTAGGTTCGGTGAATGGGCCGAAAACATGATCCAGCTTGATCCTCATTTTCAACGCAAAATTTTGTTCTCCGATGTGGCCAATATGTAAACAAGCAAAATTGTCGAATTTGGAGTGGAGAAAGCCAGAAGTCTTTGTCGAGACGCCCTTACAAATTACTGCTTTGCGTGCTTTATGGGCTGGTGGAATCACCGGCCCATGTTGCTTTAAAGACGATGCCGGCCAGAATGTTACCGTCAATGAAAAGCGCTATAGAAACATGATTTCTGACTTCTTCGTTCCTCAGTTGAATGGCATTGACGTGACAGAGTATTGGTTTCTACAAGATCGCGCAACATGCCACACGGCGCGCGACACCATCAATTTATTGCGGGAAACATTTGCTGAACGCATAATTTCGCTTAATGGACCTGTGAGCTGGCCTCCACGATCCTGTGATCTCATACCTTTAGATTACTTTCTGTGGGGGTATGTGAAGTCACTAGTCTGTGCCGATAAACCAGAAACGTTGGACGATTTGAAAGTCAACATTCGCCGTGTTATTGCTGATATACGGTCCTAGTTGCTCGACAAAGTTGTCGAAAATTGGAATTCACAATTGCGCCTCATTCGAGTTAGCGGTGGCACGTATTTGCCCGATGTCATATTTGAGCACTAATGGCTTAAAATTATCTATTAAATAAAGCTAATATCATAGACATTAACATTAGCTTCAAGTGTTTTATTTCATATTGAATTTGTATAACACTAAAAAAAAACACCCTTTATAAGGTCGTTATAACGCATGCTTTCTAAGACAAAATTTCACTCGTATTTGTATTGTATCAAAAATTAGAGTTCCATCGGCCTCGTCGGTCTTTCAATTTAAATTGTGTATCACTCCAGTCCTGCTTACGGCGCAGAAGTGTGGTTGAAAATGCTCTCGGGAGAATAAAGAAGATGCTTCAACAGCGAACTGTATGGACAGCGGATTGCACAGCAATGTCGATTGGATGATAAGCCAAACCTTCCTGTTCCAACAGTGTAAACTTCATGATTATTAACTAAGCAGCATGTGGTCTTATATAACCAAGTCACTGACCGGTTTACCAGTGAAAGCTATTTTTGGCAATGTTTCTATGTGTTTTGTTGGTTTCTCTATATGTATATTGTATCTACATACGAGTATCTCCGACTTTGAGAAACGAATAATGCACAATATCATCCACGTCCGTCATACTGTCACCACTACTGTGAGGCTCACTCGGATCTAGCTATTTCGTTGCTTTCTTCCTGTAATCGTGCACAATCTAGACGGAGTCTGTTGGTGAAGGATATTGCAACGTCCCAATGCCGTAGCATATTCTCTGTTGTTAAAAAGTGAGGTGGCCGACACTTTCTATTTTTTTTAATTTTCCAATGGCTGAAGTTGACGGTTTATGATTGCGACTGGAACTCTGAAACTTGCAGCATAGACTACGTCATCATGGCCTAGTTCTTTACTTTGGTTACCTGCGTCAACCGATATGCTGGCTAAAGTGTTTCCTGCACAAGTTGGTTCTAACCGGAATTGCGTCACTGGTTTAACTAGAAAATCAATGCATTTTGATAGATTTGTTTCTGATATTTCAAATACATTTATTTTAACCTAGACTTCTGCACATGAGACTAAACGCCCATTAATATCACATCCAAGCAATAGACCGTTAGTTGTGGGAGTTTGGAAAATAGAAAATAAATCTTTCTTTAAAATTTAAAATCCTTGAACTCGCAAAGTCAATAATCAATGGTCTTTTAACCCTTCAGACTTTAAGAACCTCAAAATTCTCCTAAAAAAAATATTACTTACTCGTATATGCCATGGACCCTCATTCTCTACCAGAAACATTGTTTGGATGACTTCCCAAACAGTCAATTCCACATGCCTCCTCATACCATTCATAAATTTAATATTCCTCCCTGCCAAAGGAATGCATTCGAATTTTTCTACGGGATTTTCACGGTTGAACTTACACGGAAAATGTTTTCCACTTCAATGAGACGTATGGCGATATAGTAGGTAAGAGCGGCTATGGTGTAGCTAGTTGAGGTAGGTATGTATGTTACCAATTCCGCAATGGAACTCCTTGTGCCCTTGTGTAAATTTTCACCCTCTAACAATGTATCGTAACATAAATTCTCTTGGTTGTTCACTTCTAGCTGGTTCTCTAGTGCTCCTTGTTATCTCTCTGTTGTAGCTCTGCTACTAGATGTACTCGTATATGAAGACACAAGTTTAAAGACGTTAAATTTAAAGGTTGTGAATTTGTTTGGGTGAAAGTGCAACAAGGCAAATTGTCCATTTCTTCCTCAGAGAAAGATATGGAAAATGATATTGTTAGTTGAGAAAATTACATAAACATTTGGTTTTTTTTTTTTTATCATCGTGTGTATGTGTGCTTAGTGATAGAGATTTATTTCTTTTAATAGCTCGAAGTGTATCTTTTGTTGAGATTTTGAAATATTTCATCCATTCTATGGCATTAGAAGAGAATATTTGAAAATTCAAAGCCTTTTACTTGGATGGACTTACACTAAATGGATCAATTTTCTTCTTCTCACAATTTTTAAAAAAGCCCGGCCTAGTATAAGCTTGTATACAAAATCGTTAGTACTTAACCAAAGATAGTGATCCAACAAATTATAATGCTTTTAAAGAACAAGAGTCCAAAAAGGATAAAAGTCGATATATTGCGCTGCTTCTAAAATATGCTCTATAAGTAGGTACTTGAATTTTCACTTATGGAGCCACGTGTAATAATATCTAATTTCAGAAAAGATACAATTTTCTTCAGTAAGAACTGACTCTCTATCCGTTTGCCGATATTTAAGTGGATCTGGAAATAGAAGTATATTGATTATTTTTCTTCGTATTTTTGAGAGAATTTCGTGGAAAGATAAAACGTCTACTATATTGGAAGGAACAGGATCTGCTTAGTTAGCTCATATAACCAATTGAATTATCAACCGATATTATCGATGTCGATCTTATGGAATCCCTTTTATAACGAGAGAGGTTATTGGTTAGGCTTCAAAAAATGTATAGAAAGTGCTGGATTGAACATGCTTTCTTATCGCCTATCAAGGAGTCGTTCCTTATGCCATTTTCTTAAATTTTCTGTGGCTTAGTATTCACCCTACTACAATGTAGTTCAGGTGTGTTGCATTAGCCCAACTGGTGGTATTTAACAGGTGGTTCGAAAAGTCCCGAAACTGACATATAAAAGCACAATTTTCTGGCATTCATCAACATTGTCTCCTTCTACAATGATACAATCGTCCCAGCGTAGCTCTAACATTTCTATGCCTTCCTTACAGAATGCTTTGCCCAATCTATCAAAATGCGATTCCTCTTCGGCAGCTACCTATTCATTGAAGCCATATCTCTTTCCATTTTTTTTTAGGTTTGCGAACAGGTAATAGGATCCATGTTTCATCCATTATCACATACTGCATGAAAATATCCTTTTTATTTATTTATCTGAACCATTAACACGTTGTTGTTTTTAGTTCAAATGCCCTGCCCACTTCGAACTGAGCTCTCGCATACCCAAATACTCGTACATGGTCTATTCACATCATTACAATTTCATTCATTTTCGCTTTACGGTTTTCCGTCATAAGGGCCTCATATAGCCGGCCAGAGCGCTCAACATCATTTATGTCTGCACGACCGCGTTTGAAATCAGCAAACTAACGACAGTATACAACACCCTTCAGATAACAGTGTTTTATCAACGTACGAAAGTCGTTTTTTTTCATAGTTTTGTGCGTCACTAAAGCTTCAATATCTCAATGAATAATGGTCGAAGTGTCATCAAATCTCTGTGTCTGTTTCCGAACTTTTCGAACCGTTTCCTAAAGTGCGTTTTCTTAGCCCATTTGTACGGTAGGTGTCTTACCTATGGCTCTACAATGCCGGCTTTGTTCGTGCTACTCATTCCATAAGAGCTTCGCCTTCGCTGAGCCACTCATGCATGGCAGTCTTGCGCTGCTTTGGATTTTATAGTGCTGCATATGAGGAATCTATTAACTGTCGATATGATATCACCTAGCGATCTAATATTTATCCCTAATTAATATTCAATTTGTCGAACTGCGGTGATATGGATTTCAAATAGCTGCCATCTGTCGGATATCTTTAAAGCCAACATTTAAACTATGCAGACTATTTGTAAATTTTTAAAGATGGTGACAAATTTGTCTGCTCCCTCGTGTGCCCTCTCCATTGCTTTGAGTCTTTGAATAGTAGCGTTGAGCAAATATCCAGGTATTTAGCGACGATACCTATTTGGCAGCTATTAGGGATGATGCTGGGACATAGCATTTACCAGGCTTGCTTAAAATTAATTACTCTAATTTCAAATCTCTGATCCATCAACTTAACTTTTGAAATTTTCCCTTGGCCGGGTAGCAATCTTACTCCCAGTGGCGCCCAGAATAAACAATTTTCTTTCTCACAGTACGAAAATCCATCTAATCTCAGCAGAAAAATACCATCCGGTCCTATGAATTTACGGGTAAATTGTTCGAAACTCCTTACATAAGTTGATTATTACTGAATTCTTCTCGGAGTCTCTGATTGGACGAGGAACTGAATATTCATCAGTAGATTGAATGATTAGGCGAAACTATTAAGCTCGCCTAATCACTGAGTTTCATAGTTTGCAGATTTTTCGTTTTTCACGCTGTTATCATTGCCAGCGTTTCCAATTCGCAGAAAACCACAGCTCTCTTATGAAACAATCATTCGTTTTTTTTTTTGAATATGCAATTTGCAGTGTATGGGTGCAATTGTTTATAACGACTACATTCAGCCGAGGTACGAAAGTGGAAAAACGTGCTTTATTTCGTATTAACTTGAGCTTACCTATTTTGATGGCAGTGTTTCTCGCGCCAACTACTCTTCTGACAATTTTTGAATTTCGTCCTTTGGTGATAGTGTCTTTATTGGCTATCCCATTTGCTTCTCTTCAGATTTCAGTTGCCTCATTGTGCAGCTCTTTCCCAATGTCTCAGCGTTCGGTAGAAACACAGTGAGTGCGGCCTTCTGAGCCTTTTTAACTTTAATGGTTTTCCATAACGATTCTTAAAGATCGTCGCCCTGCCCAGCCACCTATGCCGTTTTCATTCCACAGAGCGAAGGCTAAACTGGCTGATAGTTTTAACATGAACCTTTGATTCAGTTGAATTCTTAAGCCAACCATACATCTAGCTTCTTCACCCTATTTCTCCCACGCGATTGCCTTCGTCCTTTCTCAGACAGACTTAAGACCGTCTATGACAGAGTTTATCGGACCCAGACATACAAAAGCAATGAAATATTCATTAAAAACTATTAGATGCCAGAATAAGGTAGAAAGATGATTTATATTTATATCTATTCACTCTATAGATACATCTCCAGCAAGCATTCGAAAAATATCATAATAAAATCCGATCAAATGCATTTGATAACTGCCCTACTTTAATCTTTCACTTTTCTCCATTCTTCACTCTGTGGAGGAGACAGTTATTGGAAAATATAAGTGACACTAAGTGCAGTTTCGATTGTTATCAAGTTTTTCCATCGTCTTATGATTAATGGCCAAGAATTATTCTTGTCCTTAAGGGGACATCTTGCAGAGCACAAAAGAAGCATCAGCACATTCAAGGAAGCGCATTTCTACTTTCCCGTTCTGGATAGATGGGCCAATCATAAAAAGATTGTTGCTACTTTCCACAGTGACTTAATATCTACATACATACCTATACGAGTATGTATATCCTGGAACATTTATTTTGAATGGTTCATGCAATTTTTATTTGGATTTATTTTAAAATGTCCTTGTAGCCTTGTCAGGCTTTGATAAACAAACACAACTGTTTAACAGTAGCTACTTATCAGCCATCATATCCTTGGTCCTTTCAGAGGAATGAGTAATTGACTGTTTTCCGCTCGACAATGTTGACTGCTTAAATTACATCATTAGAGTGGTATGAGTACTTGTATATGTACATACGTATTTACAATTATCGTCCCTCGAAAGCGAAAGGTTTTCGAAAGTCGCCCACGAAAAGCAATTTAAATGCGAAATAAATACAAAGTTGGAAAATTCCAGTGGTTCTTGTGTATGTGGGCCACATTTGCACGGATGCCGTGTTTCACTGTGGTAACAAACGAAAATCCTTATAGATTCCCATTTTGGGGAGGATTAATTTAATGACAATTGCTTGTTCGGTCTTGAATACAGTTCTCCAGGAGTGAGTCTCTAATCAAACAGACGTCCTTAGCACAAGATTCATGTGTCTAGGCAATTTATTCTTTTGTTCTTATTTTATTGATTTTCCTTTTGTTCGTACGTGTGGGCAACACTAATTTGATTTTGTATCAGATTCTTAACACAATCAAATGGGAATAAATATCACAATCATTTGACAAAGGTTTTGTGTAAGGATGCAAATGAGATTGATACAGACTGTGGGAAAGAAAAGAAAATCTAAACATCAACATCATGCTAAGATTCGGTCGGAATAAGTAAGATTCTGATTAAATGTGATTGTTTGCTAAATCTTTTGTAAAAGGTGGGCTATAATATATGGTATGACCCTAGTTTCCTAAACTTTGTCTATGGAATAGAATACAAAAAAATTAATGCGTTTTTTAAATGTTTATATGGGCATAGAAGTTTATTTTCCATCATGTTTCGAAAATGATATGATTGTTGATTACCATTTCAGCTCTTTTTATGACATTTTCCAGAACTTCGGACGATGGGCTCTAAACATCTTGACGGATGTTATTCTTAAGAACTGCTAGGGTTTGTACCCGTGACTTTAAATAATCCCATAGAAAGAAATCTAGGGCGGTCAAATCGGATAATCTTGCGGGCAGGACACAAATCTCCAAAACGCGATATCAGACGACTAGGAAATACCTGCTGGAACCAGCTAGAACCACATGTCTTCCAGATCGTATTCATCAAATTGAGAAATGAAAAATTCATTGATCATGGCTCTGTAGAGCTCAACATCCACAGTGACCGCTTGGCCCGCGCCAATCTCAAAAAATAATGGGCCAATGACTCCTGCAGTGTAAACAGCACACCATGCAGTGACTTTGAGTAGATGTAATGGCTCTTCGTGCATTATTTGCGGATTTTCAACGCACCAGAACTACAAATTTTGTTTGTTCATGTATGCACATAATAGGTGCAAATGGGCCTGGTCACTCATGGTTATTTTTTGTGATTTTTGATGTTGTTGAGATTCAGGCGAGCGTGAGCGGAGGTTAGACGCGATTTACGGTCAACACCCCTCAGCTAATGAGCTCAATGCACTTTATAAGGAAACATCCTCCAGTATTTTACCAAAATGCGCCTCAGAGACGTGAGTGGAATGGCCAATTGAGTGGCACGTCATTTGGTCGGTGTAGACGTAGCGATATTCTCGGCCGAAAGAGAGGTACGACTCCTTTTAAGACTTGCTCGATCCCGAGTTATTCCAGTCTCTAAGATTTGTGTGGGTAAACGCCGCATTGAATGACCAGTTCGAGCTGGGCGGCCAGGAAAACGGCACGAAATGCACGTTGCGCCAAAATCACTGACGAATTGTTCATCAAAAACATCGTGACGATCATTTCACGTTCTTCAGGACTATAACGTTCCACTACTTCACACAAATTTTAATTATATTTGCTTCACAAATGTCAAAATCGAATTGGCATTCCACGACATTTGTAAAATCTATGACACTTTCCGATAGGGTCATACATTATGGACCACCTAGTTTTTATTATAAGCTTGTGCTAACACCCTTAAAATGTTTGCACAGAGTATGTACGAAAGAAAATTAGGACGGATAGAAAAAAAGATACCGATATATGTATGTACGTTGGTTTTGAATGTTTGCTGGTTATAATGACTCGTGAAAGATTTCGTTTTTGTACAGCCAAGGAGATTCGCGATATTTCAAAAAACGTGCGGAGTTTTACTTGAATTTATCATTAAGCACTCATAGCAAGACGGGTGTTAAGAGTTTGAAGATGTCACTGGTAATTTCGTGGCCCCACTGGTGATCTATCTCACAATAGAACAAGGCAGTGCAGGAGACATGAAGTAAGTGTTAGAGGGTGTCAATTGGGTAACCTATGAGTTGTATAGTTTTTATATCTTAATTTATTGACCTCAACATATGCTGCTGCTCCCGTTTTACTGAGCAGGAACTTGAGTCTGAAATATCCTAGGTTAAAAGTAGAAGACAAGAGATCAATTATAAAAATATAAAAGAGTGTCGGGGTCAGAAAGGAGCATTAATTTTGTGAACATCAGGCTTAAAACCATTCTAAATAGTTTAAATTTAGTGTTCTGAAAGGTAAGTTTTATTTCAGCCACTTTCGACAAACGCGCCCGATACTTTACTCTATCAATTGCCTGCAAAAATTAATTGTAATTCCATTTTTTTTGCCAAATTAATACAGACTTCAGTTACACTTTTCAGTGAGGCATGTCATCAAATCACGGGTGGACCCGTTGCTTGCAAAGATTTCGTATCTTTATATATTTCATGAGCACGCCATTGAAAGAAGGCTATGAAAAAAGGGAGGGAAGTGCAATTCCTCTATAAAATATTTAGATTTCTTGTTACTACATGAGTGTCAAAGTGGATAAGTTTCATTCACATGGAACATTCGATGTTCTCTAGTGCAGGTGGGATTACATAATCTGTTAGAGTTGAGTGGGCTACGGTGTGCATCAGGCAACAGCTAGAAAATCATTATTAATGATCGTTGAGTTATAGGATGTGGCGGAATTTCTATGAACGGCCACAAGTGTTTACTGTCTTTGGATTCTTGTTGTATTCTTCATGCATTTGCCACTGTTCTAATCAATAAAATCTAGTTATACTTCATTGATACCTGAGAGCATAGAAAATCTAAGAATTACTGTAAAAAATCTAACAAACTTCTGTTTAGTACTTTGTAGTCGTTTTACAGTATCTGTGACTATTCCCTTTTACCTTGTGAGTTCAATATTTAATTTTATTTAATTATTTCGTAAATAAAGACTACTTTCTGCTCACTAGTTCCGAGTCTTTTTAGGCTGACCTATTGTTCAACGGTATTGGAAAAATACATTCGCGTCTTAAGGTGTAACGAAATCACTTTTCCTACGTATAACAGTTTACTCATATGTAACGCGTATTCTAATCTTGATCGGCACGGATCATTTCAGGCCGAGTTGATTAGATAATACACAATTAAAATTATTATTATATATCGGAGTCATCATTTTATGAAGTTATCAGTGCTCCAAGGACTTTTCTGATGGGTGCTTAGAAAAAAAATCGATAGCCATGCCAACAGTGATGCATGTTGTTTATTAGCCCTCCAAAAGCTACCACCAATGTATCTACTTCAAAAGTAGCAGTTACTCAATTCAAGTTTTTGTTTATCACATGGTGTATGCTATAAACGACATTATCACCAGAATGATCTTACGGGGCACATCAACTACTAATTCGACTTACTGAACCCATTCGGCAATAAAATGCAACAGAGTGTTACCAAGACATCTGAAAAAGTTGAACTCATGTATAAATTATAAAATTGTCAAATAACTTTTGGTAAGACTTGAAGAATAACTAAGGGTCACTCACTGAATACACAAAATAGTGCAGTTCTCGTCAAATGAAATAAAAATCGTTAAGAACTCAAATAACGCTATCACTTCGATCTGTGATCCTAGTGTAGAATAGGAATCGATGATATTGAGGAATTAAATATCTGAAATGTCCGCTGCGTTTTTGAAAAATAGTTTGCCAAGTGTATTGTGTTTGGCTTTAGTAAGAACGAGATATTCGCAGAGAAAATGATGCACAGTTTTTCTTGTGTCCTCATTCTCACTACATCGTCAGTGTATGTTATATGAGATACTCAATTTTGCAGTACTTATGCGCAATGTATATAAAAATCCTATCCCTTGATTGCCTTGGCAGGAGGTTTAACGATGATCTCAAGTCAAGGACTATGGAATTTGAAAATCAAACCTCAAATAAAGAAATGGTATAAACATGGATCTAAAGTGGATTGTCTAGGTATCTATGATCTTAACGTAAAAATCGTAAAGTTATTATATCACCACCTTCATCCATAAGCTCACTCCTTGACAAAGAAGCTTTTACCTGTTTGACTGTTTCTGGGTACTTCACTGCTTTATGCCCTTCAGTACTTATCTAAAGGAAATGAATTGTAGTTCTAGAGGGTTCCAAAATATAAGAATATAGCTATTCCAAAAATGAAACTATTGTAGAACTCAAGGTATTCCAAAAATATGAAATCGACTTCTCTTGTACTCAGGATCGCTTGTGAACAGATTCTGAAATGAAAAAGGAGCGCTATTAAATTCGCACGAATACTCTCAAAAACCATTAAGGATTCTGCGTGAGCTCCTTTATGGAGGAACAGAACCTCAAACTTTACTTTTGGTTAGCGAAAATAGCTGACCAGGAACTATAACGCGATAAACGAATAGAGACAGCTAAATAATTACACTTTAATTTGAGAAAACAAGACTTTTTATACGCCGGTCGGGAGACCATATTTATTGAGTCTTGCATGAGACAAAGCAACGAAGAATATCTCAGATCTTGACTACCTGGATCACTACAACTAAAGCTATCATTGCTCTCCAGAAGGTAGAAAGAGCTTATGAATGTTTCTCGACTATATTGGGATCATTTTCATGATAAGCATCACAAATGATAGCACCTCCTGCGATGGTTGGTGTAAAGACGGCAGCAACACCAAAGCAACGTTAAACTGAAATTTTAAAATAAAATAGAACTCGGTATTTTGTTTCACCTCTGAGGTTTTCTAAAGCAAATAATCAACTCGCTTTACAACATTTTCGTCTTTTATATTTTGCTAAACAAAACACTCTCTGTAAATTATTTTCTAAAAAGGAAAAATGTTTCACAATTTCATGTCAAAAAAAACAACCCTACCTTTTTAAAACTTTTATTTGTCCCTCTCCAACGCTTCAATCACAACCACGTGGTATAAAAAAAATTGTAAGAATCATTTGTTATTCTTCCATTATTTAATGCAAACTAGACACAGGATTAACTTTTCCCATGAATTTTTTTTTTTTAGTAAAAAAAAATAAAAAATATACGTCTGCTTAACATTGAGGAGAAAACTTTCCTAGGTGACCACTTGCTTTTATCCACTGACATAATCCTTTTATATTCCTTGCCACACCACAATATGGAAAAAAAAAAAAATTAAAAATAGTGAAGAAAAAAAATCTAAAAGGAAACCACAAGCCCAGCAAAGAGTATCCTCTACTTTTAAACTTTATTATACACTTTTTGCCATAATGTCCTGCGACAAATTTTCACTTTACTTGCAGTTTGCTTTACGTATACGCGGTTTTACTAAGAACCATGTTGCATAAATGTGAGATGCCTCTATCAAAAAATGTCTAAACTTATTAATCTGAATTTGAATTAAAAAGTGACAGTATAAAAGTTTTTTAACACTATTGATTGGATTAACTTAAAAGGATATACAAGTATAATGTTTTGTTTTTTATATACAGCGTTTATATGGATTAGCAATAAAAAAGAATGTACCAGAAGCCAAGGTGGAAGGCTTGCATATTTCTTATTCATTAAATTTTTCGCAATGTTTATAACAAGTGGTTCCTCCTCCACTCACTGAAACATGAGTCGGACTACATACTTGGACAGGGGGACCTATGTCTTCTTCTTAATTCATATGGACGGGCACTCATATTGAAGTTTGTGAAAATATTATCTGCAGTTCAGACCAGTCAGAATTGTCTTAAATTTTAAGTGCGAATAGTCTGCCTCTTGTTTTTGGTCAGCTATTTTCTTAAACTTGAGATAAGATGATTCATTCAATCTCATTTAAATAATAATCAAGTCGTGATTAAATTCATTTTTTTCTCTTTTACCATATTTTTTCTGTGAGTTTGGTATGCTGATCTCTTCAGAAAGCCGCTGTATCGCTAGTAATACAATTCCAAATACTACTTTCAATAATGATTTCGGCATTAAAATTGCTTATGGCAATTGGAAAATATCCCCCGAAAAAAACTAGTCGGCATAAGTATTTTGACGAAATAAAAATCGTGCATATTTGAGTTCAACTTTTAAATGGCTTTATAAAGAATTTTTGTTTATTTTTTTTTCTTTTTCTAAATAACTAATACAAACTTAAAAATAAGCAAACAAATATTTGTTCATAGAAACTTAAAAAGATATAAATTAATTAGTAATTTCACGTGTCGGCATAAGTATTTTGACAAGTATGTAATACTAAGAAAACTAAGTTTAAACTTAATAAAGTGACGAAATGAAGAAGAATTCAGCAAAAAGTATAACCTCCTTTGGCTTCAATAACTTTTTGAAGGCGTCTCGGTACTGAATCTACTAAATTTTGAAGAATCTCTGGAGATATCTCAGAGAAAGTGACCTCAGAAATTGTCTCCTCTCTGGTTTTATTTAACGAAACTGTTCATTATCCTGTTGCAGGATAAATAATTGCCCATTAAGCCTATCTCCGGAAGGAAAGGCATTATCATTTAGGGTACTAACATATTGACATTTGTTCATCGACCCGGTGATAGAAACCAAATCACCCAGCCCATTATACATACGCAGCACATCCCCAGAACATGACAGAGCCTCTACCACTTTTTGACAAACGGGCCTTTTTTTGCCATACTTACCTTGGCAATTTTACAAAAAAAATGTTTTTTGATGAGTTATACTCAAAGCAGCTGTTTGCCTTTGATATGTACGGCACGTCCTTAATTTTTATTGTCTTAAAATCTCGCGCCTTTAAACGTCGTCGGACAGTGCGCTCACTGATTGGATTCTTGGTCGTCAAATTCCATTCATCTGCAGCAGATTGAGGCTTCAAAAAAATATTTTTTTTAAATTCCCGTAAAAGGGCTCTGTCTTCAGTGGGCGTTGTTTTGCGCTTAGAACCTGACCTCTTAAGTTTCTTATGTCATTATGCTTTTTAAACTTATTAATTTGATAGTGCACTGTTTGACGCGACACATTAAACTCATTTGAAATGTCTTTTACTGCCGTTCCAGCGTTAAACTTTACTACCATTGAAGATCTGATAACCAAACTCAATTCAGCCGTTTTACCCTTGATTTTTAATAACTTTTAATAAATTTTTATTTTTTTATCAACGTTTAATATCAATTAAAGTTAAATAAAAAAGTTTCTTTGTTTTCACGTGCTTAAAAGTGTAAAAACATTTACACAAAATTCCGTACTTATGCCACGCAAAAATTCGTTGTCTACATACATCCTTATCAGCAGAAAGAGAATGCAAACGGTAAACAATAGAACTAAAACGAGATTCTTTGTTTTTACACATCATTTTCGCACCATTATTTAAGGATACTAAGCAAATCTAGGTTCAATAGTCACAAAAAGGTTTCGTCAAAATACTTATGCCGGCTAGTGTATATACCACCTTGATCAAAAAGTTCCCGCACAACACCACCGTGTGGCGCTCCCATTGTTCCGATTTGAGTTCTGTTTTTTTGTTAAGTTGGTAAATCTGTTGTTGATATTCTCTCAAAATCTTAGCGTCATAGCTTGACATTTTCAAAAGTTATGTAGCTAAGAGTACATCTATCTCTGTGTGTGTTGGCGATTTTTTAGAAATGGGTTTATATTTGCAACAACGAACTTGTATTCAATTTTGCGTAAAAAACGGATTTAATGGTGCGCGAACGTTGGAAATGTTGGAAAAGTGTTTCGGCAACGATTCTCTAAAGAAAACGATCGTTTACCAGTGGCACGAGCGGTTCAAAAGTTGTCGTGAGTCAATCGAAGATGATGAACGCAGTGGCAGAACATCGACATCGAAAACCGACGAAAACATTGATGAAGTAAAAGAAATGTTGGTCAATAACCGCAAATTAACCATCAGAGAGATAGTGGAGGACATGAACATTGCCCATGGATCCGTGCAAAACATTTTGGTTAATGATTTGGGTTTCCGTCGTGTAGCAGCAAAGTTGGTGACAAAAGACCTCAATTTCATGCAAAAAAGAGACCGTGTTGACGTCGCAAAAGAGATGATTTGCGAGGCTGAATCCGCAATGAATACGACACGCAATTCAGACACCAGACAAGTGAATGGCGTTCACCAAATGAGCCGAGACCAAAAAAACCACGTCGTTTTCAGTCAAAAAAGAATGCTCACGGTTTTCATGGATTACAACGGTGTAATGCATCATGAATTTTTGCCAGAAGACCAGACAGTAAACAAAGAGTATTATTTGGGCGTTATGAGACGTTTGCGTGAAGCAATTCGCCGAAAAAGACCAGAATTGTGGGCAGAAAACTCGTGGATTTTGCACCATGATAACGCACCGTCGCACAGTGCCATCATTATTCGTAATTTTTGACGAAAAATGCAACAAATACCATCCAACAGCCACCGAATTCACCTGATTTGGCTCCCCGTGACTACTTTCTGTTCAATCGAGTTAAAAAAAACACTACGGGGAACGCGTTTCAGCAGCCGAGAGGAATTAATGGAAAAATCGCAGGAAGCACTGATGGAAATACCGAAAACCGAATATAAAAAATGTTTCGAGGATTGGATCAAGCGCTGGCATAAGTGTGTTGCAGTCAATGGGGATTATTTTGAAGGGGACAATATATGTTACATAGATTTAGATGAATAAACTTGTATTTTAAATTTTCTGAATAAATTCCGAAAAATTGTTGAATAAGGTGGTATTTAATGTTATAACCTGATAATTCTAAAAATTGAAGTCGCCCTTTGCTCTCATGGAATTATCGGTTTGATTAATTGTTTGTCCTTTTAGAATTTTATTGAGACGATGCTTTGCAGCACTTTGTAATATAGTAAGTTTATAAGAGCAAGTCACAAAGGGCGCGTTTCCTACTCTGTTTTTGTTGTTTGATTGACCTGTTTCATTGATTGACCTCCCTGCAGTTCCGCAAAAAAACTTTCCTCTTTTTGTATTGTGACACTATTTTCTTTCCTTATTCTCATTTTCTATTCAGAGCGCATCCCTCTGTTTTCAGTACGCCATTAGAGTTTGACCGCTGTACTCTACTGTATATTGGTTCAACTCGGTTAATTTAGATTTTAGATGGTGGTTTAGTTCTTCGCTTCCTGACGGTTGCACTGTTAACATCTGGTTAAGCATACAGTGCATCTGTATAGAGTGCAGATTTTCCTTGCACTGTTGGACTATGAAAAAATAAACCTACAACCAATCGGGACTCATGAATTAGAGCAACAATTTTAATGCTGATCAAGAGTGTGCATAAGATGGAATATTTGAAAATATCAGTTTACATTGTATTAGCCAGTTAGAAGATAACCGCTTCGACCACAAAATTACTGGCGTTTCCATCTACGATAAATATTTCAGCCCCGTATTGGATATGTCAAATTTGGATCATCATGCAACTTCCACTTAAACTTTTCAAAATTTCCTCACACTAATTCAGAGAACCCCTGTAGTACGTGGCAAGTTTAAGAATGACTCTGAATTGAGGTTTATCTTCAAACCCGCCTTCCCTGTCTCAATTTATTCAGAATCTATCTCTACTCGATCCGCCGACATAGTATAAACCGGGTAGTTTGCTTCTGTTGTACCACGCAGGTTATCTATGAGAGCCCTTGGAATATGTTTTATTAATTGTTCGAAAATGGCAGAAATATAAGAAGATGACAGAAAGTATAATCTTAAACTGGCAGTAGTGGAGACAGTTTTTTATGCTGTTTTTTCGCGGGGTTGAAGGATGTTAGGCTTCAGCAAAAGTGTCCAATACATCATAGAATCTTGATTCAAAATCTAGTGCTGCTGTCTTTCTTTTTTACAGGACCCGCCATTGGCACGTCAGACTCTTGCTCATCGTTTTTGACACGATATCGTCAATGTCTATTTGCCTTGACCAGTATGAGGTATCTTGCAGGTTGACGTATTAGTAGGACACCTCCACTGACAGTACGTGTTACAACAATTGGGTTCGACTGTAATCCGTATTCTGTGTAGCTCAAATATCAGAGCCCGAATTAATAAGGCTTTTGAGCAAAGACACTTTGTGTCGGGTCCGAATTTGAGGAGCCTTGGAATTTTCTTGATTCTCAATACTGACGCTACCGTTATCTCTCTGTTATCGTCAACTAAATCCACTTTTTTTCACTTACACCCTAAATGGGTGAGGACTTAGAGTCCTCACCATTGATTTTAATAGAAAGAGATCCTATTCTCCGTTTAGTCATCACAAGGGGTGATGCTTGTAAACTTATTTTCAGCAAACGAATGTTTCCAAAACAAATATGTTGGTATTTGGGTAGTCACTATTGGAGATTATAATTCACGGCTTGTAAATCAAAATTGATAATGAGCTCGCACTACATAAAGAAGTTCACACGAATATGGCATTCGTTACAAATGTCGGCTAGTACGAAAGTGCAAGGAAAAACGACAATGTCCAGTTTGATTTTTAGGCGAAATTTATCATATACTTTCGCCGTTTCTCCTATCGTGCGTATAGATTTCCTTCGAGATTCTCCCGCTGTCAATTTTTACAGTTTTTTATTTGTTTGTTAAAATTAACTTCTTCTATATGGAGACTTTCGTTGTAACCTTCCACTTAAGCAAAAATACCTGCCAGGCGATTTCTACCATCAACTCTTGTTCCCCTTCCTTCTCAGCACCTAATAACACGCTCATGTGGACGCTGGATAGGCTAATCTCAGGCTTCTTTATACTTTTTAAAATATTTTTAAAATTTTGTTAACCATTCAGAAACTTAATTGCATATCGAATCTTTGTTTTAGTTATCAAATGCTATGTAAGCACTCTTTACTTCCACTACAATCAGGCTCCAAACTAAACTTCATTGTGCCCTGCTGTATCACTTTGACCCTAATGAGTTCAGAATCTACTCCCATAAAATTCAAACGAACATGCTTTCAAATAAATTGTCTTGAAGGCCGTACCACTAACAGCCTTAGACATCGATAGAAGTATACCACCCCTATCCTCTTCCAAATGTCTTGCTCCCACAAGCTTTCTCATTCAGCAAAGAAAGTGTCTGTTACGATTCCCAGACAACGACAACGTTGACGGAACTGAAAGCGAAAAAATTCAAAAACAAAAAAAAAAAAAAAAAAGGAAAAACTATCTGACTCGACTATTGCATGGCGAAGAAACTTTTCCTTCCACAACACCTCCAACCTTCCGCCATGCTGAGAAGAAAAATACATTTCCATTGATTTTCAATTTCCTGCCAAAGTCATCACCACCCAAAGCCATCAGTTCCATCGTGACCACCCTGTATGCAGTGTTATCGATGAAAATCGGATTTTTATGTAGCAGCAGGAACCGTCTGTCTATCGCTAGTACCATCCAGATGAGAAAGAAATCGCTGTAAGTTAATAAAAAGGAAAATTAAATGCAATTCCTTCGCTGCTGGATGTTGCGTCAGGAAGGGGTAACTCTAAAATGTGGTGACGCGGTAGAAAACGAAACGTTTCCAACTATACTCGTAAGTACATAGCTGGCATTCGAGCAAAAATAATTGGCAGCCAATACTGTTAGTCAATTTCAATTTGAGTCTGAGTACCGGAAATACGAAAGGATATTTTTTTTAACAGAAATATAGAAGCACTTATTGCAGGGCATTTCATTGATCTTCCATGAGACAAATTAAGCAAATTGACGAATAAGAACTTAAAATGACGTTCGGTTCAAGGAAATTTCCCAGTGAATAGAAGGACAAAGATAATCGGATCAGGATCGATGACATTGTTATAATAGTCGATTCTTGGACGTGTTCATTCTCATAAAATGTTGCCCTGTTCCATCCTTTTGTTGACCATTGAGGGTATTAGATGTTGGACAAAGTCACTCCATACTCTCAAGTGAATACGGAAAATAGCAGAAAACCTTACCCGGCGCATTACAGTAATGACCTCGGAACCTACTTTGACGATGCCAGTATTTTCTTAGTTTTTTATTTCTTCTTTCTATTTTTTTTTTCTCTTTGTTATTTTGGTCTTAGTCCATCTTTGGCTTGAGGCTCGCATTGCATTCAATCGAATGCTACTACTGACGGCACTAGTCTTTCATGGCAACCCAATCCCTTTGAAGTGCATACGGGACACAACTGGAAAACGTTCTTAAAAAATTTCTCGACGTCAAAGAGATTACTTCTACTGATATGAGAAGAATAACAAGGAATGGTCAGCTTATGGAGCTGATTGAAAGGAAGAAATGATTAGAAAATGTTCACAAAAATGGTAGGAATACTGAATAGAAGTTAGATTCCCTTATTCTTGATTTTATGTAACATACATGACATATTATGTTGTCGTAACATTTTGCCAACTTTAATAAGAGTCGGAATATACTCAGCTCATTAAATCGATGTGATTCCTTTTTCTTTTTGGAAATCTGCCCAATTAAAAAATATATAGAAGAAAATATTGGGACAGGTCTATGACGCTAAATCTCACTAACTCGTTTTGATTCCTACACTTTCCTACTTTTGTTATTCGTTGTTCTCTTGTGTCCATCTTCAGATACCTTGTTTTTTTTTTGCGCGGGTATTTTTCATCGTACACACGAGTAGATTTTTTGAAAATAATTATTCGTCAATTATTGAGCGACTACTTATAAGTATGACCTAATTGATTTTAGTTCAATTAGAAAATTAATGATCAAAATCATAAAAAAAGTTAGTTGAACTGACTTCGAATTTTATAACAATTTTAAAGTTTAACTAAAACGAATTATGTACAAAAAATGTCCCGCTACTAAAATTTTAAAACGAAATCTTGTAAATATGCGATTGCAGAACAAAGTTTCTATTATCCTATAACAATATATGTATTAGTTACACTTTGTGACATTCCTGCGCCTCTTCTTGGCTGAATTGGTGAACATTATTGCAATTTTAGAGGCCGTCCTATTTTGAATCAACCCGGCATTTCATTTTCATTTCATTTACTCATACATCGTCATACTTAAATAGATTTAAATTCAGAGAGATCGAATAGAGGAAGAGACAAGAGCAAAGAGACATAAATAGATAGGAAAATGATTTAGACTCAATAGGGGGGACAATTCTTTATTTCCCCCTGAATTTAAGATTTCGCCTTTTTTTCGAATTAAATCTTTAGACCGTTATCTAAAGACTTCTTATAAATATTTTTTAGTCCCTGATTAAGGTTATCAACTGGTTGCATTTTACGAGTCCTTAGAAACAGTGTATATATTTTCTCAACATACATACAATATGTCAGCGTACATACTTTAAAAAATATCTTTTATAAAACATGTGAATAAAAGTGGTCCTAGGATAGAACTTTGAGGAACACCTGCAGAAATTAGAAGGCGAGATGATTTTTCCTGCAATTTTTTATTTAGGTAAGAGGATATGAGGATATACACAACAAACTATCGAACTGAAACTGGTATTTTAGTTGTTTGAACAGAATTGCATGACTGACGCAATCGAAAGCTTTTGAAAAACCCAGAAAAACAATTAATCCCAATATGTCACTATCCAAACCGGAACGTAGGTCTTCACAAATCTGCAAATGTGCCTTAATACAACTGAACTTCGAAAACAGGACTGATATTTATTTATCATTTTACTAGCATCTAGGTGGTTTTTATTTTGGGCGTAAATCACATTATTATTGTTCGAATGTTTTGATCCAAAGAGTCAGTGCTTGTTGGTTTATCGGTATAAACAAGTGAATTGCCATAGCCCCGCAGAAAATAATCCAATGGCGTCAAATCACACTGCCTTGGTGGCCAACTAACGGGTCCATTTCTTGAAATGACTCTATTGCCAAATCAATTCAATAAAACTACTCGATAGAGTGAAAAGTGACCTCCTTGATCACCAGAATGCGCTGCTACTGCAAAAAAGGTTATGGTGCCTTGAAGTCCGTTCATAACATATTTAGGCAGACATGCCAAATTTCAGTGCGATACTGTCTTTAGTTTTGTTTTGACAGCTGATTGTTGTTGACGTGTTTGGCATCATGTTGAGTATGGACAAAAACGATTTTCGTTCTCTCATAAAACATTATTTTTTGAGAGGCAAAACGGCGAAGGAAACAAATAAAAGTTGGATAAATATTATGGAGCTAATGCTCCGTCAGATTACACCGTCAAATATTGGTTTTGAGAGTTTCGTGGTGACCGCAACTCCACTACCGATCGAGTTCGCAGCGGCAGGCCCTCCGATGCGGTTACAGAGGACTTTGTCGACCGGACCGGAAAGTGAAGGTGCGCGAGCTAGCATATACCACAAAGATTAGTACTGAGCGCAGACGCCATATTTTGGGTAATATTCTGCATATGATAACCTGCCGCTGGGTGCCGCGAATGATCAAAAACACGAAGGCGAGAGCACTTCGAAAGAGTGTTTGGACTTGCTGATGCGGAATCGGGCGAACTTTTGGCGTCGATTGGTAACTGGATTTAGGTCCCTCGAACTATTATCTCTTCCCAAACCTCAAAAGATGGCTCATCAATAAAAAATTCAGCTCACGCGAGGAAATCATCGACGCCACGGAGGAGTATTTTGCAGACCTTCCGAAAAATTACTTTTCGGGCGGGATCAAGAAGTTGGAAAATCGCTGGAATAAGTGTATCAAACTAAAAGAGGACTATATTGAATAATATAATAAAACATTTAAAAAAAAAAAATTTTTTAATTCCCAAGGAGCTCAGTTTTCACTCCATCTAGTATGTAGAAGGGTGAAGCATTATCCTGTTCTAACCACAGCTCATCCACATTCACATCACGTAAATTTGGGGGAAAAATCGTTGATCATCGAATTGTACCGGTGTATATTGACAGCCTCATTTTGAAGAAACGAGAACCGATGATGCCGTCTGCACATACCCCTCACCATACGGTATCTGGTGAACTTCTTGAGGACTGTTCTTGCTCTAAATACGGCAATTCTGCTTGTTTACGTAGCCGTTAAACCATAAATTAACCTCATCACTTTCGGGGTCTTCTTGAACACAAGCTTCCACAGCCGCGACATTTTCTTCCGAACACACTGTTCTCGCTCTTGTTGTGAGTATCCAATAGCGCGAATATAAGTTTCGTGAACAGAGCTTCGATTTTGGAAATGTAATTTGAAATCGTTGTTGTAGCGTCAATCTTTCTACGATTTCATACATGCCTATCCTGAGTGACTTCCAGATTTTCCTTCTTTTCATCGTTGTCTTTTTTGTGTTTTCTTTTTGTGTATATCTTTTTTCACTCTCGCTTTCTCAACTCACGCTCAAAACCAGAATGAATAAATTTCGTCAACTGTGTACACAGTATCTGTCAAAAAAAAACTCACAATCACGCTTGGCCAGTGGAAAAAAGACTGTGTACACATTTTTTCGTGTACACAGCAAAACTCACTTCTTCTGAGGAATTCGTCCCAGAATCATATTTTATTGGGATAGAGAACAGCTATTTTTCGGTGCTTAAGCCTAGTTTGTTTGTTTGTTGTTGTTTTTGATGATCAGTTTGCAGATGTTTTTGAATTGGAGTCATCCAAATACGTATTTTTATTTTGGTCCCCTTGTTCGAACATCGGCTAGAACTCCAATCTCTTTTGCTTCGTTGGACATAGCAAAACTAACTCAAGTTTGTCCGCTTTAATATCTAACATCCTATGTACAATTTCCTTTCTGGCAAACGTCATAGCCTAAATATTAAATCGCTTGCCCTATGGAAAATCTTTTAAATAGATGTCAGGAGTTGGGTTTATGGATTCTAAAAACCGACAATTTAGGTATCCGGCCTTAGTACGACTGTTATCTTCTTGTGTTGTCTGTAGGGCTACCACAGAGTTGCTTATAAAAGCACTATAACCGGTGTTAAGAAATAAAAGATACATATTATCTACGTCTCGGGCTCAGGTTGAGATCTATCGAAAGCTTTGCCCATTTCGATAAGGATGGTGGGAAACTTCGCGAGGCTTTTTATCATTGTCCGCAAATTTTAAATAGCATCGTACGTCGAACTGCTTTCCACAAAACCCCATTGACTCCCATGGACTTAAATAATACTTGTAATGCGTCATTGACTAGCTCGTCATCGATCGGTAGTTGATCAAATTTCTTGTGTCATCTTTACTTGTATACATTTAATCAAGAAAGCCCTCACTTCAACAGTGAGGCATCTCAATCATCATTTTATTAAACAAAATCGTAATTTGTAATTTGAGTATTTATCTGTAATATTTGAGGAAATAGTTATTGAAACTACTAGTTGACCTAGCCTTGCAAAAAAGAAGAACAACCATTGTGTACGCTTCCACGATGGCCATGCGGTTAGAGAGTAGTAATGTACGTACGAGTATACGAGTATTAGGTGTTTGAAAATTCGTGGATATGGTGGAATGGATCCGTTTAGTGGCATCCGAGATCCACTGACTTAACGCCAAAGGATTTATTTTTATGGGAACTGATGAACGACATTGTTCGCGTATCAGATATACAAGTATCAGCATTAGATGACTTAAAGGGTTAGGCCACTCTAGAGGGCGGTTTTTTTTTCAAGTAAAATATAAAATAAATCAGGTTTACAAAGGTAGAAGTAACATAATTTTTTTCAGAATAATTTATGTAAAAATGGCGGCTGTGCAGCATTTCTTAGATGACCTACTATATACTATAGAAGTACATAGCATTTTTTTGATATATTGATTTTTGGCCGAATAGCGCACTTCCAAAGTAAAGCTTTCAAAATTCGCAGAAAAATCGCCAGAAAATTATTAATAACAAATGAACTATGCAATATAAAAAAAATCCTACGTTCTTATTTAGATAATATATTTTTAAAGATCTGGTTAAAATTTGAAGTGAATTGGTTGAAAATTGTTCAAGTTATGGGTGCGGCTAACTTGAAAAACGCAGTTATGAGATAAACGCGTTTAAAATTCATAAGAGACTCGCTGCCTGCATGTCCGCTTTTTACTATACTTTGAAAGTTTAGTACTTCGAGTCATTTCCCGGTCATAATCTTTTGGGATGTCATTTTTGAGGTTTTAAGGGACCATTTAAATCAATAAAAAAAAATCGATTTTTTGAAAATCCTAGAGGGACCTAACGCATTAAGCCATAGAATGATGAGGCAGTTGCAAAAATAAAAAAGGAGTAGGAGGGTTGGGTATTGTAGGACCCTTTCTACATGTCATCTTCATCGATCAAGAGAAAAAGTTCGACAGAGAACTGAGGTTGAGATCTTAAAAAAATATCCCGATATTTACGTAAGCAAAGAAATAAAGAGAATACAAATTCTCATTTACAAATACAATTAACTCCCTGCCACCGATAGTCCTAATTTTATCTTATTCTTTTTCTATTTCTTCTTTACTTGATTAGTTGGAATATATACGTTTTAGTAGCAACTTAAATGTCTCGCAACATTCTCTTCTCAGTCTTTTACGATGCGAAAATGCGGCTTGTACTCAAATGTTTTCCGTAAATGCGGCGATTGTAGATCTGCTTTTAAAATACGCGTCATGGTACGAGGGCGGGTCAATAATTCTGTGCATTTTTGAATTTCTGACCTCTTTACTGAAACAGCAACACTGCTCCTGTCAACAGGCATTTGTCAGTTGACTCCTGTCAAAATTTAAACTTGCTGCGTCAGTTAGTTTGTGTTTGACAGCTATTTTTATCAGACTACTCACTAATTTGAGGAGAAAATGGAAAAAAGTGAATTTCGTGTGCTTATTAAGCATTATTTCTTGCGAAAAAAAACCATTACCGAGACCAAGGCTAAGCTTGATAAATACTATGGGGACTCTGCACCATCGATTTCAATGGTAAAAAAGTGGTTTACTGAATTTCGTTGTGGCCGTACAAGCACTGAAGATGCCGAACCTCCTGGACGCCCAGTTGAGGTCTCTACACCCGAAACAATCGAAAATATTCACGATATGGTGTTGGCCGACCGAAGATTGAAAGTGCGAGAGATTGTGGAAGCCGTAGAGATCTCGCATGGCTCAGTGGTTTCAATTTTGAATGATCACTTGGGCATGAGAAAGCTTTCCGCAAGATGGGTGCCGCGTTTGCTCACAGTCGACCACAAACGCAATCGTGTAACAACTTCACAGGAAAGTTTGGCGTTGTTTAATCGCAATATGGAGGAGTTTTTGCGCTGTTTTGTAACCGTGGACGAAATATGGATCCATCACAACAAACAACAGTCAAAACAGTGGGTTTCTAAGGGTGAATCGGCGCCAAAGAAGGCCAAGGTGGGTTTGTCAGCCAATAAAGTTATGGCGACTGTTTTTTGGGATGCACGCGGGATAATCCACATTGACTACCTTCAAAAGGGAAGAACAATCAATGGGGAATATTATGCCAACTTATTGGACCGATTCAATGACGATTTGAAAAAAAAACGACCTCATTTGGCCAAGAAAAAAGTTCTTTTCCACCAAGACAATGCAAGGGTGCACACATGTGCAGTTGCCATGGCAAAAATCCATGAATTGGGCTATGAATTGCTCCCTCATCCACCCTATTCTCCAGATTTGGCTCCGAGCGACTACTTCTTGTTCCCAAACCTGAAGAAATGGCTTGGTGGAAAAAGATTTGACTCCAATGATGAAGTCATCTCGTCATTTTGAGGACCTCGACAAATCATTTTTTTTGGAAGGGATAAAAAAATTGGAGAAGCGTTGGACAAAGTGTATAGAGCTCAAGGAAGACTACGTTGAAAAATAAAATTATTTTTTTATCAAAAAATCAGTTTTAATCCAAAAGTCACGGACTTATTGACCCGCCCTCGTATTAGATATACGAAAAGATGTTATACATATTAGTGGAAAAATATCAGGATCAGCACATCACATCCTATCCGAAAACAATGGAAGCTCAAATGTTTGGCCGAAATTCAAGGAAGAGAAATTTAAAACCATTGAGCCGTAATCCAAAGTGGAGGGTCTAAAAAATTTAAGACAAACCATTCAGTACCCCTACAGATAGCTGAGAGATATATCACATGTTGTATTAGATGCATAAGCAATTCAAAGATTAATAAAAGAGGAAAAAGGTGAATTCCTATGGAGATTAACAACGACTGAGAGAGTATTTATATCCGTAGTGTTGGAACCCCGAAGCGACTTCAATCCAACATTTATACAATATATCAGTAAACGAAGGCTAGTGTTTTTATCTTTTTTGTGTTTAATCGGTTTAAATTAATCGGTCTGAAGAAATTATACTTTGAGTACTAAACATTTTACAATTATAACTTAAAAATGCCACTTGAATGCCACTTTATCAATGCACAAGACCCCTGTTTCTAACGCGAACTTTAGATATAAATATGAGTAGTATGCCAACTATAGCATGAATGAATTTCATAGATGTCCTTCCCAAAATACTACAAAAAATCTAATATTGCAGAGACTCACAATTTCCCACTTGTCCTTATATTCCGATATTCCTTTAAACTTCAATTGCTTTCTACGAACTGCTAAAGCAACGACTACGAATAATTCCATCGTAAATTTTGCTTAAAGTGTTGATAAGCGATTTATTGTCCCAATGGTATATGCAGACGTAGAAAGGAACAAAAAAAAATTCCTTTTTCTCCTATGAAATTCGAATGGAAAATGGCTAATGGTTGGGAATTCTCATTTATCTCCCTTCGACATAAAACTTGTGTTTTCTCTCGGCTGAAAGTAATATATTTGTCCTGTTGTTAGTGGAACTTTCAATTGCTTTTGTTAAATGAAAAGTCTTATCTCTGGACAAGCATTTTCGAACACTTTAAGATAAGCTACTAATTGTCATGGTTTTACGTTCATATTCAACAACAATGTCCACTCTCGCATTAACACCCGATTTAGTCATCCAATAAATACCTTAAGTACCTAACCAAAAGACTACCACTTTATCTTGCCTTCTCAAGTGGAAAAAAACGTGTGTATCTCCATCAAGTTAAGCAAAATGAAGAGACAACAACAACAAGGATATCAAAGTAAATGTCAATGGTCAACTTTGATTGACTCTGATTGGATACACACTGGCTAAGCGGATAGAGACAGCAGGGATCCTTTTTCTTGCTGTCCCTTGAATTGGATTGTTTGTTGGATAAATCAACGCAATAAGTAGTTTATGATATTATCCTTGAGGGACAGACGGAGAAACACCTAATTGGACATAAAGAAAAGGGGCCTAAATGAGTATATACATACGTATAAGCGGTTAAGTGGTCTACGAATATCGGTATTTGGGGTGGATTTTATTGTATGTGGTATATTTAAAATGAGATAATGATTTATGGCATAAAGAGGTGAAGGACATTTTCGGTGTTGATTGTGTTAGCAAAAAAAAATTGAGGAATTTTATAACTCTTTGGACTAGTTTATAGATAAGCGAACTCTCTGCGGGTTCTCAATGATACCAACAGTTGCTGAATTTAGAAAAGCAACCAACTGATTCTGTATCGAATGTCTTTATGTAAATTTGAAAACAAAAAAATATCTTTTGTTTACCGAAATTTGGCACGAATTATCAGGCTTTTACTCACTTATTTGTGTAGCAGAATACCTCCAAGCTTGAATTATTGTTTAAATTTTCCTCGAACAACCTGTAAAGAGGAACCACAATTGCCAAAAAATTCTCCGGATTGGAGAAGCTCTTCATTAAAGGATATTAATAAGAACCTCTTAGTAAGGTCACAGTCGGTGCTGAAAATCTATTATTTATGTAGAGCAGAATGAATAACTCAGCGTTGACGACAGTCGACAGCAATTTAAAAATAGATCTGAATAGCAAACGAACTATAAGGCTTTTGATGTTGAGAGACTCTCCGAAGAACTATTGTATAAAATATGGTCGGATGAAAATTTGTATGCCCAAGAAGCGGGTACAGAGGTATCAGTTTCCTTAGCCATACGTTCAAGATTTTTTGCTACCATACGCCCTGAACTCCTTAAACTAGAAGCAATTTCAATATCGCAGATCTTGAAAAGGCCCAGAAGTTTCAAATCCACACTCATCACTTCTCATTGACAAAATCATTGGTCGGTGGAAGATAACAATAAAAACAAGTTACTGCTCTGTAAAGGTCTGTTTCAAGAGAAACGTTAATCGTGTGATACTTGGAATCCGTTTGATTAAAACAAATTTAAAGAAAAAGACTATACGATGAGCTAACAAACTTTCCAGTCCGGCAAATCTTGGAATTCATCGCAGTAATGGGACGGACACCTTGCCTTCGCCGGCGCACTTGAAGAGAAAAAAAATTTAGCAAACTCGGTGTATTCTACTTGATTAGGGCAGGATAACGCCAGAGTTGAAACCAAGAGGAAAGTATTTTTTTTTTTAAATAACAAACAACATCAGAGCAATGCTGGAAGATGGACATTAGTCTCCAAATAAAAGTCTACATTCAACTCAAGGCCCCTTTTCGCAGCTTTCTGCCTGACTATCTGAGATTGTAATGAAAAACCCTATTCAATCTTCAGGATCAGAGAGCTGGGTGGATATGAGATATCACTTACCAATATTTAAATAAATAAATAGTACACAGTAAATGAGGACCTATGATTTTTGTCAGTTTCAAACGCCAGGAGTATGAATGACTGCTTCATAGACAGAAAGTTTCACTTTCGGAGTAATGATGATGATCATTGCCTACCCCCTTTCATTTCAAGGGAAGAGGTCCATGCGATCTTCGAATCACTGAGAAATAAGAAACCAGTGGGAACTGACGGGATTCCGAATATTGTGCTTCGGCACCTCCCAATACACCGATAAAAGCGGTGGTGCATCCGATTCCCAAAAGGGATAACGATATGTCCAATCCACCGAACTTTCGGTCGACAAGTCTTCTTCCAAACATCAGCAAGGTATTCGAAAAGGTGATCAATAGAGTCCTGACTAAGTGGGTCGAGGACCCTGGATAATCAATTCGGTATTAAGCGATTTCTCACATGCCACGTCGAAACTGGTGTCTGATATCCAGTGGAACACGAACAAGAAACAATGCACAGGTGCCTGCCTGATTAACTTAGAGAAGGCGTTCGACATCGTATGGTTAGAGGAACTATTATTCAAGTTGAACAGGCTGGGCATAAGTAAACCACTGCCTTACATGCTTTTTGATATGGTCACCAGTAGACAGTTCATCGTGAAGTATGCCGATGTGACTTCTGCTAGAGTATTTGATATTAAAAATCGTCTGCAACAAAGTGCGGTTTATTCGCCGATCCTATTCAACATCTACGCAAGCGATCTTGTGAGCTCGCTTCACAATGCCATAGCGAACAGGTCAAAAGGACGAGGTCATAAATACGCTTACAACGTGACTTCGATATGATTAAGCGGTATTGCGATGACTGGAAGCTGAAGATTAACTTTCAGGAGTGGGAAACCATTCTTTTTAGAACGCCTTTGTCTGTGGCCTCTACGGATACCAAAGGTTTTCGATCGTGGGACAACACGGACAACCACTTGCTTGTCGAAATGTAGTCAGGTACCTTGGGATCTGGCTAGAACAATATCTGTATTTTAATAAACATATAGATGTTGCTCATAAATACTCTCACACGCACAGAGGCCACTATAGACACCTTAAAACGTAAAGATACGACTATCACCAAATTTTCATTTTCGATTTTCCTGGTAAATGCAAGAACTTTCTTATCAGGTAGTTAGTAATTTAGCCACCATTAAAATTGCTTTGAATAACTTTGGATTCGGGTACCATCCCCTGAAAATTTTTCAGCACGAGAACTACCACTCGGTATCATTCAAGCCCTTGTGAGCATCTTCACGGCGGCGGCAAACTAGGTAGATGACGAAAACGTGGATAGGTATTATTATTTTCCCAAGCCGTTTGTAAACTCTTGATATACTCGTACATAAATTCGCTGTCGAACCTAAGAATCCATATTTATGGTGTTCCTGATCGATGCAGATATGACGAGTGTGGAAAGATACATTCAAGATAACATGTTCTCTTCAAGAAGAGTTATTCATTTGAGTATCTTCTATCTAAAAGGACAATATTTTATTTTCTCAACATTTCATTTTCTTACTCCTCGAGATTGTTTTGATCGTATAATATATTCAATATTACTATTCGAAGCTATTAAATAGATTGAAGTCAATTCAATGAAATCCATTGCAGACATTCTACTCTTGAGTAACTGTTCTACATATAGTGTAACTAAATGAGGTCCTGAAGATAGCTCACACAGCTACATAACTGCAACGCTTCCATTCCAAATCCTTACATTTTCAGTATTAAAACAATTCGATAAAAAAAATCCGCTTTGTAGTGTTTTTCATTTGAAAGATAAAGTTCAATGTCATACTCTGTCCATGTACAGTAGGAGTACAAAGTGCTAAAAAGGATTGTCCTCGCCAAATGTATCCTGCACTTTTGCTTTAGGTAAATTGAATTCGTCGTCTCTAATGGATTTTGTTGGCGTGTTTTTTTTTTTATCAACACTTTCAGAAACGAACATTCGTATATGTACTGGGCTTTATGTTGCAATTTTATTCAGCCGTTAATACGAATACTGTCAACACTTTGACAAGTTCAACCATCCTACTGGAAGGATGACAAACTTTTAAAGCGTGCTATGAAAGCAAATGGATTCAATTATGTTTTAAATTTATACAGGAGGATTTAAGATGTGTGGCAAAATGCTGTAAGAGAGTAATTTTGTTGAGAGGTAAGTGAAGACTTTCCTGTAAAATAGTGAGTTAATGAAGTTGAACTTAGTTACTTAGATGTTTCCTGTTAAATTAATTAAGGATGATTAAGAGTTTATCCTCTTTTGACCTCTTGCGAATAAGATTGTATGTATACGTAGGTAAATATTGGGTAAAATGATATAAACCACTGCAGTGCTTCTTACAAATATTTCATGTAATAAGATCAATAAATTACAAAACTTTCGGAATGCAAAGGCGAGGGAAATCATCATTGGGACGAATCTCAACACACATATTTAAGATACCCAAGGACATTTAGTTTTTGTTTAGGACACCCAAATTAGACTGAAGAATGAATTAAAAATAGCTCCTGCCCTTGTGGAAGCCACAAACAAAATTGTGCACTCTCAAGGGATTTGTGTACTCTTAAATTGTTTGAAAACAGCGCGGGCGAAAGAAATTTAGGGAGGAAGAAAAGAGAGGTACCGATGGACATTGTTCTTAAATGTTTGCAAGTTATAACGACCAGATAACTAAAACTTGTTCAAAGAATGGAGCAGAAACGTATAGTTCCAACCAATCTCAAGGAGTGAGGTTACAAAAATATAGATGGCAGATGTGAGATAATTATCTATCCCGATGGACCCTGGAACCTGCCTGCCTATAGTGCGATTGCTAAAAATATTATAGGCAATGTGGACTTCCTGAGAGAGAAATTTTAGTCGGATATACACAAGACAAAAGGTCGTAGGAGTCCCCATGTTAATCTATTTAAAAATAATATAAGTTAAAGAATAGAGCAGCATTTGGTAGCTGGGTATTGTACGATTAAGGTTGGCATGCCAAGAAGAAATGGCAACACTACAATATCCCGTTAGAAATTACTGAACCTCTGACAGGGGACTTATTTAAGATGAGTTCGCTTGAGTGAACCAACAGTTAATATGGCAGATTTCTCCCATGAGCTACTTTTACGTACTTAGAGCTGAGGTCAATTATAATTTTCAGGACTTTTCATTCTGCTAGAAAAGAATGGTGGTAGATGAATTCTGAATTCTTCATGGGTCAATGACAGTTCCTATATTCCCGAAGTGGATGATTGGCTACAGACTATCCGGGTCGTTTTGGCAAAAAAAAACTCAGAAGGCATCTGTTCCCCACGGTATGGAGTTTTGCGTATATCCTTCGCCAACATCAGCACTCATGTCCTTATAGAATAAATATTAAATATTCTAGATGATATTACAAAATATGTTTCTATAAGCCCCTCAATAGTGTCCTAAGTTTGTCTTTAAAATTATTTTCGGTGACTTAAACGTCAAAATAAGAAAAGAGGATGCCTTTGTAGAACTATTGGAACGAATAAGCTATACGACTAAGGGTGTAAGAGCACAAACTTTTCACGTCAATATTTACAGAGGAACATGACGGTTACCCGGTCATAAAACAGTAAACCTCATTGAAGTGGCTGAGCTAATGCAGATGAGATCGGTATCCGAACGAGATATCGCTATCCACATCGATAGCCAGGCCGCACGCAAGGCAATGGAATCAATCAACGTCAACTCTTATACAGTCAGGGGCTGTCGCACAGTGCTCAAGGCACTATGCAGTCAAAACCGGGTAAGACTGTGCTGGGTGCTGGTATTAGAGCAAATGAACAAGCTTCCAAGAAAAGGAAGGCTACTTGACAATAGTAAGGTTGCCAATATCAAACCACCCCTTTGCATAGTGAGGGCCACTATCGAGGAAAAAATCACAAAGACTGCCAACCTAAGGTGGTCAAGTCTTGCAGGACACAGGGTATCCAAAACTCTTTGGCCGCTTTTTGACGGCTAATAAAATTAAACAGGGATAAGCTTAGGACAGTAATAGGAATCAAATTATCAGATATGGATATCTGCAGATTCTGCGGTGATCTGCAAACTGTTGAGGACATAACACACGTACTGTGTGAATGCGAGGCAATATCGTGTATTCAAAAAAATTTTTTAGGGAAATACTTTTTCGAAAGCCCAGAAGAAATAGACGGCACGAACTTTACAGGCAGTCTTGGCTTTTGCAAGAAAATTGTGTGTTTCTCCAGGGCGATTATTTAGGTTTTTGCCATTTAAAAACAAATTCAATAGGTTCCACAGGGACACCGACTGGCCAGTTTTGGTGCCTAGTGTCTGTGTGATAGCATATCCATCACTCCCCTGTCTAACCTAACCAAACCTTTGCGCGGATCGCAACATGTTCATTGAGGTACTCCTAGGTTCGGGATAATTCCGAGTGGCTAATGTAGAACACTAACTAGTTGTAAACGGAATACATACGTCTTTGGATATTTTACCTACCATCTCTTTATCGATTTCAAAGTGTGTCTAGCACCACCCCTTCTAAACTTGTCAGGTTGTACAATACATGATGGCAATAAATAATACTCGCTGCTCCTTAAACATCGGGAGAAATCTCACCACGACCTTTGATGTTAAATGAGAGATTAAAACCAAACTACACACTGTCATGTAACTTCTCTAACCTCGTACTTGAGAAAATTCTATGAAACTCGCAAACCAACACCAAAGGTACAGCTTTTCAAAAATTCGTGCAACCACTTGGCTACACTTGTCAATCGATTTTTTACTTGACATATGAGGCATTGTCAAGAAACTCTAAGGAGAGTCAGAGCAAGACTCGGATCATTATAGTCCTGCTCTATGGCGTGAAAGCATAAACACATCAGTCGATTGACATTCGCATGTAGAGCGAATAAATAGTAACGCTCTGCTCATACAACGCAGGCGAGGAAGACCGAAGCTCTACCATCTTGGAGAACGTAACTGAAGGCACTCGTTAAAGACCACTTTATTCAGCTCCTTGAAAAGTTTACTGGTTGAGGCCCATGTCTGCATAGGTCTTATGCCCCATCTATGTAAGTAAGAATGGAGCAATATCTAATCTAATTTAATTGTATTACTGCTCGGCTGCGAGAAATATTGCTTTTGGAGACCTCCCTGAAAGTTCCACTGAAATTGGACGTGTTACATACCGTGGATGTGCTTGGTGGACGACTACTTCAAGTTAGCGATAAGACAATGGCAACATAGGGATATAAAGGTGATGTCTTCAAAGTAAAAAAACTTAAAGAAAAACGTTTCACATCAACGACCAATTAATATCAGCTATAAAGATGATATCCAGATCCTTCGAAGTGTTGCAATATTTCCGAAGAATTATGTCAGCAAAAGTTGGTACTGACTTGATAGCGATTCGTCAATCGTCATTCCACAATTGTTGTCTATCTGGATTTGGTGTACAAAGTGAGAGCGCAGAGAAAATAATTTCTTTTATTATTCTGCGATTAATCATTTATCACTTTTGCCTTATTACTTTCCAAGTCAACAAAAGAAAATTCGTTTTAAACAGCATTTAGCAGTTTGTGACGGAAATACCAGATATCTGTCTTGTGCATCGTAATGCGCAAATCGAATTCCGCTTTTATAGATGTCATTCAAGAGTTGCAAACCAACACATACGAGTAGTGACACACACACTTGCAAATAAACTTTTCAAAAACTACATTTGCAACTCTGTTAGTGACATCCAGAACCGAATGCATTTCTCCCAAAGCCAAAGTTCGAACAATAGATTCGTGAAAGTTATCCCGTAACAGCGGTTAAAGTAGTGAGTTGGAACATTAAGATACTCCTAACCCCAACAATGGAGTTACTAACAACCCCTTCCAACATTTCGATTAACTTCATTTATTACGCTGCTAGAATAGGGACTCGTTATCAGTGAAGAGAAATTCAAAGACTCGATATCGATTCACCTTAAATTTTCTTGACAAATTCACCTTCAATTGAGGGATGATTTTGGGTGCTAGGGTGATACGGATAGAAGTTAGGATAAGACGTTGTGGAGGCAATAAAACGCTCAAAACCATTCAAGAACGCATTCTTGTGCTTGGGACCGTTTACGTTTGCCAGTCACGTTTCGATGTCTGTCAAAACAGTTCAAAATAATCTTTTCCATTGGAATGCTGTGAAAGTTTGTGCTAGCAGATTATAGGGGACTTATGAGTACGAGTAAGAGTACGAATATAAACGTAAGCTTTGTACGAGCACCTTTGTGATTGCACAGAAATTCTGAAAGGTGAATGTTTGTGGTTTAGTAGAGGTAAGTGCTTTCGATGAAAGTGTGGTTGAATTGTGGTGGAAATTTTCTCAAATGTTGCACCGAGCGGTTGTCCTTTTAGTTCAAATCAATAATCAGTAATTCACTTGTTTAAGATAATGTTCAAAGCAGATTCCAATCTATCAACAAGCCAAAGTGAATTTTTTTCCCAGAGTCATTTACAGAAATAGATACGTCCATGTGTTTCTAATAGGAATTGTCTAGATTTTTCTCACAAGCCACAGCAGATAGTCCACAGGAATGGAATGGTTGTACATTCGAGTAATTATTTTGAACGGGTTCCAAGTTTCTGCAGTTGTTCAACAGCATTTTCCATGGAAAAATCACAATTACAATCAAATTATAAATCGCTATGAAACACGAAGTGAACTTGAGCTATGTGAACGCTAATTACATTGACTGCCCACCATTTTGTTGGAACGAATTAGGAAACAAATATTTCGCGCTTTTCACTAATAACTTAATTATTGTGAGTGTAATTGGCCTAATGGGGCCATTCTTTTTATCGCATTAATTTGTGTGTGTGCAATCGTACCGCTACTGTTGACAATTATTGGTGTTTATGGTGTTTAAGCACGCCATAGGCTTGTTTGGGCTTTATTTCGGAGGATAACTCAAACTCTACATAAGTCACTTTCGGCTGTCCGAGGGATGGATAATCAGTTTGATGGTTGATGACAATAAAAGTATCAATAAAATGCATCGAAACTTTTTAAACTCGCTCTTCTTCATGGAAGGGAGGCATGATATATGTGACTGGACCCTTTCAGAAGAAAATACTGGACCCATTGAAACTTCTGCTGTGATTCCATTTTGCGAATGATAACGTAGAAACAGACTATTTTGCAGTCACAATTGTAGGTATCTTTTGAAGGTATCAGTGCAGCTCCGTTTAAAAAAAACATCGATGGTGCCTTTATGTTATCATCTGCAATAGGCAGACCTTAGCCTCCGCAAAACTGTATTCAGTGACATAATCCAATGAGAGTTATTGTTATTGCTACTTTGCTTATCAAAAGTGAGCAACATAAAATATCATAACGTAATGGATTAGCATCCACAGTATCAAGAAATTTCCTTTCAGTTTTAACTGAACTTAGGAGACTATCCTAATCAGACAGAAATATCCTCAAGAAACATCCTTCTCCAGCCAGCTCAATTGTGCCGACCTCAGGTGGGCACATCGAGATTGTTGGGCTGCCCTTCGATTTTTGCGCCACCTTAGATAGGGTGCGTTCTGCGTTGTTTCACCATGCTAGATACGAAGATCCTTCGGGCTTGGGTATTGGTGTTCACCTATCTATAGGCGAAGCATGCTACCCAGATCATTTTTACTGCACAACCGGTATAGCTTTGGTTGCACCTTCTTCCCAACTTTGCTCCACTCCGTCGATTCAGTCCGAGACTTTTTCGCTCAAAGCAGCTAAAAGAGTTTTCGTTTGCTCTTGAGAATTTTCATGCGTTGTAATACAGGACACGGATGATAAGGACCTTGTATAGCGCCGTATGGAGATTAAATTCATCAAACATACATTCTTCTCACTAAATTTATCAGATTAGCTACTGCATGGTTCTTACCAAGTCATTTTCTCCAATTTTGAAAAGCTCAGTGATTTTCCTCGGTTTTTTTTTATGAATCGCTGTCATAGAAATTTGAAAAAAGTTGCATCTCCACGTAAAGACAGCAGTGCACTAAATAGTATGGTTGCTTCTGTAGAGAGGTCTCTAAAACTATAAAATGTTAAGACAGATGGACTTGAAAAAACAAGTAGCTCTAGACAACTAACGGGATGGATTGGGGCGATGCTACAAAACAATGTATTATACCATCCAGGTTTAGCGAGCATACATACTCCTATGTAACATATAACATATTTACTTCTTCTTTTTTTCTTGGGTTGGACGGTGCACAACTTAAATTTTTTTTTTACAATTAGCGCGCGCTCAAGAGGCTATTCGTACCCTTAAAATGTTGTCACCCAGCGGCGTACAGATTATCGTTGCTTAGAGCTGAAACTCTTCTAACGTTTTTGCTTCAATCACCACGGTAATGCCAATGCAAATCCGATAATCGACGCTTCGCTTGGAATTTGTAGGCGTATCATAAGCGTATCATACATAGTGTTCCATAGTAGTACTCGTAGGCTTAAGACCGAACCTTGTGACTTACCGCCAATAACTTCGTACTCTTCAACTCCATCGCACATGCTTTGAGCAATTCTTTCCGAGTATAAGTACTCTCCTAATAAATTTGACCACGCGTACCCTACTTTTTTAGCGAGAAAATAAGGGCGTTAATATTATCGGACTGCAATCATCACAAGAGGCACACCCCTCTGGGCTGTTCTAGGATCGTTATTGAGGCATTGGTCGCAAACAACTTACTGAACAGTTTTGGGAATACATGGATAAAGGCTATTACTTACGTTCCTACATTAAGCAACATACTACGAGTATCAACATACTGCCTTCTAAATGATTTTGAAATAGTCTGAATCCTGTGATCTTAGAGTTAAGCCGCAAAAACTGAATTGATATTGTTTACCCAGCATCCAGTATACTACTTATAGAAGGTTCGGCGATAGAGCTCCCAAAAAGCACCAAATGCCTTGGTCTTATCTTTGACAATAAACTAACCTGGAACCTGAACATTAAAGACAGAGCCATGATAGCACCTACATCTTTGTACACCTATCAAAAAATGTGATAGGAAATGAAACAAAGAACTTAAAATTATTAACTAAAATACAACAGGCATACATACGCTTCCTTATCCTCTTCCTTATCAATAATTTTTTTTTGAAAATCGGTCATCAAACCGTGAAACATGTAGGGGAATTATGTGATTTGTTGGTTCCTATACAACATCAGCTTGCTATTCGCCGTGTTCTGGATAAATTTCATACAATAGATACTTTACATGACACAAAGCCAACTACACGTGCGTACCCTCATTTTTACCGAAAAATCATGTTTCGTGACGATTATCACTTCTGGCTCAGTGAATTTCTGAAATGGCAATATTGGCATTTCTGGAGTGGAGAAATTCAAAAGAGACTCGTAAGACTCATGCACACAAATAAAATTCTTGGTGGGTCCTTCACACTGGTGGCATCATGGGTTTTAATTTTTTAAAACTGAAGTCGGACCTCGCGTGACTGTCATTGGCCAGCGTTACCAGAAAATGATCTGTGAGTATTTCTTCGAAAATATAGAAAACATTGATCTGCACGAAATGTGGTTCCACCAGGATAGTTATATCCGATACTTCTCATGAAACTACGAGTATTGACTTTCTGAGGACTCAATTCACAAACCAGAGAATTTGCGGGGCAATTCGGAATATGCTGATTAACAGCAAGCAATGCAATGCTTGTAACCATCCTTCAGTTCGTAATTGGTGAGGTAGAGACCCAAATGCTCGAAAAGTCCCCAAAATTTGAACAACAGCATGTGCTTCATCAAAAATAGCCGAGGAAACAGTATGTCTAAGGTTATATCTCATGAAAGATATACTCGTAATATCATCAACTATTCTTCGCAATGAACAACGTTCAAACACAATTCCTGATGTTATTTTTTTTAAGAAACAAGTTGTACGTCTCCTAAAAAAAACGCACCTTTACATGACCCTAGTTAATGAATCATAGAATAACCTAAATTAACTGTTTTAAAATATAACTTGTATCCTAAAGAAAAAATGCTTCTTTTTAATGGAAAAAATGGCTAGAAATAATTATCATACATTGAAGTCTTAAACAAAAATTGGCCCAAAATCTCTGATTCATCATCATTCACAAAATTTAAAACAAACCAAATAAGATGGGTCTAAAAGCCGATATTTTTACATGTTTTCTCGTCTAATAATCCTTAAAAATCTTTTATGCAAAAAAATGCAATGAACAGTCATTCATTAGGCAAGACAGTATAATTAAAGCTACTCATCCCACATCTACATCCAAATGTGCTGATAAAATACGAGTATCTTACTCTCGTCCTACTTGTCACTATTCCCATTTCGGGATTTCAACTTAACCCAACTCCCTCAAGAGAAAGAATAAAAAGAGGGTTGGAAATGTATCCTTTTTCTAGTTGAGCTACTGTCTGAGTTCGTTCGTGTGCGGCTGAACTATTCATTGCCGTTTATCTAATTCAAATGCAAAATACATAAGTTGAACAACGGCGCGGCGACGACTCAACTCCGAGAACAGGGATGTATACTCCTGCACATTCGATTGCCACAAGTGTTTTACTGCCATTTCTTCTGAGTAGTAATCGTAATCATAGATTCTTGCCTTCTATTCGGTGGATAGTATTCCACAACTCGCACAACTTTGTGGCAAAAACAGAATTGTAGACGCGATTGTATATCTGTAAATCTCGTTCGAAGAAATTTTGCATCCTCTTTGATTTGTCTGTTGGATACATCTTAACATGAAGAAGTTGAACTGCAGAGGTACATGCAGATGTGTGTTATTTTGTTTTATACTTTAAGTGCTGATGTTGAAAATGGTCGTCTGGAATTAAGATTGGTTAGGTTATTTGCTTCTAAATGTCTTGAAGCAAATTAGATCAGTGAAGGCAACTAGACTAGAAAAAATGTCACAAAACGATTTCGACGATTTTTGTTTTTTGAATCTGTATCTAATGCCTTTATTCAACTTTCCTCAACTCAAAACAACAATAGTAACTAAAAGGGGATGATGTCCTCCGAAGGGAAACTACAATAATTTTGTTTTTTTGTGGCACATTGCAGTTATTTAAAAAAAACAATCGCAAATTTTAATATTGTATTTTTTTCAAAGTTTAAATAACAATTATGTTAAGAGTTGTACTTTTTCAGCTGATAGCGTCGGTAAAAAATTAAGATAAGTACCTACCACATCATCGTAGTATGGCACTGTTAAACAGCCAACATATATTTATTCTTACCTTCCCAAAAATCTTAAAACAAACTTCAACTCTCAAGACTCTCTTAACTTGCTCTGCATGCAAAATCTTATCCTTTAAAACGAAGTTAAGCGTCATATCCATTTAATGTGTGAGTATATGTTTGAAGCATCAACAATATGCCAATTAGGATGGCAAATTCACTTTCATCCATTTACCACTGTCACGAAGGTTTCAATTAATACCTTCCGGAGGATCTTCAAGGAAATTGCCAGCCATTTAAAAGGGATAAACCCACTGCTATGAAATTATCTGGTATAACTTGCTTAACTGCTATATACAATACGTAACGTATCTATTATAGTACGTGTCTACTGTCTACCTAGATATTTCGAATGGATGATGTTTGAAAGTTTAATGAAGGGTTACCTGTTTAAATAAGTGGGCGGTTAGTAGAATATGAGCGCAATTAGCAGTGTATGATATACTTGTAAGTTACTATGTTATATGTGGGATGTAAGTCATGAATTGGATTGGAATTACTTTGTCATAGTATGGCCTTAAAGGCCAAATTGTTGCTCATAGAATTATGATTTCACTTAGCTGAATCCCTATCGTAAGGGGTATATGTATATTCTCAGGTAACCTGGAAGTTGAAATTGTGTCCCAGATGAGACTTGGCGTAAATTCCTTGAACCATTAAAGTGTCGTGGAAAAGAAAGTACACAAGCCGGCTTATCCATTTTTTACGTTATATGGAAATATCTTGCGATAAACCACAATTAGCCTCAAAAGTGTTTGACAAATAGAACAACGATATTCTCATCTGCACGTGGAATGTTGTAGTAGTAGTAGTTGAGAAGCCAACCTCACTTCTATTCAAAGTATGCGACGAGCGGTGCTAGTCTAAAAAAAAGTCCAAAGAGAGGATATACTTGTAAATAATGTCCAAATTACGACTTTAAAATCTTCTTAAATGTTTTCAATAAACAACTGGGAAAGAGGAGCATCTTTGGTAACGTATACCACAAAATCTGAGCTATGTCTGGGGCGGAATTAGGATTCTGTATGTAATGCAATATGAAAGCCTTTGGTGCTGTTGTAGGTCGAGAACAATTTCCATCAACCAAATTTTCACTTTCAGGTCTTAGAAATATTCTGGGCCTGTGGCTGGCTGTGGCTTTCAAGAGAACTCATTCATCTGTATAAATTTGTAACGTGAAAATCGGCAGTCACTGCACTGACTTTTTTTATTTCGGAAAATGATTAAGACTACAATGCTCTGTCATGCGGCAACAAAATTATACTTCGTGGCGGTAAATGCGTAGTCAATTACTGATGTCAAACCTTCGAAAACATGATGACCTTTCGCCAGAATGTAGCAGAGAGTCTGAGGACATTCATCCGGCATCGTTGTCAGAAACTTAAACCACTATGCAGCTTATTCTTACGAAAGAATGTTTAAAACTGACGAAACGACTCAAGTCTACAGACCATATAGAGCGATGTAGTTGCGTCAGCGTGAGTTTTTAGCAATGGGGCCCATTTCCAGAGTGGTGGTTACATAAACAAGCGAAATTGTCACTGTTGGAGTGTTGAAAGTTCGCTTGTGTTCAGCCTTGGTCTGTATCTGACGACAGAGAAATCGGAAACTCTGCCGGGAATGCACAGACTCTCAGTTGCAAATGGTATCCAGAAGTGATTACAAAATCATTTGTGGTTTGAATGAATGGTATGCATCTCGAAGACAGTTAGTTGTAACAAAACGATGCCACTTTACACACGTCATCTGAAATAATTACATTAATGCATTACACTGCATCCCTGAAATCAAGTCTTATTCATGTCAAACCTAACCTCAAAACCCGGTAGGAAAATTAAAAGTATGCGTATTTGCAGGAGTCTCTATATCGGAAAACTGTAATCTTGTCCGCACCAACTGCGCAATGATGTTCATTAGAAAATCAGATCCGAAATGGATCTCAAGTTCCTGCCAAAATTCAAAAGCAAAACGAATATGCAAAAGCGTCAGCAAACTCTCATCCTCAATAACTTGATGATCCAAAATAGAGCAGAAGGTAGGATGGTTTTAAGGAGTTAGACCACTCTAGGATTTTCAAAAAATCGTTTTTTTTATTGCTTTCAATGATCCCTTAGGACCGCAACAATGATATCCCAAAAGATTATGGCCGGGAAATATCTCGAAGTACTTATTTTTCAAAGTATAGTACAAGGCCGCCACAGCATCTTTCAAGTTGGCCGCACCCATAACTTCAACAATTTTCAACCAATTCACTTCAAATTTTAACTAGATCTTTAAAAATATATTGTCTAAATAAGTACACAGGATTTTTTTTTACATGGTATAGTACATTTGTTATTAAGAATTTTCTGGCGATTTTTCTACGAATTTTGAAAGTTTGACTTTGGAAGTGAGCCATTCGGCCAAAAATCAATATATCAAAAAAATTCTACGTACTTCTGTAGTACGAGTACAATAAAAAAAAATTAGTGACTCATTATACAATAAGTCAAAATTTACAGGAGGAGCTGTTGATACGGCCGTAGACCGTATTTTTAAACAAATTATTCCATAAAAATTATATTTTTATGTACAAGAAACTTCTACCCTTTTAAACTTGATTTATTTTATATTTTTCTTAAAAAAAAAAATCACAAAAAAGCCTATTTTTACGGCCTCTAGAGTGGGCTGACCCCTTAAGACCGTCGAAAGTCTAAGATTGGCCTGATCACTAACACTTTTCATTAAAATTTAGCTATGGTTGGAATAAGCTATTCATGTTTCGAAACGGGTGAATCTAGAACCCGAAAAAACATCCACGTAAGATAGGTGCATTCATATTTTGAACGCAACAAAAAGCGATCGGGTCAGGCTCCTATATGCCATCAAAATTCGAATGTAAATAGCACTAAATTGAGACTGGATTTCAAAAAGATACTAAGTTAAAAAATAATCAAAATTAAATAAAAGGATTTTCCATTAAGGACGCTAGAACTTTAAATTTAAATAAAACAAGTTGCGTATGAGATATCGTTAATTTTTTTCTCTATTTGAAAGAGTATTTTCTTACATTATACATGAAATATGATATCCGACAAAGCCACCGCGGCTTTGCTCGTCATTGTGTATCATAGAGCTCCAATGCCCCGAACGCATTAATCGGTTATGTTATGGCAATGGTCATGTTAACTTTTAATGCAGCAATCGGCTGCGGCTTATTCGCATAGACCGTGATTTAGCAAGAAAATGTGTAATGGCATTAAATCACGCGATCTAGGTGACCAGTTGACATCGAAATGCGGCATAACCATGCAGTAGAATTCGTCCTGCAGAAGATCCATTGTTGCATGCTCTGTGTGGCACATAGTGCCGTTTTGTTGGAATCACATGTCGTTAAGATTCCTGTCTTCCAATTTAGGCCCTACAAGAAATAGGTTGTCATCAATCTGTACCTTTCGCCCGTGACGGCTATGGCGATCAAAGCTTAATTTTGCAAAAAATACAGGCAATTGATCTCGTCGAACCAAAACCCATACGAAACAGTGACTTTATCTTTGCAACTCATGGTTCTCATGTGGATTATTATCTCCTCAAATGCGAACATTTTGATTTTATGTCCGCTTATGCTACTCATCCAAAAATGGTTCATCTTCAGCTACATGACTTTAAATCCCCCATACTCGACGCTGCCTAGGGCCATTCACCTTCAGTTCCTGAATCAATTGAATTTTGTACGAGTTGTTAAAGCCTGAGAAGGGCCAAATTTTTAGGCGCGAAGATAAACTGTCTGCCTGGATTTATCCTGCACACTCTCGTTCACTGCAACAGTATTGCCTATACACCTTACGTTTCGACGACATATTGGCGCTGTTTGATTACTTACTGCACTAGTTGATTTGAATTTGTCCACTAAACGACGAATAGTCGAGTCAACACTCAATAGGACGATTGTGTGCACCCTAAAAATCACGGAACGTAGCTTAAACTGAGCCCTCATAGTGATAGTACAGCTTAATAATTTACACGCGTGGCTCAAAACTATTCATCATAACCTCCAAATTTGACACCTCTAGCTTCTCTAACATGGCCGCTATATATTGTCAAAGTTTAGGCGCCACTTAAATCACTCATTTTATTCGTTGTTATAAACTTAGATTGATTATGACATCAGTGATCAAAAACTTCAAATAATTGATATATTAAATTAAATATGTATAAATTCTATGTATGGTTGATAAATTTTTTAAAAAAGGTATACATCTTAAAAACATTAAGAAAAAATCTGTAGTAAAAAAACTATGAAGGTATGTGTCGGTTGGTAATATAAAAAACATATTCTTCCATTCTCTATGGTTAGGTTTTTGAAGATTCCATTTTAACTTTTGGATGGAAATGTAAACTGCACTGCAACCTTACATAGAAAGAGCATTTTCTTGTAAGAAAAAAAAAAAAAAACAAAATCATAAAAACTTTCTTTACTCACTTTCTGGTGCGGAAGACATCCTTGAGATATATCCCAGCAACATTGTTGTTTTATTTTTAATAAAGAAAAACAAAACAATCTTCATATCTCAAATAGCATTGGTGTTGCTGACATCGCACCCACAGATTCTCCCGTTTATGGTAAGGAATACTATTCCGAATTTTTTTTATTTTTTTGAAACAATAAGCACGGAAAGATGTTTTGGAAAATATGAACATTTACGAGTATGACCATCAGTCACATTTATTTCTTGAATGTACCTAAATACTCAGCTATAGTTTCTTAAGAGACGGATGGGGTAAGTGTGTTTTGTGTTTTCCGGAACGTAAACTTGTTGATTTACAAAATGAAAGATTTGAACTGCGAGTATGAATAAGAAATCTAGGAATATCTATGTAGGTTATATATGGGTAAGTAAGGTTGGCTTTTCTTGAGTTTGGCGGGTAGAGCACTGAGTATGTATATTCAGCTCATAAAATCGTAGGTTTAAGGGTTTTTGGAGAATTTAAAAGATTTTCCTTTTAATATTATAAATAAATACAAAATGTGATTTTTTTATCTTAACAAGAATAGACCTACGTCTTAAAACTCAACCCTACATAGATATTATATAGGTTTATCGCCTTTTTCACTAAGTGATTAATGTTTGTTATTCGTACCCCATAGCATGACATGAAGTTATTTCCGCGAAGAAGCGAAAGTGTCTAACTCTATTAGCAATATCTAAGCATTCATTTGATAGAATTCACTACTTGTCTATTAAATTTGAATTATTCCACATCTCTTCATAGTCGTATAATTTTTAATAGGGTCTCAATCGAAACGCAAATGCTGTCGAGCTGTTTGTAAAGCACTTCCGAGTACTGAATTAGCAGCAGCAAAGATAGGCACGCGGTCACCAACAAATGACACATAACATCAAAGACTTAGACAAAATGTCAGAAGAGGTTGATAAAACTTAGAAGTAATCAAGTAGGTACTTTGTCTACTAATATTAAGCAGTTAATATAAACAACTATACCATCTTAGAGATCATTCGAAGAGTAACTCTTACCAATCGCTATTATGTTAGGTTCAGAGGCAATTGAATAGCAGAGCTCTCTCTCGGGCAACCAAAATACGGTTCTATAAAACACTGATCATCCCAGAACTCCTCCATGGACTCGAAAAATGATGAAAAATCCCGCTCTCCAGTGAGCAAGTCGAATCCTTAAATGCCTTGAGAAGCAAGACCATCAAGGACAAAAGCAAACCATGGTTTACCAGTCAAATACGTTCTTTAATGCAGCAGCGCGATAGAGCTTACCACAGCTGTTCACTTCGCAACAAAGTTGTTACGGAGATCCGTTCCGCCAAATTTTGCGAAACAATTCACGCGGCATAGGTATTGGCAAAGCAAAGTGTAATTTGGCAGATAGTAATGGCAGCATTAATTGCAATTCCCTAAACCGGAATTTCTTGTCTGGGCCCTTCTCGTCCGCGTTAGGTGTGACTGAGTTGCTGGTAAGCCTGGCTATTAATCAACAAAGTGTTAATAGTTTTGGTTTTAGATTGGTCGATAGTGCTGATGTGGTGGAAAGTATACTCTCGATAAAGTCCAATGTCATTGGGTTAAACAAAATGCACCTTATATTTCTAAAGCTACTCTTACCATTCATACTGCTTTTTGTCACGTTCATCTTCAACACTATTTTGACAAAAGGAGAGTATCCTACTCAGTGGAAGTTGGCGACAATTATACCTATTCCCAAAAGTGCTAAAGCTGATAAGTTCAATTCTGCCCTTTCTGTCCAAGGCTTTTGAATATATTTTGCAAAAACGCATGAGCACATATCTTAAAAATAATAACATACTCACACCAAAGCAATCCGGTTTTCGTGAGAAACACAGCTGTATTACCGCCCTGTTGAGTGTTACTGACGATATACGATAAGCATTAGGTGAAGAAAAGGTAACTTTCTTGGTGCTTCTAGACTTTTCCAAGCCATTTGACATGGTTGATCACAATATCATATGTGAAAAGCTCATTCGACAATATAAATTTTCATCAGGTGCAGTAATGCTGCTTACATCCACTTAAACAACAGAATGCAATCAGTTCAGCTCAATGACAATATATCCGATTTTCTTCCAACTATTAGTGGTGCCCCTCAAGGTTCTATGCTTGGCCCCTTGTTGTTCTCATTATATGTAAATGAGCTTCCAACCAACATAAGCAACTGTTCAATGTACATAAGCTGTTCACTTGGTAGGAACTTAACGGATTTTCTTTAAACGCTAAGAAATCGAAGTGCTTAGTCATATCGAAGAAACCACTGGATCTTTCGTATTTTCCTCCTATTTTTGTTGAAAAATTCCGCAATAGAATCTTGGGGTCACTTTTAATCGCAAGTTAATTTGGGAAAATCATGTCAGTGTTGCCATTGGAAAGATATATGGAGTGTTACGTAGTTTATGGGTAACAGGGTCTTTTATCCCAACTAAAACGCGCTTGATTTTAGCTAAATCGCTGGTTATTCCTATTTTACTCTACGGATGTGAAATCTTTTGTAACTGTGACTCGATCAGTAGAAGAAAGTTCAATGTGGCTTTTAATAGCACAATACGTTATGTTTTTTGGGCTACGTAAATATGACAGAGTAAGAAGTTATTCTTCTCGTTTGCTCGACATGCCTTTTGAGAGCTATCTTAAGTTTCGCACTCTAGCCCTGCTATCTTCGTAACACGTTAACCATTATGCTTATACGAAAAGACTCTTCGCACATGTCTGGTCAATTAATTCACCCCTAACCTCAGAATGTCAATTTTTCGTAAATTCAATCAGTAAATTCAGTAAATTCAACAAGGCTTAAAAAGGAATTACGCAGCTATTTCACTACATATCTGTAAATAAATTTTTGGAAGCAATTATATAAATTTTTCTTGTTAAATTTTAATTTGGTACAACTGCTCTACTAGCTTTCGTTGTTCTTAATTAGCTTTTCACTATCTTATAAGATATTGTATTTTAAAGTGTATAAGCAAAATAAATAAACTGTACAGACTTTACAGCAACATTGACTAAACTAAAACATAGGCTAAAGTATTTAGAATTCATCGGCTTAGATGGCTGGGATATACTTGTATAAAGAGCATGCCAGAAAATCTTCGAATTCATCACTTGCTGGCTACAAAACCTTAGTAAGTATGTAAATTATCTCGAAATATTAGAGCCGCTCTAGCTGTGACAGCGGTCTTATGGTATTATACCCGACTTATACTCGGGCACCTTAAACAACTCTAAAAAACATATTTCACCCTTTACTTTTATTAACCATTGATACGTACATGCAACGCGTACAAATACATACATATAATGTATGATGAACGACATATCAATAATGGTTAAATCGTGTGATTTCGATGAGTAAAACATCCCGCAGAATCACTGACTCCGAAATATTGCAGTTTTTGTTTACGTATACATATACCCGTACAAATCTTCCCAAATTAAATTCCCAAGGATTTAAAAAATCATCGAAATAAAGCCGAAATATTTTTGTGCTTGATTGCTTACTGTCAGCTTGCGCCATGCTAATAATATTCCACGTTTCATTTTAAATACCAATTCTATGGTCATTAATCCTTTTTTTGGTTGTTAAGACCCTTACGACAATATTTAGGAACTTATCAGATAAAATATAACAGCTCAGTTCTAAGTTTATTCCATTCCATGAAAATCAACCTTCACAATTTGGCCTATAAATTTAAGTAAAGGAACCAGTTTCCAACATTTTCCTAAGTGACTAAGCCGTTTTCCGTAAAAGCTGGCAATATATCGGGTGCTCTATCTGGAGCTTAGGTATAGAAATGTTTGCATCAAAAAGTCCATAGTGTAGCATGGTACACCGTCTTGTTGAAACAAGAAGTCTTGTAGACCTTTTTCAAGCATTTTCAGACACATAGAGAGTGCCAAAATGCACCGATACCAATTGCCATCGAAGATACGGAATATTTGGATTTTCGGCCACACTCTCTCAAACAGCTTCGACAGTCTGATTTTATCGACGTGGAAGCTGTGTAACGTGTTCTTGGAGATTCGCTACAAACCTGTGCTCAATAAAATTTGAGGCCAAACGACGAATATCATTTCCAGAATCTCCAGATGGAGACACGCAATACTTGATCTGATTTCTGCTGTTAGGATATATAGTAAAGGGTAGTTTTTTAGAAGTTCAGACTTTGTTGTTTAAATAAAACATTATTAAAATCATTCGAAAGATTATTTCATTTTTGAGAATAATCTCGGGCATATGTCCACCACCGCTGCCTTGTACAAAGCGCATTCTAGAGGTATAATTTTCGACAACCTCTTCGAGCAATTAAGGACGTACATCGCATATTTCTCGAACACTATTTTGCTCCAAAGCGTCAATCGTTGCAGGTTTATCAGCATAGACTATGACATGACGTAGCTCCACAGAAAATAATATAATAGCGTCAAATTTCACGATTTTTATGGCCAATTGACGGGTACATTTCTAGAAATAACTCTGTTGCCAAATTATGTTTTAAATAAAGTGATATTTTCGTTGGTTGTATGTTTGGTGCACAGATTGATATCACGCAAGTTTGGGAACAAATAGTCGTTGACTTTCGTATTGTGCCGGTATCTATTGACAGTAACTTGTGCTTCGGCCCCATTTTTGAAGAAATAAGAACTGACACCGCACCATACGATATATTTTTCTTAATGCAATAGCATCTGGTGAACTTCTTAAGGATTATCCAAATACGTCAATTCTGCTTGTTTATGTAGCCGTTTAACCAGAAGTGACCTTCATCACTGAACAAAATTATACGGGAAAAAACTGGGTCAACTTCCAGTTGATTTAAAGCTGAATACCTGACGCAATAAATGGTCACGCGCCTTTAGCTCTTGAGGCCAAGATATTTAAGCAGAATTTACCAGATAGTGGACGGATAAAGGGCAAGTTGCTACGATGACGACGAATCGATAATTTGGACACTCCTCAACACTAGCTTCTATAGCCCCAATATTTTCTTCTGAACGCACTGTCCCCATGTATGAGTATCCAATAGCGTGAATTGGGTGCGAAATGACCCAATCGATAAATGACCGACGATGTCTACCGTAAATCTCACGAAGTCCTCTATAAGTTTCGGAAACAGGGCTTCCATTTTGGAAATAAATTTCAGAGATTTGAAATCGTTATCGTAGCGTCAATCTTTCCATGATGAAATGGGAAACTTTACTGAAAAAAATAAAGCTTGGCAGATCAATATGACAGCTAATTTGACATTTAATTCATATTGAAATGTCTGACACTGTCAAATCAGCACCCATTATATGAAAATATTTACTCTTTGATGTCGTTTTCGTGCCAGAAGTGTTTTCGTACCGTACTTCTTTTTAATGATGGTGGCGAGTCAACTACAGTCAAGGGAGACCCAATTTTCCTTGGAAGGCTTAGGGATATTTGGTTTCAACATCGCCCGAAATATGCAAAAAAGTCATGAAATCGGGTCCAGCGCATCCACTCATATTGGCGATTCCATTGAGGACATTTGAGTGATGTTATATTTCATAATTAGTGGTATCAATTATGTGTGTATCTCCATCTAAAATAAAAATTTCATTGATACCCTTAACACACGTCTTTTTACATAAAAGGAAATTAAGACACTTCTACTGGAAACCCTTATATCTCTATAGAAATCAACTTTCAAAATTGAAAAATCTAAAAATTTTGGTTGAAACTACACCTCAGTTTAAAACGACCCTCAAAATGTCCTTTTTTCAGCAACTTAGTTTCGTCTTCTAAAAGCCGTAAATGAAGAGGAAGCAGTTTACTTTTAAATTCATCAAAAATAAATCTTATTCCGTGTAGAATAATTACACCGAAGTTCGTTAAAATTAGGTAAGAACGGTTGTAGAACGGGTGAAGTAAACTCTTTTCTTTTACAATTCTATGGCTACCAAGAAAGATAAATACCGAATCGTACATGTAAATAATTGAAGTATTATCATGAGAATTTCTTAATAATTCTACATTTCTCAATTTATATTGTAAGTTAATTATAATAGATATTGCAATACCTATAAGTTTTCCAATTTTAATTTTATTTCACCCTAACTGACAGTTACTTCAAAGTTTGCCCAATTTTCTTTACAAAAATCGTTTTAAAACTGAAGTAATCTACCTCAATTTCTGCAGAAATCCTCTTTTTCAACTATAGAAACTAATACAACAAAAACAAAGTCTACATATTGAAAAAAAAAGGACCTCTAACTGCCCATTTTTTCCTTTCATCTGTAAGCCACCAATCAATGTCCCGATTTGCATCTCGTTTCACTAATTGGATGCTAAAAGAGGAAAAAAAAAACCATCCTGAACATTTCAATAAACTGGATTTACTCATACCCCCTTTTCCAGGGTTTTTCGACTCTTCGTCTCGTTAAAACTTCAGTCAGCGCTGAGTTTAAAACTACAACATTCTTGAAGCAAGTTTAAAAGGCCATCCATAACGGATTATAATGCTGACTGCGAAATTGAACGAACATGAACAGGAAGACGAATACTAACAGGATTATATCTAGCCTTGTTAGATACTCTCAAATACGAAGTTAAAAATACAAAAAAAAAACCTGGAAATAAAAATATCTCTCCAGGAAAAAAATCCTTCGCAATCGGCAAAAGGTTGAAAGGCACGTCCTCTCAACCCATCAATTGCAAACTATCCAGCGTTGACAACATTTTGAACGGTATTATGCCAAAGGGATCTAAGAAAAAAATAACGGCACTCTCATCTATTAGTATTGGTTTGTTTACTTGCATCAACTGTAGAACAATAAGTACTTAGCTGCTCAGGTGCACAGTTGCACAGAGGCGGAGATTACAATATTTTTTCAATATTGAATGATTAGAAAATTAAAAAAATTTGATTTAAAAGAAAGAAAAGATACCTGTGAATTCTTGACTTCAAGTTAAACTCCTTCGGAACAATGGAAAAATCTTAGTAGAATCTGCTTACACTATTTTTCATCATCTTGACATTTCTTCGTATCCAAAACTATATTTATTTTGCATATTTTAGCATGTTTTTGATGTAATCTTTGGGTTTTCTATACCAAATATCCCACATCCTACAAGGAAGACATTCGGTATTTATAACCATATTGTGTTCACTCACAAAAGGAATGCGGGGGTGGTTTATTTTGTTTTCCTCTTGCTCTAGGTATGTCATTTCGATGTATCGAAAGTTAGACATACCCTTATAAAATTTACCGGCGGTTATAAATGCTCATTAGTTTTTCTGTTAAATCCTATAATATCGGCATAAAGCAAGGCCATACTAGTATATGTATGTTTTTATAACTAACAGAAGCCTGTAAGAGTGTTATCTTTACTTTACTTTTAAATTCATTTTTATAGTTTCTTTCATTATTACTTACAATACATTCTAGACAAAAATGATTAAATCTAATTTAACAATTTTAGTTACTTGTTCTAGCTTACCGAACGCTCTAAACTTAACAATCTCGCTCAAAGTGTGCCTTTCGGCCTCCTCCTTATCTATCAGTTATATGTATAATATATGCAATTTCTAAGGAAAAGTTTTAGAAAAACTTACATATCGTATTTTTTAAATTTTGTATAAAACTTAAAACTATGGCCCTATTCTACTTAACCTACATAAGCTACTTAACCTAACTTAGCTATAATCGGGGTGGTGAGCACTCGTAGCCTCTCGCACCGGGTGGTCACAATCCTAATTGGGATTTCGGGCGTCTGGCATTCGTCAACATCGTGCACAAGCATCCCCAATGCCATAAAGCATCGGTCACTTCTCAGAGGCGCCGCCTTATGTTAACGAACGTGGCCTTTCCACGAGATCCCCCTAACTATCCTTAATCTAACTTATAACTAGGAGGAGGGTGCTACCTTAGTAACGTACCGACCTAGGAGAGCGAGCCCACCTTCTCCCCTTCTAGGAGACACCAGAATTCAGTGTACTGTTTCTCTGCATCGATCTAATCCCTGTTCGCAATCGCGGAACTAAAACGTAGATAAGCCGCTTGTCCGTCGCACCGCGGTGGCGGTGGTATATTACCGGGATACCATCCCTGCTTTGCACTAACCCTTTAGCATCAATATGGAGAAATACCTCTGGTGGGATAAAACCCGATAGAAGTGTGCTCTCGTGGTACATTTCATTGGAGTAATAAGCCCCAAAGATCAGTCAATTATCGTTGGTCATTGCCCTTGGAACGTGTCTTCGAATCACCTTTAATTAGGAAATTGTCAACCCTATTCAGATTAGCCCCATCATAAAGGACTTTGTTGGAATAATATTTTTTGTACTCTGATTCTGGTGTTCTGTACAAGCCAAGACAGGTCCTAAGACACAGCCTTTCAAATACCCGAATCCTTTCCATCTGATACGGCGCTACATTGAACCACACGGGACAACCATACGCGATGTCTGTCCTGGTTGGGGTCACATAGCATATGATCTTCACCCTGGAGACAAGTTGACTGCTGTAAAATAACCTTCTTGTCAGGGTTAAAGCCTTCTTGGCCTCAGCAAGACAAGCATCTATATGTTTGTCAACATACAAATACTTGTCGAGCCAGATACCAAGGTATCTCACTACGCTGCTCACTGCTAACGGCAGTCCGTGCTGTCCAATTATGGCAAAATTTCGCCAGTTATATCTGGTATCCCTAGAATCCCGTCTCAATGGAGTTCTAAACAAGATTGTTTCCGTCTTTTGAAAATTGATCTTCAATTTCCAATCGTCGCAATACGCTTTAATATGATCGAAATCACGCTGCAGAAGAATATTGATGACTTCGATTTTTGGACCTGATCTGCACGCCACTAAATCGTCTGCGTACGCTATGGCATGATTGAGGGAACCTACTAAATCACTTGTGTAAATGTTGAACAGTATCGTAGAAATCACAGCCCCCTATTGTAAACCGTTTTTAATGTCAAAGATCTTACTCGAAATGAGGTTGTTACATTTAACAACGAATTTCTTTCCCATAAGCATGTCGTAAATCATATATAGCAGAGGTTTCGTCATGCCCATCCTGGTCAACTTATAGGAAAGCCCTTCTAACTATACGGTGTCGAAGGCCTTCTCAAAATAAACGAGGCAGCCACCCGTACACTGATTCTTGCATTTATTCCATTGTATGTCGGAGACCAGCTTTGACGCAGCTAGAATAGTATCATGCCTCGCCCTACACCCAAACTGATTTTCCCGAATTATATTATTTTCCTCAACCCACCTTAACAGCGCTCTTTTACCAACTTCTCAAATACCTTGCTAATATTCGAAAGCAAACTAATTGACCGAAGATTCAGGGTTAGTTCTAACTTTATCCCTTTTCGGAATTAGATGTACGACTGCTGTCTTCCAATGTTAAATAGCGTAGTAAATATATCCACTGCTTCCAAGGGTAGGTGTCCTAATACGACATTTGGAATAACATGTACTCCCGACTACTTTTTGTTTTTCAGAGACTCAAAGATGCACAGGAGTTCATCTTTTCGCACGGACAAATGCGAGGAACCTCGTTCATCGGCGATGATGACGTTTGGCGCGTTTTCTTCACTGAATACGGTAAAACTGTGACTCTCGGATTGTCAATTTCGAAGTTTTTTTGCGCAGATAATAGTGTTATCCCTGTCATTGTAATGCATATCTACCTATTAAAAACTTTTATCGCTCTTTCTTGTTCGGCCCAACAATAGCCGCGGCCTCAGGATTACTCAATATAGAAAAACACGTTTTTGTACAGTACGTGCCATGTGTTCACTCTTTGCTGTTCCATTTAAAAGAAAGCGAGAGAGATTGTGAAGAGGTGTTTCCCAAAAACCAGTTTTATGCCAAAAGTTTCACAAAGTGGAAAAGTGTGAATCCTTATGCGAAGACTTTGATTTTCGAAAATCTAATACACCGGATGGTATCACTCGTGCATTCTTGCTTAAAAGTCGACTGCGATTTTATCATAGCACGGTCAGACAAACTATTCTTCAGCTGAGTTTGTCTTCCATAATCCAAATGGTTCCATATTTGTAGCTAACCTTATTAATTTATTTATAGTTTATTTCCGATCACTGTTGCAACTTTCTTGTTTATAAATATAGTGACTCATATCCCAGTATCCTGAGTCTATTCATTTATTCTGTGAGTATTTTTACCATTTATCCTGATTACTGTAATGTGTTTATCCGTATCTCGCCCTGTTTTCTTTAATTTAGTTAAACAGATTTTTGAAATTTAACCTGCTATCGTCTCAGCAGTTGTTGTTTATTTAGTGATTCATTGTTGTTTATGATTTTAAACTTCCTTCTTTATTTAAGACAAGATGAATAAATGTCTATTGTTCTAGGCCTTCGTCCCTACTTAACCAGGATGTTACAATATCGTCAACTTGACACGCTGCATCCATATGTATCCCAACCGTAAACTTGTGGATCGTAGTCAATGTGAGAACCGGGATTAATTCTAGCTTGAAGGTATTTATGAAGATCATAAGCTTGAAATTTCCAGTCGATAATTTATCCTTCGATTTCTTTCTTAAAAAAATACAGACTCAGCACTTAGTAAGGCTTCTTGACTTTTCTGAACAAATCACTTAGAGAAGGGACTAATCCATTGCACTCCTTACTTATTTATTTATCTCCTCAGTCCCAATATACTTACAGTACCAGCACATACCGCATCAGCACCTAATACCTGTTGACCAGTATAATTGTGAACACAAAGATATCAACTGTGAATACAAGCGCTCACCAACAACCCATGCAGTCCTAAAGATAATTCAGATCCTCAAGATCATATTCTAAGCATCTCCTTGTACGAGTATATTCATCAGCGATCTCTATTCCCCGATTCAAAATTTGAATCGAGAAGAAGACAGAACTCAATGAAATTAGAAATCTGAAATGGCCAGAGAAACTTTGCGTTTTGAAAGCGTTTAGAATTTGGTTCCCGACAAGGCCCAAAATACACTCATTTGATGTAAGATGAGTAGCTGCTGAGAACACAACAACAAACCAATCGCTTCTCACTCCGGAGGGTCAAGGTTCGAATCCTAGCCACGACAAGCTTTCATTTGTGTAATTGGAACTCAGTCAGAAAAATCTGCGTGTGAAGGCATAACACTGACATGTAGATTTGGCTGTTGTAGGGTTTTCAAACACAAAAACAACCGTTAAAATTCACAACCTCACCATTCCGAGTGAAGAAAATCTCTCCGTCCTATTCGGACTCCCACCCCTGGAGAGTCAATATCGAAACCAAACACACCTGAGTTTCAAACCACTACATCAAAAACTTTCCTTTCTCCTCCTTCTACCTTTCCGCCCGCGCCATGGCAACAGTGTAAGGGTATTCATAACCCCTTTGGCGCGCGTAAATTATAAAAAAAAAAAAAAAAAAAAAAACAAACAAACATTGGATGCCGTCCATTGAAAGAAGCTAACCGCTGAGCTAAAACGTCTTTCTTTCTCTTTATCTGTCCAATTTTCCACAAAAACTTATCACGGCCTTAAGACTCTTAAGAGTACGAGTTTATACTCTCTTCGTTTAAAAATAAAAAGAAAAAAATGATTCAAATGTTAAGATGATTAGTAGGTACAATATTTCTTCCCTACAAAGTCGATCGTCCTTTAGATAGCTTTAGCATTGACCTGAAGGACAAATGCCAATTCACCTAACGAAGGCTGAAATTTAAGTTATTTTCCCTCCACGACGACAGCAGCAGTACATCCAATCGATTTGAGCCATCATTTAAGATTCTACAGTGCTGCCCATATTATGAACGTCAAGAAAACCGAGCAGGGAAAGTAGCTTGAAAGCCTACTAAGAATTGGTATTATCATAGCCGTGTGGACATTGGAAAGTAGACAATATATACTACCGATTGCTCTCTTACGCTGTCAGAAAACCGACAGTTGTTTGCCAGTTTACGAAAACATGATGGTGATGGTACGAGTATTTAGCACTAGATGGATTCTTTCTCATGAAGACAACATCATATTCAAGAATATTGACTAAAAGCTAATTTCTATTGAACCGACGGTGGATTATATTAAGTGCTCACTGCAATTTAGAGCAAGCAATCGATGGGCTCGGATTATGCCAGATATCATTTCCATGATAGAACGTGCGACTTAGAGTTCATTCGCCTAATGAATCAATCAATGCTCTCAAGCTATATGAATATTCGAATAACTATATTAAGGAACTTAATTGTCATACAAATGTTAAAATGTAAATCACCACTCTATTACTCCTGTACTAATACAGATTCTTTTATTTGTAGAGTTGAGTTGGGAAATGTCCATTTCCTAGCTCAACTTCTAATTGAAACAAATTGTTACACTTAACCCGACCTAGATACATGTTCTACAGCCCCATTAACAAGGACATGCAACAGCAAAATGCATTCGTTAGCTGTCATTTGGTGCACTGATTATCCCCGCCCCGATTAAAACAATTAACATTGCATTTGCAGCAAATCGATTCTAACCTCTAAATGCCTGCCAATTAAAAGGAAAACCTCCATGAAAACAAGCCCTATAAAAAAAAAGAATCAAAAGCTCTATTATGTTCCTTTGGAATTGATTTCCTTTCGGAGTCAGTTCTTACCATTTAGATGTATATGTCTATACACGAGTGTGTGTCCGTACGCGAAAGTATTGTACTTCGGTATCTTAAATTATGTGACCTGATATACTCGTATTCGTGGATTGTTTTCTGCAAATAGAAGGTCGCAGAAAAGACTTGCAGAATTAATTGCAAATAAAATACAACAAGAAAGAAGGTATTATGAAAGGAGTGGAAGACAGTAGATAAATAAAAGTCATTATTTAACTATGAACAATAAAACCGACAAAATTCCAGCTATTGAAACTTCTCTCAAGACGATTTCGTTTCTGTTTTCCTTTTGAGGGTTTTCCTTGGAAATTCTTTTTTTTTTTAAGTATAATCCTGAAAACACTTGTTAAAAGGACACACGAAATTTGACTTAGTAGCCCCGAACTTGACAACCGCAATCAATTTTACTTTGGTTTTGTTAAATTTGGATGTATTTTGTTGAAAGTTTGACTTTAAAATATAAACTTATCTGGAAATCAATTTGGATAGTTATTGGCCTTTTTAATGATGAGGTTCTTCCAAAAATAAGTAAAAGAAAATATTTGTAAATAATTTTTGGGAAATTTAAAAGATCCAATAACGTCTTCATCCACTTTTTTTTTAATACGAGTTTGAAAATAATTTATTCCATATAATATGCATTCTCTGGCTAACAATCGCTTTTATTCACTTTAAGGACATTATTACCTATTCAATCGTTTTGAGATTCAAATCTGAACTGTCTAATTCCTTGTTCGAAAATACATAAGCATTGTCATTTCGTGAACTTTCTATGTACTCGTACTTAGGGACAAAACACAATAGCGCTTCGGCATCGACTTTGTTCACGTTAAATTCCATCAGGGAACCATACGTTCTCTTTGAATGACAGCCGTATTTTTTTATACAAAAGTTTTGTTTCCACAGCTGTTGTATTTACTGTCAAAAGTAAGAAGAAAAAAAGCCAAACATACGGTCTAAGCACAAAGTCATGGTCTGTTGAAGTATTGTCCAAATCTGCGAAAAACTTCAAAAATTTACGAAAAACTTTCCAAAATCTGTTCGCGCACTTCGTTGTGAGAGCAATTCAAGTAACGGGTGACCAGATAGCAATGATAGTTTTTTCAATTGTTATGTTTCAACAGCTGTCAAAATTACCAATGTCACCGAACGTGCGTAATTTATTTAAAAATATTATCGAAATTCCGGCTCAGCTGTAAATAGACAACGTGAATTTTGTCGAAACGTCGGTCGCCATCTTGTCTTCAATGAGCAGGCAATTCGTCACACCGTGGAAAAGTTTGAACACGAATAAACTCTTTCAGATCTTAAGCCAGCAACCAGACAGAGATGGGTACGAAATGGAGAAAACATAGCCACCGTAGTGACAAGTATCAAAGAAGACCCAGAAATGTCGATTCGGCACCGATCAGATGAATTGGGCATCGCCAGAGAGTCAAACCGGTTTATTTTACGGTTGGATTTGGGCCTACATCCGTATAAGATGTTCTGACGCAAGAAATGATGCCGGACGACCGTAGACAATGCAGTGAGTTCGCTAATTGGGCACTGGAAATTTTGGCCGGGGATTCGGATTTTGGCCAAAATCCGGGTTTCTCGGACGAAAACCATTTTTGGCTCAGCGGCTACGTCAACCAGCAAAATTGCCGTTATTAGAGCGAACACAATCCACAAGTGTTCGGCCAAGCGTCAATGCATCCACAAAGATTGACTGATTGGGGCGTTTTATGGCATGGCGGCATCATCGGACCTTATTTCTTTCGAAATGAGGAAGGGACGCCATTACCGTCAATGGTCGCAGGTATAGAGCGATGATCACCGACTTTCCGTGGTCAGAGCTCGACAACATCGATATATTCGAGTTATGCTTCCAACAAGACAACGCTACATGCCATACAAGTGACGCAACGCTCGAAGTTGTGAAGGAGAATTTTGGCGGCTGAGTCATCTCACTGCGAGCGTTCATCAATTGGCCGCTGCGATTTGACACCACTCGATTATTTTCTCTAGGACTACGTCAAGTCCTTAGTCTACGCTAACACTTTCGACGAGCTCGAGGTCAACATTCGACACATTATTACCGGAATAATGCTGCACATATTGAACCGAGTCATCAAAAATTGGACCGACCGCTTGAAGCAGTGCCGGCGAAGCCGAGGCAGCCACTTGAATGATGTGCTATTCCACATACAATGGCATGAACGTACTCGTAGCTTCAAAATAAATCCAAAATCAATATCCCACCGTTGTTGTTATATTTAATTTTTTTTTCCTATCGTTCTTATCTCGTCACTCTTTACAACGAATTACTTCGGGCAAACCGTCAAATATTTTTTTTTCTTTTTTTAATTAAAACTATCATCACATTTCGTATTCCAAGATTTCCTTAATTTTATTTTGCCAAAAAGAAGTATGATTTGAATAGAAAATTATTTAGCATTTAAAAATTTTAAACGGAAAAATATATTTGCAAGGATCTTATGGAAAAATATAAGGTTGGCGAGAAAGTATCGGACCTTTTGTAGTACAAATTCTAATATTTTTCTTTTTAATCAAAATTTTATTAAACCAAATTTTGTCCTTTTTGTTGGATCACCTTCTGCCTTTTTTCGGCTGGAGCCAATATTCCATCAGAATTTCAGGAGCAGAATTTCTGTTGAAAAACTGAGTCAGAAGATTCTCGCATGACTCTTTTGTAGCCAATTTTGCGACAGCAAAAGATTATTGCAGATACCGAAACAAATGATAATCAGTGGATGCGTCAAAATTTTCCAGTCAAGGTCTTTAATTTTTTGCCGAGTGTGGTGTGTCGTTATCATTATGAAACACTACATCTTTCCTGTTCCTTTCGAATGCAATTAATGCGGTTGAAGCAAGCAATTGCAAAAACGAGGCAAGAACGACTGCAATGTCTTTCTTAAGCGTGCAAAATTTCAATACGACCAAAAGCTGAAGCAAAAAATCCTATAATATCCCAAAGGTTGTAAGACATTGGAAACTCTGCCTCATCCCCCATCAGCTCTTTATACAAGGTGAATCTGCATGCGGCCAGTTCAATACTGAAGAGGTATTCTTCCACGCTGCCAAAACCACTGCGCAAGCTTTTTCGTCAATCCTACCCTTTAGGACTTTTTCAGAGCAGATGGTAAACAGCATTTGTCCAGCCCGTTCCTAAAAAAGCCGAATCTTCCTCTCTCTCCTCCTACAGACCCATTATACTTACGTCCCTTCTTTTCAATGTCATGGAAATGCTGATAAACCGTCAGCTCATGAAATATCTGGAAACACGTAAACTTCTCAATGACCGCTAGTACGGTTTTCGTAGCAACAGGTCCACTGGTGATTTGATGGCATATGTCATCGAAACGGAGAACCCAAGGGTACATCATTCTGGCGAAAGCGAGACAGTTGCCCTTAATATTTTTAAGGCACGTTGTTTAAAAAGCATGCATCGATTCAACTCATGTTGGCTTGGATGGTTTCAAATCAGATATTCACAAAACAAATGCTGGTATGCCCTAGGGCTCCGTTCTGTCTTCAATACTCTTTTTAATTTTTGTTACTGATCTCTTGTCTGATACATTTAATGCAGCTTTTCATATTCGTTCCCGAACACGTCCCTGCTCTTCGGCTATAGAACGGGAACGGCAGCGTAGCTTAAGCTCATTAAATTTCCATATTAACAGCATAACCAATTGAGGAAATATCAACAGAGTAGAATTTAACGCTTCCAAAGAACAATGCTGTCTGCTCACGTTAAAGCTAAATTTAAATACCCAGCCATTATCCATGAATGGCACTTGCATCGTCGAAACCACGAAAAGACCACATATTCGATGTCGATAATTGTCTAGATCTCCTCAAACGATATTAGAAATACTTTTCCCCTCTGATCCCCACATCTGGCCAAGTGCTCCCAAGACATCTTTGCACTTGCTATATAGGATCCAAAACAGTGGGATGAAACTCATAGGTGACCCCAACATTACACAGTCAATTGACACCCTCGAACACGTTGTTCGATCGCTATTTTCACCACCATTGCTAAACCGAAATTACCAGTAGCATTCCGCCCCTTCAAACTTCTAACCGTAACACCCGTTTTGCTATGAATGCTCATCAGTACACTCTTAAGCCCACTTTCGGACGAACCCGTGGTTCGTGATATATCATGATTCCTTTCTCAGCCGTACAATTTCTTTATGGAAGGCCCTGCCAAGCTCTTTATTTCCTAGTCATTATAATATTCGTACATTTAAAACCAATATACATCGGTACCTCTCTTTCTTTCCTCTCTAACTTTCTTTCGCCCGGGCTTTCTTGAAGGCGCTCGAATTTTAAAAAAAGAAAAAAGCATACTTGGCAGAAGAGTAGAGGGAGAAAAAAAAGGTTATAATTTCGTAAAGTTGTTCTGCTTCGAAATTAATTGTTGAAAACTCGACGATAACCCCAAATATCACAAAAAAAAAATTTTCAATCTGATGAGATACTAGTATTCTTATTAACGCTCTTATCGTCTGCATTGGATATCGTTATGGGTGTGCATATTAATGTGTAGGAACCGGTTTTACATGACATTATTCCTCTAAGCCGACAAACGGAGCTTGAAACTCTCAAGAATGGCATTATGCTCGTAAGGATTCCCATATTCACACATAAATCCAACAAAATATAAAGACTTCATGAACGAATATAAATCCATAAAACGTCCACCAATTAGATACATGTGTCTAAAAATGAAACATTCTCTCTATGATGACACTGATTTGTGTATACTTAAATTCCTTCATTTACGTTTAAGTTACACAATCAAAGAAAATAAATCCCATTTAAGAACGTCATTCCTCATGGAGCATTTTAAAGCAACCCATCAAATAGCAGGTTACCCACAAATATCCACGAAGACCGTTTGTTACCACATTCAGCTTTTAAGACACTTACAAAGGACCATAGCATAATTAATTGAGTATCTTTTGCTGAATTCAGCCAACAGATCAAACCTTTGAATGTACAATAGTACTACCTATTTCCAACCCTACCATAATGACTGCCATCAGGCTGATGATGACGGCCGATTATAATGGTTGCTTCTAAATTCACAAGCTGGTAGCCATCCTTTTTCTGCTAAATACAAACATACAGACCCACCAAAGAGAGACCAATTAATCATAACGACATCTATTGAATTTTTCAACTCAAACTCGAGGCAAATGGCTCAGGAATTTCGGCCATACTCCAGCTTTATAGACTTCAAGCTCCAAGCTCCGCAGTCAGAAATGAAAACTTAAATTTATCGTCTTGTATAATTAATACCAGCAGTTCCGCTCCAAAGTCACAGGGAGAGGAAATAAAAGAAAAACGCAAATAAAAACAGAAACACACACAAAAAAAAAAACACACCCCGCCGCAGATATAAATAATTTTAATACCGATAAATGTTGAAAGTTCCTCCGAATCCTGACACACACACTTACTACCGGGACCGGTACCGCTCCAGTCAGGTCCCTATATAGTTTATAATGAAATATCGCATTCATTTGTCAGGCGGTAAAATTTTTAAGTGGCCCATTGTTTCGAATAAATTATCCTTAAAACTAAGTTATTACTTAAGGAACGAGGTGGTCAAGTTGAAGTTTTGAGTTTCCAGCCGGAGTCGTTCTAGTCATCGCCATCGCCATCGTCGTCGTCCTTGTTTTCGGTGCGGACGTGATGGTTGAATGGATTTCATGCTATGAAAACACTGTTTGTTGCCTTGAACTGGTGGTACACTGGTCAGGCCAGGCCAGGTCAGGCCAGTTAGCCGCTAGAATGAAAAACCAGCACCAAAACAGCTGAGATAGGACACGAAGTTGTTATAGTTTCAAATTGTTGTACGAATGTGGGATGGTTGAGGGACTATTATGTTTTGTATAAAGAGAGATTGGATATCGTAGGGGTGCTTCTCTATGCTTTCACAAGGTGGAAGGATTATTTTCCTTATTTCCCTTGGTGGATCATAAAATATTTTCCTGCTTGGGATCGAGAACACAAAAATTACTGCTGAATATTTATGGACGGAGTGCAGTTTGGGTCAGTGGCTATTGAGTACAGGCCGTTAAATCCTTACAAGGTACATAGTACTTGAAAGGTATTGGACCGGAATTCGGTGAGAGTGTGCGATTAAAAGGACGGAAGTTTCCTATGAAACAATACGTTGTCACTGTTTTGTAGGGGGTGTGAAGATGACAGAATTACAGTTGTTAGGGATAATAAATGCTTATTCAGGCTATTGTCCGGAAATTCGAACGGGGAAATTGTAGTTATTTGCTGATGACTGCAATAAATTTCTGTTTTTTGAGTGAGAGTGTGACAGTATTGTGTGAAAGGGGTAACCAAGAACTTGTCAAGGTAAGTGGAAATTTTTCGAATATTTTACATGAGAAAGTATAGACCAACATTTAGTTGGACGAGAAGGGAAGTATTTTAAGGAAGCAGCTGAAATGATTGTGATTCTAAAAATCAGCTTTATAGCATATTTCCGCATGAACGTGCAGCTACTCCTTTGTACTCATGTTAGTGGAAGATATATTGCAATTACATTTGAGTTATTATTTTCAAGACACAGGAAATTACTTTAAATATTCACTCATGAAAAAATAACGGATCTTTGACTGCTTGATATGAGGATTAAATGGGATATTTTATTTAGATCAATATGCAAATTAAATATTTTACATTGAAATGGTAACATAATGGAAACTGAAGCCAGTCAACGATTTGAACTACCGGTATAGACAAATCCAGCCCCGTGTCAACAAAACCTAATCGCCTGATTTGTGCGAATATATAAGATTTTCCGGGATGTTTAGGTAAGGTTAAGTTAGTGTGTTATTGAGGTGCACTTAGGCTAGCTGTTAGCCCATTCTGATACCACACTAAGAGCATGAGGAGGGGTGGGGGCGATTCATAGCTACTTCTGGAACTAAAGTATTATCTCGTTAAGCCTGTTAAGATCGGTGGTCTTCCATGAGCATAGATGGTTTAGATTTTCGAAGTGGTAACTGTCTAAGATTTTCATTCTGAAGAAGGTCCGCTACGAATCCCTGTTCTTCTTCGTCTCTGGAGCTCTTGCAGAAATCATTTTTAGGATAAATCAATCAATCGCTGAGCGTTTCTTTCAATTGCAAAATGTCCCTTGATTATGTTTGTAAGTTTGGAGATTTCTCTTCTCCTGACTGCCTACCATTTATTCTTGGAGATTCGAATCTATGGCGCTCCTACGACATATGGCACACTAATCCAATATATTGTGGCCCTGTGCTGGTAAGTAATCTCTCGTGGCAGACTCTAACCCCTCTTGGATTTATGGTGTTCAAAATTAGGGTTCTGGATGCAGGCTGAGCTAAGCAGCAGTCTGATGAATAACGAAGGCTTTACTTAATGGTGCAGTATGTGGATGAACTGAAAAATTTGTGTAAAAGCAGGTCCTCAAAGAAGTCCTTTGTGCCAACGATGAAGTCTCTTTCATTCCCCACAATTTGCTTTTCTTATTGATAAATGTCTCTCAGCCTGAGAGCAGAGTAAATTACAAAGTACATTCCGAACAAGCTAACAATTGTAGCAACGTTTGGACAGCCGGCGTTGAAGAGTTTCTTTACGCGCCACCTCGTTGCATTTTTTTCTAATTAACTAATGGTTGTCCGTTTTTTCTCTGCAGTCCACCAAACTATTATGTATTACGACGGTGCTGTGTACCCAGTGCATGACTTTGGGTCGTATCCCCCTTATATTTATAGACTGCAACTAGACTCTTTTTATTCCGCTCTTCAACACTTTTCACAGGCACGTCTCGAGAAACTCAAAAGGGAGCAATTTAAATTGGGTGAGATGATAGTGTGTAGCTGTGGATGTTACTTTAGCACCCAGATGAGTCTAGTATTACGATTACTTAATTAATTAGATGATGATACATCTCAGGCTGAACTTGAGCCTCAACCAATGAAACTCTCGAGGTAGGTCTTTGTCCAAGTGCCTCCATTTGTGCACTCCAAGATTGTTGAGGTTCCGTTATACTGATATACGCCTCCTTAGGCTAACACTTCCTATACTTCAGATTGCTAAAGTATTGGTATCCATTCGCTCTACGTGTCATAGTCATGTTGACAAATTGATGCACTGAACAGATCGATCTCACTCTATAGCTCGTAGAGTTCACTATTATATCTCTTCCTTCAAAACCTATCGATGCAAACGGAACCACAAGAAGAAGAATTTTGCGTTCAGAATGACCAAATCTGCGCCATAGACCAGCCCTGGGACGAATAGGACCTAATCTAGAGAACCGCTAATGTTCCCTCCCAAAGCCTTAATAACAGAGAATGGCAAAAGTAACTCTACCTACTAGAGGAGTCAAGACAGACGAAATCCCTAACTGCTTTAGCTCTAATTATACCTGCCTATTGCGATGTTCTTGCCGATTCGTCAACCTTGTGTGTCTGTTCCGGCATTTTTGCCGCGTCTGTTTGTATACTAACCAACGCTCCAGTGACAGCTTAATGAGTTCTCCCAATAATGTCAATGTTATCTCAATATGAAGTAGTTTCAAAAACCTCTTGAACAAGACTTTTAAAAGCGCATCAAGTTGTCGAAATCCTATTTCGATGAACGTTGACCATCTTCATTCTGCTCAATCTGACAAGTTTCATAGGGATGCCCATTCAAGACATCGCTCGATGTAGTTCGTCGAATCGATATGTCAATAAATTCATAAAGAGGTGTTGTGCATCGCATCGATTTGAACAGGTTTTCTTCAGGATCAACCGTAATATACGAGTAGGTATTTGGTCAATTGTGGACATACATCTCCATTAAGGAGACTGATGTCTCTGTGATTGATGCAATTTAGAGCGTATTCTTCAATTATAATTTCTTCCTACGCAGTCTTTGAAATTATTTGCTGTACACCATCTACCAATTCATCTCCTGCTTCTTTGAATACCACAGCAAGAATCTCGTTAATCTTAGGAACCCTGTTGTATTTAATTTTAGATATGAGGGCAGTCCCAAAAGTACTCGTCCTAGGAAAAAAAAAATGGGGCAAAATATGTTTATTTCTCTACGTAGTCTCCTTTTCCAGCGATGTTCAATAGCTTCGATACGCTATTTATAGTGAGAATAATCGAGCTCCTTAAAATAGCCATCAACCGCAGACTCCACCTCTTTACTGTTACCAAATCTTTTACCACCGAGCTATTTTTCCAAGTTCGGAAATAGAAAATAATCCGAGGGGGAAAAATCTGGTGAATAGGGTGCATGAGGAAGCAATTCGAACCTTTACTCATTGGTTTTGGCCATCGCGATGACGGCCGAGATGAACTGATGAAACAAAACTTTTTTCTTCGCCAAATGCGGCAGGTTTTTCTTAATTTCATCTTTCAAACGCTGCAATAAGTTCGCTTAATACACTCTGTTGATTGTTTTTTCTTTTTGAAGATAATCAATGAAAATTATCCCACGTGCATGCCAAATAACTGACGCCATGACTTTGCTTGCAGATGGAACTGTCTTCGCCTTCTTTGGAGCCGATTCTCCCCTTTGAGTTAATTTTTTTGACTGTGTGAAGTGATGGACCCATGCTTCATCCAAGGTTATGAATTTACGCAGAAACTCGGCATTATTGCTTTGAAACTTCGCCAAACACTCGATTGAAACATCCTCACGACGCTGTTTTTCTTCCATTGTGAGTAATCACGGCACCCATCTTGCGGATAGCTTCCTCATGACCAATTTTTCAGTCAACATGCGACGTACAGCGCTTTTTGAAGTGCCTACCATATCTACTAGTTCACGCACTTTCAATCGACGGTCATCCAATACCATTTTGTGGTTTTTTTTCAACATTTCTGGTGAACTCACCTCATTTGGTCGACCACTGCGATGTTCGTCCTTACAACTCGTATGGCATCGCTTAAACTCAGCCATCCAATATTTTATTGTGGTAAACGAAGGAGCAGACTCCCCCAGAGTAGAATTCAGTTCCGTTTTAATGTTGGCCTTTATTTCCATATTTAAAAATTCATTGAGAGCGTTCACTATTGATGGCTGCCGAACAAATACATACTAAACAACATAGCGTCGTCAAACTTCAAATTTAAGTTTATAAGATTGGTACTTTCTACAATTGTCATTCTTTTTAAACAACAATCGCCATCTATACGTCAGGTCGTGTACTTCTGAAACTACCCTCGTATTGTTATCCTTACCTTTGGCGTATTCAGCCTTGATGCAGATTATTGCAAGGCGTGAGTCCTCAAAAGCTGAGGACTCCTTGCCTAAGTCTACTGCTTATAACAAATCTAGACCTAAAGAGACACTGTCTTTTTTCCCTGTATTAATCACCGCGATATATGCATGTCACAGTTTTCTCCCATCCTTGTGTTCGGCGAATTTCACCGTACTTCCTAGATAGTGGCGATATCTGCCTTATAGCAGTCTAGGGCCCCTGCTAGTTGCTCGACTGCGCTTTTCCCTTCCAAAGTCCGAACGTCGTTGTCCTTTTATTATGTTACAGGGTTCTCAGCTCAATCCGTCCTTCCAGCATTAGTCATTTTATTAGTGAAAATATTAAGAAAAATCTACAGCAATGTCTAGTCTAATCAGCTGATACACCTTCTCCAAGTTTGTTTCATAAGATATACGATACAAGTTTAGACGCGATATATAGTACATAAGTGGATATGCATTATGCTCCTCCTTAAAAACGATAAAGTTATTCGAAACTATCACACATTTATTTCTTTCTCAAGCCGACTTTTTCGAATACCTTAGCGAGATTAGGAAAGAATATTCTCGACCGGCTTTGAAGTCTTCTTTTAAAATGAACGGGAGCAGTTACCTCTCGTCAGCAATCAGATTATTTGCTACATTATCGTCACCGAACTCTATGAATTTTTAGTAATATCACCTTGTTGACTTCCTGAAAATCGCTTCTATTTTCTACCACATAACCGTTGTCATCATCAACAATGTTACTTGAATGCCTGTAGTAACCTGCTTTAGCTCTTTGCTCTTTTCAGGTATTTTGATTGTTCAACCGAAATATTTTATTTATTTGCGGGAAGATACTGTGGAGTAAGGAAATAGTGGGTACCATCGTAAAAAACCGGACTATATCATCCGGAGATGTTGCTCGGAAATGGAATACCAACCAAACAATGGTACAAAGATCTAAAAAAGTAACGGTCTAAAAACACGAAAAAAACAAAAAATTCCAAAAGTTACTGAAAAGCAAAAAAAAAGTCATAAAAACACGAGCCCGAAAGCTATACGAGTTGATCGGCAACAAGAAAGCGTGCTTGGTTTTGGATGATGAAACTTGTGTCAAAGCCGACTTTACTACTCTTCCAGGTGCGCAGTTTTACAACTCGTTTGAAGCTGAGATTCTTCCGCAATCAACAACATCGATTGGGATGGAAAAATTCGGGTCAAAATATCTCGTTTGGCAGGCCATTTGCCAATGTGGACACAGAAGCTCATCGTTTATTACATCGGGAACAATTAACGGAGAAGTGTACATTAACGAGTGCCTAAAAAAACGGTTGATTCCTTTCTTAAACAAACACGAGGGTTCAACATTATTTTGGACAGATTTAGCTTTAGCTCACTATGCTCATGCGACGTTGAGCTTTCTTGTTGCTAAAAATGTCGACTTTGTCCTAAAAGACATGAATCCACCCAATGTTCCACAGTGCCGTCCCATTGAAAGGTATTGGGCTTTGGTCAAAGCTAAATTGAGGAAAAGTGAGCAGTGCGCAAAGGACGTAAAAGATTTTAGTGCTAAATAGAAAAGAGCGTCCAAAAAGATCACGGATGTAAATTTCACCAACCTTATGAAGGACATTCGAAAAAGTTGAGGAAAAAATGGGAACCCAAATAATTTTTTTTATTTTTTGTAAATGTTCGCTGTTATTTTTGTCATAAAAGCAAATAAAGCTGTTTTTGCACTTGCTGAGCGCGCTTTCATTCCCCAGAACCGGAAAAATAATTCCAGCTTTGTTCTTAAGCACATTTATGACTGCCCTGACTTCTTCTACCCCATAGAACTGCCTTATCGACTCTAATTGGGTTTCCTTCGGACCCTATGACTGTCTCTTGGTAATATCCAATCCGAAGATGCTGGAAGTATTGCTTTAATTCATCTACGATTCCCTGCAGATCGTTGAATAGATTGCTCTCACATTTGCAAAGAGTCTTAACCTGAACCTGACTCTGAGTACTCGTTACCATTCCACAGGTTTCTGCTTGGTGATTTCAGCTATTTCTTTTTGTGCTGCAGTTGACATTGACGTAGTTAATACTTTTTCTCTCAAATCCTCCTTGTAGTCTTGGGCTATTTTCGGAATACTTAGGCTTAGCCATCCCAAACCGCAGTTCAACAACCTTAGATCTACTACAGCTTCAAATCAGTACTTGGCACATTTTTATTGAAATACAGGTACATGTGTATACTAAGGCCAGATTGGCAACAGTGCCAATTAAAAGACATCGCCATTAGTTGGAGCTCGGGTTCATCCTGCTTTCAGTGTCCTGACTATTGTATTAGTGCAAGGCAAATAGGAAATGAGTACTTCGACGGACGCTATGGAAAACTATTAGTTATTGATTGCTTAGCAAAGGCAATAGCAACAATATCAAATATTTTCACACAATGCACGTTCACGTTATCACACCTTTCGAATTTTTAAATTTCCAGTTCATGGCACATAAACTGAATTGAGCAGTACGACAGAAATGAATAAAAACATTTCAAAATGAACTAGTTTTCACTCTGTTGCAAGTTTTACAGTCATGCATTGCCCATAAGTGGAATACCTCTTGTTTAAAAATGCCAAGAGGACTATTTCGTCCTCGTATCTAGATGCAAAACAATACATTGTTTGGAGTTTATGGTATGGTTTTTTTTTTATTTTATATTTTGTGCCGGCGATCAGGTGGTCGTGATGTGGTGGACAATGGAATTGGTGTAGCGGTCGCCAAAATATATGTATACTCGTATACTCCTATATATGTATATTTATATATCCAAATACTGTCTATATGCTCCCACCAAACCACTTTAGCCGAGAAGCATGCACATAAATCATATTTGCCAAGCTAAAGCGGTATTTTAACGAAATATCCTGCCAACGAATTTTTATAGAAAAACTTTTATAAATTGCTTTCGTTGGGATTTTGTATTTTGAATGTTGTGCCAGGGATAAAGTATCTCAACTTCAACGAGTTGAGTGTTTCTCTTTGGTCGTTTTTAGGTGTGAGAATAGATTCACTTTATCAACGATGGGTTTAGCCAACCATTTCCAGTAGCCTAGTCATTGAGTCTTTTTTTTTTTTTTTTTTTGTAGTTTAGGAAAAGAACTAGGGTTTGAGTATACTGAAAGTTACAAATCAAGTAAAGAGAATCATTCGTTGACAGTAACTGTCTGATATGATTTTCTTACATGAACAATTTCCTCAACTATATTATAATAATGCTTTGATAGTGTACAATATGAGATATAAAATTGTTTGGACAGTACTCGTAAATTTATCCATCTTCTTGGTATGTTTTTCTGAAAGATTGCTATTGATGGTGAATTTTTCCAGACTCATATCACACTGATAGAAAGATATGATGAGAGATTTTAGGCCTTCATACAATATAGTAGAAGGGATTTTGTTATGCGTTTGTAGTTATCAAAGTTGGGTAGTTCTTGAATATAACCTTTCCGCTGGGTCGTGCAAAAGAGACTGTTTTTTTTTTTTTGTTTTAATATCTCCTGTTAATATGAGATTTGATGAACTACCTCCAGTTACGCCCTCTAAGAGGTGAAAGTTCCTCTTCGACTTCTAGTCGCCATCTTAGGCGAAAAATCCAACTTTTCGGCCTAGAGCGTTTATATTCATTAACTCTTCATATCCTTGACATCTCAAATGACTGATGCACATTATTCTGCTCGGGTCAATTCCACCATATAGCTCGAAGATTTCGTTGTTATATCCCCTTCCCAAAGCGCGTCAATGTAAAGGAGACCAAGAATTACTCGAAGAATATTGCGTCAAAAACCACCTTCACTAACGAACATGGTCCTGCAACAGATCCTAGATCAGGACTAGGACTATAATGATCTTATAAAGAGTTACCTTGACGTCCTTATTACTCCGCGATTGGCAAGTGTAACTCTTCATTTGATTTTAGATGAGATATCATTATCAGACTTAATTTCGGAGTCAAGGTACACAAAATCCTTAACTATCTCAAATTTTTACAATAGATGACCGATTTTTCGATGTTGGGTGTCCCTTTTCGTTGGCAGCATTAATTTTGCCCTCATTCCCATCTAAATCCTTTTTTGCACCACCAGAAACAGATTACTGTATTCTGCCAATGATATAAGTGACACCATCTAGTTACTGGGACTTTTTAAAGAATTGTGGTCTCGCTGAGATTGTTTCGGTGATTTAAGGATAAACAATCGATCTGCATCCTCCTCCGGGTAGACCATATTTTACTGATGAATTGGTGTATGTTCTTTGCCAAATCAATCTCCGCTTTTAATAACTCGGTAGGTAGTTCCAGTACTACCGCAGTCGTATTGGCCCTTAGTTTAGAATCGCTATACAGACATCTTCATTGAATAGTTTATTCTTCTTGACAGAAAAATGTAGATCGCCTTCTAAATAAATGGGGGCCTCAGCTCTCACCAAAATTAAAAACCAAAATTATTCGTATTTGTGTCCTTCCAAATATCATTTCTGCAGAATGACCTCATAATGGCTTCGATCGATCGCTTCTCAGACTCCTTCTTTTTTTCTAAAAAGTTTAGGGTTTCTCCCGTCTCCTTAACACATATAAATCTCACGCTTTCCGGTACTCGTCGTTAAACCAAGGGTTTCGCTGTAATGGTCCTCTGAAACCTATCTCATCAGCTGTGACTTCTCTAATGGATTTCGGAAAATTTCACCACTGGTCTTATGTACTTGTTACATAGGGCTTATTGAAAGATTTTCGCAGACTCGATCAAAAAAGGCTCTAGCAGTCTCTTATGACTGTAGTCGCTCGACTTCAAATTGCCTCACAGTACTTCCTTCACAGGTTTCAGGGATCTGAGTTAATGATAGCTTTTCGAAGTGTTCGAGCTTCCAAGAATACTAGAACTTCGTTTTAAATCGATTGCAATGTAATCAATTTGGTTGACCATTTTTTGATGGGTTGACTTGTCGTGCAAAAGTATTCGGTGGTAAGCTCAGGTCCAGTGTTGTGATTAGTTAGCTGTTGGCTGAAATCTGGGTGCGTTGTATGGGATACCTGTCCGGGACGGTAGTACGTCACCACATGACCCCCAACCTCTGGATTTTTTTTGTACCATTTGAAGAGGAGATGCTCACTCGCCTGTAGATGGCCGATAGACCCTCCGTTGTCTAATATCTTGGAACTCTTCCTCTCCCACTGGGGGGTTTTCGCCGGCAAGCCGACGAGCTCGTTTCGCGACGCGATGTCCCATGTCGGTTTGTTTCGTCGATTATTTTGAGTGCTGGCTGCGAACTGTTAATTATGTTGCCTCGAACACATAGGTTGGTGCTGTTGGCGCTGAGCATTCTGTGACTTAACAGGATGATTAAATCAAAGTGGGAAATAAAGTCGACACCGATGATTGGTTGTCTGACGTTGGCGATTATAAAAGTCTAGCGGAATTCTCTGTGAAATCCCAGATTGAGTACTGCGGTGTTAGTACCATGTGTCGATGTATTAACTTAAAGTTGGCGCGAAACAGATGTTTTGTTGTTGACATACTGTCAATTATGTATCATATTCCGCTTGTCTTGTCATTTATTTGTAGACGGTGACGTTAGTTTTTGTTCTTGCGTAAACGACTGCCTATACGCCTGACGACAGTCCTAGTTTTCTGTGCACTTTGCACAACCAGGTTTGCACCTACGTGCCTCATCACCAAACTTTTGATGAGAGTAGCAAAGTTTCCCTTCACCGCTTTCGGTGCTCCTAGATCTACTTTTTGATCTGTTACGAGATGTTGACCTTTTGCTGGATTGTTTCATTATGATCAGAGTGTGGACATCTTTGCGCATTCCCTCCACTGACCGTTTGAGTTCATCCAATGTTTTCCCTGTGGTTTGTCTTAAAATCTCCTAAATCGTCTCTGGTTGTGAAGTTGATGGCAACGAGGTGGAGTTCGAGATAGCGTATAGGTGAGCGCTGGACATGACGAAAATGTTGTCTTCTATCTTGAAATGTTTGTCATTGTCCAGGTCATCCTTACCTGTTGCTAACAACACCGTGCGAATTTTCTCAGGCAATCGGTCGACGAAGAGTTCGCGCACTGACATGTATTCACTCTGTGATTCTGGTGACTCTGTGATTCTGGTGACTCTGTGGCTTTCACTTTCGCTATCCTTGCCTATCGAAAATTAAACAAGTTTGTATTTTATCTTTTAAAAATGAAACTACGAGTGTTACACAAAGGAAAAAAAAGAAAAAAAATTTCTTAAGGAGGTCGTGACAACTAGACTCCTCTTTTTATTGAACAGTGCCAATTTGTATCTTCACGGACACTAAATGAAGTACTAACAACATTTAAATACAACTGCGGAAAGCTGCTAAAATTCAAAAAAGCATAGCACCATGACACAAACCAGTAGTTCTTCAAAGCTTTTTCTTGAAAACTTTTTTGCGCCATCTGCATGACAAGAAACATACTAATAAGCAACTTTCATAAATGTCAAATTAACCTCAAATGGCAAATAGGGAAAACAATATCAAGTCAACAAGTATTCTCGCCCAGTCACCACATCGCAGTGCAATCGTAATCAACAAAAAAACAATTAATTATTCCAATTAAAAATAAGTAATTTATTCCACAAATATTGTAAACTACATTGCAGTCATTTTTCAAAAGAAAAATTACTAAAACTGGTTTTTCGTGATCGAATATTTCCTACTCTACAGGTACTTTCCCATTCCCGGTTAACTAAAAGACGAAATTAATTCATTTTTTTTTTACTCTTTTTCTTGGTTTTAGACTATAAAATTAGCATTCTTATTATTTTTATTGCTTTGCAAAAGAAAATTGAAAAATGTCTCAACCAGTTGCATTTTTAACTCGCAAAGAAATCTTTAGTGCTTGCCATCGTTTACACAGGTAAGACTGCGAAATGTAAATATCTAGCAAATGAGTATTTACTACCGTAAAGTTGTTTTCTTTTGCTATCTATACGTAAACAAATATTTGTAATCCAGTTCTTTGTTTTCGCTTCAGCAATCAGCTAACTGATGCAGAGAATGTTGAAATCTATGGAAAATGCAATAATCCAAATGGCCATGGCCATAACTATACTGGTAAGATGATTTCTTAGTTATAGGATAGAATTTCATGGTTCTTAAGGTATTCTACGACGCAATTGAGAGCATACTATCAACAGAATGCTCGGTAAATACATATCATTATCAGAAGATGTTTAATTTTAGACCACGGATGTGTAAACCATATGAGATTGCAAAGGTACCTGATAAATAAAGTCAGGTTCAGGTTTATGGCCTTGGTTAAATAATTGTTATCAGTCAAAGGTCGGATTTCTGATCGAATAATCTATTTAAATTAGGTGCCACGCGTACCACGCGCACATTTGCTTACACTTATAGTAGAGTTGCCAAAGTAGTTTAAATTATCGAATTCCTTATTCTCCACAGTAGTGATCTATTGTTTTGGATATGTAGTTCAGAACTGTCATTGAACGTTTACTCTATTCCAATCGTCCATTGGGTTAATACTTTCACTATAATTTTATTTGTAAGACCTTGACTCTTGCTTTCAGTTTAACTTTTCCTGAAAGTTTACTATACAATTAGCTTTATGTTGCTTAGACAGAAATTTATAATGACGGAAGTGGGCCTACATATGTACATGTGATTTGCACGTATGTATATTGTATTATATTAGTATGTATTTGAAACTCGTTTACATTGCAATTGTAATTATGTCGCATTTTGTACGTAAAACGTTGGCTTGTAGTAGCACGAATTTCCGACTCATTAAAACAGAGAGTTTTACATTACATTTCGTAAAATATCTGGGCGAAATGCCTGTGTTTCTGCACGAATATTCTCTTTATTTTGCTATGAAATAGTACACTCTCAAATGTCCCCACACGGAGGCCACTTGAAAGCCGGATTTTTGTAAATAATTCATTCGACAGAAACCGAAATAGTGCAGCAATGTGCACGGTGGTTGCGCCCGGGTTGAAAGTACAACTCAGGACTATCAGCAATCGGTGTCTTCAAAATGGGTTTAATCAAAGTGCTGGCAGCACCGCCTTCAAATAAAATTACCCTAATAACTTTTTCTAAAGTAGCACCACACCAAACTGTGGACTTAAGTGCAATTGCCGCTGAGAAATCAGTCTTGGGTTATCAGCATCCCACATAGATTGTTTACCGAATGAGTGGGTATTAGTTCCATCATTCAATATAAAAACCATTTTGATGTCCTGCCATACCTTATAATTTGAATCTCCTGGCTTTGAAGTTGAATTCTGTATGGAAACATCTACAATTCACACCCGGGCACACCTGACACAGGAACTGACTAATGTGCTTTTATGTCGATTTTTCTGGATTCTCCGCACCACTTTCAAGAATTCGAGTTATGATATTTTCAAAATATTCGGTGACTTGAAAAAACAAACACATAAAGTGAAAAAAGTAAAATAGGAAAAGGAAAAACTAGAAAAGGAGAGGAGGCAGAAATATTAAAAAAAATGTATGTCTTAAATTGTCTGGGCCTTTAATTTTCGAAGGTAGAAAATTCCATAGCGGTGATGAAAAAAAATAAGGAAAAGTTGTAGGATCGATGAGGGCGACAGAATTCTAATTTTTGATACGAATGCGGACTTAATAACGCTATAAAAGAGGCAGTGTCCCTTACCTGCAACATAGAAATCAGTCGCCATCCTCTCCCTCGTATAGCAAGAATTACATACACTTCGATTATCGTAATTAGCTCCATTTCTTTATAACAGATACCTCAAGCGCACGCAATCCACGCATATTTTCGACCCTAAAAGATTGCTTCGCTTTATCAATGCTAAAACAAAATCTGAGTGCTGAAAACCACTAAACCGTCACCATAAATCTCTCTTGATAAAGACTTAGCTTTGACAGTGTTTTGATGCATCTTCCGTATCAAGCCACGTGACACATTGTTGAGACCTCACACAATCCGACGCAATTGGAAATCCTATGCAAAAATGATTCTTTTTCCGTTTTGAACAGGTGCAGAAAACCAAACTTACAATCAGCCCATTCTATTTACTCAGTTAATTCATGTGAAGCATATTTATCAACTTCACTCTAGTAAAACCTAAGCGCAGACATCATCGAGCCTCCAATGTCATACACTAAACAAATAACATAAACAGCTCTGTAGGAGGACTCATCTAGCCAACTGTGAGACATTTAGACTAAAATGGCTCATACTCGATCCTAAACAATCAAGAGAACTGATAACCTCATAAGAGAGGGATTGAGTATTTCTTACGATGTTCGCAGAAGCTGGATAGGTATAGATGAAGAGGAATCTGTGGCACACCTCCTCTGCGACTATCCTGCCGTGGTACGCATCAGAATTTAACCCTTAGACTGTTACCTCTTCCGAAATCCAAATAATGTCTCGACCAGATAGTAAAGCTATTCATTTTTACCGAACGCCTTTTATTTTTTTTTTCAGTCGAAGTCACTGTTCGGGGACCAATTGATTCTCGCACCGGAATGGTAATGAATATAACCGACATCAAAGCTGCCATGGACATTGTGCTCTTTAAAAATTTGGACCATAAAAACCTAGACAAAGACGTTGAATTTTTCCAACAAATTGTAAATATATCACATTCCATCAATTGCAATTATATCTGTGGTTTCGATTTTATTTATTTTCTTTTATGTTTGCAGCCAAGTACCACTGAAAATCTCTCAGTCTACATTTGGGACAACATACGTAATCAACTTAAGAAACCAGAATTGTTGTATGAAGTAAAGATTTATGAAACTGACAAGAACTCGGTGATTTATCGTGGACCATATTTCCAAAATTACATTTACGCAAATGGAAAGCGCACCCAAAATGAATCTTGTACAAATATTTCCTCGGACTCGGATTAAAGACTGACACTGTTCGACGTAAAAAAAAAAAGGCAAAAAGGAAAACTATCAACCCAACGAGTTCTCAAAACAATAAAGCGAAAATCGAATTTCTATATTTACGCTGTGATTGAGTGATTAAAGATGTTGAGGAAGATCACCGTATTATTATCAGAATTTAACTAAAACTTTATGAAATGTAAAGAAAAAAGAACGTTCCATTTTTATAATTTACTTTGCTTGACTAAAGAGTTAGTTTATTTTATTAAATATGAATGTGTTATATAAGTTCGTGTATATATTTCTGAAACATTTACCGAGAAATACCAGTGTTGCTTCTGTTCTAACAAGTCGACTTTTGGCGAAATACTCGTAGTTCGGCTGATATAAATCTTTAAAATTACTAATTTATTTCAATTTGAAAAGATCCACACCATCTTGTTTTTCCATGCAACAACTGATCCAGTGATACTACGTAGGTATCGGTAGAAATTACTTACAGAAAGGATTTGCATTCCTCTGACTTCTTTAACTTAGTGCTTGAGCAAATAATGCTCGGCGAATGGGTGCATTATCTATACACTATATACACTATATGCAACAAATTCGCCCAGCTGTTGGTCTATGTTGAGGCCACTGGCATTACCGGTAATACACAACATGCTGTTGTAAATGCATTTACTGAAATTGAAAAATTGACGTGAACGACAAGTCTAATACTACTGATATTGAAAGAGGTCAGGGCGAAATACATGCTTTTGACAAACAAATTATGAGCAACTCAAATTTGGAACAAAATATTAGTTCATCTAGCCCGAAGTATGACACTTTGGGAAAATCCGATGAACAGTAACCCTAATAAACTGCAACTAAGTTGATTTTGCGAAAGAACTATTAACTAGAACAGCTTTCCGAACTTACAAGCATGCGGCAAAACATTCGGCATGAAGAAAAAGGATATGCAATTAAGTGTGGCTTGTGTCATACTACAGAAAGAGTTAGCTTTCTCGCTGCCTGTACCTGGGTTATCTTGCTGTCCTACCTCTCCTCGAAAATTCATTTCCCATATGCTAAGTTTCGGTAATAATGTTTGTCACACTATTAGGACAAACAGACAAAGCTAGTTGCTTTGCTTCCTCAAAAACATTCGGAAGGTACTTAGATCGCGGCTTCCGTTTTTGCTTGAACACAAGCATTTTTTCTATAACATGTATGCTTACCTATATTTCACTTGCACAATTTGAAGTTCGGCGTCTGTCAGTTAACAAGATAATTCATTGCATGGTTTAATTCCTATTGTTCGGCGACTGATCAATGTTGGATTAGTCGCTAGTCTTCTTATCTGGCTCTTGTGTGATAGAAATTAATTTTTTAAAAGGTATTTAATTTCTTCCATCTATATCTATTCTTACAAGCGTAGACTTAAGGGTTATGTTAAAAAGCAGTTCTTCCGAAGGTTTTTTGGAAAAAATATGAATGGGCATAGTACAGAGTGGAAATGAGCTAGTCTCTCCAGTCTCTGTGTTGATCGTTTATAAGGACCTACGGCCAGAAAATGTAATGCATTTTCAAAGGCAGAACTTTTAACTTTCGGAGGTATTCCGCCAAAAAGATAGTGGCGTAAGTAATCAGACGAACTAAATACCGCTGTCAGGCAGGACGAAAGTACGCCCTATGAAAGGAACCTCAGCGTTGCTTTGTCGAACTGCGTCATCTACAGAGATATCAGCCTTTTTAATATCGCCTACCAGATCCAATCTGCCATCTTGTGTGAACGCCTGAAGCCGTTCGTCGACAACCTGATTGGTCCATGGCTGCAGCCCTGGAAAGTCCACCATCGAACAAATATTCATAATGCGGCAGATCTTAGAAAAAATCCATGAACTCCAAATCGATACACACCACCCATTCATTGATTTGAAGTCCGCATATAACATAATGCATAGAAACGAGCAATATCTAGTTCTGGCATCCCTGCCAAATTCGTCCGTTTGTATAGGATGACGATGGAGAATGGAGATCTTTGATGGATTTCGAGATTTCTTTAACATCATTCTTGAAAGAATAGTGCAAAATTCACGCGCCAACACAAGAGGTATAATCTTCCAAAAGTCCACCCAATTAATAGCATATTGCCGATGATATTGATATAAACGGAAGAAAGCAGTGTGATGTCAGTGGCAATATTGAGGCGGAAATGACATCAACAAGAAAGGACACCCAACACCGATGTCTCGGACAGAACGTCACCCTCGACAGATAAAACTTTGAGCTAGTTAAGGACTATGTCTACCTAGGTTCCGCTATGAATTCAGACAGCGACACCAGCGCTGAGGTCAAACGAAGAATAACTCTTGGCAATTGCCGCTTTTTTGGGCTAAGAAGGCAATTGACTAGCAAAACTCTCTCTCGAATAAGAAACTGAACCTATATAAAGCCTTAATAATCCCAGCCCTGCTCTATGGCGCAGGGGCATAGACCTTATCAAAAACGGATTGAGGTGCTCTTGGCTGCTTTCAGAGGAACATTCTTCAGGTGATTTTCGGTCCCGTCTGCATACAAGGTGATTGGACGAGGGGATCCAACGATGAACTGTACGTAATGTACAGCGACATCGGCTTAGCCAGAAGAGTGAAGGTAAAACGACTGAAGTGGCTGGGTCATGTAAAACAGATCTTTGAAACCATGAAAGAGACAGCGCAGTAGAGCAAGACCCTAACTCAGGTGGAAGAGGACCGCAATCAACTTAGCGTGCGAAACTGGAGGCAGCTTGCTATTGATAGAGATGTCTGGAGATACTTGTTGGTAGAGGCCCAGGTCCACCCGGGAATGTAGCGCCACCTTAAGTAAGTAAGTCTTTGGATTTCTGCGTGGAATGTAGCCCAGACTGCTGGCAAATTAATGGATGAACTAACAACTGTAATACGCCGACCACCAGACAAATTTTATCCTTAAATTCAAATTGCACTTTAAAATATTAAATACACTTACATAGCTAACACTAGCATAAGGACAGAAAAGATCTAGCCCCCTGGATCCGTATAAATAATTTTTTTTATTTCTTATTTCTACGAAGCCATCAATTATAAAGGCTGTATCAGTCAGATCTGAGATACATTGAATACTACAAAGTACGAGTATCTTCTGTAAAAATATTCATTTAAATAAAACTCATAATTTTTGTTTTGTTTTTTTCGTTTTTTGTTTTTTTTTTTTTAAATAGATGCCTTTATTATAACTTTAAATTTAAATAGTTCTCTTTACTTAGCTTAATTGTTCAACTACAAGGCTTTCATACATTTTTGTACAATCAACATCCTAAAAGCTATGGAAAAAAAAATTACCTTTAAACATTTGTCGTTTGCAAAATAAAAAAAGTCTTTTCTTTGGTTTCAAACAAAAACAGTATGTTGCTTATTTTGGTATAAGTTTCTTAAGGGATAAAATAAGAAATCAACCAGGAAGTACAAGTAGATAAATATGTAAAGTTATAATATAAACAAGTTTAAGGAACGGCAGTAAACGAAGAAAGAGGTGTACGAGCATCTAGAGGAAATTAAGCAATATTCAGAATACAGGTTGAATACAGTTTCAGAAGACTTAGAATTGGTTTTCCTATTATAATACTTAACATTTAGTTCATTGTTATATCACGAGCTCTATATATGGCAGGTTGTCTAAAAATATTTAATCTTTTTTTTCTACTAAGATTGGCGACTTAATAAACATATATACTCGTATGTAAACCATGAGTCCGTTTGGTTTTTGAAGATGTAAGATATCAACTACACCCTAATAGACTCATAGTCTAGACGTATCATCTATGATACGGGATATGTTCTTAAGTATCATAAAAATTGTATCAATACAAAAGGTTCACACTTTGCAAAATCCTACTCCTCCATTAACAAATTGACAACAACTTTTTGACTTAATTTACAATGGTCAGCTTCTGTTTAACAAGAAAGCGATTAAATATATATTTTTTTCCCGGAAGCATTAAAAATATGTCTCTTCTCTTATACTACAGATTTTTTTTTTATCTAATTTATCTAACTCAAAAATGTATCTATTTGCTAAGTTTGAACTTAAAGCTATATAAACATTTGATTAAAGTTTTGCGCTTAGAACTGTGTCATTAATTCAATGTGTATGCATATTTATTTGTGGTGTACATGGTATGTCTTTGGAAATCTCACTCAATAAATATAATAATGTAAAGATAATTTGAATGTATCTATGTTTTCTAGAATTATTTGGAAAATAATAAAACTGCAAACTGCCTAAATAGATACTTTCAAAGTAAACTTATGCAAAATGTAGGCCTAGAGGCTTACTCTTATCTTAAATGGCACTCTTGTGAATTGCATCTGGATTTCGGAATGATATGTAAGGTATTCCGAATTCAAATTCATTTTTCGGCCAATACCTTAGGATTGGCTGTCGTTGTGGTAATTCAGTGTCTACGTAGAAATATGCGTAGAGTACGAGTACAGTGTATGAGGCAATAAATATGAAAACATGCCACAGCCCATGAAGGTAAGGGAAATTAATAGCTGACCAAGCGTCACAAAACATACGATCGTTAACCCAACAGAAGACTGCCACTAACCAGACGGCACATGAACGTAGACCCAGACGGTAGACTCGTTGGTCACGAACACTGAAAAGAAAAAAAAATAAATATAGATTTAATAAATTTGATATCTTTATGTGGCCAAAGTTTTCAAATTATAAATATGTAAACTATTTCAAGGCTTGATTAAACAGTGTGGCGGAAGGGGCAGAGATCGTACCTCTAATTTACCAGTCCGTTCATGTGATCCCTCTTCTATTTCAGATCTTTGTGACGAGTATATGGAAAAATTCGATAAACAACCGATAGAATATTCACTGCTGAACTTTGCTTACGAGTAGCATCTTACTTAGAGTGGATGCAACAAAATATTTGCCGACTAAACACTTCTCGCATTCACGTATGTTCTCGTAAATGCATGCAAACTGTTTTAAATGTAGAAACAAACTCGATATGAGGTAGTGCACCATTCTTCTTTTTTCGCAATCCTGTCAGTTAAGAGGTTAAGGTTAGGCCACTCTAGAGGCCGTAAAAACAAGCTTTTTTGTGATTTTTTTTTTCAGGAAAAATATAAAATAAATCGAGTTTACAAAGGTAGAAATTTATTGTACATATGATTGACTGTAAAACATAATTTTTATAGAATAATTTATTTAAGCAATGACGGCTGCCCACCGTTTCTCAGATGATCTCTCTTTTTTGGAAGGGTCTACGGTCGCACTAACAGCTCACATAAATTTTGAATTATGATGAGTCACTAAATTTTTTTTTATTGTACATAATAACGGCTAGAGAAGCGCGTAGGATTTTTTTTTTTTGATATATTGATTTTTGGCCGAATGGCGCAGAAAAATCACCAGAAAATTATTAATAACAAATAAGCTACCCTATATAAAAAAAAAATCCAATCCTACGTACTTATTCAGACAATATATTTCTAAAGATCTAGTTAAAATTCGAAGTAAATTGGTTGAAAATTGTTCAAGTTATAGGTGCGGCCAACTTGAAAAATGCCGTTTTGAGACAAACGCGTTTAAAATTCATAAGAGGCTCGCTGCCTACCTGGCGGCCTTGTACTATACTTTGAAAAACAAGTGCTTCGACATATTTCCCGGCCATAATTTTTTGGTCCTAAGGGACCATTAAAAGTAATAAAAAAAAATCGGTTTTTTGAAAATCCTAGAGTGGCCTAACCCCTTAAGTTCGTAGCTTACCAAATCCCATTAAAATCTGAAATCACTTTTAGTTTGGAATTCAACTCAGTGTGGTTATACACAGCTTTACTGTTACAAGAAGTCTAAATTTGATTTAAATGAATTTGATACGCTGACATTTAAATCGTTCTGGCTTGCTTCCGAAGAGACAACGCTGGAAGGCAGTTGTGCCACTAGCACTCTTCGCTTGTTCTGAATTTCTAGCCCTAAGAAGTAAGCCCTTGCCGTTCGCCCCCTCAGAAAAATATGCAATTTCAGCTAAGCTCTCGTATTCAGATCACACTATTGGAGAAAAATTTTCTCAAAGAACCGAATAGCAATACCAAGAATATCAAACGTAGAAATTACGAGTATCATTATCAATGACCTTCCAGCTTTCAAACAAGACCAACCTGCTTTCTCCCCATTTGCGGTCAGCTCACCTATTCTAGAAAGTTCAATGCAACCAATCCACTTACACCCCCATGTAGTAGCAAGAGGACTCAAAGATTTTGACATAAACAAACATGCTGGTCAAGATAGTATAATCTTCCTTATTCTGAAGAACATTGCGTAAGTCTTTCATCTATCTTATACTTTGGTACTCTTTTGAAGTAAATAGAGGACATTTTTTCGGCCAGGCCTTATAAGAACGCGAATCATCTTTCCTCTTCTGGACCCATTGCATTTGCATCATTGAAACGGTGAGATATAGTCAACTTATGAAATATCTTGTAGGCCAAGGTCCACAAATCTACTGTTTGTTACCAATCCCATGTACTCGTATTCCTCTGCTGGTGACAGGTCTATCAATTTCTCATACAATTTTGATTACAAAGCTTGGATAGCTCCAAAAACATTTCACATTAGGACCTTAACCACATTCTACCGTTTTTGGGATTCCTTCGAGTTTCGTTACCTTTCCTATTGTATAAAGGGTAAGTATCATTGTCATTGGTTGTACTCCCATATAAAGGGTCTTTCATTAAGCGCTTCCTACCTTTAAATTTCAGTAAAATAAAGTGCGTGTGAGATATCATCGAATTTTTTTATTCGTTTGAAAGGCCTATCGATGCCTTTTATGTCCGCCGCGGCTTCTCTTGGTGGCGTTCATCCGAAATATTCAATTTTCCATGACCCTGGCGCATAAATCAGGCTGAATTTGACCGATGGCATGGGTTATATTGGCTTTGAAGGCCGCCGTGGTTTGTGGCTTATTCGCATAGACCTGCGACTTCAGAAAACCCCACAAGAAAAAACGGGGTCAATTCGCACGATCTCTGTTGCTAGTTCACATCACCTTTACGTGAAATGACCATGCCCTCGAATCGCTCGTGCATGCGTTGAAACCATCGTTGGTGTGCATATCATGCAATTCAGGCCAAAAGAAATTGGTAATCATCGACCTATAGCGCTCGCCGTTGACGGTGTTGGCATGGCCAACATCGATTGCCTCGGATTCTCCTGCACACTCTGACGGACAGCGGTGGTGTTTTCGGCGGATCTTGCATTTCGTAGACGTACGGGTGTTGGCTTATCGTTTACTGGACCAGTGAACTCAAAGTTATCCACCACACTGCGAATATTTAGTCCCATGTAGGACGATTATGGCGACCGTAAAATGAGCGAAGCGCGCGGATCGTTGCCGGAACAGTACACCCATTTTAATAAAACAATTTTATCATTTGCACGTGCTGTTGAACCTTATGTCCGTTCATTTGGCAAAACATACTGAATAAATGACAGCCAAGCTACAGATGTAGCTTCAACAATATGGCTGCTATCAACTTCGGAAGTCCCTATTGGAAGACGCTGTACAATGCAACATTCCTTAATGATTTCCTAGTACATACTTGTACGTATAACATTTTTATATTCAAAAATATAAAAACGCAGAAATTAGCCGCCGGAAAATTGTTTGCAGGTGCTTTTTAATGCTGCTGTTAATACTGTTAATTGCTGGCTCCGACACTTTTTTCGGATTATCGTATATAAATTTGCAACACTGGTCGGGCATTTAACTTTTTCAAATATTACTTTATCTTCCCTTTTTATAAGATATAGCTTGAAATATACGAGTAGTTGCTTTATCTTACCCACTTGTTTTGTCTCATTAGATTGATATCTACATATTTTTCAAACTCCAATGGTATGAACTTTAATCAACATGTCTGAAGAAATAACAACTCAATCATTGTAATCTTTTTGTGCGTGGCTGCTAACTCCAATGGTTGATTGATCCTTTTCGTTTTCATTGATAAATAATTATGCTCGTACAATTATGATAGTAGTTATGTTTGTTATGTACGTGCAACATCTTAATATTACTTTACATCTTCCTTATGTTAACATCAATTTCTTGCAGCAGATTATTAGATACTTGACTAGCTCAATGTCAAGATGTTGACAACTAGGTCTACTGATCCGACAATCAGAAAACTATCATTGATTTTGGTTACCTCACATTCGACCCCAGACTCGGCAAATACAGTCCAAAGGAATCAGAAGCCACTATTACGCGTTTGTTTTGGACGAGAAAATTCCTAAGATGTTTGCTTACCACCAAGTAGGTAATTGATCTGGGCGGATGGGTTAAGACTTAAATAATTTTTGTAGCAAATGTTTTCCAACAGTGTGTCACAAATACAAAGCGGCTATCATTACGAACCCAACGAATCTTTCGGCATTGTCATTTTCGACATATGTTAAGTATGACGATCTGCCGATACATTATGATATCCCTTTAACTTTGCGCTCTGATATATAGAACGCTAATGGCCAGAGTAAAAGGATATGGTACTTCCTTCGATTAGGAGGTAATTCGAACTTATGCGTGTTTCGAGTTGGCTTCTTAGAGTAGAGAATAAATGAACTGTCGTCAACGCGCTGAAAGACCTTTTCGCAAAGAAACGAGAGAAAAAGAAACGAAAACTGGCATCAGGCGACAAAATACTCGTACAATTCATCCAACCTAAGTGGGACCAGAACTGGAACGTGTGCGCTAAAAGGAAGAGAGCAGAAGGCAAGAAGTACACAAACTTTAAGTGGAATACCTTTGTAGCAAAAACAATGGGCCAGCCATGCAGTTGCAAGAAAAAATTCTTTGATGCTGGACGTCAGAATCTGTATGCGAAAGTTTTTCATGAATTTAATGAGCTGGGAAATAAAGAAAAACAAGACGCATACTTGTGTGGATTGATAAGGCAAACTGCAGTTAAGAGGCGTCGATGTGCGAGTGGAAATGAGGAAAAGTCGAATCGAAAGACTCTCAAGCTCAAGTAACTGCGCCGTCTGACATTAGAGGTCGTCACTCCAACATAGTAAACAAGATTCCAGAAAATGTTGCCCAAAATATTGACAGCTATATTAAAAGTTTCCCAAAAAGATCTTCTCACTACAGTCTAAATAAGGAATCGAAGTACTTACCTTCCGACTTAAATATAAGGAAAATGTATGAACTTTATTTAGAAAAGTTTGAGTCAAGCGTTTTTGCATTGATGACTGAACAAAATGATAACCCAAATCCAAAAGTTACATACGATTTTTACAGGGAATACTTTGCGAAAAATTTCAAGCTTTCTTTTGGTTCACCTAGATCAGACACTTGCCAGACATTTCTGGGTCTTCTTCGACGTGTGATAGCCATGAAAAGAAAATAGCCGCAAATGATTCTGAGGAAGAAAGACGTGCACTCAAGGTTCAAGGAAGATCTTCGCGAAAAAAAGGTTAAAGCGTTTTATCTACGCAAAAAAATTTTCCTTACAAGACTCGACAGTTGAGTGCAATACTTTTGATTCCAAACAAAATTTGCCACTTCCACTAATACCATCGGGTGATGTCTTTTATAAAAGGCAGTTATGGATCTTTAATTTTTGTATCTTTCATTGCAGTACCAAGAAAAAAAGGTCCAAATCAAGTCATAAGCTTTTTGCATCAATTTATTGAACACATCTTAAGTGAAACTATGGCGAAATTCTATTTATTTTCCGATAACTGCAGCGCTCAAAATAAAAACAACACTGTCGTCCAATATTTATATGCTCTTGTAAAACACAAAAATATAAGCCTTATTGAACATCACTTCCCAGAACCGGGACAGAGTTTTTTGCCCTGCAATCGCTCTTTTGGCGTTATAGAAAACAAATTAGATTTAGTGGAAAAGTGTTCAAAAAAGTTTAATGTGATATCAGTGAGCAATAAGGACATATTTGATTTTAAAACGAGCTTGGCCCCATTTTACAAGAAAACTGTGACGAACAAAGATCGTATTAAGTGGACCATCTCGAAGTATCGCAGATTTTGCTATAGGAAAGAAGCAAATATCGCAAGCATTTCAGCTTCTATTAGTCACCATGGGTCATTAACGACATACGGCATAGAAATAAAAGCAAACCTGCATGCATCCTTCCTTCAACCCCAAGAAATATGAAGATGTCATAAACTTGGCGCAAAAGTATGTTCCTCCAGCGGATATGCCTCTTTACAATAATTTGATGTCGCAGCAGTCTGTTCAAGAAGCTGAAAACTCAGACTACGAAGATGACAACGAGGACCCCCTTTAATTCTCGCCAAAATCAGTGCAAAAACAGGTCAAGTCCAAAACAAATTTATTTTTTTTTTACTTTAATACACAATTTTTTGACATGTCTTTGAATTACATAAATAAATTAGTTTTGATGATTTCTTTTGAAAATTGACTAATATTTTGCAATTATTTTGATTTCATATTTTTGAGATAGTTTTTTTTAATTTTCTCAACATTTCAAAAAGTGGATTTGGCTTCAATTCCAAAATGCACACGCAGGCCACAGACCAACCGCCATTCACTACCCTCAAACTTTGCATTTTTAAATTAAACTACAAGGAGACGCCATGAGGAGGACTCTTTGAAGTTCGACTTCTTAAAAGAATCAGCATTCATGGGAAAATACTAAATTATAATGACTTTCCATCCCTCTAATTCTTCAAGTTTTATCGCATGATTTCTTAGCAACTCCACTTTTCCGAAAAGATATTAATTAGTTTGCAAGAAAAGAGAGATTAAAAAGTCATAAATTTTAAATTGGCCCAATATCCCTCCGAGCATATAAATCTGTCAACAATCTTGATGTGGTAAAACACCTTATTCAGACATCTAATCAAAGCCATGTCGAAAGATCACGGAATCCTTGTTAGCAATCACCACATGAATAAACAGTCACCGTACCTTAAAGGTACAAGTGGGGTTCCGCTCTTCCTTCGACAAATATTTAGCCAAAGTATTAAAATGGGTTTTCTAATATCTTAACAAAGTCAATCCCATAAATTTCCTCCTATTTAGGGGTTGAGCAACTTTTTAAATTTGGACTGCAACATATTCGTACCTATGCTGGTTGCTTCATTGGTTATTCAAATGGTTAAATTCATAACGCATTAAATACATATTAATTTTATTTATTTAATTGAAAGTCATTCAATTTAAGATATGACAGTAATCTTATAGCTAGCGATGCTAATAAGTGCAAATAAAAATTAAATCCAAGCTGTTATACAAAGTAAGGGAAAAACTTGTATTGTATATGAAGTATGATATAAATTAAAGACAAAAATAAATAAAAAGACAGATACAAGATATTTATATAATAACATACATACAACTCCAATTAAATATTATAAAGCCCAAGAAAAATATATAGGGTGACCAGATAACAATGATAGTTTTTCCAATTGTTATGTTCCAGCAGCTGTCAAAGTTGCTAATGACATCAAGCTGTCAAAATATTCAGTAAGATTTGCCATTTCTTCATCATGCATCGTCTTACGCTTGCCGAACGTGCGGAAATTATTAAAAAGTATTATCGAAATTCCGGCTCAGTTGTAAATACGCAACGTGAGTTTCGACGTGAGGTCGGTCGTAATATGCAGATAATTCGTCGCACCGTAGAAAATTTTGAGCGTGAGTACACTTTTTTGGATATTAAGCCAACAGCCAGACAGAGATTGGTGCGAAGATGAAGAAAACATAGTCGCCGTAGCGGCCAGTATCGAAGAAGACCCAGAAATGGCGATTTGGCGCCGATCAGCTGAATTGGGCATCACCAGAGAATCAACCCGACTTAGTTTGCGGGTGGATTTGTGCCTATATCCGTATAAGATTGTGCTAACGCAAGAATTGAAGCCTGAAGACCACAGACAACTTCGTGATTTCGCTAAATGGGCCCTGGAAATGTTGGCATGAGATCCGGATTTTGGCCAAAAAATCATCTACTCGGACGAGTCTCATTTTTGGCTCAGCGGCTATGTCAAGAAGCAAAATTGCCATTATTGGAGCAAACTCAATCCACAAGTGTTCGGCCAAGCATCAATGCATCCACAAAGATTGACTATTTTGTGCGGTTTATGGCCTGGCCGCATCATCGGACCATATTTGTTTCAAAATGAAGAAGGACACACCGTTACCGTCAATGGTGTCAGGTATAGAGCGATGTTAACGGACTTTCTGTGGCCAGAGCTCGACAACATTTATTTATCCGAGCTGTGGTTCCAACAAGACGGCGCTACATGCAATAGAAGCGACGCAACGCCGGAACTGGAACCTATCAATGCCACCTGACCTTCGAACATACCGTGGAGGAAGGTTCCAGCGGATGGAATTAACAAAAAACTCCCGTTTAGACGTAAGGCAAGAGAAACGAGGGAGAATGAGTTTTACAACTTGCAAAAAAAGTAACTAGGCAGATTTGTTTGGATCACATTTGAAAGCAGGATCAGACATAGTATGTATGTAACGATTTAAATTGTCAAAAGACATACTGTAGAGTGATTTAGAAAAGTGTTTTCTCCTGCTCGTAGGAGAAAATTTCACAACCTTAAATTAGATTAGGGATGATAAGTGTTTTAGCTAGCAACAGCTACATTTTTTTTTGTTAGTTCCAAGTAAGTGTCCTGTTGAAAATTATTCCTATATTTCCTATGGTATCGTCTTATTCAATATTAGAACTACATAGTTCGATGTCTGGAAAGAAGGTTAAGTCGTACGATTTTCTATTAATGATGAACACTTTGTTTTTATTGGATTTAGAAAGAGCCAATTCTTCTCTGACCAAGCAGAAATCTTATCCAGATCAAGCTGATCGTATTTGCACAGTCATCTATTATATCAAGGGGATAACTTTTATATAGTTAGATATCATATGCATACATGTAGGTACGTTAGGGAGGGAATTTCGTTAAGATATAGTGAGAACAGAAGTGGTCCAAGGATGGAGCCCTGTGGTACACGGGCGATTGATGACCCACTGCAACTTCTTGCTTTCTGGATTTGAGATAAGATTATATTAGTACAACTGCAGACATAGAGAATCTGAACAAAGTTAACAGCTTCTTACATAGGTTACTGTAATCAACCGTGTGTAGCCGTTCACCCAGTAGAACTAAAAAGGTTATTTTATCATCATCCACTTCTCCCTGATATCATCTACAACATTGATACAGCTGTGGTGTGTCGTAAATCCGAATTGCACTAATGAAAGTAAGCTATTGGAGTTGATATGCAGGTTTATTTGTCTCTGAAGTACCCACTCGAACACCTTAGATAAATAAGGCAAAGCGAATATCGGCCGATACTCTTGACTATTTGGGCTTTTAAACATTGGGCAATTGTATTTGTTGGAGTAAATTCCCGTAGTGAAAATAAGATTTAAAATATGCAATTGGTATGGGAGTGTGACAGAATGAATAATTTTGGAAAACCGAGGATGAATATCGTTAATTTTCAAATTGTTTTTGCATATTTACCTGCACACGCTTTTAATTTTTCAACGTGTTCTTTCTGCAATTATTCTTTTGTTTTTTTCCTTTAATTAACTTCTAAATTCTTTGCGCCTTTGTGTATCAAATTTGAGATTAGAATCTTACAAGTTATCCTTCAAAACGCTTGTAAAAAGTTTAAGTTGTTTTCAAGATAGATACCTGTATCTTCGTTATCTTCAAAGCTATTTTTAATATACCTATATTATCGGTATCTTGAAAATAGCTTACATAATCCTGCTCCTCAAGTTAAGAACGGCAGAGCCAAATAGGACATGTCTGAATCCGAAACGTATCTTTTCATCATTGGGTCATAATGTCCTTTTTTAGTGACATCTACTGCCCGCCTTCATCATGGGAATCTTCAATTACTGTGAGACAAGTAATTTATTTTATAAGCTAATGAGCTTGACTTGCTTCTAATTTGATAAATCGGCGGGATATGTCGACCTGATATACAGGGACTACTCAAACATACTGACAGTGGCTTACCAGACTATCAACAACAATTCTTAGGCGGTCATATATCCGTATGTATGTACGGATTTCACGGATAGAAAAAATAAGAAACTTGAACTTGTATATGTGAATGGTTCCTAAAGCATTAGTGCAAGACATAAGCCAACATTCAATCCTTTAGCTTCCGATTTGCATGCCTGTATCTTTGTTTATCGTTTTTTCAGTTGTATTTTCGAAGGATGATTTTGAGTCTTAGTTATTTGTCTATTTCTGCATAACCTGCATAGTCCGGCGAAACCCGTTTTCCACTTCTTTAAAAACATTTCAGATCCATCCAAAACCTTTCATGCAAAGTCCACATTTATTCTCATCTATCCGAAAATATTGCCAGAATACGTCCACCCTATTGCAATTTTAATCAATAAAACGAACTCAACGTCAAAACCTGATACCATTTTATCCAAAGGACACTGAATGTCCTCCAGGATAGCTTAAATTATCTCCCAAAAATCAACGAAAATACAACTTTATTGAAGTGTTGAATAATCCGCACCATTTCCCAATATAGACATCCTTGAACGTGCCTCAAAATGTCAAATGAATTATGCTACTCATGGCGCAAAGTCATGTTTTCGTTTTTGAAAAGAACCCTGGACAATCTAATAATAGTAATTGGCTGCATAATGGCTACCAACTTATTCCGTCCCTATTCAATTGGGCAAAAGTTTTGGCACTCGATTTTGTAGGAATGATAATTCATTTTATGAATTACACTTGCAAATAATTAATTACGATTTTAATCGTACCAACTAGAGCGTGCCATCGACCGATTCATGAATAAAAGGTGTGAAGCTTGCGTTACGGTATGTGAAAGTTTATTTTTATTTTTTCGATGACAAAATGATTGTCAATAATTGAGTAAAACTTCATGTTGTAATTTTTTGTCGACACGTCACAATTTCGTTTTGTGAGAGTACAAAGGAAGCAAACGACAACTCAATAAAGGGCACATTATTGATAGAAATAGATCCTCCAATGTCGATGATAGCGTGCTTGCACTTAGTCCGAACAAATTTAAACTATTTCCTCGAGATTAAAAATTTTGTATGACGAACTTATTGACATTTCGAAAAGCCAATAACTGTGGGCGCTCCTGGGATTATGAACACCGTTAAAATGCAAGCACATATCAGGCGAAGGAAAATTAGGAGAGAAAAATGGAAGACACCAGCGCACGTTGGTTTTGCATGTTTGCACGTTTTAATGACTTAGAAATAAAGAGTTCGGCAGGACATTCCATAAGCGAGTTGAGCGACTTAAAATTTAAGACAGCCAAAATTTAAGACAAAGAAAGAAAGCTATGGTTCAATGATGAATGCCTGGGTCATTTTTACCAGCTGCATTCCAGGATGAGGTCTAAGATGAGAACTGCAGTTAACGTGTACTAATTAAAGAGAAAAGGCCAACACTCTCGAAGTAAAAAGAGGGAATTCGAAAGACGTGAAGTCGGAGTGGGAACTACCGACTATCAAAACGATGTGTGGAGATCAAATCGTAAAAGGAAAGAATCCAAACTCGCCACAGACGCCAGCTCTTCGAAGCTGAAGAAAATTGTGGGGCTCTCAAACTCGTTCTCAAAGAATCGAAAGAAACATAAATAAAACATTCAATGTTAGGACCATGTTAATTAAGAGTCAAGATTACCCCAATCTGTGAGCTTACACCAGAAGTAGATCATCTGATCTTATTTCAATGGAGGATGGAAGGTGGTTTGTTAGGCCCTAAATTAAATACAAAAAATGCAAAACCGAAACGGTGGGAGTACTGATAACAATTTGTCAATGGCTACAGAGATCCTGAGATTTGATATTTTTAGAATTTTTTTCTTTGTAACTCTGTTAAGTCTTCAATCTAAAGAAATAAGCTAAAGACAATGTTCACTTTAAATATTACTCCTATAGAAAAAATACTTTTAGATACATGAAAAATTGTATGCCAAAGGCATTCGAAACTTTACATTTTAGATTAATGTCACCTTCATTTGTTCTTGCTTTATTGCTTTCTTGATCATTTCAATGACAAGACCGAGGAAAACTGATAGCGCACATATTGATAGCTGCAGAGTACGAGTACATGTGACCGACCGGTAAATAAAAACAATTTCTAAGGAGAAAGCTATTAAGATTGCCCAATTGGCATGGCGTGTATCATTTTTTACCATCTAATCTTATTTCTAATTGATTATCTACTCCCAAAAAACAATTGTAAAGGCTTTTTTTAATCATTATCTACCAAGTAAATGGTATTTTAAAATCAGTCGTCATAGAAAATACATACAGATACTTATCAACAGATAATTTTAGAGCCATAATTTATTGGATAATTACCCACTTACTGGTTTCATCGTTTACTATTTAAGATTATTTATACGTCCTTACATTCCCCTATCAAATAGTTCCATAAATAGAGGTTTCAACCGAACCTCAAGTTCTAACGACCCTATGAAATAGTCATCAAAGAAACAATTAAGGATATTTTCCACTTTAAATGTCGCTTCAATTTAGATATTGGATCAATAAAACTTCTGAACAACTCCACCTGGCAGCTTACCAACTTTTTGCATTCCCACAGATTTATTTTCTGCATACTCCCCCAACAGAAGACAGTAGTGGCATACTAATAATAACATGTTAAATCGATTTTTCACCACCAAATGCCTTGACATGAAACTTCACTCTTTTTTTTTTTAAATTGTAGTCATACCAGTATCTATGTACGAGCATCATGCCACGTGAAAGCTGATTGTCCTTTGAAGACATACACAATGATATTGCAGATAACCAATTGTTTTTTGATTGTATATAATTAATTTTTGGAGGATTTCAACTGGATACAGGAAAAGATAAATTGCCTAATAGCCAGATAAACACTTAATGATACAGTTTTGGATGTTTGCGAAACAATTTTGCATGGTGTGATAGTTTTATTATGGGGTGTCTGCAGTGCTAATTGGCACTTAGTTTTATTTATATCGCACTCTTGTATCGAGTTGTTTACACGTTCATGTCTGCTCTGGAACAAAACCCGAAAACATTGCTGACTTTTATGTTATTTAGTAATTTTGAATAATTAATTTACTAATTGGATTACAATAAGAGTTAGCGTGATGTGATAATAATATGTAATTAGTAGTTCGGCCCGCTTTTGGTAGTCAGACTTGGGAATTCTATTGATATCCGATATTATGTTAATTTCAATTTGATGAAGGCCTGATATATAATAGCTGCTGAAGCATAACCAGCAATTTTCCGGCCGAAGTATATGTTTACGATTTCATTGGCTTAAGTGAACTTATTCTCCTTTTTTTTGATTTGAGATTGTTTGATCGATAAAATACACGGTATTCCATTGTAACTATTTTGGGAATTCTTCTTTTTATAGAATAGATTATTTTGATTTATCATAGAATTAAGAAGAAATTGCTATAGAATAGTTAAGTGCCGTTTTAAAGATTAAAAAAAAAAACTAAAAGCCTTAATCTGGTCTGCTACTGGAAAATTGGGAATAATTGGATTAACCCATAAACCTTCAAAGCTAAAATTTCCAATTTTTGGTTACAAATAGCGTCAAAGGAATACAAAAATATTTTTTTTATTTTTTTTTAAAAAAGTACGAAGAGTGTTTTTTAACAATCAGGTACAATGGGAAAATATGGATGTTAATTTGTTACATGAAATTTTTTAAAGCATTCTTTTTCGAAACACAAAACTATGTCACAAAGCTCACAAATCCATCTGATTCGTATGTGACATACTCTGCAATTAAATGGTTTTTCAATTCTCTTCGGAAAATGGGGACCTTCAGTATAAGCGACGCTTGCAGAAACGGAGCGTTTTGTTTTTGCAAGTTAGAGAATTGTATATCTTCGAAGATAATGTCGAGCAATATTTCTTTGGAACCATAGCAAGTCATCTTCGGAATCAGCTGGGAATTTCTAAGGTTCCCAAGCGTTCACCAATGTTGACGTAAACAGCGGCCACCATCACTTTTTGCCTCGAATTTTGATTTTATAAGCATTGACAGACTGATCGTGTAAGTCAACACCACCCATGCCGATATTGTAATCTGCAAGAAGGTTTGGCTGCTGAATGAAAACTTCTTTTTTCTCTGCTGATGACCAACGTTTGACATAATGCATTGGCTGAATAGCATCGAAGTTTGTACCCATGATGACAACACTATTATTATTCTATTTTACACAAAGTAGATTATTGTTAACGTCGTATACGTGCTCAAAATGTACTCTTTTCTCTTCCTTGAATTCTTTTTTTAGCTTCAATGTGCATTTTTTTGTTCGGGTTTCTCTTGCTGTCCCGGTAGCTCTGAAACCCTTCTATCTCAACAATCGCAGAAGCTCATGAGAGGTAAAAAAGTTGTCAAAATATATAACATGATCAGAAGGAATTGGAACTATTTCCAAAAGCCCAAGTACAACTCGAGATCCTAAAGGCATATGACCCACATCAGCGTTCACATTTTTTGCACCATAATTATTGAAGCTATACAAGTAACCACAACTACTCGGTAGCATCCAGTTCTTGAAACCAAAACGAACAGGTTTACCTCTTTTGAACTGTTTCGAAGAATGATGACCAAAATATTTGATCATAGCTTCATCAATGGGTAATTTCTCTTGCAATAAATTCATGAGCGGTCTGAGCTTTGCCATTTTGTCTTGAACATCTAAATGATAATCATCTGTGAGGTGAATGTATTTTTTGATTTCATAAAAACGATTTCAAGGCATATTGTTTGCAACCAATGCGGTTTTTGTATCCTCATCTAATTTCCAATACATTGACTACCTTGGCATTGAGTGGTAACCACTGTAAAACAGAATGCCTATGAAAATTTCCAGGTCTTCTTTTTTGAAATTGAGGTTATGATGATAATGTTGAGAAGCGTACAAGCAACTTTGATTCAAAATCAATTCTATTACCTCATTATAGAAAAACGTTTCAAATATTTCAACTCGAGACTTGTTTTCCAAAGCAGTTTTCATATTTTTCTTGTCTACCTCAAAATAATTGGAACAATTCATCATCATATCGACACCTCTTTTGGACCAGCGTGGTTGGGTTTGAGATTCCCTACGTATTGAGGCTCTTATCTCTGATAAAAGAGATAAAAGTTCAAAAGTTCAATGTTGCCTGGATCATCATTGGGCATGTGATCATTATCCAAACTTTCCGTGTCTATGTCATCTCGGTCTGTATTGAAATCTGCGTCTGGTGGTATAACTGCAATGTCAAACACAGTGTTTCGATCATCTTCTTCGATCGCATTTATTGCATTTGGAAGATTATCGAATCTCCTTCCATAAAATCTCATGAAAACAAATTTGAAATGGGACAACGATTAAACCATAAAGTTTTTCAACTTTCTGTACACAACCAGGTACAGTGGTAGTAAATGGGTTAAATGTTTATGTGGTTAACAAAAAATTACAAATTTGTTCAAATTTGTTCCACGGATATACTCCAACCCTATCATCAGATATCAATACTGATTCCTTGAACCAATCGCCGAAGGGATGCCAATAGAAAATAGAATCTGCTGTGCTATTGACTTATGTATTACCTTCTTACAAATTGCCCGGGTAGGACAGTGTATACTGTCATCCAGACAGGTACATACGTCCGAAATGTTGAAGAAATGTGATTGAGGTCTTTGTTATCAAAACGTTACTTGCTTAAGTCTACTGTGTTTACTACCCACTCATCAGACCTCAGACCCATAAGTCTGCCATCATTAATTTTAAAAAGTCATTTGAAGATATCCTGAAAATCCTTTTCTTTCTTAGTGATAATATATCTCTAAACATGCAAAAAGAAATATAACATAAATTATGCTTAACTCCGGTATATATATGTACATATGTATATGTATATATCTAAATTGGGCGAACCCAAATTCACCTGTTTATCTTCTTATTTCACAACACGTAAGTGTAGTCGATTCCGTGATATTTTATTATACACCTTATCAACTTGCTCATGTTTACCGACTTCTGAAACTGATTCCAATAAATCAAAATATGTGTGCCTAAACATTTTGATAGAGATACTGACTTTGTTGATAATTTTACCTTTAATCGATTAATCACCACCGGCAATTCGTCTTCTTTCGATCCATCAATTTCAATACAAAAAATAAAGTAATTTTTTATCTCTTGCGAGGTATGGTGAGGGTTAAAGGACCGCTTATAATAAATTCAGCTCATAACACTGTCACACAAATATGTTGCATGTTATCGATAGTACATATATACTCGTAAGTTGAGTACAAGTGGACGTTGTGAAATATGATAGCAACTCACCTTTGACCACAATCTGATTTTATACCGACAGCATAGATGAAATTAAATTAAAACACTTTGTGTAGAGGTTGCAAGCCCCTACTATTGAAAATGCTAGTCCACGTGAGTGGTTAAGGAAACCGTACCCGTACACCAAAAATTATTTTAAATGGTAATTGATCGATTTAGATACAATTTCAATCGAGTATGTGAGTATTCAGTTAATTAATAGCAGAACATGGATGCCTTCGATTTAAGTGTAGTGATAATAATTTATGAAATGGAATTTGTTTAACGTAGGTAACTATTATATTATTGTGTCATAGTTATGGATTTTTCAGAATGAGAGTGACGTGAAAGAGCTTTAAAAAAAAAACAATGACTCTGCATATTTAGATTATGGAACGTTCTGCGACTTATTAGGTAAATTATATTTACATAGATTACGAGTATGTTATGCATTATATTAGAAAAAGAAATATTTGAACCGCAAATCGGCTTAGGTTTAGTATGCGTATCCAGTATTGCGTATTATACATATTTATATTGTAGAATAAACATTGAACATATTAAAAAATTAAATTAAAAAAAAAAACACTGCTTCCGTCAACTACTTGCTGTCAAATATTAAATCATCTAGTTTGGAAAAAGATGAAATTTATGTGACAACTTCGAAGGTGTGTTTGGGGTTCTTAAACCACAATCCGGATGAGTTTTTATGCCATTCGTGGAAGAAACATGGATCCAACATAACACAGTGGAAACCAATCAGCAATTGAAACAGCAGATTCGTCTGGGCGAAGCTGTACCGAAGAGGGCCAAGGAAAGTCTGTCTGCTAACCAGGTCATGACGACAGCTTTTAGGATATATGTGGCGTATTCCACATCGATTACCTTTAAAATGGAAAAGTAGTAAACTTATTTTTTCGGTTCAAAGACTATTTGAAAGAAAACCGACAGCATTTGGCCACGAGGAAATACTCTTCTTTCAAGGCAATGCGCAAGTGCATATGACTATAACTGAAATGGCGAAATTTAATAGATTGTGCCGTGAATTGCTTGCTCCTTTATCCGCCTTATTCTCCGGATTTAGCTCTCAGTGACTATATCGCTTTATTGGCTTTAAAAATAAAATCATCGCTCAAACAAAGGTCTATTTTGAGGACCTCGACAAATCTTATTACTTGGAAGAGATTAAAAAAAATTTAGAAACGTTGGACGAAATATATTGAGGTTAAAGGAGATAGCGTCAAGACGTTTTTATATACCCCCGTATTCATATACCTATAATTTAGACTTTTCTTCACACATCAGTGGCACTCTACAGCTTGTAGCTTCTTAGGGAACCTTTCGATTTCCCGCAGTTCACACGAATGTGGGTACTTTCAGACCTCTACTGATAAAAATATAGTAGTTTTCATATTTAAAAAAAGCAAGGGAAGTCAAGCATTTAAATCCGTGTTCTGCCTCTTCATAACGTCACTACCTAAGGCTACGTCCAAATGCCACTCTCCAATAAAAATGGTAGTTATCCGTAATATCTAAACTATTTGTCGTAATTTTTTTGCTCACCTCTTTGCTTAATCTGCTTACTGTTTCTTTAAGTCATGAGTGCATGTGTTTAGGTTGCATAACTTTCGACCAGATATTGCGAATTTCACAATAGAAGTTGAGGGATGTGGTGACTATAGTTTCCTTAACTAACATACAATTCCAAATTGATATCCCATACACTCTAAAGGTTTTTCAGCTAATTTGCGTGGGAAACAAAACTTCTCCACCATCGATTTGGCACGAGCTTTTAAATAAATCCTATCTGCGCCTGATGACATAAAAAAACACAATTATCACGACGCTTGGAAGAAACAAAAAATACCATCTTTGGGTTATGTTATGCTTCCGGAAGTGAATATGATTCCTTTTCCGAAAAAATTGCTTCAAACTAGAATTTCACGATTAAGAACCTCCGTGCTTTCCTGTGCACCGTCAATGTTTACCGAAAGCTCATCAAAAATGTTTCATCCAAAATTAGAAATTCACAGCCAGTTAAATAGTCGTACTGCTTTGAAACAAGCTGCCGCAGATTTCAAACTATGCATCAGAGGAAATCTTCGTGAAAGTACTACAGCAGTGTAGTCCAGCGATCTTTAAGTCAAAAATTCTCAACGTCTGTTCAAAAGAATTCAAGATATGTTCAGGAACTCAATTTAAATCGAACATACAAAGCAATGCAACAATTTCTTCTAAAAGCGGTATGTTATGATTTACAAAAACCACAAGTCCATCACGCATGCATTCAAACTGAGTTCAGAGCGCACATCATCTTCACAGTTCCGTAGACTCGTTCTGAGACACTTTACTGGTGTATTGATCCAAGCTTTCGCAACGTCTCTTTTAATCGAAGGGTTAGCACAAGCCCATGTTGACAACGAAGGACTCCATAACCTTCTCACCAATCATGGTTCACCCCTATAACTAAGATAACTAAACTTTGTTGATTCACTATCTGGAAAATCCTAGTAAAAGCGCTTCGCAAAAATTCATTTTTGATCGTTACGTGCCATCAATTAACAAGGGAAAGTTCTGAATCGACACACGATGACTCTTAACCTATGGAATAGATATAATCACTGCTTGTTAATTTTCTTGAAGCCATCGTTCTCGAAAATTGAACAGGCCGTGCACTGATAACGCCATGGATATCACACGATCTCGGTAGACAATTTGAATTAGACGTCTTAAGAAGCCTTATCGTTGCAAAAATCTCAGAACTATTACGATTGATAAAGACTACAATCAAATCCACAACATTTTACTATACAATATTTCGAATATCAATATAGTAGAGCAATTTATGAATATATTTTATTGTTTTTGCATATTTAAGTACACATGTATTTACATATACAGTGGCGAGCAAAAATGATTACATGATTCAAGAAAATGAAATAAAAGACAATAATTGTATGTTGTTTCGTTACGAACTTAATCAAATTATTTGTAACCGTAAAGCTACAATAAAAATTCACTATTCAATAAAAAAGATATATAAAAAATACTTAAGAGATAATCATTTAAAAGTAACAGAGACTAGCATTTATTTAATTTTGCACGTGCCTTTAATTTCCTTTTGAACTATTTTCTCATACTTTTTCATATTTGGTCCATAATCCCTTATCTTTTATAATACTCCTGATTCGTTTTGGCTTACTTTCCACCAATGTTTCAATTTGTTCATGAGAAATATTGGGTATATAACTTAATTCATGCGGTTTGCTAAGAGATGGCGTAACTTGTATTATTCCATTGGAACATGCGTTGGAAAACTACTGTCATTGTACGTCATTTCAGTATATGTCATTCATTTGAAGCGTAAACAACAATAATTTTTTTTCACTCAAATATGTCGAACTTTGTGCCTGAAAAAGTGTTTTTGCGAGGAGTTCTTCTTCTTTACTTTAATATGAAGAAAACTGTTGCCGAAAGTCATCGTATTTTGGTGGAAGGTTATGGTGAACATGCGCTAGCTGAGCGAACGTGCCAAAAGTGGTTTGCACGATTTAAAAGTGGTGATTTTGGCTTGGAAGACGATGAACGTCCTGGGCAGCCAAAAAAGTTTGAAGATGAAGAACTGGAAGCATAACTCTATGAAGATTGTTGCCAAACAAAAGAAGAGCTCGCAGAATCTTTGGGTGTCACTCAAGCAGCCATTTCAAAACGTTTAAAAGCAGCTGGATATATTCAAAAGCAAGAAAATTGGGTTCCACATGAACTCAAGCCGAGAGACGTCGAAAGGCGGTTTTGCATGTCCGAAATGCTGCTGGAACACCACAAAAGGGAGTCATTTTTGCATCGGATTGTTACTGGTGATGAAAAATGGATCCGTTATGACAACCCCAAGTGCAAAAAATCATATGTGAAACCCGGCCAACCAGCCAAATCAACGGCAAAGCCGAATATCCATGACGCGAAGGTAATGCTCTGTATTTGGTATTTGGATCAGATGAGTGTGCTGTATTATGAGCTGCTAAAACTTGGTGAAACCATCAATGGACAACGCTACCGAACACAATTAATCCGTTTGAAGAGAACAGTGGCCGAAAAACGCCCGGAATATGCGACCAGACATGAGGCAATAATTTTCCATCATGACAACGATCGGCCCCACGTTGCTATTCCGGTTAAGAACTATTTGGAAAACAGTATATGGGAAGTCTTACCCCACCCGCCTTATAGCCCAGACCTTGCCCCTTCTGACTACCATTTGTTCCGGTCGATGCAGAACGCCTTCACTGAAATACGGTTTACATCAGAGCAGAATATCAAAAATTGGCTTGATTCATTCTTGGCTGCCAAGCCGGCGCAGTTCTTTTGGGATGGGATCCACAAATTGCCAGAAAGATGGGAAAAAGTCATAGCTTTAGATGGAATTAAGTTATATACACATAGTTGACCACTGTTCTTGTACTCGCTCCCATAAGTTATTCCAAGTCTTTGGAGGATTATTGTATGACGCCAGCCATTTTTTCAGTATGGCCCGTCGATTTTCTATCAGGCTGACTACTTAATAGTCTGAAATACCTGCTGCCAAAGCCAGTTTTGGGCAATCCAAAAAAATAAAAAAAGGAATCGGAGTAGCCGTCTTGTTGAAAAATTACCTCTTCAATCGGATAGGCACATTCCTCCATGAATTCTGGCAAGTTGCTACGCAAAATATCAAGGTATTGTTCCTTTTTCGTTATAACTTCGATCCTCATCAGTGGACCCGTATTCCACCAGGTAAAGCATCCCCACACCATTAAGCTTCCATCATCATGATTCATTTCTTTAACCTGGTGCTTTTGGAATCTCTCATTCGTTCGATGCCAATAATACTGCTTACCATCTGATTGAAATCTGTTAATTTTTGTTTCATCTGACCAAATAACTCGCTTCGAATCTTCAACATTCCAGTTTTTATGTTCCTTACAAAACTTTAGATGTGCCTTTACATTTTTTTTGGACAGAGCTGTTTAAGAGATTCGTTTGGTATCTTTTGCAAAGCCTTTCTAGCTGTCCACGAGTTGGCATTCTTTTTTAACAATTTTGGTACTACCTTTGGTGTTTTGCGTTCTATCGAGCGCGCGTCACTATCAGCTAAACTGCTTGGCCGGCCTGGACTATGATCTTTTGACTGCACATTTCTTCTTCTACTTACCAAAAGTCTAGTGCGTTGGCAGACCAACTCCCTTTTTGCGATCTGTCTTGAAGGAAAGCCCTTTTGAAGCAAACAAACTATAGTATTTTCTATTGTACTTCAGTTGAAATTTTCCTCATCTTAGCTTTTTCTTTGACTACAAAAAACTTTTCCCTTAAATATATTAATTTAGTCGTAAATATCAATATTACAAAAAAATATAAAAAAAACAAAACGCTCGAAATATTTATCGTCAATCTGAACAAAATGTAAACAAAATAAACAAAGCTTGATCAAGAATAAAGGTAGTTGTAAGAAAATTGACAGCAACGTGCAAAATTGAATAAATGTGAATCTCTGTTACTTATTAATTTTTATGCAGTTATCTCTTTAGTATTTTTAACTAATTTTTTTATTGAATAGTAAATTATAATTGTAGATTCAAGAATAAAAATAATTTGATAAAGTTCGTAATCAAAAAATATAAAATTATTGTCTTTTATTTAATTTTCTTGAAACATGTATTAATTTTTGCTCGCCACTGTATATATAGGTATGTAAATATAACATTCAGACCAGGGACATCAACATTAAAACTATCTTCTATGGCTTCTATGCTTTTCATACATATTAGAAAATTATATGTTTCGTAGCCAACACGAATATCCTTTTTGCACAACAAGCAAACTTGTACATATACGTGAAGTCATCACCTTCATTGCATCCCATAAATCAAAGCTAAAGAGTCGTTCCCATTTCCACAAGCACACCGAAAAACTAAAACCATAAAACAATTAAAAACTGTCACGAATAAACAAATAATACCCCCAACGTCAGCCGGCGAGCAACGAATTTTCACATTGAATGGCACAACAAAGCGCAAATCATCGCGTCTTAAATAAATGTCGTCCAATTAACGTAAAACAGCGGTATTATTATTTTTTTTTTCTTTTGTTATGTTTATATCAAACTACGTTTTGCTAATACAGCTGCAACTTATCAAAACGTTGACCTTTCCGCATTGTTGCGAAGCCCCCTTTGTATGAATTTCAATTTTTCGCATGAGAAATGCATCCGAAATCAATATTGTTGCGTCAACAAACCGTTGTGAGTACTGGGTTTTAATATATTTAAAAATAAATTGTATTCCTTTATGAATGCTTGTCAAATAGGTCGCTATTCAAAATTGCAAAGCTAACAATAAAATTATTAATCCGGCAAATACAATAGTTTGTAATCGAGCAAAACGTTTGAATTTACTTTGTAATAAAGTATAACTACTTACCGTTGTAATTCGCTGTATAACATGATCATTGTGGGTACCGATAAACCCATCAATACAAAGGCATTAACGATGGGTTTCCATAGTGATAGACCAGTCGCCAATAATGCTGAATAGAACATGAACTTGCTGAAGGTTTTTCTGCAAAATAAAAATTAAAGAACAAATAACTTAAACAAAGATGATTACTCATTTTTTGAAGTAATAATATAAAAATTTAATGTCGTTCTTTATTAAGGTGGAAACAAAAAAATGGATCAATTAAACAAAGAATACCGCATTCAAGTGTTTTTTTTTATAAAAGTTAAAATACATTGACCACAATTTCGCAGTACAACGAAGTAAAACATGCATCTCTGGTAGTGTGTGTAGTTACGAGTACATGGGGCATTCTTCAAACCAGGGGTTTTGTAGTTATGTTCCCTCTAAACTCATTTTAAAAGTACATATGGTAAATGGTATTCAGTTCGGATAATATAAGTTTTGAGAGTATAATGATTCCAAATTGCATCTTTCCTTAATCGTTTAACTGAATTCATAGGGTTCTGGGAGTTTATTTATTGTACTCGTATATAGCTGCTATCTTATATCATAAAAAGCAAATACTCGTATACATACCATATGTAAGCAAATTTATTTACGTTCGTTTTAGCACAAAAATAATTGTTTATCGAAACTTTAATTAGTTGCTTAATCATCGCTTTGTCATGTTTAGGAACAACAAAATTTCTTGGATGAACGTATGAGATTATTTGAAAATGAAAATAAAAGGCCCAATGGAAAGATAAAGCAAAGCAAGACTGCCATTGCTGTCAATTTTGAAATACATATGTAACTACCGGGGATCTGCACGGTAATTAACCGGGAAACTGCTGATTGTTTTATAACTTGGATTGGGCCAGCACCGCAACAATCAAGTTTGCAAGGTAATGCTTGCCTTACCTCTTAGTGGTGATTCCGGGTAACTGCATGAGTAAATCTTTACACAGTTTCCTCATATCAATATACACAAGGGGACATGGCAGTTTCCGGACCATAGAACGCTAAATCGAATTGATCACATTGTGATCGACGCAAGATATGCTTCTTCCAGTATTCTGGACGTTCCAACCTTCCGGGCAGCCAGTATTGCCTCGGATCACCACCTTGTTGCAGATAAGATACGAATCCGGATTTCCCAAGCGCCATAAGAAAGAAGAACTACGGTGAGAAGATAAAACGTAGAAAAGCTTCAATCGCAGACTGCGGGATCCACGCCAAACGCGTATCCTAAAATCTGTCAACCACACCTAAGACCAGTGCCAACGTGTCATCAAAGATGCTGCAGTTGATGTGCTGGGTTTCACCCGACCGCCACCAAAAGATCTTTGATTTTATGAAGAATGCCGCAACACTCATCTCGCTATGAACGCTCATCAGTATACCCTCAAGCCCACTTCCGGACATACTCTGAAATATCGTGACTCGTTCCTAAGCCGAACAACTCGCTTGTGGAATGCCCTATCGGGCTCTCTATTTCCTAGTCATTGTAACTTTCAGATATTTAAAGCCAACGTACATCGGTACCTATCTCACTTTCCTCCCTAATTTTCCTTCGTCCAGGCTGTGTGCAAACATTTTAAGGATACCTTAACCCCTTGAAAGGGCGCCATTTGAAAAACAAAGCAATGCAACTAAACAAGAAGCGTACAAAACACACTGCAACGAAGGACAAGAGTCGCTCGTGAGCTCTTCGAGCAGAAGAGACGGGAAAAACACCGCCTTCTCCAGAAGAAGAAAAATAAGAGCACGAGGATCGCACGGTCGAAGATATTGAGAGGTTGGACTCCAAGAAAAATTATATGAAAGTTTTACCAACTTCCTATTCTACCGGAAAAGGGTAGCATGGGTATACCAATCGCTACGTGCAAATTAATATTAAAGCTAGGTGCTAATAAAAAAACAGACCTTGGTTGGACCGTTGGACCAACATGTCTAGCGACTAAACAGATCTGGCCAAAGCTAAATCCGAATCTAGCATGCAAGAAGTTTTGGCGCCTTTACAAAAGATTTCTCTAGAAGCTGCATGGACGAGAAGGAAGAGGAGACAATCCTCCACCTTCTCTGTACATATCTAGCTCTCTCCCAAAGAAGAAAACTTCACTTGGGAGCTTTCTTCTACAATGACCTAAACGATCTAAAAAATATAGACGTAAACAGTCTCCTGCGCTTCATCGTAAGCTCAAACTGGTTTCATTAGTAAGAGGATCATAGACCCACGTGGCATCACGATGGGCCAATAGGCCTAAGTGAGCCACTCTTCCAACTTACCTACCTTTACCAACAATTAAAAAGAATGTGTGAAGCCAAGAAAACCCGTACAGAAGCCTGTAGAAGATTTAGAAGGAAACCCTATAGCGAAGTCACAGCCGATTTGAGAACATGGAAAAACTTTTTTTGGAGACTGTATAACGGCGATGAAGCCCAACATTCCGCCGTCAATTAGAATAGACCATTCAACTTAGACGATAATAGCCAAAACCTCCGCCCAATTTACCAGAACAATTGCTATATCTGAGTTTAAATCCAACAAAGCAGCTGAACCTGACAACTTGCCGGCCGAGGTATTCATAGCTGCTGGAAATGACTTTGTTGAGAGCATACACCAACTCATTGCTTAGATCTAGTCAGAAGACTGTGTGCTTGATGAATGGTGAATTATTTGACCCATCCAAAGACAAAGAGACCCTCTACTCTGCGCCAACTATACATTTTTGTCGTGCGGTCTTGGCCTTGATAATTCCACTCGGAAGACTACATCGCTATTAACTCCGATAATGAAACGTTAGTTACACTTGCCAATGGCAGTTTCTGTGATCTAAGAAATCGATCGAATAACCGACCTTGTCAGGAAACACCAAGGAAGCTTTATATGAGGAACTTTCATATGGGCTGATGATGTTATACTTGGTTATTTTGAACGGAATATTCTTTAACGAATTACGGTCCATTATGCGTTGGCAAGCATCGGAGGAGGAGATTTAACAACGAACTCCACGTATGCGTGCAGAACGAATTTAGACCAGCACACTGGGCCAAACAATTTTCCATTTTAACCCGACTAAAAGAGGACCACGATCATCTTGAAGTGCGAACCTTTCTGATAAAGGCCCAAGTCCTCCGAAGAATTGTGTAACAAATTGTAAGTGGAATATTCATATTTGAGTGTATTCTGATTATATAGTCGGTTTGAACCCGGATGCCTATTCTGGGAGGAGTGGAAATACTCAAAATCCTCAATTTAGAGAAGACACCGTTCAAGCTTATAAATACTAGAATGACGCATGAGGATGCAATGGAAAAATATATCAGATTTTCTATCGTGCCTTTACTAAATTGTAAATATGAAGGTTTAAAATTGAATCACAAGAAAGTAATATAAAATTGTCCCAAAGAATAGCAATTCTCGTGAACCGAAAGCGACGTCTTAGTTTTCAGGATTTCGAAAACACAAATATTGACAAAGGCGTAGGGCATTTGAACTGGTAAAACAATTGAGATCCAAGGGACAAGGGCCTCAACTTTATGCTGCAGAGTTGTGGACCATATGAAAAACATTTGAAAAAGGCACTTTGAGCAATATTTGACTATATACCCGGCATTATCTGCTGCACAAGATATAAAGTATTATGCAACATAGCAAAACATTGTCCAGAAGGACTTTCATACTTACCTGTCGGCAAAGGGTCGTGTGACTTATGTAAGACAGATTGCAAAACGTTCTTTAGTGAGAACACTTTCAAACTTATTGGTATAACCTACCTACCTCCTACGTATAGGGGAACAACTTGAATTAATCCATCAATGAACCATCGACTAGCAACTAGGACTGACAGTCAAAATACTTGTATGAACGCTACCATCACCTCAATGTATGTACAATACTAAGATAAGAAAATACCATCTAATATACCGGGGATTAAAACCAACTCATATGTTATTATCAGAAAATCATAAACCTACTTTTTATAAACAAACAAAAAATATCTAAAGACTTACCTGTTATTTCGACAAAAACGTGGATAATATCGCTTCGGAAAGAACAAAGAGTACGCTGCCATAAACACCCACAAAATTGCCAACTCATCCAGTAACTGTCCAATTAGACTAAGTGTCGCATGAAAGTACATTGAGCTCAGACCGACAACAATCAGAAGTACCCATAATATGTGTATTCCAGGTGTAACAAATCGTCCGTATTCCTTGAACAGGCAGATCAGCACCGGTGGAAACAGCAGAAACAAGAAATTGCTTATCTGAAATGAAAAGAGAAACACAGTTCAAAGGGGTGCTGCAGTCTGCTAAAAATACAAATTTACGTAACACAAAGATACATACGAGTGCATATGTAAATATTTATGAATCAGTGGAGTGCAAATAGCAATAAAAACATGCACGCTCATATAAAAGGAGGGAAATTATAAAATGAGAGGCTTAAGGGTTAGAGTTGCAGGCGGTACTCGAATATCCGGATTAACATCTCTTGACCATGCTCCTGTATCAGCAAGAGCTACTTGTACGAAAAACAAAGGACTGCCGGCAAAAGTTGTCTCGAGTTTGTAAGAAGAATAACAAGAAGTTGTCGTTTGTAGGAACTGTGGGGTCACTCGAATAAAATGAAATCAAGGGAAGTACAATAAATAAAGTAGACTAGTGGGGAAATTTATTAAAACAAGTGTCTTATCTTGAATGTGTCTTGCCTATGCATAAGTTATTTTTTACCATTTTCATTGAACATAGTCGGCTTAAGTTATTTAACAACACAGAGGTCTAAAATTTCCGAAAATCACAAGTTTGAAATTTCTGCAGGATAAAATAGAGATGTCGGCGCAATTAGTGCTTATAAGGTTTTTTTTAAATAATAGATCTTCCAATAGGGATAACTTTTGAAACGTGTTGCCATTCTTGACATTTATATTGAAAATTATTTGACAAATACATAATCATAACAGGCTTACACGCTTTCGTATCGTTTTTCTGAAAATCGGTCTTAAGTTCGCCAAACGTGATTTTTTTTTAATCATAATCGACCAACTGAGCTCGCTCTGAAAATATTTCCGTAATTGTCAATTCGGCATCGATCGAAACAGTTTGGCCTTTGTCCGTCGACTATGTGGAATATTTAACGATAAGATCTCGGCCTACACCCGTATAAGATCTAGCTGGTGCAATTTAAGTTAATCCCAACTTATCATATTTAGTTACAAGCCTAACTTTTGGCTCAATAGGAAATCCAGCAGAGACTAATGAGCCTCAGTTACACGCACTAAATTGCACTGTTCGTCTTGGTCTTCACTCTGGTCGCGCCTTTCAGTTCATGCCCAACGTTATCGAACAATAATACTTAAGTGATCGTTGACAGCGATCAATAAAAACAATGAAATATGACGATAAAGATTCTTGCATTAATTTAATATATGGCAACTGAAAACTATTCTTCACTTTCACATATTAAAACGCCACCCATGTTATCGATCTCAAATAAAAATTAAATTTCTTGCATTGAAATCTAATATCGAAGGCATACCTAGGAGCTTAAAGAGTCTAAATGAATTATTATTAATACATGAAACAACTGACAGGATTCCATTTTGTGCATCTTGAATCAAAAAACACCTTGTGACTATGGGGATAGCACAAGGCAACAACTGTCGCATGTGCAACGAGGACGAAGAAACAGCAGAATATATCCTTTGCCACTGTAACCACCTAAGCAGAACACGTCTACGTCTTTTAGATGCAGCTCACTCAAGGATATAGCCGAATTTATTAAAAATTCAGGCATCATGGGTGAACTTTAACTTAAGGAAATCATAATAAGCCTAACCTGGTGATACGGGCACATAGTCCCACTTGTCCTCAAAATTGAATCCAATCTATTGGGTCTATAACTTAATTCATTTGCTAAGAGATGGCGTAACTTGTATTATTCCATTGGAACATACGTATCAAAGCTACTGTCATTGTACGTCATTTCAGCATATGTCATTCATTTGAAGCGTAAATAACAATAATTTTTTTTCACTCAAATATGTCGAACTTTGTGCCTGAAAAAGTGTTTTTGTGGGGAGTTCTTCTTCATTACTTTAATATGAAGAAAACTGCTGCGGAAAGTCATCGTATTTTGGTGGAAGGTTATGGTGGACATGCGCTAGCTGAGCGAACGTGCCAAAAGCGGTTTGCACGATTTAAAAGTGGTGATTTTGGCTTGGAAGACGATGAACGTCCTGGGCAGCCAATAAAGTTTGAAGATAAAGAACTGGAAGTATTACTCTATGAAGATTGTTGCCAAACAAAAGAAGAGCTCGCAGAATCTTTGGGTGTCACTCAAGCAGCCATTTCAAAACGTTTAAAAGCAGCTGGATATATTCAAAAGCAAGGAATTTGGGTTCCACATTAACTCAAGCCGAGAGACGTCGAAAGGTGGTTTTGCATGTCCGAAATGCTGCTGGAACGCCACAAAAGGAAGTTATTTTTGCATCGGATTGTTACTGGGTGGCCGTGACTCAAGTGGTAGTGTGTTGGCTTCCCAATCGGACAGTTCGGGGTTCAATACCAGCCGTGACCGAAAGACTTTTTTTCAGGCAACTAAAATCTTGTGAGATGAATGGTTGCCTAAATATAACATCAAGTCCAATTTACACTAGTAATTTAGTCTCCCCATTAAATGTTGGATGCCACCAATGGAGCGAAATAACCACTGAGCCCAAAAATCTTTCTCTCTCTCTCTATCCAATTTTCCGAAAAACTTAACACGTGCTCCGGCATTTTAAGAGTAGTAATACCCTCTTGAGTGTTAAGTTCTTTTTAAAAAAAAAAAAAAAAAAAAACTGGTGATGAAAAATGGATCCATTACGACAACCCCAAGCGCAAAAAATCATATGTGAAACCTGGCCAACCAGCCAAATCAACGGCAAAGCTGAATATCCATGGCGCGAAGGTAATGCTCTGTATTTGGTATTTGGATCAGATGAGTGTGCTGTATTATGAGCTGCTAAAACCGGGTGAAACCATCAATGGACAACGCTACCGAAAACAATTAATCCGTTTGAAGAGAGCAGTGGCCGAAAAACGCCCGATATATGCGACCAGACACGAGGCAATAATTTTCCATCATGACCACGCTCGGCCCCACGTTGCTATTCCGGTTAAGAACTATTTGGAAAACAGTGGATGGGAAGTCTTACCCCACCCGCCTTATAGCCCAGACCTTGCCCCTTCTGACTACCATTTGTTCCGGTCGATGCAGAACGCTCTCACTGAAATACGGTTCACATCAGAGCAGAATATCAAAAATTTACTTGATTCATTCTTGGCTGCCAAGCCGGCGCAGTTCTTTTGGGATGTGATCCACAAATTGCCAGAAAGATGGGAAAAAGTCATAGCTTCAGATGGGTAATACTTTGAATAATACTATTGTACATGGGACATCAAATCTGTAAGCTTCGATTGACGCAAGAACACAAGCTTGCCTGCCAAGAGCAGCGTCCTAACTTTGCCAATTGATTGCCGAAAACTTATTCTTATCGATGAGGTCCATTTCTATATTTAAGGCCTTGTTAATAAGCAGCATTGTCACATTTACGACTAAAAAAATTCGAAAATGAAAGTCGAGAAGCCTCTCTATTTACAACGTGGTAATTTTGGATTCAGTTTTGGACAGCAGGCATTTTTGGACCCTATTTCCTCGAAAATGAAACGTTATGTTAGCATACATAGAGTGCGCTATGGAACCATGATCAATAAATTGCTATGGAGGTGTGCATGTGGCTTATGTTTATTTCAACAAGTCGACGCAACGCGCAATACTAATGGCGACACCTTGGGAATAGTTTCCTGGCCGGTACGATTTGACGGAATGTGACTCTTTTTTTTAAATCTTTTGAAGGAAAAGCTTTGTGTTAACGCCATCTAGTCAAACAAGGGAATTAAAGACAGCATCCGTACTGTTTTCAATGGAATAGAGCCGCAATTGTGTGAAAATGTGATGATCAATTTTATCAAAAGCGCCAAGATGCGAAAAAGAGGTCGTGGAGGTTGATATTGTTTTTCATTGTTAACGGCAACGCTTCTTCTATCGATAAAAAAAAAATCAAATTTATTCCCTAAAAAATTGGGTCGCAGTACCAAACGGTTTATTCGTAAAACAAAAAAAGCACATTTAAATTCTGAAATTCTGTTTATTGGCACGGTATTTAATTAATTAAGTCCCTTTCATCGTCTGGATTAAGCCGCTTTATAAATAAGAAGCGGTTCCTCTGAATATAATCTTTTGTGCCATCAAATTACACAAATAACAAAAATTATTCATACAAGCTGGTGTGCATATACGTAGTTACAATGAGACCATAAACTGAAGAAGTCATGACAACACGACAAGATAAAGAACGCGACCCCACTCAGAATTTTGTACGCAACTGCGTACTCTTGTACTTATTCATTGCATTCATAATCGCGTGTATATCTGCGATACAAATCAGAATGTTTTCCTCCTAGCATTGCGACAAAGTGTCTACAAACTGTGTGTACAAATGTATATGTATGTAAAGTGTGAACAGTAAGAGAAGATACTTAGCAGCGATTTGATAGCGTGACGCTCCGTACTCTTGGCTGTTGTTTGACCCGAATCTTTGCCTGCTTCATTTGGTCAACGACGGATTCAGCTCAACACAAATTAATTTAATTAATTTCCTCTCATATGTATTCTGTTTCATATAAGACTAAAAATAGAAGGATTAGAGGACTGCCACCCTTTGTTTATTTCCAAAGAAAACAATAAAATTGATTGATTCTTGAATTCCAATGATGGTTGCGATTTATACTAGACATCCACAATTTTATTGTTTTGGTCTCCACAGGTTGAGGGTTGATTATAAAATTTAAAGCACGGACAATTGCGATAAATTTTAATTGCATAATAACAAATAAATTATTCAAATTAAGTACATGGATGTTATAGAGAAGAGTTTTATTGTTTGTTTACCAAATGTTTAATGAAATTATCAATATTAGTTGGCGGTTTTATGTCTAATGGGTTACAAAATATCAACCAGTTAAGCATGTTGTCTCCAACTACTCGTAATGGATGAGAGAACTATCAAATTGATGTCCACAAGAGTCACATGTACGAGTATATACTGGTGATGAAAATAATAAAATACTAGACCACCTTAGAATAAAGAACAATAAGAAAAACCATGTTCGCAATAAAATTCACACTCAAAACAATTGTAAGATTAGCTATTAAAACCAAATTTTGACAAAATGACATGACAACAATGACACAATGACGTACGCATATGTATATCTTATCGTTCACCAATTTAAAAATCCCTTACCAAGTTGAAAGCTGATTGTAAGAATTAATGGCGTAGTGTGAATATTGAAAAAACATTTGGATTCGATCTTTTCGATCTGTTCTGAATGTTTGAAGGTATTTTCAATTTCAAAAACTTGAACGGCAATTCTTAAAGTATTTCGAAGAAGCACCGTATAACAATTCACTAGACTTCAAATGGACTTCAAATCGCTTTTTATTTAAGGAAACCAGATTCTAAGTCTGTCTATTTAAACTTAAAAAATAAAGCAAATGGCAAAACTGTCGAATTTTATGATCAGAAACATGAAGAAACTTTGGAAATGAACATTTTTAACTCCTCATCTTATAAATATAAAACAATTTTAAGCGTTAATAGGGACGTAACTGACCAAAATACGTATACAACAGGAATGCTCAAAAACTGCACAAAAACAATATCTAACTTCATCTTACTGTCCAGAAATGGAAATTTTTCGAAAACGACTGTCAAAGATAAAGTTTTAAGTTGTCGTTGATGATCTTGATTAGTGACTTTGAATTATAATATTTTTGGGCAGCGATAATGTCTGTACTACATTAGTAAATGATAAGATAAACGTTTATTTTATTTGCTTTTAAAATTCATCTGACGGATCTATAAGATTGATTGTATTATTTCAACCTCTTATCAGGTACAGAAAATGTAGACAATTTCGGTATCTTTTTTAAATGATCATAATAATAAATTAGAGGCAAGTTGGGTCATTAAATTTCCTACTTCGTATATTGTCCCTTCTTAAAATAATAATACAAATATGTAATATCTTATTAAAAAATAGTTGAATTTAAAATACCATTTATATACGTAACCAAAAATAAAATTCTACGCAACGTAGTGTGTGAAGATCTTAAGAAGTTTTAAGCAGACGTATAGAGTGACCCTATCACATTTGAATTCCAGCCTAAATGGTAAGCCTGGCCTTTAAACTGAACCTTCTTCAAGCATTTGTATCTATCCATCTTCCACTCCAATGTTTTGGCGATTTAATAATAGAATTAATAGATAGAAAGTTGAAACTACGTTTTAATAAGCAAGACTTTTCAGGAGTCCAAAAAATTGGAGTAGTAAATCGGACGTGGAAATTCTAAGAATATAATGCAGGAGGAGTTGCCGCTCAAAATTTGGAAAGGTGACCTCAAAGTAAAACCGGTGTTATAATTAAACTTCATCAATATAAAGGATAATATACATTTTTAAATTGTTGCTACAATACATCAAAATGTATTAGGTGCGCAATCAAGTTCTTAATAGATGGCTCCAGCAGTTAGTGCTGGTCGATTTTGTCCTATCGAAAACGTCATGAACCAAGCTTAGACATATGGTAAACAAAGCGTTGTGACACATTAGTGATTTTTTTCTGGCGTCATATATTTTTGATTGTGTGAAAATGTCTGATTTTGTGCCAAATAATCGTCATTTGCAGGAAGTGTTGATTTTCTTCTTTCATTCGAAGAAAACGGCGGCGGAAGGGCATGGAGAGTTCCAAAAAGTTTACGGAGATGCTGCTCCGTAACGTGCCGTGATTGGTACCGGCGCTCCAGAAACGATAATTTCAATGTTGACGACCGTCTGCATGAAGGAAGACCAAAATTCTTCGAAGACGCTGAATTGAAGGCATTGCTCGATGAGGATCCGTGCCAAACGCAAGTAGAGCTTGATTCAGCATTAAGAGCTACCCGCCAAACCATTTCCAAGTGATTGCATGCAAAAAACGGCCACAATACGGGCAGAGGCACAAATAAGTGATTCTATAGCATGACAACGTTTGGCCTCAGGTTGCCAAATCCGCTAAAACCTACCTGGAAACGCTCAAATGGGAAATACCAACCCACCCGCAATATTCTCCAGATATTGTTCCCTTCGATGTCATATGGTCTGGCTGATCAGCAGTTCCGTTCATATGTAGATATCAAAAAATGGCTTGATTGGTGGATAGCCTCAAAAGATGAACACTTTTACCGTAACGGTAATCGAGCTCTACCAGAAAGATGGGAAAAAGTTGTAGCTAGCGATGGCCAATACTTTGAATGATTCATTTGTAGGTAATGATGATAATAATTTACAATTACTATGATGCTCGATGGTCTTGCTGATGATATCCCTAATAGAGTTTTACAGGAGTGTTCACTCCGACACTTCATTTTAAATCACCCACTATCCAATTGCGCGTTGAACGGTTCATCCTGGCTCTGCTACTAGCTTCCGTAAGACCAACTTATTCTCACTGCTAAGTTGAAGCAGTTTCTTAGTAAACAGTATATTTTTCTGTACTTGTTTTCAAGCTCCTTGCGAATGCCATTTCAACTTTGGGTCGAGTCGTTCCAAGATATTTTGCCTGTAAACAGCCTGTTCTTTTTTTTTATAAGTAAGCATTGCAGTCTTATATTTAATTTTTCGATCATCTTACCTATTATCAGGATAGCAGTGTTTGTGGCACACGGTACCTTCTTTTTGCAGTATATCACTGGTATAAAAAAAATACAGAAGATGGCCAATATCAGCTAAAATCACTTTGAATTAAAAGAATTCGTTTCTGTTTCTGATATGGAAGAGTCTATACACGAAGTATAGATAGTATGGTACTCCTACGAGTATAAAGGCATACCTGCTGTAATTTAGACTTGAAGCCAACATACCGCATCTTACCAAAAGCTTGCAAGATATTAAAAAACACCCTTTAGTAAACCGCTTTTTCTGGTCTGAACTAAAACTAGCGATCAAGGATTAGACTGGTATATTTGCCCGTCCGCGGGTTATATTACTAAACTTCCTCAATCAAAATTTTGGCAATTTAGAAATTGGTTCTAGCAGTGATAAGGCAATGGATAAATGGTATATTGTATTGGGTATATAACTTAATTCGTGCGTTTTTTTTCAAAGGCCTTAAATATAGAAATGGACCTCATCGATAAGAATAAGTTTTCGGCAATCAATTGGCAAAGGTCCCATATATTGGGTATATAACTTAATTCGTGCGTTTTTTTCATAATTTGAACGTTTATTTAAGAAAACCATGTGCAATAGTTTTATTCAAAGTACTGCCCATCTGAAGCTATGACTTTTTCCCATCTTTCTGGCAATTTGTGGATCCCATCGCAAAAGAACTGCGCCGGCTTTGCAGCTAAGAATGAATCAAGCCAATTTTTGATATTCTACTCTGATGTGAACCGTATTTCAGTGAGGGCGTTCTGCATCGACCGGAACAGATGGTAGTCAGAAGGGGCAAGGTCTGGGCTATAAGGCGGGTGGGGTAAGACTTCCCATCCACTGTTTTCCAAATAGTTCTTAACCGGAATAGCAACGTGGGGTCGAGCGTTGTCATGATAGAAAATTATTGCCTCGTGTCTGGTCGCATATTCCGGGCGTTTTTCGGCCACTGCTCTCTTCAAGCGGATTAATTGTGTTCGGTAGCGTTGTCCATTGATGGTTTCACCCGGATTTAGCAGCTCATAATACAGCACACTCATCTGATCCAAATACCAAATACAGAGCATTACCTTCGCACCATGGATATTCGGCTTTGCCGATGATTTGGCTGGTTGGCCGGGATTAACATATGATTTTTTGCGCTTGGGGTTGTCGTAATGGATCCATTTTTCATCACCAGTAACAATCCGATGCAAAAGTGACTTCCTTTTGTGGCGTTCCAGCAGCATTTCGGACATGCAAAATCGCCTTTCGACGTCTCTCGGCTTGAGTTCATGTGGAATCCAATTTCCTTGCTTTTGAATATATCCAGCTGCTTTTAAACGTTTTGAAATGGCTGCTTGAGTGACACCCAAAGATTCTGCGAGCTCTTCTTGTGTTTGGCAACAATCTTCATAGAGTAATGCTTCCAGTTCTTCATCTTCAAATTTTTTTGGCTGCCTAGGACGTTCATCGTCTTCCAAGCCAAAATCACCACTTTTAAATCGTGCAAACCACTTTTGGCACCTTCGCTCAGCTAGCGCATGTTCACCATAAACTTCCACCAAAATACTATGACTTTCGGCAGCAGTTTTCTTCATATTAAAGTAATGAAGAAGAACTCCCCGCAAAAACATTTTTTAAGGAACAAAGTTCGACATATTTGAGTGAAAAAAAATTATTGTTGTTTACGCTTAAAATGAATGACATATACTGAAATGACGTACAATGGCAGTAGCTTTCTAACGCATGTTTCAATGGAATAATAGAAGTTACGCCATCTCTTAGCAAACCGAATTAAGTTATAGACCCAATATTATTCCTGTTATGTTACGGCTTCCCGTCAATAATTGACGCTAGCTTCAGCTAATGAATATGTGATCGACACAAGATACTCGTACATTGTACAGAGTCTATAAAAGAAAAGTATACCAGATTTTATAAATTTTCGTTATCACGTAAGCGAAAAGACTTCCTTTCTCATTCATTTATATAGAAAATATTACATTGGGATGAATATTGTGTTGTATTAAATCCCACCAAAATCGGGGGAAAAAATTCGGTTACTTTGTAAAAATCTGTGGTCCACGCAGTAGGTAAAAGTTTAATAAAGCCCGGTAGGAATCCCAATTGAAAACTGAGCCCAATACTCGAATTAATCAGTGAACACGGTTTTTTTTCAAATTATTAAAACCCTTTTTAAAAAATACCGCAAGTACGAAAATAGTTTATTCACTTTTCTATCTCAAGCAAATTATTTTTCTATCAGAGATTTTTCGGAAGTAGCTTGTGCCAAAGTGTTTCAAATTTCTAAAACAATAACATCAGCTATAAGAAATTTCAAATATATTTTCTATACCAAATATAAAGGTACAAGATCCCTTGAGCGCAGCCAGCACCGAAAGAGATGATTGCGAAAAAACTCGACCTTCCTGTATAGGATTACCTAAGAGTACATACGAGTTTAGTAGGGAGATCATTTTTGGCATATTAAGCCTTTTGTGCTTTTTTTACAGACGAAGGAACCACGAAACGGGCTTAATCCAATAGCTGATTTTGTCAAGAAAATTATCTTCAGTACTGGGACACATTTTCTCTTAAATGACTACGTATGTATGTACAATAAACAAACAATTTTAGATGGTAAGAACTTAAAAGCAGCTCATAAAAATGTTATTAGATGCAACAAAATTTAGTAAGGACCATATTTCTTTGAATAAGATTAAGGTTTTCCACTTGCGGTCAGCGATAAATAGAGAAAATTTATTTTTTGTAGAAAGGCTTGGAGAAGTTTAATGGTATGGTTTGAAGATAACTACGCAACATACTGCACAGGCCATGAAACAATCATTCCATTGCGCCAATACTTCAAAGGCCACTTGGTTTTATACTTGTAAAGGGACCTGTGGTGGACAGTTCACCAACTATTACTACCACTTTTCTTATGTCACCACCGCACTGATTTCGGCGGGCAATGGCAAACCTCCAAAAGCGTAATCTCCCGTAAATGAAAAAGTCTCCCACTCACCCGCTTTTCCCTTGGCATTGTACACGAAATGGCAAAGCAAACAACACAGTGAATAAATAAGACTTGGCCTTGGTCCACTCCGGACTGTCCCGCCAACAATTTATTTTATTTTTTTTTTTTTTTTTGTTAAAGGGACGTATCTGTGCCAACAATTTATATGAGGAAGAATTTTGCTGAAGAGTGCATTGTAAATTTGTAAAGCTGCAAGCGAATCTATGGTGGGTATTTGATTGAAGTTGTATTCTGTATCCAAATTTAGGGCGCACACTTTCATAGGGAATATGGATCTCTGATTTCTTTTGAAATATTTCTACGTTTTTGATATTTCTTTAATCCGTAAGAAATAGTTAGCTAATTGCCATTTAGCCCTTTGCCATTATAATATTCATCATCACGATTATGCTACCTGACTTGAGTAAACACTTTTATGAAAATCTCTTTAGCCATTTTCGAGAAAACGTATTTTTTTCTAAAACTGTGTTTAATTTCCTCACCATCAACACATCATTCACACAATTCTGACGCTTATCTGCCTGCAGTGTGGCTGACAGAATCACTTTGATGGACGTACAGTTCAGCCAGGGCCTGAGCCTCAACTACTTAGTCTCTCCAAATAGCACTGTCCCTGGCCAACTGGGTCCAATTTCGGTCTTCAAGTTGGCTATGGTTCCCTTTCATTTTCGGAGACGTATTTAATGCAAGACCTCCCTGTTTCTTGACAATTCGCCTTTATAGGAGAAAGAACACTACGATTGGCAAGCGTAACCCTTCGTTTGATTGTTTATGGGGTGCATTATCCGCGTTAATAGAGGAGCGGAGGCAAAGACCCTAACTACCTCAACATTATGGGCTGTTTATTTTGACGTTCTATATTCGATGATGTTGTGTGTGCCCTCGCTGATAGCTTATACTCGATTTTGCTTTGCTACATAACTAGACTAAGAGATGGACAGGTTCAATTTTTCAAAATCTATGATATTAAGTTAATACATACACTGTTGTGCAAAACACACCGGATTTTTCTCAAACATTTTACTTTTACGAATTCTAGGGGACAGGAAGAACATATGCAAAATTGTTTGTCAATTTTGGAGAACTTGTTGCATAAGTTTACAAATAAAAGAAAAACCCCAAGTTTTTGCAATAGAAAATTTTAATATTATACACCCTGTATAACTCGTCAAGGATAATTTGAGAAATGATTCCAAGGTATATTTTAAGAAAAAATCGATCTACAGTAAGAACCTATCTTCAATGTTGACATCATTTATCAAGGATTTAAGAAAAGGCTTACTTTGGTGTATATCCACTTTCTAAGTCTGTTCCATCTTTCTTACCCATGCTAATTTTTAACTTTGAGGTCACTTTTATCCAGAAAATTCATAATGAATGTAAACTTTTGCTTTTTTTCTTATGAAAGTAACAATAATACAATAATAAAAAATCAACAAGTTTGCAAAAAAAAATCCATAGATTTTATGATACTAGAACGATTTTTTTCTTAGAATATACCCATTAGGGGACATCCTGTGCAAATCATACTGGATTTTTTGGATTACTTGTCTAGTTGCTTTCTATCACCTCCTCGCATCTTGTAGGCATGGACGAGACTAAGTTTTAAGATTTTTTTTTTTGGAATGCTCTCCCATTCATTCCTCAGTGACGTCATAAGAGCATTTTTCAACGTGTACGTTGCTGATCCTACCCGTTTTTTAAGGTGGCCCACAAGTTTTCAATAGGGTTTAGATAGGGCAATTGCGAAGGCTATTCAGCATATGGTGACATTACGGATTCCAGTTCTAACATGAATATTTCCATAGGAAGTAGTAAAGTTGAACGAAGGTACAGTTTTCCACTTAGTTGCGGACCAATACAAATGGTTTATTGCGAACTACACCTCAGGAAATGATTAGGAGTAGCAAATTTTTCAAAGACTTATTAGGAGAATAAAGTGGTACATTTTTTGTCTGTGCTTAGCAGTAAGTAATGGTTTTTTTTTTTGGTCGAAAATAACACAGACTAGCTTTTTTGAAACGCCTACCTTCAATGTTTGCATCAATTCAAAGATTGAGTTAACTAACAATCTTTTTGAAGACAAACAAGGATCGTTAAGGATCTTTTTTTTAATTGTTTGATCGGTTCCCGCTGTTGTTTTTCTCGGACGTCTACCAGATTGAATGGTTTCGACCGGTTTTCCACTCCAAAACATTTTAGTGATGTGTGCGACATCACTGTCATACCTTTTGGCTGAACACTTTTACTTTAGTTCTGCTTTGACATCTGCTACTACTTGATTTTATTCGTAAACCCACGCAATGGGTTTTCTTAAATTGGCAAACAAGTGTACCTAATGTTTCCTGTTTCCAAAAATTCATCAACGAAAAATGTTCAAGGAAAATCCGGAATGTTTTCCACAATACTGTATTACATAAAAATCTGCAAACAAATTTACAAAACGAAATCGATGAGCATAGCAACCAGATATCTGTCTACACACTCGGAGACAGCACTTTGCTGGCAGCTATCCAGTTAACTGCATAAACTTTCTTGAAATGCAACAAGGACCAATTATACAACCTAAATTTGGCATCATCATTAAAAAATGTTTCTCTGCAGAGAAAAAATAACAGTGCTCCTGCAAATGCCCAAGTCAAATTACCTTTTACTCCTTAAACTCAGACGAAAAAAGTGAAGGTACTTCCGGGTCATCGAATCAAGGACCTTGTCAGACTTAAAATTTTGCTATTTCAAACAACTCTGGCCTTGAAGAAGTCTCATATACCAAAAAACCCTGAACGTTTAAATATGTTATGGCTACTGTTTTACAATAATAACTCTCCCACTACGGACGATTTGCTAAGAAAGCATGTGTGTAAGGTCAAACACCTTTATTCATTTCATCCCAAAACAAAAGGTCCAATTACATAAGGCACACCAAAATGTTTACACCTCAAGGTCATCTCTTTCATCGACCTAAATTCGTGCAAGTTACACCCAAGCATATAACTAACATTCTCAGGCGCCGAATCAAAAAATTTACATTTCCCTTGACTCAATGTTGCTTGACTCAAGCCCCCCCCCCCCCCCCCTCTCCCAAATCGACCTCATTAAAATTCTATTCCGCTTTTTGCAACGTAACAATTAAGTACTCGTATACCTCAAGTTAAATAAGAAACGGACATTGCAAAATTTCTTCAACTCAAAACGAAAGACAAAGCAAAACACAGAAAGAATAAAACGAAAACAAAAACAAAACAAAAAAGTAAACAGGAAAATAGCAAACAACAACGAATCTTTCAAGTTCACGCAACGCACAACATTACGAGTAGAAATAACAACTTGACACACATTCGTTACTACGCCACCATTCGGATTCACTGTTGTAAACAACAACAAAGCAATAACCCACCCTCAACCCCCTTTTCAAGTAAAATCATACTCACTGTGTTCACGAACTCGGCGATGTTAGATGATATTTGGTAATTACCCTCGCACCAGTCGACGGGCGAGCTGCCCGGTTTTAAGTGCTCCCACGCCATCTGATAGAAGCTGAAACTGTCGCTGCCGGCGAAACTCAGATTTGTGGCGTTAATTTTTCACCTCGTTCGCGGAAAAGCCTCTAATTAGGAGGCGCGATAGATACAACCGATTCGAGCTGATGACTTCGCACTCAGAGGTTCGCACCGTCACCAATTACTACAGGTTTTTCTTTTGTTTACCTTTTATCAATTAATGTTGAGGGGGGTATTTGACGCTCTCACTTTTGCAGAGAGAAATTTCGCACACGTTTCTTTCGAAATGCCAATTTACTCGTACTCACGAGAGAATACGACCCTGAGTAATGCGGCAACCCCGTAACGGTAACAAGTGCACTGCAGCACCACCGCCAATTAATTCTGAAGAGAAAGGAACTAACAACAAGAAAAAAAGAATATCTTCTTGGTTTCGCTATTGCTGCCTGGTACAGCTAGGGCTGAGTGTGCTGCTGCTCATAAGGATTATTGGAGTCCCTTACACTTTTCAGCGAGTATGAGGTAAGGGGTGAAAATTGAATCAAGTTCCTCCTTGTCGTTTCTGGTGTATGTGTTATGTAAGTCGCAATTTGTAGCCCTCCTTCTCTTTGTTCTAATTTTTTTTTTTAAGAACAAATGCTTGTACTTGCATAGACGCGAAGAAGAAATGAAAATTGTCGATTTTATTTTTTTCAAATTTCAAATTACTTTTAATTCTATTAACGGTAAAAACTCATGAAAGTAAAGGTGTAGAGTTTTCCCGAATAATTTAACTTAAATCGAGGGTTTTTTTTTTATCACAACATAAATACAAATATGATACAACGAGCACAACCGCAACGTTTAAGTCTCTCCGTTCGACTGACGGTAATTGAGTGCAAAATGTTTTTGGTGGTCAATAGGCACAGGCTCAGAGAAAATAACGGAAGAAAGCAAAAGCTTGATGCTCAATGCAGTTGTCTTTTCATTACGGTTTTGGGGGTTTTGGGGTGTACGTCCTGCATTATCGACACAGCAGCTGTTTTTGTATTGATTATCTTTAAATGACATTCGTTATGCGGTTTTGTTTACTATTATGAGTGGAAAGTTATGAGTGGAATTTTTTGTTTACTCTCAAATAGGGTAAATACTGCCGAATTACTTTATCGATACACATTTGATTTAAACTAAAAAGTGAACAAATTCATATTCACTTGAGTACGTTTGGATTCATTCATTTCAATATATCATATGCAGCTTATTTATACTAATTTTTTCTTACATCGAATTATAATTTGAGTGTAAATATTTCAACTCGGGTTCTCATGAACCGCCAGAAAATATCCTAGATAAGGGCAGAGACGTCAAATAAAAACAAAATAAGTGGAAAAAGCGGCGCGTATGCCTCTACCGAACATATGTCGCCTTATCGTTGCTTGTTGGTACCGACTGCAACAAGATTCACTTAAATAACATCCATATTTCTGGCACCGCTGCACCAAAGTCTAAACTATGCCTGCCGTCTTTAAAGAACATCTTCATTACGCTGCGTTATGGCTCATTTATAACCGTTTTTGTTTACTAAAAACGGCTGCCAAATGTGATATCCTTATCAAATAAGAAATTAGGTTCAGTGAGCAGTTAAGACAATATTTAATATGGAGATAATTGCTTCGGGCTAGGCAGATTAACTTTGGTTACTTTTCATTCATTAAAAATATTCATCATACGTAAATAACTAAAACGCACAAAGCTGTAACAAAAAAGTCTTATAACAAAAAGTCTTATTACTTATGTATGTACATCGTGGTTCGGAGAAATTTCAAAGTTAGAGAAAAACTAGAGGATTTCCTGGCGATCAAGGACTTTAAGCTATTTAAGGATACTGATATAAACTTTTCATACTCCGTATTAAATCAGAATGTTACCTAGTTGTGTAAGGATACGTTGAAAGACATAGTACTTTCTAACCAGTAAGCTATCATAAGATAGTTAAGCTTTTATTGCCTAGTGTGTAAGTATGAATATACGAATTTAAAACAATGAAAATGCCGTTACAACAAAATGAAATGGATCACTAATTTAGGTTGGAACGACCACATATTCGATGTCGTCGAAAATGCTTTAAAATGTCTAGGTTTTCTCAAGCGATGTAAGAAATATTTTACCCCCTCTGATCTGGCCACAATATATAAGGCATTCATCCGCCCAAAATTGGAGTACAATGCCCACATCTGGTCAGGTGCTCCTCAAACATCTCTGCACCTGCCACGGATTCAAAACTGTGCGATAAAACTCATTGGTGATACTAATATCAGTCAATCAATTGACACCCTCGAACACCGATGTAATTTCTCCTGTCTCACTTTGTTTTATCGCTATTTTCACCACCAGTGCACCATTGAAATCGCCAGTAGCATTCCGTCCATTCAAACTTTCAACCATAACACCCGTCTCGCTATGAATGCTCATCAGTATACCCTCAAGCCCATTTTCGGACGTACTCTAAAATATCGTGATTCTGTCCAAATCCGTACAACTCGCTTATGGAATGCCCTGTCGATCTCTGTGTTTCCTGGTCATTATAATTTATAAACATTTAAAAACAATGTACATCGGTACCTGTCTTTTCTTCCTCCCTAAATTTCCTTCGCCCGCGCTGTGTACGAATATTTTAAGCTTACAAAAAGCCATTGAGCGCGCCCTCATTATATAAAAAAAAAGGTTCAGTTTGTCGTTTAACCAAAGCCGTCTGAATTGAACTGCTTTGTCAGCCATTTTATTTGAAATAGTTTTATCCAGCCAAAAAAAATGTATGTGGATTGGAACGATAAACTGAAGGTCTGTTCCAGGACTCCAAATTCGTACAAAAACCTGTTCCCGCGAGAAAAAATATGTAAAAGAGATCGCATTTGAGAGAGTAATTCATTTCCCCACCCTGCTGATTCTTATAAATTTCTACGCGAGATTTTTCTTTGGGCACGAAATGTAAAAACGCCAAATCAATTAAATTTTTAAAAGAACTGTCAAATTCGTAAAAGTTTTAATATGTGTAAATTGCGCCAATTTTATGCAAATTAACTCAGAAGACGGCTTGGACATGGACAAAGACGAGAAAAAAGAGCTTCATATTCAAGCGAATTGTTCGCCTAATACAATAACTCATTAAACGCATATTACATCAATAAAATAGTAATAATAACCAATTTAAAAATCTTCCTAATGTTTTACAATTTCTTTTTTGTTTTGTTTTTACTTTTTAATTTGGAGGTTTCAAACACATTTTACAAGAATGTGTTCCCGAGCGATTTTGGGTTTAAGAGAAAATCTATTCCTACTCCTCAAATTTAAGCAAAAATTCTCTTTTGCAAATTGTTACAAAAATCTCACGGGAACAGACCTTAAGTGATTACTAAACTAGAGCGCACGAGTTTATTAAAAACAAAAAAAATTCAAAGTAAATTAGGTATCCTAATTCTACCACTGTTCGGCTAACATGATTTCAATTTTAGATGACTTTCTCATAAAGTTTGTAATCTACCTTGACGAGTGTTCTTAAGCGGGCAAATCCGTCATTTAATCCAGGCCATCTGAGTAAGGAGATCATGAACTCCAAACGGATATTGCTTACAGCTCATGATTTCCTTACTCCAATTGTCGATGACTTTCTCACAAAATTCGTAGTCTACTGATCTTGCCCAAAGCGTGTATGTTTAAGCGGGCAAAGAATTCGTGCAGGGTTGGCATAGACACATCCCTTTGCTTTAGTCCAGAGTAAGAAGTCTAACGGTGTCATATCATATCATCTTAGTAGCCGATTGACGTCATTAGCATTGAAGTATTCTAGTTTTGACGTAATAGAACAACCTTTTATTGAAAGATATTTAAACGTTGTTATTTTTTTTAGAAACATATGATTGGCCAATCCCGGCTCAGAATTTATACCAAACAGTCACTTGCACATGATACCTTATACGAGTGCAAACGTCCCAAGTGTGGATATTTTGTTCATTTACGTATCCATTAATGTGAAAATATGGCTTAGCTCTGAAGATTGTTTTCTTGATAAAATTGACATGAACCGGCAGTTGCGGGATGACCCAATCCGCGCATTAGAAAGGTAATAACCAAAAGATATTGCATAGCAATGATATACAAATTTTGGTAACACCACACTGGGTGCTCTTCCGTGCGTTAAGCAGATGGCTGCTCCAGTAAGCTAATATACACACTATTGTTTTTTCTAACTCCTAAGAAATATTGCAGTATATGTGAGTAGCTACTTCTTTTCTCTTTCGCATTTGTGAAGATAGAATTATTGTTTTGGATCGCAGACAAGATAGAATTTCATTTTCTCTAAATATTTACGATAAAAAGGTTCACAGAGTTTCGAAAATTAGGAGTTCGCGGTCGAAGATATGTGTTTATCTATTTATTTCGCATGCTGCGAAGAAAGAGCATTTTATGAACATTTAAAGCGTCGCAACTTGCAAAGTTCCTGATTTTTAATTTCGTGGCAGATTTTCTATTAAAGGTGCACATATGTTTATTCAATAAAGCTGTGTATTCTGAAGCAGTTGAATTACTTGTCAAGGATAATGGAAATTGCAATAATGATTTCTCACATCGAATTAAATGGCTCTTTGTTTGTCTACATCGGGTATACTTCTAACATTACAATCTCCCTTTTTTTCCCCCTACTCAGTCTTGCTTTTCCCTCGAAAAAGCAGACAGGATAGCGCGTAGTTTCGCCTTACAATCAACCTCTCCTCTTAGAGCTCTAGTTAGTATGGCGGATAAAGACACGGGATACGGCGATCGTAGAGAACATGTATTAAATTTCAGATACATCAGAATATATTATGCCGTTTAAATGTGCCTGCAAATGCTAGGGAGGTTCATTATTATCAGTGCACATCAAAAAAAAACGAAACATCCAATTAAACCAGATCCAGGCATTTGTTTCAAACAAGTACATGTGGCGCTTGGCGTAATTTTTTTTCCATTTTAATCACCTTACGATGCCAATCTGTATCCAGTTACCTGGATTGATTGATCTGCAGAATTTTTAGTAGAATATTCGATCTCGCTGTCGAACACCTTGAATTGTCCGCCCATAAACGAGGCAAGAGTGTACTTCTTAATTTTCCTACCATTAACCTCGAATGGCATATATCTTAAAAATTCTTCTTCCAAAGCAACCAAGAAGTTTCTTACTCCAATAGACCCTATAACAAGCCCCAAAGCGATACATATATGTACATTATCTGTCACCCAAAAAATAAATTAATAAGAACATATCCTTACATTCTTGGAATATATTGGCTTTTTTCACTTATAAAGTTATTCTTAAGCTAAAACATAAAACGTACAAAATAACATGCAACGCGGGCATATAAGGAGTTATGTTCCCCATGTGTGCTTCTACTTCTTCTTCCGATCTTGCGTACACTTCGGACAGAACCACTTTCCCTTTGGTTTCGTTGTAAGTCCAACACAGGCAAAATGAAACCATTCAATAGGACACTGAAACAAAAACCAATTTACATCAAATACCAGACACCAGGTCATGACAATGTCTAACTTACATCTGGATTATCGCAACCAATCATCTCGCCGTATGAAACTTGATGGCACAAGCAATAGGTTGGCTCGTTTGGATCCACAGGCATGTCCAGCACATCGCTTGGGTGTGTTGCAGGTCCGGATTCCTTTTCAGACTCCTCAATCTCTGTATTCTTCTAGGACAATTGGTTTAAACAAAACAAATGCAATAACATGTTAGCATATTTCTTAACAAAATCACGAACAGAATGTCTTGTAAAACAGTTGTTTTTTTTTTTTAATCAACGATAATGGGATGATGAACAAAATGAAAGCGAAAACCAAATGAGTACTTTAAAAACAACAACGCAAAATCATACTTTAATTCAGAATTCAAAAACATAAATTACCTGCATCAAGCAACTCAAATAAGTCGAAATAATTTTGCTGTTCGGAAACAAAAAAAAATTAACTCGGAACGGCAATGAAAACAAAAAAACGTTTACACGTAAATGCCAAACGGAAACGGAGGATAATCAAAGGGAACTACATAGGAATGAATGTAATGAACGAGATGATGATTACCTTTTGACCCTTGCGATTCTCTTTTTCTTGATTTACCTTCTGCTTTTTCTTTTTGCTACCTTGGGCTGTGGTTCCTCCACCACCACGCGTTTCATCTTCCGACGAAGGCGAGCGTTTCTTTTTTGCTGTAGTTTTGGCATCCTTCGTCTTCTTGCGACCTTCTGCAAAACGAAATAGTCTTGAAAAATAATTGTCCAACCAACCTCTAAAACCATACTAACTTTTAACAACAGCTTCTTCTGATTTACTTCGAGTTGATGAAGCCTTTTCCTGAATTTCCCCCTCAAATCTCGCCAAATCACTGTCTAGACGTCGGATTTGTTTATCCACTAATTCATATGTCTGTATTGCTAATTGAACTTTATCATCACTGAATTCCTTTGCTTTACTGAAAAGTTCTTGAATCTCACGAAGACGCTTCTTGCGGTCTTCTTCCGGCATGGCATCTTTATTCTTTGCCAGGTTCTTCATGAATTCCTTAGCATAACTGTCGATGTTTTTCATAGCCGTTTGTGCACGATCGTCCAGCTTACGCATTAAATTGAAATTCCGCTCAAGCTCAACGGGTAGAGACTCAAGACCTACAGCAGAGGAATGTTTCACATACAAAGTTGGCAAAATATTGAATAAGGAATACTTACTGTCGAGGTAATTTTCCAAATAAAGAGCAGATGTCATTTTTCTTTGCTTTGTTGTTTGTTTAAAGATTTATTAAATAAGAAATAAATTAACTATACACAAATAAATAAATAAAATTTATCCCCTTGACTATCTTTGCAGTAATTACGCGTCTTTTGGGATTTTTTTCTTGACAGCTGTCATTGAATACAGAAGATGTGTCAATTCATGAAGATTCTAGTACATTTGTGATGTGCAACAGTTGATTTTTTTTTTAAGTAATAAAAGAATTCATTATTGTTATTCCTTTCTGGGGTGTAAAAGAATCTAAAATAAAAACAAATAAATAATGATGTCATAATAAAAAAAAAATTACATCAGCAATGAAATAGTCGAAGTGAAATGCATTAATGCAGTTCCTTCCGCGAATCTGTATTGTGTTGGTAGTAGATTTTTAATTATTCATGTATTTTATTAAAAAGATTTTTGTTGTTAAGAATCCAATTTTAATTGAATATATTGTGTATTGAATGCCTCTGCACAACAACGATTAATAACAAATTTGTGTTAGCACCAACTTAAAGAAAAAAAACATATCTCAATTCTTTAAGAATAAAGATGAGGTTGAGACGCAATAGCATTTAATCGAAATACCCGAAATCTAAACGGGCAGTTATATTCTCACGTCTGGACACTATCGGTTGCACATTAACACACACTAGGCCCATACGGATGGTAGCCACAGCTGTTTTATGGTCATGCGCATGTTAATTCAAAAATCGCTTACGCCCCGCAAATAAACAGTCAACAATAAGGGAATAGGTCGCGAAGGATGTCACGAAGGAAATGGTTGTGGAACGAGAGACTCCGCGGGAAAAGATATGCCTAACTCATGCCTAACGATATTATGCGCAATTTATGTAGAACAGTTTGGAAGACCGGGTCTTCGTAAATACGAGTAAATCTCTCGTGAACTTGTTTGTTGTTGACCTTCAATCTTTAAAATATTAGCCTAATTCTTTTCGTCCAGCTTTTTGGCTGGAACACGAACGAAGGGACATGCGGTGCACGTGCGGTGGCAGTATAGGCTTTGTATTGAGACTTGGAAAACGATCACTCGCGTCAGATTTCATGTTCAATGAAGAAATAACTCTCAGGACTCAATGGCTGAAATTTATGAAGAAACGTTTACTAACGAAAAGGTTTTAAAAGTATTTTAATATTACCTAACAAATATTATGGAAGTCGAAGGAAGCGAAGATATGAAAGAAATGAATCCCAAACATGCCATATTTCCATCAATGCGCAGTAACTTTTGGTTTGGTTAGCTTTTGCTTTAAATTTTGGGCACAAGAGTTTCGGCCTTACATGTAATACAAAGAACATACGGAAAATAAGCAGTATATATGAGTGAAATAAATGTCGAACCAATATCAGAATGGCATCAAAGCTTTAGTATGTTTTGGTATTGTTTCTGTAAAAAAGAACAACCTTTTTAACATGCAAGAATAGCTAACAGACAATGCGATTCTATAATGTACCACCATTGAAATTTAAAATCTAATATCGCGACTAACGGTAACTAAAGGATAGTAAATGATAATTGGTAAGTAAAAATGATATTTCAGAACTAGCTAAATAAATGTAAATGCTGGTAAAATAAACACTGATATTCGGTGCGCGAAAGGCACAAATGCATTTTAATAAACAAACAATAGTTTGAATTACAAGTGATTGCTTTATCTTCCTGCCGTGTCAATATCGGTATATTGTTTACTAGGCATTTTTTGTACCATTAAATATATTTTTGCCATTCACATCTTTCCCAACATTTTCATACAACACAAATTAATTAAAACGCATACTTTTGGTCCGTCAATCAATTAGTCCAGTGTTCACCTTAAAAGCGGGATGTCCCATTTCAAATACAGGATATGTCATGCCCGTGCGCCTTGCAATAACATCTGGCGTTTCATCAGAATTGTTCTCTGCTTGTGGATCAATCTTCCTATCCAATAACAAAGTCATTGCTGTATTTCTACAATTCGATACAGTTGCAGTTACATGTAAAGGTGTTTGCATTCCTTGAGTTCTGGCATTTACATCAGCACCAAATTGTAGCAGCAGAGCAGCACACTCTGCATTACTCCACTTGCATGCAGAATGTAAGGGTGTCCAGTTCAATTCGGTCTGAGCGTCGACAAGTGGATTATACTCCAAAAGGAGTTTCGCAATGTCTGTGAAATTATTGTAGCAAGCTCTAAAGTAATATGACTTTGATGTAAGTTCCACTCTGGGTTTTATTTTGCGTTTACCTGTGCAAGGGAGTGTAGCCATCCTCATCGACTGATAACACTGTATCTGCATCAAGTTCTAGTATTTCTTTAACTTTTTCAATTTGGTTTTCATTTACTGCCCATAGTATCATTCTACTCAAAGTGGCTGGAAGTGATTTCGTATTTCGTGAAAGTTTGAAGGGTGTCAAATAAAAATCCATCAAATTACCTTGCGGATTTGTGTCCTCTTCTATTAAGTCATTTTCATCGTCCCAGCCGCTGGCAAACTTGCCTGGCTCAATATTTGCAAATCGAAGTTTCTCAAATTGAGATTGATCGTCATCAGAATCAAAGTCACTCATTTAAAATTTAATAAATTCAATACCCCGCACAAATTAGAGTTGGAAAAAATATTAAATAATGTTGTTTATTATCGTTCTTGGCTGAAATGACACATTTTCACAACTTATGACAGCGGCGACATCTGTTAAAATGTCTTATTTAGTAAAGGTGACTCTGCATTTCGGGGAAGATAATTTTTATGTCATTTTATATTGGATTAAGAAAAACTGTAGTTTTAAATGTACATATTTTCTTTCGGGCTTTGAAGCATACAACTCTTAAATTCAGTTCCATACATTGATAATTACGTAAGAAGCTTGCAAACAAGCTCTCCATTTTAGGCTGTCTCAATACTCTCAGTACACATGTCAAATGACAAAAGGCGGTTTTTAACACCTATTAAATATTTGTCTAAACAATAACGATGGAAATTAGTTACAATCAAAAATCGTTGTGCATAATAAGGAATGCCATCATTTTCATGTATATGACTTTCTCGGTTAGTTTTTGATGAAATGAGTTTTGAGGAATTCTCTCGAAGCTTACCTCACTACTGCAATATTGGCTTTTTGTTAGTATATACCATTGCCACAAGAAAAGTAGTCAAATTGCACGATCCCAGTAGCGATTTCTTGGTCCGTTGGTCCATTTGGCGATATAATGTTGAAGTTCTCTTTTCATTGAGTCCTTAGTAAGTAAGTTGTTTCATGTATATCACCCGAATCAATGTCACATATTAACTGTTTATTTTTGGAACAAATAATTTTAATCTATGGGATATGTGGTTCCAATAGGATAAAAGATTTGATTGTTGCATCTTCTCACATTTTAGCAACAATAATTACCTGCCGCCAATGTCATGCGACTTAATGCCAACAGATTTTATCCTTCGGATACATGAAAAGTTATGTCGATGACGTTTGAATATTCCCAACATTCACTAAGTCATCAAAAATTACCAACAAAAACAAGCAAGAAACCCAAAGAAAAGCCAATAGAAAACGGCGTCAGTTGAAAAGGGAAACTGACACAACTTATATAAAAAGCAGAATGAATACAATCGTGCAGGACAAGAAAAGCTTTTTGGTAATTAAAATGATGTGAAAATTCTGCAGCCCTTTTTACTTGAAGAACATCGTTTTAATTTAAAAGGCTTGCTTTATACGATAGTAGTGAGTCCAACTCGTTAATATCACGACATGGATAGACGAAGTATGAGAAATGCATATGTACAATCAAAAAAAGACAGCGACAGATATATTTATAGCGAGTTATTGTTAATTAGAGTCTGATTTGACATGGAAAGTGAAAAAGACGTATTTAATCTTTTCTTCGGTAAAAGTTTCGCGGGATCCTACGTTATGCTTGCAGCATTAACCAGAGAAAGCTGGTGGTCGTATTGACAACAAGCCATTAAAAACACGATAGCTGATATGATGAGTTTCATCGGACCGCCATAACGAAACCACTGGTTTGATAAAGAGTGTCAACTAGCGCATGCAGTGAAACACACAGCAGGCATACTTGTAAAACATGGCATTACAGACAAAGAGAAAAATAGCTAAGTAAAGGTCATGGAAAGATGGAAATGCAGAAATTATATTCGGACGATAACAAAGTCAAGAACACAAAATGTCGAATAGCATGCAAAGATAAGCACCATAGGAGCGTACAACACAGTTGTACAATCGGTACTAAAATATTGCAAGATTAGTTTTAGGAAGTATCAGGTAACTAGACGGCATACTCTGCTAAAACTTTAAGAATGCTTCAGTTAGACTGAGGCTGGGGCCGCAAGTATAGCAGGCAAACGCCAGTTCTGAGAAGTTATAAAATATGCTGTTTCTACGAGTAATGTATGAGAAGTAACTAGTGACAACGGACAATTTATTGTTTCATAGTAACTGCATATGACGATATTAAGCCGGAAAATGAAAAAAGAGCTGTAAATAATGTTTGTTTTTCAAAAATAAAATAAATAATATTTTCAGCAAAGTACTAAAAAATATGTTCAAAGAAAAAAAAAACTATCGTTACATACGCGCTCTGTTTCCGCCCGGGTTCGAACCGGGGACCTTGTGCGTGTGAAGCACACGTGATAACCACTACACTACGGAAACTGTTGAAAACATCTCTCTTCAATCCTCATAAAAATTCTATTCCAATTTTAACTTATAATATGTACTCTGATTAAAAGTGTGTTTGATTAAGAAATCAGATATCGATGAAGTATCCCTTGGAGGCAAACAGTCAACTTTAAGGCAACAACAATTCCATGAAAGCCAATGCTTTGCAGGTTAGCCTGCATACAACAAAAATGTAAAGCCTGTTATCCTATTAGCTTAATAGATTAGAAATAAGCGTCATAAATTATGAAATCGTATACCCCTTTTCACATCTTTTCACAAACTGAGCTTCCGATAAAAAGTTTACAAAACCTCATTGAAGAGTTCACACTGAATGCCATCTAGGTTTTATTTGACTTTTGTATCAGTTGTGCAATTTTTGTGTAAGCAATGATCTTAAATCGATTTTTTTTCTTATATATTTTTTTTGCTCATCTATATTCTGTTGGAAAAAAATTATTATTGTATTTAATATTAAATTATTTATTTGTAAAAGCATATCAAGAACGACATCCATATTTTTTTTTTTTTCAAAATTAGAAGTATTGCAATTTTGTTTTGACAATGGAACACTAAAAAATCCTTCTGATTTTTCTGTCAAATTTTGTACGTGCATTGGTTAAAAGTCAATTTTTTAGTTTGCAATTTCTTTGTTTGGCAAAATAGCAGAACTCAATAAATTATTTATTTCTGCTTCCATCCTCTTTTTCTCTTTATATTTGGTTGCTAATCAATTTGAATATTTAAACAAAAATCTGATTTGACACATAATACTACAAATTTGACTTTTATATTTATAGTGTTAGTACATTCTGACATAAAATCCAGAAGAAAAATTTTCCTTCCCGAGAAAAATAAGAAGAATGACAATAGCACATTTCCAGAGGATTTTTTCGCCAAACTGTTTTCGATGCGGTGTGAAAAGTGTGTTACTTAATGACAGAATAAGGTCATTCAATTCAATGAAAAATTTGCCTCACACTTATAACTTATATTTTTATAAATACAATAAACTTCACAGAACCGTATTTTGTTACCTCTACCTATTTGTTCCACTTAAAGTTGTTCAGTTCAAAGTAAACAGCTCTCACATGGCTGTCACCCGGCCTGTCAACACATGCCGACGAGTTGAACCTAGAAGTTGTGATTATTTAACCCCACTCGCAAAAATCTGTAATTTATCCAAAAGAATTAAACAAAAGTCTAAATGTTTCTTCGTAAAATAATAACTCAACGTCGTCCCGTCGTTTTACGCTCACTCGCCCACCTTGACAAACGCCATATCGCTGTCACAGGTACAAAACTTTCTACCGAAATATCTTTCGATGACGAAAAAGTGAAACAATTCCTCGAAAATATTCGCAAAGAATTCTACGATCTTCGTGCAAACAATGGAGAGTATTCCAGAATCAATAAACTGTCCACCATAGTAAACTCAGTTGAACAGAGAAAGGTCCTTCTGGGGAACATGACTTCTCTGGATGACCTCAAGAATGAAAAAGATGAGGACATGAGGGAATTGATCAAAGAGGAAAATGAAGTAAGTTAAAGTTTAAAGTAAATCTTTTCTCATACCAGTTTTGTTTAGGTATATTCAAATCTTCTTAGCAAAACTGAGCAGGAGCTCTTCCAACAAATGCTTGCATTGGGAGATGACGACAGTTATCCATCTCTTATTCTTGAAGTAAATGCCGGCGCTGGAGGTCAGGAGGCAATGTTATTTGCCGGAGAGTTATACGATATGTATTACAATTTTATTGAATTCAAAGGCTGGGACTTGGAGCTTCTGGAAGAAGATCGGACTGATTTAGGAGGTAAGATCAAATGAAAGTAAATGAAAATTGGTGGATTTACTTTCTGTTTTTTTTTGTTTGTAGGTCTTCGCCATGCTAATTTAGTTGTCCATGGTGAAAATGCTTACGATTTACTTAAGTACGAAGCTGGAGTACATAGAGTCCAACGTATCCCGGCTACGGAAAAGGCTGGAAGGGTTCACACAAGTACTGCATCGGTGGCAATAATCCCCCGTCCAGATGATGTCGACTGCACGATAAACGAGAAAGACCTCCAAATCGAAACGAAGCGCGCCAGTGGAGCAGGCGGACAGCATGTCAACACAACAGATTCGGCCGTGCGAATAGTGCACATTCCAACGGGCATTGCCGTTGAGTCACAAAGCGAGCGATCGCAATTAAAGAACCGACAGATTGCTTTGGCACGCCTGCAAGCAAAAATTCTACAAAAGCAACTAGAAGAAAACGAAAGCAGCAAGAGCGCTACAAGAAAATCCCAAGTTGGCTCACTCAATCGCAACGAAAAAATTCGAACCTATAATTTTGCCCAAGACCGCATCACAGACCACCGAATCCAAAGCGGAACTATACACAACCTCGAGGAATATTTCAAAGGCACCCATCATTTCGAGTCACTTGTTGATCGATTAGCCAGGGAGAGCAGAAAATCAAGGCTCTTGGAGTTGATTTCCAATGTGGAGACCAAGGATTTATTAGAAAATAAAAAGTAAATCAAATTCGCATCAAAATTATTTTGCTACATTGCTCCAATCACCAGCAGACCCAATTTGTGTTAAATGCTTCCTTACTTCCTTCTCCATAATCGCCTGTATTTCTCGACATCCATTTAGGGCCTGCTCAATAACAATCGGCAAGTTATCCAGATGAAAGCGCTGTGACATGTCCATAAAAGCGATTTTGTTCGAACTTGGCAAAGACACTACCGATAAGGTTGGCCCTCCTGAGATCTCTTCAATGTTCGATACATCCGTCAGTGGAATGTTATTCTTACTAAGTGATGCTGTACAAGCACATACATATTCTTTCAAACAAATCCCAGCATCGACTAGCGCAAGTGTGGCTGCATTTACAGACACGGCGTAATTGGCACCATCAGCTTGTAGCACTTCGATAAACACATCGATTTGTGAACGTGGATATAACTCAGTCTTTATTGCAGCTTTCAGTGCCTGCTGTAGGTGAAGTGTGATCTCCTGCGATTTCCTATCTCCACGAGGACGATTCTTTCGTTCTGCTGTCGAAAACGTTGCCATGCTGTATTGACAGTTCACGCTGACTTCTTCATAGTTAGTTTTCTTTGATGACGCCTAAGGAAATATAGTTAGTTAGCAAATGGTATGAACTCATTTTAGGTTCTTACTTGATGTGGTCCATAAACAGCAGCCAAAACTTTTGTGTTCCCCTGTTCGATGTAGGCACTTCCATCTGGTTGAGAGAATACACCAAGTTTACACTTAATTCGCCGTAATTCATTAGGCCTGCGGCCATCTAAGCGCAGACCTTGCTCGCTTAGCAGATTGTACCCAGACATTTCTTGTATATTTTAACAGACTTGGCAAGTTTTTCGCGATTTTCAAAATACTTCAGAAATTCACGCACATTTCTGAAAGACCGATGACAGTTGAATTGTTTTCGCTCTTAATCGCCACAGCGACATCTACTGGGGAATGTTAAATGAGTGCGTTCTACCGAATGCAAAACATTGGAAACTCTACTTTATTCTTTCACATACTTATCTACTATATACAGAATGTTAATTCACGGCTTTTTCGATTGGCCGTCAGAAGCCTTCTTTTTCCACTCCAGAGAGAAAAAAGTTACATAAAACTCTTCCTTTGACAGTTTTCTCACTTTTTCATTTAAGAAGCAAAATTTATCTTTTGGATTTTATGTCAGAATGTACTAACACGTATAAATATAAACGTCAAACGGTACTGTGTGTCAAACTAGATTTTTGTTTTCGAGCAATCGACTGTCATCAAAGTCAAAAGAAGTTTTTAGTGTTCCATTGAAGTCCAAATTGCGCAACTTCTGAAGTGAAACGAATAGAAAACGCCACAAGAAAATATGTATTTGACAGCAATTTTGAGGTTAAGAAGACCACATATTTATACATTAAATTTAAGAAATTTGAATTTATGTTTAAGCCTCTGAATGCTTCCAATGCTAATCACCAAAATTAAGTGAATGCCCACAATCTGTCTCCCTGCACAAACTGATCAGCTGTCAAATATTTATTATTAGTTATAAATGGCGGAGGTTTGTTTTTAACCCACGAAGCCTTTTCATAACTTTTATTTAAAAAGCATCTTCCATGCTTGAATTGTTTCATTTAACAAATTAAAATTGATATTTAATATTTTTACTAGATTCCTAAAGAGCTCAATTCATCAAAAATGTCCCTGACATCAGCTGGTAAGATAATTTTTCCTACTATATGTGCAACACCCACGGAAGTGTTTTTTTTTTATTTATTGTTCAATGAATTATAGGCCAATGGGTAAAGTTCTTCAATGCAGCTGGTGTTCCATCACCTACAGCAGCCACATATGCACATATATTCGTGGAAAATCGAATCCAAATCGACATGTTGATGGATCTTAACAAGGAGTACCTACGAGAGATGGGCATAACTTTGATGGGCGATATAATAGCCATCTTGAGGTAGGTTCGGATACTTATCACTTAAAATTCCAACTAATGATCTTACCCTTTCCATGTGTAGACATTCGAAGAATGTAAGCGAACAAACAGCTCGAGACAGAGTACTTTGCTGCGATCCGCCAGTACCAGTAGCAGCTGTACCAGCAAACCCAATACCCCCACCGAAAACTAAGATATCTTTAAAGGGTGATTATTCTTCGAATACGAATTCGGTCATCCCATTGCCTAAGACTCCGAGAAGGGTTTTACCTGAGCATGAGGGAAAGTACACAGTAAAGTTGCCATCGGGAACAACCGAACGTAGTAAGGAGATCCTAGCCAAAAAAGCAATGCGTACGCCACCATCGATTTACACAATACGACTAGTTATTTATAGTTTTCTCTTCTCTATTTAGTTTACGCCGACAAGGAAGCTGTAAAACCACGCATTTTTGATCGCCTTTCGGGAAACAAACATCTGGACTTTGAAGATCTGACTGAAGCCGATACAGAACCCACTCGACAGCTTGTACGTATTGTTGGCTTGGGTAAATCGTTGACTTCATCCTCGTCGATCTTCTCTCGTCTTGGGGGCAAAACGGAATCTGAATCATCACAACATCTTAAACCAATTCTGAAGAAATCTGCGAAAAATGTAAGACCGATGAATTGTCATTAAATTCTTCCGAACGCCAATTCATCTTTTCCCCTCTATTTATAGCATTCTTCAGGAATAACAAAACCAATTTCGAAAGCAACCACACAGAAAGTTTTACTGGTAAAAAAAGTTCCCTTAAAATCTGATTCAGATTACACAGACGACTCCGACGATGACATGCGAATGGATACAAGCGGAGATAAAATTGTATCCTTCGCCTCAGAAGCGGAAGTCCGAGAAATTGCTCCACGAGTAGTTACTATAGTACCGAAGCTTAAAAATCGAATCAATCCACCAAACCCGGCGAAAGGTCGACTTAGTGGCGGTATGCATGGTAAGTTGAAATGTTGCTTCTATCGCTTCAAATGTTTTTACTGTTTTCTTTTCGCGTCTAGCTGACAGGGTTCACAAGACTCAAAAGATATTAAAACTAAAGCCATCTCCTCCAAAAATGAAAATCAGTCCGTCGAAAGTGCAATCGATTCGAATGAAATCAGATGAGCTACAGAGGAGATCGAATAAGCCGATCCACAGTCGACTTGGAGGGGCAGGAGCATCATCAGCAACAATTACCAAAAATGGGTCGTCGGTCTCAAAGTTGGCAAATCGCATTGGTCGAGTAAGTCTGACGAACGGTGGAGGTGCAGGTGGATTCCGAACATCATATCCAGCCCGAAAGTCAGTGGCGGGATCCAAAAACTCGAGCGTATTTGATCGATTAGGTGTAGCACGTTAGGTCTTGTATTGGAAATATAAATGTATCTTTTGAGACATGTACGAGATGGCAAATAGAGGAGCCTCCTCCAGTCCAGTGTGTATTCGATTATTACCCTTGTGGGCACATAGTAGTAATAAAAAATGATTAATAGTACTGCTTGTTTCTTTTTTTGGTTTGTTTTCCGTTTCCACAAGAATTTTTTTTTTTTGTGGTTGTGAGGTCTTATTTACAAACACGTGCTTATCAGCTTGCAAGTTGGTTATACTTGCTCTGCCACTAGGTAGAGTTAGTTACCAGGCAAGAACAACACTTTATATATAAAAATAAAATATTTATAGAATTGCAACATTGAATCATCTAGTGTTTTGATTACTATACATTTTAAGGGAGCAAAGGGCTCAACAATTAATAATTTGGATCGAGCTTAACAGTCTTTGCAACTGCAGAAACTATATGGCTGCATTATCAAAACAAGCGGTATTTAGGTATTTAGTATAATTCTTAATAGAATTAGAAGATCTGCTGAGCACCATTGGAGACATATCTATCGGAACTTGTGTATGTACATACATACATATTTGCTTGCACACGCAAAAAAAATGTAATTAATTAAAAGAACAGAAATACGCGCAGCAATACAAATAAATCTTACTATCAACGGTTGTCTACAAGAAAGAACGTCGAAAAAAGAATTTTGAAATTCTGAGACATCTCAATAGCCAAATTATGCGGATTACAATAAATCTTTGTGTTTTTCTGACTCACTTGTCCTAGCTACAATTCGTTAAAATGGGCATGCATTGTAACTGCATACTGATGAAAAAGCAATATAGACCAAATTAATAAAAACATTGACCAATCAGTATCCTCGCGACCGAGAAGGACCTTCTTGGAAAGAGAAAATAACACTTCTTAATCCTTAATTTTGTAATTTGAACGCGAAGAAGATCCAATCATGAATCACTATGCTTCCAAATGCATAGTACCAATGGGCTTCATTCAGGGAAATTAAATAAATTGATAGGGCTGAAAGTTTGGCGTAGAAGACGGTTTTCCCCATTAATTGGATCGTCCTCTTATTATTTTGTGAACAGATGAATGCCGTTTTCACACTACGAATGGCGAAAGAAAAAGTGAGAGGGTGTATGACATACAGAAGTGGGGGGTACGTAACAAAAGATTTATTGCTATTTTCGAAATAAAGTAAAACCTTTCGCGACAGTGTGCTTGATTTACAATGGATCATATAAAATCGCTGTAGGCACCTATAGATATCCAATAGCTCTATCGTATGGGTCTAATATATGCATGTATGTAGGTTAATGAGTGGTTTGAAATTGTAGTCCTCATTTTTTCTCTATGGAATTTTGCATACAGCTATCCACGCTGCTGGAACATTGCTTGTTTGAAAATTTTTAGTTAGATTCCGGAAATGGAAATAAGTAGTGGGTTGTAAAGGTTGTTTCAAAATTCACGCAAGATTTGAATTTTGTGCCAAGTGTTGCTATCGATAAAAAAAAGACAGGGTGACAGCTGACTGTTCAGGTTTATTAAAAATGGAGCGCTATAGGAAAGCACAACGGATTTTCATTGTTGAGTAATATTTTTAAACTACAGAATAGTCTTCTTCATCAGCTGTGAAAAGATTAATTCAAAAATTCGGGGAGACTGCTGGATCAATTAGTGATCTTAAATACTCTGGCCGTCCTTCAACAAGTCGTTCAACACAAAATCTCGAAGCAGTTCGCGAGAGTGTTGGTGGGAGCCCAGGTACACCAATTCGCCCTTTACAGCGTATTCTCACGAAAGACTTGTATCTTCATGCATACAAAGTGCAATTGACTCAAGAACTTAGGCCTACTGACTACGTACAGCGAAGAGGATTCGCTGAATAGATTATGTACACTGGTCAACACTAGTCATGGCACACGAAATCTGATAGCTAATACTGTTTTAGCCACGTACCCTCATTAAGAAATTGCAGTAGTTTTGTTTCGATTAGCCTCAGATTTTTTGTGATGTATTGATAAGCATAATCTGTACTACGGGGATAAACCCAGTAACGGTCACGAATAAATAGCCATAAAATTAATTTGTTTTACTGCATAACGGAATGTACTTCCTTCTGTACCTCTGGCCCATGCTGCTAATATGAAAGAAACCTATGAAAACACGAGGTTGTTACTTGAAAAAATCAAATATATAGTACATAGTACATATTCTTTCAAAATCTGTGGGAATTTGAAAGTTGTTGCCCTCTTACTTGGCCTTTAGCTGGGTTATACCATATTCTGCTGCTTTCTCTGTGAATGGGATAGTCGGGACAAGAAAAAAACATTATCATGAAAGAGTATGGCCTAAGCGAGCATCTTTAACCCCTGGACAGAAAAATGCGAAATATTTACCTCTTGTAGAGCCGTCTGAAGTACTTCTTCCACTATTTCATATTAAATTAGGCCTTATTAAAAATTTTGTTAAGGCGATGAATCGCAATGGAAGCAGATATTTATATTTAAAATAAAAATTTCCTAGAATAAGTGATGCGAAGATAAAAGAAGGTATTTTCGTTGGACCTCAAATCAAGGAGTTAATAAAAGATCCAGTGTCTGAAGAAAAAATGAATGATCTGGAAAAACAAGCGATATCTTTTAAGGCAGTTGTTTCAAGTTTTCTAGGTAACCATAGGAGTGACAACTACAGAGAGTGTGTTAGCGAGCTGTTATTGGCTTATCAAATATTAGGTTGCAACATGTCACTCAAGATTCAATTTCTAGACTCACACCTAGATTTTTTTCCCTGAGAATTTAGGAGCTGTGAGCGATGAGCACGGAGAAAGGTTCCATCAGGACATTTTGCAGATGGAAAAGCGCTATAAGAGCAAATGGAACCCAAGGATGTTGCCCGATTACTGCTGGACGATGAAAAGGGACCAACCAGAAGCTAAATATGCCAGTAAATCTTAAATTGGAAATTCATAATAGAATTTTTTTGTATCAATAAATAAAATTCTTGGCCAATAGATTTTTTTTAATTACTTATTTTCACTAACAGTCGCCCATCAAAGTAAAAAATATAAGTGAAGTCCGTGTGTCACGGCAAAGTTCAAATTTTGTTTCCCAGTGTTATGGAACAACAACAAGTTGGTGAGGATTTTTCAAAGAAAACCATTTTCAGCGATGATTCTCATTTGCATCTTGATGGCTTTGTTAATTGTCAAAATTGTCAAGGTTGGAGTTCAGAAAATCCACGACTGATTGTTGAGAAACAAATGCATCCACTACATGTCATTGTTTGTTGCGGATTTTAGGCTGTAAGCATCATGGGACCATTCTTCTTTGAAAATGCGGTTGGTCAGCTAATAACAGTTAAAGATGCTCGTCTTCGCGACATGATAATCCATTTTTTTTCTGCCTAAGTTGCAAGATATGGATGGGGACGACATGCGTTTTAAGAAGCAATTCAATTACTGCATGAGCTATTTCCTGGTTGTGTAGTTTCCCGTTTTGGTGATCAGGAATCGGCCTTGAAGGGGCAAATTGAATGCTGTATCAACGTATGAAGTCCATCTAAGAATAGAACAAGCTTATATTTTGGCAGAGTCCAAACTCTTCCTCAATAATCCCCAAGCCTTAAATGCGATAGCTCTAGTATTTTTATTTATTTTGTACAGATATACCCTAAAATATTATTATAATAATTGGTATTGCTTCAATTAACAGGTAGCGTAATTTTTCCAGTAGCACCTCTTTTTCCCTAGTTTCATTAAAAAAAGAAAAATCTTTTTAACAGGAAATATTTGCTGAGATTTAACAATTAGTATAAGCTACCTTAAATCCATATTGTTGAAAGATAATGAAGGGCAATTGCATGTCCAAGAACATTTTGATTTTATTTGACCTGCTTCAAACTAAAGGAAATAATACTCGTATATTGAATGCAGTAAAGAAAGGATGCGCAAGTAAATTAACCTATAATACTCGTAATGTACGCATTGCCTGGGAATACACAGGCAACACAAACAATTTAATCCATCTGGCGACAAAAGTATTCTGATCATAGGTGATCTATTTCAACTCACCTTAAACTAAAAATTACTTTTCTGACATTAAATCTACCAACAAAAAGAATTGAGAAGTCATAAAGTTATTTGCGTAATGACATGCCTTTAGTCAAGGCAGACACAACAATTTATGTTATACGAGTATGTATGTCCACGAGGACGAAAACATTAATTTCGCAAGTCAGCCGGTGTGATGACAATTGTTTAACAATTAAGGCATATGGAGTTATAATAGTTCTTTTCCAATATAGTCATTGCATACGAAAAAAAAAACTGTTTTGACCATGTCCTTTGAGTTAATCATTCCCACTGTAACACTTGAGAAACTAGAACTAGATTTTAATGAAATTACGTGATTTTAATTTTTTTTCAAAAATGAATGTCTTGCTGTAAAAACCGCAAGCATTATGGGAAAGTGCGCTATTACGAGTAGGTACATGCACCAAGGGTAGAACAACTTCAACGTCCCAGAGTGATAATATACTTTAAGCTGAGAGTGTTTTCTTTGAATGTTGGCATCCTAGAAACTTTGCGAGGAAACCTATAACTAAAATCTACTAGCCATTGTTTTGCATTTTTTTTTTATAAAAACCATCGTTTTCTATACAAAACAAGGCATGCTTATCACTAGACGAGTCTGTCGGACAGCCTGCATAATGTAGTAAAAGACAACTTGAAAAACTACAAGTCACTCCACCGCAGAAAAAATATCGCAACAGCACCAACGCACACACCTCAAATCTACAGAAGGACATGCATATGTATTATAGGTATCAATATATAGGTAAAAACTGAATGAAAAAATTACTTACTTTCCTACTTAGGGCTATCATCCTGCGTCTATCTTAGCCTCAGAAAATAGAGCTCAACAGTCAGCCCGGTCTTTGGCCAACCTGCGTTGGGCGTTGAGGGTTGATTGAGATCCCTTTCCACCTAAAACGACACTTCCTTTTACTGACTTGCTCTCCCGATTTGGAATTGAAAAACCCTTCGGAGCAAAAGTTTAAGTATCTTAGCCATCTCAGGCGATTAATGCAGACTTTTCTGAACAGTTTTATGTCCCTGTACTTCTTAGAGTTATGTGCCAAATGTCCTACTGCAATGTCCGTCAATACAAACCGCACTAATGATCGTTTAGAAACAATAAGGACATACATATTTATCCGTCTTAAGAAACTTGCATGGTTGCAGGGATGAGGGTTTAATAATGGAGAGAATCCTTAATGTTCCGGAAAGGGCTGATATATATATTTGGCAGGTGTAACTATTCGATTAATTGTGGATGAAATGTTACTATCAGAATAAATAATTGAGGCAATATAGAAAAAATCCCATACAACATGAAAGTTGTAGGTGTCTATTACACGTTCTGTTGATGTTGTGTGCCCTTCTTGTTGACATAATACACCTGCGTTTCCTCCTATTCAAAACTTTGCCCCTTTTGTTGCAAGTCGCCAAGTGACAAGCCACTTTGACTCCGAAATTGATGACAATATCATCAGCGTATGTTAAGGTTGCACAGACTTTTGGAAAATTGTGTCCCTGGTGTTGGTTCACAAGGATTGCACAATTTTTTATAGTATTATAATATATTGTAAAAATTACTCGTACATGACAGTGCATTCCCTTGTTGAAATCCTTTTTCAGCATCAACGATATCAATGAGATTGCTTCCGACCTTTGTGGAGCAACAAAAGTTCTCTATTTTCAAGTACTTGGCTTTAAAATTGGTGAATAGATAATGAATTTGATTTAGGTGAACATTTCGTCAGTTATGGGCTTATCGTGTTTTATAATCAGGTTGATTAGACCATTGACAAATGCTTTCATAAGCAGTGTAGAAAAAGAAAATTTCAGCGAAAAATTTATCATTTTCACCAAGAAAAATAAGAGCAAACAATTTTTGGTACAGCGAAGATGCGAAATGAAGACTTAGCACAGGCAGGTACATAAGCCCGAACATATTGGAGAAATATATAACTGGGGTAAAATTAAGGGCGTCTTTACATTTTTTAAGCTTTCAGACTGCTTAACCTGATGAGTTAGCAAGGAAGTCTGCAATTCGTTATTCGTTCCTAAGCCGAACAACTCGCTTGTGGAATGCCCTGCCGAGCTCTCTATTTCCTAGTCATTATAATATTCAGACATATAAAACCAACGTACATCAGAACCTATCCTTCTTTCCTTCCCTAAATTTCCGTCGCCCGCGCTGTGTGCAAAAATTTTAAAGGTACCTAAACTAGTTTATAACAAAAAAAAAAATACAGAATTTAATTTAATTATTATTTGGTTCTCCAGTCATCCAAAATCTTTCTTTTTACTGTAGTGCATTTTTACCCATGACTGATTTTGTCATATGGATTTTGAGGGTATACAAGATCGATACCGAAACGGTTTCTAAAACTCGAACTGCTAGGACAAGGTATGTATGTCTGGGTCGCAATTACTTAGATATCTTCTTGCACATACGTTTATAATCAAGAAATACTGTATTGACCGCTTCTAATTCGGAACAAATGTGTGCCAGATGTAGTGTTGAAGGATGTTTCCAAAGTGTGGTTACAGTGCAACCTCGCCTAACCTTCCTACATGTTTATGAAGAACGATGAATATAATCGCTCAGTGATGACACTGATATTCTACTCATTTCTCGCAACCACAATGGAAGGGTGTTCTCTTTGCTAGTAATGACAGGTTGCATTTGTTGCTTATCCACCATACCATCTACGGTCATACGGGTTACCACTACACGTAGTACATTCGTATACATATACGCGCCTACTCTTACAATTTTAGCCATCACCAGCACTATGGTAGGTAATGTTTTTACCCCGATCTACTAGTCACTAATTTACCACTTATAACGCGTTTCTGTATTTGTTACTGAGTATTTATTTAGCCAACCCAAATGTTGGTATTGCGAATAACAAATGGCAAAGGCTGCTTGTCTCTCGTGATGGGGTAATTTTGCAACCCAATAAGTCAATAAACCTGCATACGGTACACAAAAAATGGAAACAAATGAAACTGGAACTGGATCGCCTTGATTCATAGATTACTGCCCTCGTTGATGTTTGGCCGATCAAAGTTTTCTTCTTTTTTTTCTTTCGTTTTTCATTTCCAAGTCATTGGACCGAATAAACTTTAAAGAGTCAGCCTTTTGCCGGTTTGTCTACATCGTATCTATCTATCTATCTATCTGTCTATGATCTTGTGCATTTACTTCTTCAGTTAAACGCCAGTTAATGTAAGCTTGAACAACTCATAATTGATCTCTATTGCATAATTCTAATCTGCAATACTTTGTAAATGTTGAACTATAACCGTGTCCGACAATTGAGCGTCTTGACTGCAATTGCTAGTCATTCTTTAAGTTTTCTCTTTTCTTCATGGGAAGTACTGATTACTTAATCATGGATTGAGGAAGAGTATACCATATTGTGGTTTGGTTTGATTTGCGGCACAGGTGACTATTGATCCCGATCGAAATTTTGGCAATTGATAAAGTAGAAATTTATCTTAGATTGAGAGAACACTTCCAAGGGATATGTGACATCGTCTTGCAAGCATCGGAATATTGATATTTCAATAAGGTACCCTTTGATATAAAAAAAGGGCGTGTTCGCGCTTTAAATGAACGCTTACAAATTTACAAATGTACGGTACTATGGTATTACCAGACACCTAGTCCCTGCCTTTTAACTCCTACATTCACTTCCACTAAAAGCTTGTACATGTAGTTGAATATAGAAATACAAGAATTCGGAGTAATAATCTTGACCTGGTAGTACTATCAGGACCTGGCCATTGAGATAACAAACAGATATTGTAAGCTCCAGCAAATTATGAATGCTATCATTTCAGTTTCGGACACTGCTACGCTTCAAGGACATCTGCGAAAATCCCAACATAGACTCAGATCACCACCAGAGACGGGAAGAACATCGGCTTCTCCAGAAGAAGAAAAAAGAAGATATTGACAGGTTGTACTCTAATAATAACGGCCGGAAGTCTTACTGAACGAAGTAAGAATAGCAATATCTAAGCTAAAATCCGACAAATCAGATGGACCTAAGGCCTTACTGGCCGAAGTATTCACTACTGCTGGAAATGGCTTTATGGAGAGCATGCAAAAACTCATTTCTCAGATCTGGTCAGAAGAGTGTATGTCTAATGAATGAGATCTCAGCACTGTACTCCTCAACATTGGATACAAGATCTTATTTGCCATATTGTGTGAACGTAACACCTTTTGCCAACAGCGTGATTGATGGGACAATGCGATTCCAGACCAAAAAAGTCCACAATCTTCACACTCCGGCAGATCCTGGAAAAAACTCAAGAAGTATCAAAATCGATACCCATCATCTTTCATCGATTTCAAGGCATTTATAGAGACGAGCTACTCGTATTTAGAGCTATGTCCCGTCTGAGTGAAATAGAAGAGAATGTGCGCATAGAAATCGACCTGTCTGAATATAATAACTACGATGGTTGATGTTCGAATCCACTCTGGATGGTCCGGAACAGGAAGCTCTTGAAATCTGAGGAAACGAAGAAAATAGCACAGAGAAGATCGCTCATATTTTTTACATTGGGATTGTTTGGTTTTTTTTTTTTTTTAAAGAACTTAACCCTCAACTGGGTATGACTACACTTAAATTGCCTGAGCACGTGTTAACTTTTTTAGGAAAATGGGACATAGAGAGAAAGCAAGATTTTTGGGCTGAGTGGTCATTTCGCTCCATGGGTGGCATCCAACATTTAATGGGGAGGCTAAATTATGAGCGCAATTGGAGTTGTTGTTGCATTCTAGGCAACCACTCATCTTATGTGATTTTGGTTGCCTGAAAAAAGAATGTCTTTCGGGCGTGGCTGGTATTGAACCCCGAACCATCCGATTAGGAAGCCAATACACTACTACTAGAGCCACGGCCACCCACATGTTTTCCATGCACCTAAGACCCCATATTACATAGACATGCTAATATATAATTAGCGCTATGTATAGGGCCCAGGGCCGCTGTATAGTAGATTTTTATTGTTAAGAAGAATTTTGTTCTTGCTCTTCGGATTAAAATTGATCTCTACATATAGTTTAGTTTAGTCAAATACTCGTAGCGTCTTTATAAAGAATTTGTAAAGCGACAAGTTATCCAGAAAATATCATCAGGATATTTCTCAAAAAGGATTTTGAGTTGTATGTTAATATAATAACGTCCCTTAGCAGGAAAGACTGCAGGTTGCTTACTGACCTATTGACGGGGCACTACACTTTTGATAAGCACTTAAATGTGTTGAGCATAAGTGATACAAAATCCTGGGACAACTGCTGTGCAAATGATCACGACACCGCGGAGCACTACCTCTGTGAATGTCTGGCGTTGACGTGGTGGGTACTGGTATTGTAGGCCCTTTATCGCTGAAACGCTTACTCATCTTTCTTCGAAGGACTGAAAGATTCCATTAAAAGGAACTTACAAGGAGTAAGTCTAGTTCTTTGGCTGAGCGCTCTGTTCCGACAGGAAAAAAAATATATACATATATGTAACAACATGATAATATGAATGGCATTGCAATCTATTATATGACGTTTGTCAGTGGTGTTATTTGCTGTTATTACATCAACCCTTACATAAGAAAGAATGAAAAACAGTACATTTTCGAAACAGTCATTTAATCCACAACAAATAGGCAATTCAGATTTTGCTCACACAACTTTTAAGGCGCAAATCGTTAACGAAAATATTATTGCAAATAACAACTTTCTACTGATTTTCTTATTCTTCTGTGTTATCTTCTTATACCGTGAAGTTTCAATTAAGATATTTCTATCTTCGAGAATGATCATGTTTATACAAAGGAACCTTATCTGTTCACAAGCAAATTTATGGCCTAGTAATGAGTCATTTATCACGTGTCGTTGAAAAACAACTTCAAAAACACACATTAGTCCTTTCGCTTACACCTTCTCAGTATTTTGGATGGAGCAAGCCCAAAAAAGAGATGGACATAATAGGTTCTTAATTGAGTATTTTTCTGTAAAAGATATTTGTTATGTAGTGGCAGCAATGGAGTGCAAAGATCCCTTGTCTGCAACAAGAAATCCTCTGCAATAGATAGATTTCGAAGATGTATAAATTTCCAAGGATTTTCTTAATAAAAACTAATCCTACAGCAGACACGACGGCTTTCATTACGCTACTGTTACTCATAAAATAAAACTAAAATTAAACATGTCTGAAGACATAATACAACAGTATCGCCACAAGAAATTCGATCAGCGGAAACGAAGTCGTGAAGACGATTCTTATTCATCGAATTCGCCTTTGGCCGATTCGTTAATTGACAACAACAAGTGCCGTATAGATTTAAATCCATCAAAACGGATCCGACCGAATGGAAATACGGATACTCCAATATCGGTAGCAAAACAAAATCTTGCAATTGAAAAAGTTACTCCAGAAAAACCACGAAATGATTTCGTTTATCATGACTCATCTGCACCTTCGACTGACTCCTCAATTGAGTATATTCATTGGAAGACTCTTGAAAACTCACCAAAAGAAAGACGCTCTGAGCAAAACGAAGCCATTCTCTCACCAAAACCACCTACAGAACTCGAATTCCGTGCAAGTTTGGCCCTCATCAATTTGTTTGAAGATGTCAGAATTTCAACATCAACTCCACACAAACCACATCCCAAGTTTACTTCTGATAACATCCCACGTATCAAGACAGAAATAATCGACCTTACTGTAACCAATCCCAAAACCCCAACTATAAAGCGGAGACGGACTACGATCAAATCCGAACAAGAATCTTTCTCGGAAACCGACACCTCAGTTGATATCAAAGAACAACTAATCGAGATCAATGCTGCTTTGCCAGAGATCTCCAGGGAAGCTTATGAACAGATTGTTAAATTTCGCAGCAACATGGTTCGCAAGTTTCCAAAAAAGGACCGTAGTCCAAAGGAGCAAGAACGACGAGATAAAAACACAGACGCTTGTCGCAGAAGCCGACGAATTAAGAAAATCGCGGAGCACGCCGTGGAGGAGGAATATAAGGGACGCTTGGACATCCATCACCAACTTTCAGAAGATGTAGTCAAAGGATCAAAATATATCAAAGTATTGATGAATTTGACTAACGAATCTACCAACGACATTATAGTCGTAGACTGAGTTGCCCTTATAATTTTAAACAACATTTTTCTAATTTCTTTTGAATTTTTGTGTAAATAATTTAATTTAAATAAAATATTGTACATTTAATTTGTCAGTTTTCGATTGACGACGTGTACAAACAAACTTCAATTCACCAGCTGAAAACATCGTTCAATATCAGTTGATTAGATTTAGCACCGTAATGAAAAGGGTATTTAAAAACAAAAGGCACTTAGATTTAGGAATACGAGTATATATAAACTGGTACGTATATGTTATTATGTAAGTGCATGAGATTGAGAAGATTTCAAAATTTAGTGATAATAAAGGAAGCTGACGTACCCAAAACCTATCAGACTATATTGTACTATATAGATAAATTGACATTGCAATGAGCGGCGCATCATAGTTATACTGGAATACTGGAATAATTCCGATATCTCAAGATTTATTAAGGTACTCGTTGAAAGGTACCATGCATGCCAGACATAGTAGATTGGTAGATCGACGGATTCCTTGTGATGAAAAATCACCATTGAATTATATCAACCTCATTATGCCCTTTCTTGATTTAATTATCGGGGAGCCGAGTGTTGAGCGTACAGTGATTTACCGCCTGGCCACGTGCTGAAGTCCATGAAAGGCACTTCCTCCATGTTGGTGATTGTTTGTTTCTTCAATCATTGCGTTCACGAATTCTGATACAGAATCTCTTGTCAAAGGGGAGCCTTTGAGTAATGTTAACAGTTTTTGGTGAGTTTGCTTTAATCTCTCAAAGCAAGATATGGAGGCTGGGCGCAGGCTATAGTTGACTGACTCTGCTGCAGTCTTACAAACGATTTGGGAAGCAAAAGCTCTTAAGTATATAAATAAATCCAAGGGAATGACACTGGTATTCAATACTGTTATTGCAATTGTTTTTAACAGTAGATCATGCAGTCCTGAGAGCTAATAGTGCTCTACGGCCGTTTGTCAGGATATGTTAAGCCAATGTACTTAGCCGGTTGCTTAATATTGTTTTTCCAGTTCAATTTGGATTCTGAAATCATGCCTAGAAATCGTGTTGACCTAGATGGTCTAAGGTCAGTTTCCCACACTGTAGAGATTTGAATGTGGGCATCTCGTTGTGTTCGACAAATGACAGACCTTTACAAAGCAGCGAGTGTTTGCCACCATCATTCTGCATAATTTGACGAGACTAGCAAGGATGCCAAAACAAAGACATGAATCTGCAAAACTGGTTCACATAAATAGGTGCTATCACATGCAGCTTTGGAACCAATCAAAAAGTGCAGCTTATCAATCTGGCTTTCTTGGTTTTCCTCTAAGGTCGCTTGTATAAATATTTGGCCAATTGTCGTATTGCCTGGCCTAAAATCGCCCTAATAAGGTCTAGCCGTGTGGTTGACAAATGGTTTTAAACAGAAAAGATCTTCTACACGATGTTAGGGAGCCGAATGTCTCTATAAATACCGTAGAGTATTTAGTGTTGATCGGACAAAGGATGGTGAGGTTGTATTTATCAAGCGTACTTCTTTCGTACCAAATCTTGGAAATGAGCTCGCTTAACATATCTTCTCTATCATAAACAGTTTAGCAAGTATGCCATTCTGTCCGGCAGCCATGCTATACTTGAGCCTAGATTTAGCTCTCTTTACTCTACATAATCTGGTCGGGTGGACGGAAATCTTGTTTTTCATCGCCCAAGTTGAATGGTTTTTTCTACCTGGCAGCAGAGTTCAAGTCATCATCGCCATTTGACAGTCTGCAGAAGTGGTTTTCCCTTATCCTCAGCATCAACTGTGACTCTATCATTTAAGTTGGCTGGACACAATCTATTTAACTTTTTAGTGAAACTTTAGAATGCTGTTCCTTTGTTCGAGCAGTATCCTTATACATTTCCTCCACAACGCTTCTCCTAATTTAAAGCTTACGTAAAGCGTGCCAGCCGCTCTCGATCTTTTATGCAGCCCCGCTTTGTAGGTTAGTTGTGCTTAATTTCCCTGCCTGAATACTTCACCAAACCAGAGGTTTAATCGGAGAGTCGAACTTTTTGGTATCAATGCCATTAATTTCCACGATTAATAAGGGTTGTAGAGGCTTTGAGAGAGGTGAACGGATACGGGATTGACAAGATTCTGGCGATTTGTTGCGATTGCAGTCGTTCGAGGTTAAATCTTCTTATAGTATTTCTCCGTCCTGTGTAGTTCCTCTGCACACCGGAGTTTGCATTTCATAAAGTCAAATTATCCTGCGCGATTGATGGCAATTCAGCGACTGAGACTTATGTAAGGCATGCATACGGAACATCTCCACGCTATGAGTAATCAGTATCCATAGGTACTGACTAATAATAATGCAAGTACGTGAATATGCTTTAAACTAAAAAGTTCCGCGTAGAAAAGTTAAAGCCTCTAAAAACTTTGCAGATCACGTTCCATTTGAATTTCCATCAGTCCTAACATCGAAATCTGAAGACTTTTGGCAGAAATCGTGGTATTCTGAAATGAAACCCAAGGATAAAAAGGACCCACTGGGGTAGAGAAAGCTACGTAGTAGACTAATATCATTCTAAGGGAATAAAATAAATATTGCAGCAATAATGAGAATTGTTATACTTAAATTTATGTCTAATAAAACTGTGAACAACCATCTATTATTATGTAAAGAGCATTATATATTTTATTTAAAAAAAAAAACTTGCTCAGTACAGAGTGCCTGAACTGCAGCACCAGTCTACTTCATTCCTCTATTGTTGCCCACATTCTTAAGTAAAAGCAACACTTCCTATACTTAACCCCGAAAACATATATGAGGTGCATAGGCATGTAGTTTTTAAAATATGATAAAAATTTGTTGGTTGTTTCAAAAGAAAAAAACACAGAGTATGATAAACTTTGCAGGCCTTGTAGAGATCCTTACCATGTAGAAAAATCTTTTAAACTATCGGGTTATCATTGTACTATATTATAACTTAATATATATAAATATTTGATTGAATACCGTAACCAGCATACTATCATCTGAGTTAAAAATTATAAAGCTGTAAGGCGCATGTTTAAATTGAATTAGAGATGTGTCAAGATTCCTATTTAGTTTCTGATTAATATATGCACATAGATTAGCGTACGATTTTTTAAGATTTGCATTTTATAATCGCTTAGAATGTAAAACATCAAGCTGTCGTCTTCTTGAAAGGTAAATTATCTGGGCCCGTTGCACGTGTTCACGTGGTTCACGCATTCATTAAGCATTGCAAATCAGTAGATCAGTTGATCATTAATAATATGCATTATCTTATGTTCAGTGATAGTTTCTTGTTCATTAATGCATTGAGTTCAATTGTTTTCAATGGATAACGTTAAGTGCAACAGTTGGTTTTTAAATGCGCATACTATGCCTGCTATGCACAATACCTTGATTCGAATCGTCCTTTAATTGATTAGTACCAGTATCAAAAGCAATTACAATTTGATTGTTTTTAACACCGAAAATGTGAATTTAGAATTTTGATAGTATTATTATGGTCTCGTAGTACTTTTCTTCTTATAACAAAAGTAAAATTCGCACTACTCTGACTTTTATGTTCTTAGTTACATATAAATGTATGTACATTTATTCGAAGCTAATTAAAATGGAAAACGCTGTCCTTACTTATACTAAAGTTGTTTAATTTACTGCGTCATACGGTTAAATTATTTTTCAATTCCGACAGCTCTAGCTTTACTTGTCATCGTTGAGTTTAACAAGTTGTAATCAGTGCTCATTGCGGTATATCAACCAGAAGCGAATATTTAAATGCTATTGTAAATTGATCTAGTATCACAATTACTAGGTACAACTTATAATTAATCCATTTTCATAGGAGATGATATATTTTATATTTATTTTCGTAGCATTTTTAACGTTTACGTAAAATTTAGTACATTACGTACTTAATGAAAGTGCTTCCTATCTTGAGATTTAAATAAAACAAAGTGTGTATGAGATATCATCGACATTTTTTATTCGTTTTAAAGGCCTATCGATGCTATTATGTATGGAATTTAGCATCGTTCAAATGTCCGCAGCGGCTTCTCTGGGTGATGCTGGCGCATAAATCAGGCTGAATTTGACCGATGACATGGGTTATATTGGCTTTGAGGGCCGCTGTGGTTTGTCGCTTATTCGCATAGACCTGCGACTTCAGAAAACCGCACAAGAAAAATTCTAACGGGGTCAAATTGCACAATCTCGGTGGCCAGTTCACATCACCTCCACGTGAGATGACCATGCCCTGGAATCGCTCGTGCAGAATTTCCAATGTGCGTGAGCTGTTTCCTATTGAAACCACATGCTGTTGGTGTCCATATCATCCAATTCAGGCCAAAAGAAGTTGTAATCATCTACCTAGAGGGCTCGTCGTTGACGATGATGGCCTGGCCAACGTCGTTCTCAAGGAACTATGGACCGATGAAGATGCCAGCCCAAAATCCACACCAAACAATGAATTTTTCGGGATGCATTGGAAGCTCTTGGATCTCATGTGGATTGGTATCATCCCAAATTCGACAATTTTGTTTGTTGACGTCCCATCCATCCAGGAATGGGCCTTATCGATGAAGATGATTTTTCGGTGAAAATTCGGGTTAGTTTCCAACTGCTCCAGAGCCCATTCAGTGAACACAAATCGTTGTCTATGGTCGTTTACCTTCAACTCCTGGGTCAGTTGAATTTTGCACAGGTGTATACCGAAGTCATGACACAAAATTCGTCAAGTTGTGGTCTGCGAAAGGCCGAGTTCTTGTGACGACTGCCTCGTCAATGTACGAGTGTTGGTTTATCGCTTACTAAACCAGAGGACTCAAATTTATCCACCACACTGCGAATAGTCCTCTCAGTAGGATGATTATGGCGACTGTAAAATTGGCGAAGCGTGCGAAACGTTGCCGGAACAGTACACCCATTTTAATAAAACAATTTTATCATTTGCACTTATTGTTGAACGCTATGTACGTCCATGGTGATTTGACAAAACGGACTGAATAAATGACAGCCAATTTGACAGATGTAGCTTCAACAATATGGCCGCTATCAAGTGTCAAGGTTCATAAGTCCCTATTGGAAGACTTGTATTCAGTCTAATATGACGCTGTATGCCACAGTATAGGGCACTACTGCACATGTGTTAACAGGGGAAAAAGCTATAAGTTTCCAGACGCAACATATCATTGATCATTCGATTCATATACATAAGAAGAAAGCCCCGAAACCGTCCCAAATACATAGTAGCATGTTGTGGAAATTTTCACAATTTGATAGTTGGTAAAATAGCAGAGTATTCAAAATGATACCTTTTATTCGAAAACCTTGTATATATCAATGAGCAAGGAAAAAGCCGAACAAACTTTGGGTTTCCAACTACTTCGAGAAAATAGCATGTAGCTAAGTTCAAAAATGAGCGCAAAAGAGTCGTTCCTCAAGATACATATGTATAAAAAGGTACACCAAAAATCGTGCTATTGCTTAACTTCTCGCAGCTGGCTTTGGGCTGGAATACGAACATTTTGTGATTTAAATGAAGTATTTTGTATGTGTGGTTATGTGTGGAAAAGCTTTTGGAAAATGAAGTATCTAAATCAGAACCACCATGAATTCAGATAACTATGTGGCGGATTAGAAGTCCGAAAACATCGGATTGTATCGGCGCACAAACACCAGAACACAAACCACAAACAAAGGAAGACATGGAACTTCGGTTCCATTTCACTAAGATCGAAATGCAATGACGAACTCTAGAAAAAGTTAAAGGCTAAGACAATCGACTTGCAACTTCATCAGTAAAGTTATCTATAAATTCGAATTTAGTAATGAGAAAAAATCGATCTTCACCCAAAATCGTAGCTAGACCAGTATTGAGGACTACATCAAAGACGTAGTTGCGGTCCGATTATACTGCTACATCGCACAATAAAAATGATGGAAAAATTAGTCATAGATGCAGACAGCTCCTCATCCTGCCAAAAAGTGCTCCACAGAATCTGTATTTACCCCAATTATCGTCGTATATGGGTATGAGTTTTGATAAACGATAAAATATTTAACGCCGCCCCTTATGGTACATAAATTTACCACTTCTACTAGTGCGCTAGTTGCGTTTTGGCCTTGGTCTTACTTTAACAAGTACACTCACTATCAGTAAATAACCTCATTCCTTTGTAATTTCTTTTGTGAATGACGTTTTTATTTACAATTCTATCATATTTACACAACTTAAAGCAACCATCATATACAGGTGCACATACTCGTATAATAGTACACTAAGTTCAAACACTGTAGTCGTAACTGATGAAAGTGTTACTTGCCTTTAAGTCAAAATGACCTTTTGGTCCCTCAACTGACCTACATAGTGAAGCAAAAACTTAATTTATCTCTTACACATTTTTCCATGAAGGAATTTTTTTCTTAATGTCTTTTGATAAAAAAAAAAGAGTTAGTTTCTCTAAAGAAAAGTGTTTCCACCGACTCATACAACTAACTGATCAGATGCCGGTAAATGACTTACTCACCTCCACCCATTAAACATTAACCAATCTAACAGGTTTCTCTGTGACGAAGGAAAATTGAAAATGTATTCAGCACATTAGAGATTTATTTGTGTTATCTGTATGGCTTAGTGTACTTCTAATATGTAGGAATAGAAGTATCGTAGTAACTTAAAAAAAACAAAAATACAACTAGAAAAGGGCTGAGGTTATTGATATTTATTTTAAAGAGTTGGTGGATTATGACCTTGACAGTACCTGTTATTTTTCGATTAATTACTGCGTGTTTATGTAAATTTTGTAATTAATAAAAAATATATTGGTTGAACGAACAGAAAAATAATTTTAAAATTTATGAACCCACTTATTCCAAGCCACTAAGAAATAAATTGTTTATTAAAGATTTGCGGAAACAATTCAAATTTAACAACAAGTTTGTACAATTGACAAATTTATATAGATATTTCTTACCCCCGCATTTGCTCGTGGTCATCCAATGTATGTACTCGTACATATCATATAAATATTTTTAATTCTTTTGTCATCACAGCAAAACCCGACGAAAATCCATTCAGGGGTTCTTCACTGCTGTGATAACAAGCAAAACTGACAGCAGTAAAACGTTTTCTTCTAGGGTGCTCAGAATAAGATGTCAAAACATTTGAGGATGATACCTCCGCATAATTTAAGAAATAAAGCCTTGCGTTGCTCTGTTTGGCTTCCGTAAATGTTATCTGCTTAAATTTTTAGCGCCATTGCATCAAAAGCTATTCAAGGTCAAAAATAAACATATTTTTCGAAAAACTAAACATTTGAACAAAATATGTGTTTAACCGCTTTGTAAAAATGTACACCTAATATAATATTTCAATGTATGACGTAACCTTTCAAATCAGGTAATATGTATACCAAAATCTTTACCTTTATTTTTAAAAGAGATTTTTTACCTTCAAATTAAGTCTGTGACTACGTTATGCTCTTGAAAGAAGGCTTTTTGGAAAGGGATAGTTTTACAATATCTAAAAGGCAAAAAAGAGGCAGATAGAGTTGGATTGGTTATCCAATTTTTTAAGTCCCGGACAGAGCTTTCAAAAAAAAAAAATAGATTGAAAAGAATACACAGCATGGCTTATTTACTTTTAACCTCGAATAGCTTGTTACACTGAACCTAGAGAAAAAGTTAGTTTTAGACATTTAAAATATTCTTAACAGGAGTTTAGCTGCATATAATATTTAATACCACGCAAGTATATATTCCAAAGATGATATGTTCAATAGAATGCAAGATACCTATTTTCTTAAAATACATCAAGGAATTACAGCTTAGAGTTTTCGACATTTTATCCGGAACGTGTTGTAAAATTGAGTGAAACTCTCAATGTTATGAAAATGTTTGTTTTACATTTTCGTCAAAAGTTAACTCGTCCTTATTGGTTAAATAATAGACTTGAAGTCCGTATCTTGGAAAAATATTTATAGATAAAGCATTTAGGAGATTAAGGTATTAAGCGATATTTCCAAAAATATGTTATAAAGTGTAACTTTTTGATAAAACTGGTAGCAGCTAGATATTATGACAGATAAATAAAAAAATCCATCAGTTTTTAATATTTATTTAATTTTAAGTTTTCACATAAAGCCTTAATTTCTGACAAATATTAAAAATTAAAAAAAAATTATACATCATATATTTATTTATTCTTCTGACTTTCGAATGAATACAATTTTTGAAGAAATACAAATTAAAATTTTTGTCAAAATGTTATTAGTATATTAGAAACAATAAAAGAAATCTGCATCTAAACTGATTGTAAATCTTTTTTTGGTGAAATATTGTACATAGTGCTGAGATACTTCATGGAAAATGAAAAAGCGATCATTTATCATTTTTATCTTTATCATTTTGTATTTTTATATTTGATTTTAAGCTTATTTAATAATATATCTTTCCCTTGGCCCTCAGTTAGCTATGAACTTCTATTCATCCAGTTTTCATTTAGTTTATACTCTAATGTTCCGATTGTTGAATTAAATTGCATCAGTCGTGAATTTTATTAATTGTACTCCAACAAATATGATGTACAGTCTAATTATCTATTGCATGGCACAATATGATAAATAAATCTTAAGATTGTTAAATGTTTTAACAAATATTTATATAAAAATTCGGAGAACTCGCCAGGAGTTTTTGTGGAAACTTTTCGGTTCATTAAGACCCTTTTTAAATGGACAAACGTATGTCGTGATCTCTCCCTATAATCTTAACAGATTATAGACATTTCTTGTTAACTTGATTGAATAAAAACTATATCTCTTTAAGATCTATTACAAAGATCCTATAGATTGCACGTTCTGTGAGAGAATGGAATTCATTTGGAACCCAACATTTCGTTTGCAATGCCTGACGGTATACTTTTTATTCATCTCGTTTCGAAATATTTTCATTTCCATCGCTACCATTTTCCTTTTATACTTCTCATGCATCATACAGCACTGCAATACGTATGCCTCGGAATGCAAAATCCCAAGCCATTCTTTCTACTTCGGCTTCTATAAAATCTGCATGAGAATTCTTCGTAAAGAAACGCCTTTCGCCTATTGAATCTCTTGTCTGATTTTTCTTTGTTGTGCCGGAATCTTAAAAATATAAGCTTCGAAATTGTATTTCGTCTATTGCTTGTTGCTTGCTTAAAGGTTATGAGGGTACATCTTTAATTGCTAACACAATGCCTCCACGGCGCCTGCTCTAGCTCTAACTACCATTTTTTTTTCTCTATTTTTCGCAAGACGTACTTCATTGGTCCCGGTTTTTTTGCTCTACTTAATACTTGAAAAACTAGCCCTGTTTTTATTACTGCATTTTTATTTTGAACGCTTAGCTCTTCAACTAGCTTTATGCTATATTGGAGCCATTCTCTCAAATTAAGCGACCGGAGCTGGTTTCTTCCCTTGTTAAGTTTGTATCAGATTATTTTTACGAAAAATTCTGCTTCTGGTGCTGCTTTTGCTTAATGAACGGAGTATTGAGCAACATTACACCATTTGATTTACATGACAGTCTTCCTATTCGTAGTTCAATTCCCCGACATGTCCATTTAAATTCTCACCGACGAATTGGCAACTAGTCTGTTGACGCCTACGGAAGCTTCTAAGCTCTGATACGAGTATTTTTATTCGCCCCGGGATCACTTCTCCACGGTTCAGAAGAAGTATCCGGCGGGATAATGTATTTCATATATGTACTTCCACTTCCAGACTATCACCCCAAACGTCACTATTGCTCGTCAACAGCTTAGGCAGTTATAAATGGGGTATACAAGTTTAAACAGGAGTATGTCGACTTTTGACGAACAGAATTGACAATATTGTTTTAAAACTGGTGCATTACTAATACGTTACTAGGAATATACATTCCGAAGTTTGATTGATTACGATTGTGTTTCTAACACGTTTCTTCACATTCCTTACATGGTATGTGTATTTTGGGCATACTTACAATTCAATGCTGCTTACTAGATTATTGATGTTTATGTTGAACTTGCGAATTTAAGACTCTAAGATTTAAGATTTAAGAATTCCAGAATCTTTTTCTCAAAACTTTACAAATTTTTTATAATAATCACCTTGCCGAAATGATCTTGATTAAGAGAACACAAACAAAAAACATAATGCAAAGCCCGCCTGTAATAATTAAACTAAGTACAATCTAAACACTGTTGGATAGCTTTGGATCCTATTCTGGCGCTCTTACAACACACCCTTCTTTTTTCCACCTGCATATGTACGTTTGGTAGTGCTTATCCCAAGTTCTAATAAATCTACTCATTACACACTAAATCTTGATTTCATTTAATTTTTTTTAGAAAAAAAAACTCAAAAGCAGTTTTTCGATTTTTTTCAAAAACTACAAACAATTATCACACTTTTAATCGTGAGAGTATCTGCAAGTGAAAACTAATGGCAAATTTGTCTGGATAAATTTCGAATTGTTTGCATGTGTTTTGTTGGTTTTAAATAACATGTGCATGTACATACTCACATACATATGTGCATATCTTCATTAGGCCTCAAAGAGGAGGGAGGTCTTGAAGCTTGATTTGTTATACCCGTTGCAATTCCCCATATCCATATAATTAATTCAATGGCGGTGAATATCTATATGTGTGTTTGTAGTATGACAGTCAAAACAAAGCAGCAAAAAAATAAAAATAAATACAGCAATAACTAGACGAGAAAAAAACTATGATAAAATCCAATATATACAAGACCTTTGACTGAGGTATCTCTTAGATGCTCGCCGATCTTTGTTCAGTCACATACAAACTTTGTCGGTACTGCAGCTCTTGTGATTTTTAATTTTTATTATTTTTGTAAGTAAAAGTGATTTGCATTGTGAATTGTGATTAAAGATGAAGTTGATAATTTTGCAAGTTGCACTATTTTGTGCTATTGTGTATGGTGCTAGTGTCCCGGAGGAAACAGGAGAAGAGGAATTTGTTTTGCGTGAGTGACTTTTTAGTATTAATTTTAGAAATTAAAGAGATTTTGTATAATAGTTAGACGTTTTAGAGTCAACGATGATAGTTTTTGCTTTACGTCCGTAAAGAATTATAGTTTTCTTAATTTAGTTACATACTTATTTCTTACTTGCCAAGGAAAATCTTCGAAGTTCTTAAATTTTGGAAAGGTACTGAAGGATTCTGTTAATTTACTTCTTTTCCGATTACTACTCATAAGTCTTGGATCCGATATTCGGTTGAATATGTACGAGTATAGTTATCACTCCCCCCAATTTTTTGTCATATGCACTTACGCAATGATCTTCCCTAGAAGGAGTTATATAAGTGCCCTGCCTGACACTGCCCCTACATCGTAACATAACAAAGAGACTTTAAACGTCCAATAATTTTTGACAACATACCAAAACGAAAGCTTGGAAATTAATCTTACTCGAGAATAATGTATAATTTGGTGCCATTATATAGAACACTAGGCGTGTGAAGGATTATTCAGGACAGAAGATATTGTTTCATCAGACTTGTGTTTGTTAACAAAACTATAAAACGATTAATTTAAGTCCACTAGACAATGAAGAATATAGTTCTTTTGGACATCAATAGCAAGAGTCTAAGTTGTATTGGTTCTTTTACACCAGAACCGGGTTTTAGAAGTCAAATCAATTGAATGATCAAATGAACTAGCGATTGTATAATAAAGTAAACCATCAATTTATCTACATATATTATTTTATGTAATTTAAAATAAAATATCGGCTTCTTCAAGTGATATTTGAACCCATTTGTCAATTTATAATCCGGAATAATTATTAGTTAGTTTTTAAATTGATAATAATTTTAGGATACTCAATATTCATATTTCCAAGCTAGAGTTACCAAATTTGCAAACTAGGTAAAAGTTTTATGAAAGCTTCAAACATTTCTTAATACAATATATTGTACCTTTTTAATATTTTCGATAACTCCATAATTTTGAATAATAAATTGTTAGCGCCCTCAATTACTACATCATCAATTTATAATGCAGTTAAATCAGCAAAAAATATACACATATTTAGGTTAGTTGCATCATTAAAATTAGCATTAAATTAGCTTAATTATTTTAAAAAGAAACTTACGTGTATATCTGAACTCTGTCAGATGGCCAAGCGTATTGTATTTGCATTTGTAATAAATTTATGTAAATTTTTAGTTCAAAAGTGCAATAACATTTAATTGCAGCCATTGCAGTCACACGAGTGCCATGTTAGGACATAGCAAATCTATCAAGTAAGAAATCGAACGGACAATTAAGATAATTTGAGTAGCCTCGTAGCAGCAGATTTTAAATGAGTTGTATTGATCGAACAAATAAAAACTTGTGTTGCCTTTGGCTTGTATTGTAGTTCCACTTGTCTAAATTACAATCGCATAGTTTATGTATCTTTTTTCTAAATAACTAATTAGTTTCGTTTAATTAAATAAAATTTTGAGTAACGCATGATAAGATGTCAGTGAGTTTTGTTAAGGGATTACTTAAATCGTTTTTAGGCTAAATAAAAAACTGCACATTTTTTTTTGCTATTTTCTGTCTAGTTTTTGTAGATTGTAAGGATAGGGCTCGATTTGAACTTTTGGAAAAATCGTTCGTATGCATTTCTCTTGCAATATACGAGTATATCCAGCAGAGCTTAATGTTGTTATGCGGATTGCGATCTTGAAAAATAAGACCCATTCAAAATGCTCTAAGAAGTAGATTAAGAATATTAATTGTGCAAAACTGAGCAGCAATAAGTTTCACTTAAAAAATACGCAGACACCTTTCCAGCTTACTTATTTATGTACATACAATTCTGACCTAATTTAATGACAACTTCCTCAATATCTTGGGAAATTGGTGCACCATAAAATAGTACGAGTGTCTCCATTGGACACCGTTTTTTTGTTTTTTTGACAAGAAACCTGCTTCCGGTTTGCAGGGCAGAATAAATTCTCTTTTTGCGATTCATATCTATCGTATGTACGTATCGCCAAATATGACTTTCAAGTGCCTAAGTCTGAAAGAATTAATTAATCATATTTAATATATTTTGCACACACTCTATCCAAAAAAAAATATCAGTACAAAAAAATCGATGTATAATTCTTTGTATTAAATCTTCTTCCCATTTTGACAATTCAAGGACACATGATTACTTAATTTTTGAACTTTTATTTGTTCGTGATTACCAATTAGACGCATAATAATAATTAAGTCTATAGTATGTAGCACGTCAGGCAATTATATTACGAAATTCTGCTGTCAATTAAATCCAAATCCATCCAAATAGTATAATTAGCTTACATTCTAAGCATGTGCACATCTAATGAGAAACAACTGTGATATGTCTATGTTATGTGTTCTAGACATGTAGTAAATTTTCAAATTCTTTGTAATATTTTACGTGTATAACTTAAAACGCAAACACTTGAGTTTTAAGCGTGTTTGCTTAATGAAAATATGCTAGAAGTATCTACAAATAGAATAAAGTAGTTGTTAGTTCGAAGTTGAGGTACAATATTGTACGATACTAACTAAAATCAATACTTGATGCTTGTCTTTACAATATATAAGAAAATTCAAGCTCGAAAAGGAAAAACTTCACAAATCACTATGACAAACTGTAATAGAATAGAAAAAGCCGTAAAACCCAAAGAATTGAGGAGGTCAATCAACAATGTGATTAATTTTAATTTATTTTATCTTGTAAAGGTGTTTACTATTGATTGAGAACTATGTACATACTCGTATGTCAAGGTAAACTATAATTTTTTTATTAAGAAAAATAGCAACTCTTTTTCATGAATTTTATATGTATGCATTGTTGCTGGGTTAACTAAAAGGTTACAGTGGGCTCTTAAATTAGGAATCATACAGCTATAAGTAGTCTTCTATGTTTTTTTTCGTCTTGCCTAAATGGAGCGTAGTTAGGCAAATCCAAATAGTTACGCAAGTAATTAGTGCCAACATGAGGTTAGGAGACCTTTTCACCTAGTAATCTGTTATTTACTAGGGTACCAGTTAAATAATACGAATTTTATATTTTCTTTTACAACTCACAGGTTAGACCTACAAATGTAAAACTCGTTATGCCGTTGTCTCGATTTCCGCATTGGAATATAAAAAAAATATGATAATTTGAAAAAATATTTGAAGGAATCGTCTATTTTGCAAAAGACAAATGTAACGACGTATAAAACCAGCTGAAAAGCTGAAAAGGACGTGCTTAGATGTATTCAATGCATCAGTATTTTACGTACATGTAAACGGAAAGGATCTACAATCGAAAGTTGGTAAAAATTGACGATTGAAACGTAACATAATATTCAGGGGAATCAGGCTATAATTACTGGTTTAGATTCGCCTGGAAAAGACAATTTATATCTACTCAAAATCTGCCTTAGTTGTGTGGTCATATTAAATCTTTCGAGCACTTTGGCATATGTAACGAAAAGTGTACAAGAGTCCTGCGCTTTTGTTTTCATATATACTCGTATAATTTTTTTTTTTTAAATATAAAAAGTCGGAAGAAAAATCTTTGAACAGGCAAGGCCAAGAGCTATGTTGCTTTTGCAAAAAATATTGTAGAATAAGGATGAGGTTAACAAAAGACTATATTCATACAGGAATCGTTCGGAAGTCAGTACGCTCCAGATAACAAAAATTGAGATATTTAACGTCTCTGGCTTCTGAAATTTGTATACAGCTTATTGAGAAGCTTTAAAAAAAAGCGCTAAAATTTACAAAAATCAGAACGCATTGATCTTGACAGTTTTCCGCTAAGTTCACTTGCAATTTTAAGCTAAAAGATATAGAGACAAATCAAATATATCTGCTGTGTCTTTTGATGTGGTTGTTGGGGTTCTGCATTCCATGAGTGATGGTGGACATATAGATTTGTTATAGTTAACTATTTACATGTAATATTGGTGAAAATACAATATTTCACTTTTAGTATTACATTTTTAATTTTGCATCATTTGCTAAGGAAGCGTCGATTTCTTCATTTCATTTAAAATACGAAGGCCCGTGCTATTCTTAAGGTACTTGTTCTGCATAAGCATCACCTTATTTTATATAATATATTCATCGGCACATGTAATAGTGTATTAGCATCCCAATTAAAAAATTTGTAGTTCTACCAGTAGTATGAGCAATATGATTGGTAACGCAACCGTGGCTTATAATTTTTGGCAATTGGCACTGAATTGTACCCGGTCTTTTATCAGACAGATAATAAAAAATCTTTAAAAAAAAAAAAGAAAAATTATTCATTGCCCGCGGACTAGCTATCCCAACCATTACATAATTCGCGTAGCAAAGGCCATGTAAAATTTATGTTTTAAGAGAAAAAAAATACAGAAAAAGGCTAACATTATTTTTAGAGCTTTCAAATTTTGACCAAGACTAAAATATATATTCCAACTGGCAACAATTTTGCTGGCGACAGCTAATTTGATGGCTGGAAAGTGATTTTTGTTCAGTTTCGCTAACCATTTCACTATTCATAGGCTTATGCCAAAACAACTGTTGCAAATTGTGTAAATTTATTTCGAAAATCATGGTTCAGCTCCGTGCACTACCTCTATTTTACAGTCGATATAACCAATTTATTTAAGGATACATTCGATAAACGCATAATTTCACATAAGGACCCATGAATAGGCCTCCAAGATCGCATGGCTTAACACCTTTGGGTTATTTGTGAGGATAAGCGAAGTCGCTAGTTTACGCCGATATGTTAAATTAAAGACGATAAACAACTTGGAAAGCAACATTCGCCGCGTTATTGCTGATTTATTGCTGCTCGAAAAGTGGTCAAAAATGGGATTTCCATATTTGGTTTTTTATTCAGTCAGCCCGTATGTACGAAACTACAAAATTTTAAGCACTAATGGCATACAACTAGCTTTCTATCAGAGAGAATACTATGACACTACTACGATTTTTACATATTTTATTTCATTTTATAGTTCTATACCTCTAAAAAAATATACAATACCCTTCACTATTAATTGACGATGACTGAAAATTAGAAATGAAAATAAATAAATTAAAACTATTTTAGTGGTTTACTTCGACTAAAACAAATGCAGTTTAAAAGGTAACAAAACAACTAATAATCTACAAATAAAGGTTAGGCAAGATTTGTCTGTTGCATAATCTTTCTGCTATGTAAAGCGAAAGTAGAAAGTGAGCATAATAAGTAGTCAACTTCACTCTGCGCTCGCATATGTTACAAACACTGCAACTTTGTGAATTGTCGTGATATCGATCTCAAATTATAGCCTCGATATATTTTGATAAATTAAAAAAACCAACAGTGATTTTTGGACCCTCTAGAGTAGGCATTTACAATAGACGGTTCAATCACATAAAGTATCAGAGTGGGAAGCTTTACAAATTAATGTCTTACAATTAAATTTGCAGGTTAATTCGTATTTATAATTTTTCATTTTTTGTATCTTAAATTACAGCAAGTGATATTCCAACCTGCAGCGTAGGAGACGCCAACCTAAAGGAATGTCTTCGCGATGTCTTCCAACAAATGCTACCCAAATTACACGTAAGTTAAATGAAATCTCTTTTCAATTCTCTATTAGTTAATTTTGTTTTTTTTTTCTTCCCTTTTCTCTAGAATGGCAACAAGGAACTTAAAATTCCCCCAATAGATCCTTTCGTTTTACCAAGCAGTAAATATGAATATTCTAATGGAGTTCTCACTGGTCGTATTAGTCTGAAGGACACTAAAATCTATGGTCTTAGTCGTACACAAATCAAAGACATTCGTTTCAAAATTGATGAAGAAGGTACCCACATGGAAGTTGATTCCTTTACTCCACGACTTTTCATCGAAGGAAATTACAAAGCTGACATGAAATTGAATGACGTCAAATTGAATCCTAAGGGATACTTCAATGTCACAATGAGTAAGAATCATATACTCGCACATATTAATCAAAAGAAGTCTTAATAAATAAGTTCAAAACTTTCATTAGGCGATATTAACTTTACCCAAGAGATGGATGGTAAGTTCGAAATGCATAATGGAAAACGGCATCTTCGCCTTGTCAAGTACGATATGAGTCCTGATGTTGGTGATATGAAAATCTATGCTAGTGGACTATTCCCGGATCCAACTTTGAGTACGATTCGATCAATAAACCAAGACATTTCTTTAATAATTTTTCATTTCTTATAGATGCTATTGTTTTGGACTTTATCAACCAATACTGGCGTGAGATCTACAAAGTTGTTTTACCTGAAACTCGTGTCTACTGGGAACCTCTTGCCTTAAATGCAATGAATGAATTTATGTTGCATGTACCATTCGATAAGCTTATTACCAAAAACTAGAATTAAAATATTATATATTATTAGGTCTTTTGTTTCATGTTGATTCCGGCCGTTAAATCTTACTTCTAATAAAACAAACACATATCATACAAAAATGTCTAGTGTAGTTCATTTGAAAATTATCGTGTGTATCATAATTCTATCAGGTCAAGATCAAGATATGGCGTAATCGAACATATGTATAACCTCGTATTTAAGTAAGGGGGAAGATGTTTCACCAAATACACCAACAATGCCCACCTCGGCATGAAGTTGCATGACTTGAGTATACATATAATCAAGTGCATTGTACTTGAATTTTTCTCATTGTCAACAGAGGATGTTACGCTTAATAACTTTATTGATGACGGCGACGGCAATAATAGTTTTAGAAATTTTCATAAAATTATAGTACAAATTTAATGCCATGTGCTCAGATGTAAATTATACAATCTCCAATGATTTTATTTATCTATTTAAGAAGTCTGTCTTTCATTGTAAATGAAAGTTAAACAATCATGCTAATACAACAGCTTCAAAAATTAGCATGTCTCTACATCACAGGAGTCATGCGAACTTGCTCAACGTCAACGTTATTTAAAAAAAAAAATGGTACTACGCAATGTGCAATACAATCGTACTCATTTGGTCAGTGGGGAACACCGGCGAATGGCGCAGAATGTTGAAAATTCGTGGATATGGAGGGACGGACCCATGCTGTGACCTCCAAGGTCTCCGATGGACTTTTATTTACGGGGACGGGTGAAAGACATTGTTTACTCATCAGAAATAATAACACTAGATGACTTTAACCATAGGATAGACGAGGCAGCTACGAAATTTCGTGAGGAATTGGAAGGAATGGACATTGTTAGAGCCTTTCAAAGACTAGCTCTGGTGTACATACCAAACAATATTTTGCGGTTTAAACAAATGATATGATATAAGGTGTGATGACAAAAATAAAAATAAAATTTTTGATGCAATAATTTTAGGGCAACATTTATTGCGAAAGAATTATAGTACTCCTAACTAAGAGGTCAACTTAGACTATGATGTATTCAATAGGAGTCTAAATTGGGCAACGTAAGCCTCTGCATCTCAGAGGAGATGCATTTCCCGCACCAATATGATTTTTTTTGTCAATATATGCTACAAAAGCCGTAGCAGATTGTTTCGATGTTCTGCAAAACATAACTAATTAAGCACAAAAGGGATAGACTCTGAAGGTAACAGGTTACACAGGCATTAAAAGTAATAAAGTGACTGATGAGCTACTTCTACCGAAAGACTCGAGGCCTTCTCTGGTATACATTCGTCTAAGCTCAACACCCTACCAAATAATTGGGAAAAGGAGCAAGTTTCTAACATTGTAGATAAATTGGACAAATAATAACAATCTCTATCCATTGAACTAATCTTCAAAACTATCCTCACTACAACAGGATTAATATCAAAATGCTTACAGCCTCCTCTCATTGTCACCTCAAAACATTTAACATATCACACGAGCTTGTGCCTGGAAACAAAGTAATACATACGGTGGGTGTGGAAAGTTAAGTAGTTCCCAGGCTAATTAACTTCGGACACAAATTATGCCAATTTCAAAAAAGGATTCGAGACTGCTTTCTACATCTTATTAATCATTGCCTTAGGGCAAATATTATAAGGGTCAGAATAATGTTGAGTTAATTTTGCAATTGTTTATCTGTTGTTTAATTGTTCTGCTAGACTAACATCTACTTAGGTGTCATACATAATTAGTCAATTTATATGTATGTATGTACGTATTTTATATCTACGTCAAGTATGTGTATGGTAAAGCAAAGAACAATTCCTCCTACACGCCGCCATATGTATTCTTAGAGAGATGTGAAAATGTGTTGCCGCGGCTATAAAAACTTCGCTTGTTTTATTATACCTTTTTTTTTAAAAAAATGGGACACCTTTTTATGACAAAAAGTAAGTCAGATATGTAAGGAAGGAGAGACAAAAAAACATCAAGCCCTGTTTAGTAGTCTTTTCAGGAAAAATCGGTGTGATTTATTGTATTTAAACCTGGCAACAATATGTTTTAAATCTATTCATCAGATAAATGGGTTTCTAAAAGCTCGTGTTTATTGTCATCGTTTAGGCTGCTCAGACATGATCTATTGTAGGTATTAGCATCCTTGAGGATTTAACTGGGCTTAATAAGCAATTGAAGAACATCAAGCCAGTTCTTTTTTTAACAAAGAGTTGGTGCGTGTTCCAGTTTAAGAAAATGCTTTGTCCAGGTCGTCTACATTTGAATGCATAATTCAAGGCAAGTCTCTGGTTTTTAACGTAAATACCTGCCGGAAAGACTTAAGTTTGCGGGATGCCTATACATCCATGGAAGCAAGAATACACCTTGCTATCGCTCTCCGTCAATCCTTTGATACCAATTTGGAACTGTGTTGGAGGCAGAAGTTCCACCCTTGGTATGATTTACTGTTCTTAGGGTCACAGTACCCAGTACTTATTGTAATTCTACATTGGGTCAAACCAACAGGAAGACCCTTCCCGCGACTTTGGCTTTAAACCACAGTCACCATGACGCTCCCACAAGGGACCCTACCTCAACAAGTTAGGCCCGAGGTCCGGGGGGCTTCTGCTTCCATGGTACCGTGATTTAAGTCCTGGTAGGGAATACCAAAAATGATTTGGAAAAAATATTATCAAGATCTAAAAACTGTGATTATAGCAGAAGAAAAGTTTGAATGACCATAAAAAAATTGAAAAAATAAAATGGTTCAAGATTAGCTAAAACGAAATAAATCAGAGCTGTGGAGTTTCAATAATATTGTTGTTTTAGTTATTGTAGTTAAAAGATATATTTCAGTAAACATCATAATGATATGAAACTTCTGAGTGTGAAAGTACATAAAGAAAAAAGGTAAAGCATATATTTTAAGTAAACATTATTACAATCCCTTTCTGTCAATTAAAAACATTATATTTCATTTAGCATTGTTCAAATATTCGAATCACGTCATTGTTAAATTCGAAAACCTTTTGAGCATATATACGAGCATATATACATGCACAATATACAAATTTTTTAAGCTAAAATAATGTCTATGAAGGTGTTTGAGTAAGAAGTAAGAATTCATTGAAGGCATCCAACTCATATTTGCGACCATTGACCACAGTAAATAACTATTTTCTTGAAAAAAGAATAAATCAATCAATTGAGCTATCCCATTTGTCGCGCCCATTTAAGCAAAACATTCCCCATTCTCATTAAGCATTAACTCAAATTAGCATAATTGATTTTTCATAACGTGCATACAAATTAAAAGCTCTAATATCGTTGTGAGTCACTCTGCTGGAAAGTTGTGTTCATTACATCACATGCCATACTCCCAAAACAGTTTCAAAGCTTTTCAACGATCACAGCTAGTCATTATATTGCAGTGATGTGGGCACATCTATGCTGCATTTGGTGATTTGACAATTATTTCTCGAAAAACGTGTTTTTCTTGCCTAGAAAGTAGTTCGCTATATGCTGAATTTGGTCTGTATCTTTCAACGAACTGCATCACACTTTGGACTAGCTTCCCCATCTATCAACTGAATTGTTGGGAAATTTAAACATTTCAATCAGTCTTATCGAATTCAGTTTTTCCGTTTAAATAATTTTTTAATCAGCCCCTTTATATTCATGTGAACTGAAACAGCAACCTTATAATAATCAAATTAATTCTTTGCTTCACCCATTAAAGGTGTTTTGGTTTTTTTTTTTTATTCAGAACTCCCTTGTTGTGTACAGAAATCTTCAAATCAATCTTGTGCTTATCATAAGAACTTTATCTGTATGAGAAAATCAACTCATTTTTATTTTTGTTTTTGTAACTTACAAATGATGTGTGATGTCGTAAATATGTTTTTAAGCTAAACATCAATTTCATAACATTGCCAACATTAAGCCGAATTCATATTTCCGTTTTCTCATTACCATCAGTTACGCTAAGTAAACTTTTGGTGTGCAATCCATACTTGTGTTGATGTTGAAACACGATAGTTCCGATAGGAAGCTCACTAGACTTCCAGGAAAATCAAGCCTCCTCATTAGCAGCGGCATACACTTTTAAAACGAAGGAGTTGAGTAACGAACTTGCGTTTCGTTTTTATTTCTGTTGTTGTTTATTCTTTTTTTTTGACTCAGAGGATAGTTCAAATAAATATGGTGCGTATAATTGATATGACATTGAATGAAATTAACGAATTTCTGTTACAATGAAACAAGCAATTGAATTGTGACAATTTACCGCCAAAAACACGCAACGCACCAATAAATAATGTCAAAGCCAAGATTTTGTTATTTTGCTGGTTATTTGGCAATAAAGTTGGTGAAGATTTCTCATCAGATGTGTGCCTGTGAATGACACAGATCAGTGTTGGCATTGAAATGAAATTTTTTTAATTATTAATTTTTTTATTTTATACTTCGCCAAGAATGGTGTCAAGATACAATGAGAATTAGTATTGGCTAATTTGAATGTTTGTATTGTACATTAGAATCTGCATTAGTATCTGCTGTTTATATATTGTACTATCCATTTCAGTTTGGTGAGTATATCTACATGAAACCGGTACACATTTCAAACTTCATACAAAATATATAAGAATATATCTAAAGGTTACGTGTGTAATAATCAGAGTGTGGAAATTTATTAACCATGACACCACCGATCAGCGGATCATTGCATTTAAGATACAAGTGCGCGATTATTTTGGAAGAATATTTATTAAATTCACATTGTGGCAAAATCAATGTTTTTATTTTATTATATTTCCGGACATTTGACATTGAAAATATATTTGAACAGATTCCCTTCATACAGCACCTGTTAATTACTGCTAATAACTTTTTATTTGCATGTTTCGATTTATTAGTGAAAATAATTTTACTTTTGCTTTTATTCAGTCGAAAGCGAAAGCCTATTCTGAATAACAACTTTGCAATTATGAAGTTCTTTTGCTTTGTTTGGATATTTAGTAGTCACGTAAGATATGATTATTAATATTGGTAGGTTGAATAAGGCTCTAATTACAGCGTTGAGATTATATTTAAGTATCTATAGAAGGAAGAGGTTTAATAATTTAAAATACAATGAAATTTTAATAAAATTCTAATTGGATTTGTAATGAATTGGGGTATGTAGTTATGGTTTTCTGAACGATATTTCTATTTTTATTGGTTTCTTTAATAAATAATAAATTGAGCAATGTAATAAACAATAAACTTTTTCACTGATGTAAAATATTGCATGGACTCTGTGAGGATCGCGTGCTTGTGGATCGTCTGATTCTAAATCCCATAAAGAAACATCACATTTATGACTCTCTCAAACTGATTCCAAACTCTAACTCAAATATGTTAGTAAATAACATGGTTATTCATTATGAGGCTAGAGTTTCATGTTCCAATTCAAATTTACTATAAGACCCGTTCCCCGTTTAGGAATGGCCTTTTGGGTTTTGAGAAACTAAATATGATTGCATTCAAAACGTATAATAGTTGTCTGCGCTCTGTTGACAGCAGCGTAATGAGACTGTTTATTTTTTTAAACAACGAAGATGCCGCTGTTTTGGTGAATTCTTTGATCCACGATAATATACGAGTAATAAATAGTTTTTTCCCTGCGGCATGTCGTTTAAACTCGACAGGGTTACATGCGGTACAAGATAGCCAAATGTAAGTCTATTGAACAAAAATCAATTCGTTTATCAAGATCTTGTGATCTTATTTCTTCTTGTATTTGTATGCTATGGTACTCATACCAACAGAGACCATCAGTTACCAATACACCCGATAAAACAATATTCGCACTGAGTATGCTGAAGTGCTTCCAATAATTATTGCAATCAATTTGGACTAATCAAAATAATATTATTGCTTAATCGCTTAACAGTATGCGCCTATGTAAAACCTTTAAACTTGACTTTACAAAAATTTCGAAAAATATAACGTCTCTATCTACGTATGTGCATGTTATTTGCGGTTTGGTTACCATAATTATTTTATGTACGCAACACATTATTCAGCTATTAACCACAAATATTTCGCAACCTTAACAAACCTTCGACCATTTATAGGACACCAATGGTCCTCCCCATTCAATATCGTTGGCTTCAGACCAAATGTTTTATAGGTAACTTTTTCCTAATCTTGAAGTTAAATGTTTTGCGACAAGTACAAATAAATAAACTAAAAAAAAAAACAAAAAACCAGAACCCATGAAAGTTAACAAACTGATTTTCAAGCTTTTAGTTAAAACTTTTTCAAAATTGCAATGAACCAGTCGACCTTTGTGCAATTTCCTTTCACTTATGTATTCACTTTCCATGCAGTCATCATCCTCTTCTTTTCAGTTTTCTTCTTTTTTCAAGATGCATCATTGTTATTATCATCTCATTCGGCTCTGTTGCAAGCTCCACCAATATCTTACTTTAAAAAAAACTTCAACATCTGAAGCAATCGACCAGAAAAACCCAACAGGAAAATTGCATACGCCACTAATGCAATTAGTTTATTCATTCAGCCACGCCAGTTAACAAAAGACAAACTGAACTTTTAGCTTTATCACAAAATTGCTTATTCCACTGAAGTCAGCCAAAGAAATACCTCTCATGAGCATCTCAGATAAATCAACTTCATTCAATATACTCGTACACTTATTACCACAATGCATACAAATGAGAGTAGTATGATATATTGGTGTGGTTTCGGCTATTAAAAATTCGTCGCGCATAGTAATTTTACAAATCTTTACAGAGTATGAGAATCTCTGTGACACATCTCGAAACTAATGCCACTTAACAGATTTTAAATGCCAGAGAACCATATATAAAGACCGAAAAAGACATCTGAGATATATGTGCATGTATCTAAAGTAGTAATCAATACTTTTTCCCTCCCAAAACTGCCGAAACTCTTTTCAAGGTTAACTTGTAAACTCCGCCACCAAACCCCGTAATAAGCTCTTTATGCAATAGTTTCAATTTCTTGTTTGGTTTTTATTTTTTTTTTTTGTGTTGCTTTTTTGTTTCCCCGGTATTGTATGGTATTTTCAAGTGGGGATAAAAATCACAACTTACAAATAAATAACAAAAGATACGAGTGCAAAATTTTAATACACTCTCCACCAGTCGTCGGGACTTAACGAAACCTCCCTCCATCACCCAGTACACTGCTTTTAAGTGAATAGACAATCGTTAATGTTGGAAATAAGTTCCCTGAGATACTTATATTCGTACTAAAAAAAAAACTAAAATCAAAAATCATCGATAAAAAAGCGCAAAGCGCACTGCAAACCGATTTTTTCTGTATAAAAAGTATAAGTAAACATTTTTCGGGCGCATTAAAAGATTTTACCTCGTCGAGCAAAGGGGCACTGTAACAACTACTGTTGAGTTCTTACCGGCGCGGAAAATTTTCGAAATCGAAAGGAATTTCAGTTCAAGCTGCTGTTTGGGTTTCAATTTTTTTTTTTTAATTTCCGCATAGTGAAAAAAGAAGTTTTAAAAAAAATCGAAATGAATACATTTTTGGCGTTAACACTGTTAACAGTATGCGGGTTCGCTACTTCTGCAACCATACCAGAGGATTTTGATTCACGTGAGTGAAACAGATACAAGATACATATTACAATGTTTGTAAGGCAGAAATAAAATAAAAAATGAAAAAGATTTAGCACAGGTGAAAGATACTCAACTCGAAAGACATGTGTGCAAGTGGTTTTTACACACTCAAGTGAAATTATGTAACTTTGCCTTAAGGCGATTTTTGTTTTTGGTTTCTGTTTTAAGTGAGAAAGGTCGCGTGGATGAGATGATTATAATGGTGATGATTTAATAATGGTTCGGGGGTTATTTAATCCGGCCAAATCAATGGACTTCTGCAAAGACAGATAAACAAAAACAATGTGCACAACCATTATTTGTTGTTCAACAAAGTTTTGTAACTGAATTTGGGGCTGTTTATGTAAAAAAATTAACCGTGGATTATTATCATTAGTTGAGTGGTTTTTCGGGGTTTTTTTCTGTTGCCATTGTCTAGGAATTACGCGAATTTTTTCGCCAAATAATGATTTAGAATAGACATGATTATTGATGGTGATGTAAGTTAATGCTTTCGGAGTAAATTTAGGTTTCACGAGAAGAACGATACGCAGTATTTAGAAATGAAACGATTAAAACAAAAGCTTAAGAACCAACGAGCTTGATGCCATTTTAAGCTATGCCATTTAACTTAACCTACTTTACGAGTAAGTTAAACTGATCCATTTTTAAAGTAAATTTCTAGTTCATTTCCTTAAATGGCATCCACGAAGCGACAACTTTTTTTCAAACTTTGATAGGCATTAACTCATTTGCTGTTTATTTTTTAACGAGGTTACGGAATCTTTATAATGTCAGTATCTGTTTTTGATCTAAAACATGAAAGCAATTATGTATTGATAGGAAAATTCAATTAGACTATATTTGTATATTTTTACCTTTTTGGTCAAATAAATTGAATGACATTTGGCTTATATATTATATAGATTAAACTGATGGCATGTCCAATGACATATCGAACATTTTTCATAGAGCATATGCCTTTCTACAGTTAAGCAGGTGTAGTCTTTTTATCAAACGGATCAAACTAATTTAATGCATTGTACATATATTGCAAGGAAACGTTAGTACTAAATTCAAAACTTTTTGATTTGTTAAATTGCATTTGGTGTTATTAAAATAAAATTAAAAATTTTCCTGAGTTTGGTTCATATAAATCCATAGCCACGCTCATCAAGTAGAAATATGTGACATTAAGCACATTTCTTTTATAAAAGGGCGATAAAATCTGAATTATGATGTCTCTGACTGAGATGCTCAGTGTTTAATCTTGATTATATTTAGGTATAAAACCTAAGACCTGCAATCCGCATTTGTATGATGTGTACGAGGTAATAAATTAGATTTACCATAATTCAAAGAGTCCGAAGCTGTCTATTTTGCTCCATTCGGCATTCCCTCACACCGGACCAAATATACCTATCCGGTTTCCTTTTATATATATCCACTAAATAAAAACTAGAAATCTAAGAAATCTAAGCAACGGCACCTGAGTATGAATTTATTACTTTTTAGACTTGATATTGTCAATAGTGGATCCGTATTTTGTTATTCATTGATAACATGTATGTTACATAATTTATCTTTTATCAAACGCGCGGAATTTCGACTTGATTTCAATTGTATTTTCAGGGTTCACCTAATCTGGAAATAGTATTCAAACACTCTTTTAAGTATTCCATTCTAAGCTTACTTTGGGATAATTTGACCTCTCCAGGATAATGTGTCCCTTAGTTCCCCAATGATTCACACTTATGTGTAACCAAATTTTAAAACAGACAAACTCAATTCAATCCATGCTGAACATGTTAATCATATCACCCTTTTACGTTAGAGCTTCACTCTAAAGTTTCGCCTGCCCTTTATTTTCTATTCTTCGGTGCATTTAGTCGTGTCCTCTGCATACCATCACCACTAAGTGTTTTCAAACTTAGATTTTTTTAACATTTTTTTTTCTACTTATATAGTAGTACACTTGCTTTATTTTGTTTCTATCTGGCTATTGCCCTTCACACATAAAGAGCACGACTATTGAGTCCTTTTGAGCTTTAATATAAGTTAAAATGTAAAATATCCAAGCTACAGGCTGCTATTATTTTATGTACGTAGATTTTTTTTAAATTCAGTATCGTAATATCAGATTTTTTGTTATCATTCATATAATCCATATTAAATTTAATCTTCTTTAATTTAATGTTACGAAAACAAAAGTCTCCTTTATCCAGCAAGAAAAAGCAAATGGATTGATTCGGGTTTTTTTTTAAAAGCTCTTATTACAACTTTTCATGAAGATGATATTTTTTACTTTGATTAGGTAAAATTTCGCTTTTCACTTGAAAAGTACAAAAGGTATCACTAAAATAGTTACGTAATTTATCTTTAATTTTTTTCTAATTATTACGTATTACTGGGTCATATAAGATATGAAGGTGTTGAAATTAGGAGAAACGGTTTTTATTTTATTGTTACCATAGATCATACGATGAGATCATACAGAATATACCATGGTACTATTTGTTTACAAAAACGAAGCGGGTACGTGATACGTTTTTAAATTAATTTACTCAAAGCACGTTCATCCAATTAGTTATAGAAGTTTGTTCGTGCATTCTAACTATTTTATATAAAAAACCAGCTCAATGTCATATAAAGCAACGCCTAAAACCTTAAAATCTAACCAAACCTAACCTCACGTGTGAAATACTTGAATTATAAATGTATAATTAAAGAAATTTAGTCAAATAATTTAGTCAAAGTTTCTAACATCAACAACATTAGCAACACCACAAAAACTTGCTCGCATGAACCTAAAGCGCAGTAATAACTACAACGTCCTGTATTCAGGAAAGTTTTCGATGTATCTTCATTGTCACCGCTGCGATATGTGCTGCGGCTCCATATATTAGGGTCATTCTAATGTAAAAAATTTTTTATTACAATTGTACGAGTATATATGACTCCAATGGTGGTTTGTGGATATTCATCATCATCTTGAAAAAATTTCGAGCGAAATTTGGTATCTGTCGACCAAAATTCCACATCAAACAATGTACCTAAGAGGATATAAGTAACGTGATACAGCACTCTCAGATTCTCCGTACTCTGAATTCGGCAGTTTTGTTTATTTCCATGCCAATTCAAATGGGATTGTGCTTAATCACTCATAATTAGTTTTTTTTGAAAGTTGCATTTACCTGTGGCTAGTTATATGAACCTTTCTGCATATCGTAGGCGTTAGTCTGTATCCCATGGTAATAACTCTTTGGCCAGTTATTTCAAAATAGTATTGTACGCCTATATACGTCATACATACATATATGACAGTCAATATGATTTAGTTATTGTCATGTTATGAAATTTCTGCGAAGTCAAGAAAGGTTATGATTTTTCTGTTAACTTCTATATTTCGATGCTTAATCATCTCACTTTTACTTTAAACAATTAATATATAGTAATTCTCTTTAAAGTAATTTAATCGTATTTAAAATATCATATGTAAAATGTTATTCAGAGCAAAATCAATGAACCAGTCCAGCTCAAATAATGCTCGCATATAATGGGCATATTAACTGTTTGAAATCGAGCATTTTAAGTTTTAAATTAAAATGTTTTATGCTATCAATTTGAGTAGATAAAAGTTTGTATGGAATATCACAAATAAAAAGGAAGAAACAATTTCAAAAACCTCAATGAATTATTTAAAATGTAAGATGATTCCTAGAAGTAAGATGACTTAACCTTATGCAATTAATTAAACAAACTATCTATTAGGCCTGCTACGAAAAGAGTTCCAGAATAAATTTAATAAGCTTCCAATATACTCGTACCCGACAACCGCTCATGATCAAGAACACTTACAATGAAGCCCTTCTTACAGAAAACCACCAACAACCATAACTCTTGTGTAAGAATTTTCATTACACCAGGCATCTCATAAGCAATTTATTGTATTTCTTGTCGTCTCCAATCAAATTTAATTTATGTTTACCTTGACTTAAAATATTATGTGTATTCCAAGCCAGTCACATGCTTTGTACATAATTTCAACTAGACATGCTATTAAAATAAATGTCTCTTACTTCACAATCTGAGCAATCACAATGTGTAAAAGTTAAAACAATGTTTGGCTCAAAATATAGGTCACACCTATAAAACAAACCAAACAATTGTTTTTTTTTTATGATTTGTGTTTTTTTCCAGTAATGCTGAAATAAAAGGGTTAACATGTAACTTCCTAAAAGTGTCTAATGCTTGATATTTAAACTAAAAGTCAAAAAGTAAAAACCCAATTGAGGTTTGTGTGTACGCACAATTAGTCACACTTGAACGTGCTTTGCGTCACTTTCAATTGACTTTCAACCTTGGCGACAATAATTTGTTGCCAAAGCCATTAAAATATGTCAACAATTAGACACTTAGACTAATTTCGTTAATTGGAACTCATATCCGTATTTTTTTCTATTCCCAGCAGTAGAAGCAATTGAGCGGGCTTAGAAATCAAGTTGTACTAGTACTTGGTTTTCACGAAAGGAGTTGCAATCGATGGCTCAATTTTGCAATCATAATAAGAAGGCTGTACACTTCTGCGAAATCGTACAAATGTACATATAATTAAAAAATTACTATTTTTTCGCTGTTTTTATGCATAATGAGTTTCTATTTTGTACGAATATTGTGCCACTCCAAGTCAAATGAGAGAAGAAAAACGCGACTATTGCATAGTAAACAAAAGAGTTGAGGTGCGAACTTAATTTTAGCTTTTCGTGTATATCATGGTGTCTGCTAATGAATGCGTTCGTTGCATTTCCATTGCATGAACTGAGTGCACATACATATGTATATATCTGCCATATTATCATAGATGGCATGAATCGATTAATTGAGGATGTAATAATCCCATATTACACAATTAGAGATGTAATGCTTTTGTTGTTGAAACGGAACGAAATGTAATTGCGTCCAAAAAATAGTAAAGATAAGAATTTGAAAAAATAAATAGAAAATATGAAATCAAATACAGTAAGAAGATTAAAGGCATTGTTCCAATTATTGTAAATTTAATTTCCAAGTTATATGACTAAAATATTCTTATTGAAGTCTTATTCAATATGAACTAATTGACCATTTGCCAATATATGACATTTTAAACACACTTCTTAATTTCCGCATTTATAGAATACCAAAATCCAAGGCGAACCAACTTAAAAGAAAAACTAATAATAATGACTGGCTTTGTTCTCAATTAAACTTGAGAAATTTGAAGTAGTTAACGATAGTTGTTCTTTGATTCGGTTTAATTGGTGAAGGGTGACCACTATTAATACTCTATAAACACAACATTCTTTTTCAGCAGCTATCACATGTAGAAGTATATGAGAAACTGTAAGCACCAAGGTCGTGAAGTTCATTATAATTCTTCTTGTAAACTGGTCGGAGTTTGGTTTGACAAAAAAAAAAAATATCAGTGCATATTGAAAGTCTGTTGATTTCTAAAAATTCGATAAAATTGTCATTCAAACTGAACGACTCTTGCTCTTGAGTTAGTTTTATTTATGACCCTGAATGTATCTTGTTGTCATATTTTTGTAGGCAACCGTATTACCTTATTTAAAGGTTTTCCATTTGACCGGTAAAATTATTTATATGGATACATAAATCGTATCTTATACTTTGTTAAGCTTCCTTATTCCTATTCTTTCTTGAGTGACCCAGATCATATGATTCGTCACCAAGAGTTTATCTTACACATATACTTACGTTGTATCTGCCATAAAGTCATTCCATTTCAGTCAATAACAAGCGCTTCACAACTTTGAAGCTACACTTGTTTGTTTTGATATCACTCCGTTATACATAATAAGAATTTCTACCGGTCTGGATTAAGAAAGGTTCTTGATAGCTAATTTTGTAAAGGGGAATAGTTTTTTGCTAGCAATTATTACTATTCCATCGATCGATCCCTTTCCGCTCTCTAAAAATGTCGGTTTTTTTTAAATTTTTCTTACAAATTACTTCTACGAGTATTAATTTAATAATACAATATTTATATCTTTTGTTTTTTTTTTCAGAACCAATTCCAACACTGGTAGCGCCATGTAATGTAAAAGAAGAAACTCGAGACGAATGTATCAAGAATGAGTTCCTCACCATCATCCCACTTCTCAATGTATGTTACCTACTCTTACTTTCTTACATATCTCATTCACGTAATCTTATCTAATTTAATTTTAGAAAGGAATACCTGAACTCAACATGGCAGCTGTAGATCCATACTTCTTCAAAAAGGGTATTTTCCGCTATGCCAATGAGGGCGTTCAAGGAGGCTTACTTGTAAAAAATATGAACATTTATGGGATCAGTCGTATTCGGGTCAATGATTTTGCAAGTAACTTTACTGCCAACAACTTTGTTACAAAAATCAATGCAACTTTGCCAAAAATTCAAGCTAGTGGCAATTTCAAGGCTGATGTCAAATTTGGAGGTTTGCGCTTAGTGCCAAAGGGGCTATTCAATATTACAATAGGTAATACAACTACTACCAAGGAGCGCCAAGCAATTAATCTAACGTGGGTTTTTGTTTTCATTTTTAGATAACATCAGAGCAACAATATTGACTGATGGAGCTATTCAAGAAACTGAGGTTGGACCTCGAGTCGTTTTGAATAAATTCACTGCTGATATTAGCGTGGGTAATGCTAGAGTTGGTGCCAATGGAATTTTTTCTGATACAAATTTAAGTAAGTTAACAATACTTTAGAGAGTAATTATCATAATAAGCTAAAATTTCATTTAATTTGTAGATGCAATGATATTGAATCTTGTTAATGAGAATCTACCAGAAATAATCAGAGTTGGAGTTCCAGCTACTCGAGATCAATGGGCGCCAATCCTTGCCCAACATTTGAATGGTTTCTTTGCTAAAGTACCAATAGAAAAACTTATCTCGCTGGCATAGTATGAGAAAAGTTACTTTTTGTTGTGAACTTAAGTGTATGCTTAAGGATAAACAGTATTTTGTTATAAGCACCCATTTGTACCGAATAGATTAATTTATTTATCTTAGCATTTAGTTTTAAGATGATAATAAAATAATACAAGCCAGAGGAATAAACTAAAAACTGTTTGTATTACTGAAGAAACGACCATTAAAAAACAAAGTTCGAGTTCGTTAAAACAAATAATAATAACCCAAAAAAGAAGTAACAGAATAAAAAGGAGTGGTAGACGTTTACTTTCTAAAAAACCTTGTCACCATATCATACTTACTACACGAGTATAAGAGGTATTTTATAAGTAAAGGAAACACTTTTTGAGAAATTAATTAAAAGTATAGATATATATGTTTATTAGGTTATATATAAATAATTTTCAATAGCCATGGCATGAAAAAAATTTAGAATTTATTACTCATTTATTCAGTTTACTCAATTTTTTTGATTTGATAGCATTTACATTTAAAAATAGATTATTGGAATTTGTTTATTATATATTGTTTTTATTCCTGAAAAGGCAAAGTTTAGTCATTAGTCAAATCTAAAATCTTTATCTGAGCAAAAGCCAGGAACGAAGTTAGTTTGCGAAGTTTAGAAATGGTAATTTTTATGTAAAGGATGAACCTTTTTCGGAAGGTTGAAGAGTTAGACGATAAACTGCTTAAGCCAGACCGTCAGCGTTATCCCACTATTTTGGATAGGGAACTCGCAAAAAACTTCGACGCAAGCTATATGACAGTCAATCGGCAACTAACGAAAATTGAAAAAGTTATAAAGTTAGCAAAGTGGGTATCAGGGCACCTTTTGCAAAGTAACTTTTGCAAAGAATTGAAGCTTGCATTGCCCTTCTGTTACGACACCATCAAGAACCGTTTTTGAACGGGATGCAAAATAAGTTCTTTACTTTAACAGATCAGAAAAGCCGCTCTGAAATTGATTTAAGCACTTTTCGAATTCGAGACAGTGATATTTAGATTCTACTGGGGGAAACTTTCTGTTTGATTGTTGTTGCATTAACCCTGCCATGAAGACAATGACAGCCTTCAATGTATCTAATAATAAGGGGAATAATCCGCATTAAGCTAGTGCCTCATAACCCGACTGTCACCGCAGAAATCTACTGTTAACAGCTGTGCACATAATATTCGACACAAGAGCAGAAGAAACCATGTTTGGTTTGTCGAAGGTGTATTCTATTCCATCAGGATAACCTCAACTTGCTTTGAAGCCTTTAAAACGTTCTTGATGGGAACAAATTCAAAATTCGGGATGATGCCCAATACATTCGATGAAGGAAATCACATTGACGACTACATTTTTTCATTTGGTGCAAATTATTTAAAAAAAACAGACATTCACAAGACATTCTAGAAGACGGTATTTTGACAAGCTTTTCAGCTGAAATGTAAAAACTTTGAACAGGGAAATTGGAAGGACGAAAACCAAATTGCAGTAGTCTTGAGAAAAGAATATTTATGATTTTTTTGTTAAAAAAAATAAATTTACGAGAACGTGGTTGTACTCTACTACATTTTTTGAACGACATAGAACCTACCAGTGAAGTAACTCTTCGCTTATCAAATGAAATAAAACAATGGGCGAATAAACTTGCTAGACAAGGTGGAGAAGGGAATACTCATATCTTAGGCCATGAATCTGTGCTAGGACTGCCCATGAAATTGGTCCCGGCTTTCATCGATGATTACCATTAATCTTTAAATTTCAGACAAACCAGAAAATGTTACCGACATTTTAGGAAATTGCAGCAGAAACTCTAAGTTGGGAATAAGAAAAGTCATTTATTGCCCCTGTTGAGAGAGTGATAAGAGCATAAGAGCATACGACATTTCGTAAAATTTCCTTTTCGAGTTTCCATCACATTAAGGCAATGATGTGGTGATGCTACAACTTTAGCCAAATTACTGCAGCAGGAGGTAGTAATATTTTCTTTCAAGAAATATCACTAAAAAGGGACACAAAAATATGAATACAGTTAAATCCATCCATAGTTACACCTGAGATTTTTCCTTAGAGCAGACAACTGTATTTTGTTAAATCGTCAAATTCATGATAGTCAGAAACCCGTTGCATATTTTCAGTTGTGACTCTTATCGACTTGCCATAAAAAAGTCAGTTTTAAAGCTACTGGCTTAATTAAACGAAAGAGGAGATCACCAAAGCAATACCACATTTAATTTTTATATTTTTATACAGTCTTATAGCAAAATAATTAATATTTTAAATATTGTGTACTAGAAATGAATTATGAAATTTATGAGATAATAAATAGTTCTTTTTTTTTTATTTACTAAATATTGTACATATATTGGGCGTTAGCAATTATTCCAAACGTATTACCTTAAGCGGATATACATATACCTAAAATATTTTGGCTTTAAGATCGGTAATATAGAATTGATCAAATGTGTAAGTACCACATGAGTTTACTGGCTATATTGGAAGCATGGTCTGTGGATGTTAAACTAGAACCTAATTTTCATGTCCATTGTCATCCATTTCCGTTTTCTTTTAAGTGATGATTTTAAGGAAAAATACTTGTAGAAATCATTGTGCACGTAGGCTGAAATTGCAAGTGCTGGCTTCATAAAATGTTTTTCATCAAAGTGGGAGCAGCTGCACCTGAATCTCTTTTGCAAGAAACATAAAACAATGGGGCAAAATTGCAGATATCTAGCATGGAGCACAGTATTAATATTACCGTTGATGACTTTGGCAAACGTTGACAATGGTTTTCACATCTGCAGATTGAATGTACACACACTCAACAAGCCACAAAAAACTAAACAGGCATTGGATGCAGTACGGTGTGGCGTGCAAAAGTAGTTTTATCATCAATCAACTGAGAGCGCATGGACACCGATCATACCTGAAGAGTCTTCTCAATCGAAGGAAACTTCAACCAAGTCAGCATGCGAAATTAGACACAGATAACTAGGGATCGCAATTGCTGTAGGACTTGGTTGATTGAAAGTGATCAAAGGACATACTGAGGCACATGACGAAAACCAATGTTGTGAAATATTATTTGCACTAGCGCGGGTTTGGTTGCGAAGATACATAGTATATAAAAAATTTAGGAGTATTAATTGATACGATTCGATGAAAATGCCGATTTTTATATATTTGGTTATAAAGTCTTTTTTGAGCTCTAAAACTTTCGGACGTACTCTAAAATATCGTCATTCGTTCCTAAGCCGTACAACTCGCTTATGGAATGTCCTGTCTAGTTCTTTATTTCCTAGTCATTATAACCTTCAAACATTTAAAACCAACGTTCACCGGTACCTCCCTTTCCATCCTCCCTGATTTTCCTTCGCCCGCGCTGTGTGCAAATATTTTAAGGGTGCTAAAAAAAGAATCCCTTTAGCGCGCGCAAATTATAAAAAAAAAAAAATCCTCGGTTCAAAGGTAAAAGCCATTAACTAACATAAACGCATGCACTTAATGATTTTTATAATTTCGTAATTCCTGTAAAAACTAAAATTATGCCTCGCTAACTATTTCCAGCTATAAAGCCTGAAAAATAATAGTTATTTTCTTAAAAAACATATTTTCACCAATTTTGTACTTAATGACTTTTACGTTTGAACTGACGATATTTAAATCGAACACAAAAATTAATTAATTATTTTGTATTGTCTGAAACAATATTGTCATCAAACATTTTATTACAGTTTCGGGCATATGATCACCTCAAATACATTTTACAAAGGAGATACTGTCAATCCAATTTTTGATTGAGTAAATCGGCCAACCGCATAATTTCCTTTAGGTGGACCGAAAAGAAATAGTTGTATGATCTTGGAGTATAATTGTTATATCGTTTTCGCTATGTCATCTTCTCGCCAACTTGTGTTTTCAATAAATACTAGTTATTAGGCACGTAGCGATATTCTGTTCAAACTACAAATGTCCGGTCAATGGCATCCATACTTTGAAGGAAATTGTCCTTAAGTATGCGGGGGCAATAATCTCGAGTTGTTTAAAGTTCCAGTGGATTGATAAATTCCGGTCATCGGTCACACTTTCGCTTACTGTGGCTTTTTTTCAGCGCGCACAGTACGAGGTCTTGCTAGATATGGTATTGTCCATATGTGGATGTGATGGCTCGACGAATACAAACCTCGCTCAGGCGGACAATTAATTGCACCAAAAATGGACGAAACACTCAATAAGTTTGGCGAACAGAACGCGAATTGTTTAAATAAATTTCTAAGGCGCCCAAGGGTTATTACAGCTTAAGTTTTTCCAAAATAAACTCAATAATAATTGCATAGTATACTCGTAAGCTCTACCACTGCAAAGAATCCATCCTATTTTCCGTGTTATTATCTGTTCTATGGAAGTAAATCCGGGTTAAAAAGTTATTTAATTTTTCGCTAATGTATAGGCTCGTTTATTTAGTTATTTATTTTTGTTAATCACATATGTACGTATGTTTAAAAATTCTGTTGTGTAAAGAAAACTATACAAAATATTATCTGTTATTTGTTCTGTTAGGGCCTTGGAAAACTGGTTAAGAAATAAATAAATTGGAAGGGCAAAAGCCCAGCTCCACTGCTTGTCATTTTGTGTACAGAAAGACGAGTCTAGAGCTTTTCGCCGACTTCGAACGTCGAGAGAATGGAAGACTTTTTTTATAGAGATACATTTTAACTACGACTTGAAATTTAATTCAGACTTTCTACCTCTTCTACCTGGTGAACTAACCACACCAACGCGGTAAAAGTTACATATTAATTCCAATAAGGCTCTACATTTTTTCTTTCTTTACAAATTGATTGTGCTATGTTGGGATTTTAAAAAAAGACAGATTGCCCCACAGCTGAAGCACGCATTTATTAACCAGGTTAAATTTCTGAAAGGTTGAAAAGCAGCAAAATTTGACTACTATAATATTAAAAGTGCGCTTTTATTAAAATATAGCCCTGAATTGAATGGAACTTAGCTTAATTCTAGGAATTAATATAGTATAATTAACAAAACAGATTCTATTAAAGTAAATAAAATAAAAAAGAAAAAGAGATGCTTTAAAAAGGGACTTAAATGAAACTGTAAAATAGTACTCTATAGTAAAATAGATAGTTTCGTTCCAAGAACCGTTTATATTAATTACTATCAGAACCAAATTTGCAGTTTCAACAAGCATAAAAGCATAAAAAGAAGTAAAACTTCTTACTCCTAGTTATACATGACTTTTAATTTTGATTCTTTTTATATAAAATTTACAAATAAATTTCTGCCCCTGGAGAAAAAAAAGAGCTAAAGTATCTAATAAAATGGATTGCCATAAAATGTATAATGTATATTCGCACACCTGGTATATTCGTTTTATTCTAAATTGAATTGAACTCTTCTAATTAACAATCATGCATTTGACACACATTTTAGTCGGACTGATATTGATTAACATAGCCGTTTGGCCACTTCTTTAATGTTAAACTCTCGATTATGTTAATTGTATAAAAGGAATTTCAAAATTGTAAAAACCTAATACCATCTCCGCCAGTCGGAATTTTTTTTTTAAGAAACAGGATTTCAAACATAAAACAAATTTATGAGCTTTCTTCAACACATGAATGCAACAATGGTGCATACATATATTTGTAATGTATTATCTATAGAAGTCATTAATCACATTTTTCTAAGAATACTTTGGGATAACCTCGGAAGTGGGTCGAATACCAGAATCACTTCTCAAAAACTTTTAAATATGAAATATAGCGTACATTTTTTAACAACTTGAATCCAAGCCGTTAATTTTTAATTTCAGCTTGATACAAACACTCGTTCCTGACTGGTGAAGTATAGTTATCTTATGCTAAGAATCTTTGGAGAAAGCTAAGGTTGTCTGAGGTAATTAATGGACATTTTCCCGGGTTATTTCCAATCCTACACAAAATATATTTTTCTCAAAATCTTCCGGTTTGCCTACATGTTCAAACGTTATTGTAATAGCGAGCCTAAAAACATCATTCTTAAGTTCATATAAATTATACTTTATGTTTTGTGGTGAAATTAATCATACTAAGAAGGGAATAAGATGGGTTTGTGGACAAAGATACTAAATATTCAGACGAATGCATAAGGAACGTGTAACCATACATACGTAGATTATTAAAAATTCAATACGGCGTTATTCATCCATAACTTTCGATGCTTTCAAGCGGTGCTATGCTAGATTTGAAAACAAAAAAATTTTACTATTGCCCAAACTTCTATGAAATACCCCATTTTCAAACCAGTACTGATGAGATTGTGCCTTTATTACCATTTGTTATTCTTGTTGGGAGCCATTGATTGCGTATAGAACATCTTTGCATAAGAATTTTATTTTTTTTTTTTTCATTTTTGAAGAGCCAAATTCGGAGGTTTCTAAAATCAGTTTATTAATAATCATCCTAAGAACTGCTTCAATCGGCAGCATAACGTAACTAAACGTTATGAAAATCAATGCGGGCTTGTGAGAAACCTTTCAGCATATTATTCAATTGAAAGCAAACAGATAACAATACACTCATATGCAATATAACATATGAAATCTAAAAATCATCTTCATCTATCTGAAGAAAGCATAGGATAGAATTCTAAGAGATCTCCATACAAGTGCAAAGATCTCAAAGGTTATCAGAGACATCCTATAACATAGTTATGATGCATACTTCAATGAATTTTGAACGACTTCTTGTCTTATCACCCGCGGAAAATTAATTTAATTTTTAAATTCCAAAGTTAATTAAAAGAAGAAGAAAAATCAGCTTATTTGTAAGTTAAGGGCTTCTCCTTCTTTCATTTTTAATTTTACTTTTAAGAACGAGAGATTACTAACAGACTATTCCTATGCACCTTTGAACGAAATGGTGTTAATAAACCTCTATAAGAGGTCTCATTAGCACATGAAGTTTTCAAAATCCTGAATAGTTCAACATTTAATCTAGTTATAATATAAACTAAGAAAATATTGTTAGTGTAATATCAAAAACGTAGTTGAAGGATATGACATACGAGGGGCGTAAAATATATTCTCGGTATCGATATGAAGGAAAATGCGAATTCAATTTAAATTGTTTTTATTTTTCAATATGATCTCCCCTAACATCAATGCATTTGTTACATCTTGAGATAAGCTTTTTTAAACCCTCAAAATAATAAATTTCCTCTTTCTCTGCAAAATACCGACTTGAGTTCTTCATCATCCGAAAATCTTTTTCCACGAAGACATTTTTTCAAATCCGGAAACAGGAAATAATCACTAGGGGCAACGTCTGGACTATAGGGTGGGTGTTGGATTTCTTCGAAACCACAATCTCGCGCAGCAGCCTTGGAAACTCGCGCCGTGTGAACAGGAGCGTTGTCATGAAGAAGCAACACACCCGCTGCGAGTTTACCCCGTCCTTTCTTTTTAATTTCCTCCCGCAAATTATGCAAAGTGGAAGCGTAGGATGTGGCGTTGATGGTTTCACCTTTTTTTTTGTACTCAATGAGCAAGATTCCCTTTGAGTCCCAAAAAACTGTGGCCATGAGCTTTCGGGCAGACGGAGTGACTTTGAACTTCTTCGGGGGGTCTGTTCCTTTTTTATGCCACTGCATGGACTCTTGTTTGCTTTCAGGGTCATAGTGGTGGACCCATGTTTCGTCCCCAGTAACAATTCGATCCATAACACCGTCCGCGTTCTCACTACACATCTCCAAAAGCTCTCTACAGCATGCGATTCTCACTTTTTATCTGAGGCGCTGTGAGCATTCGTGGCACCCACCTTGCACTGACCTTTGAAAGGTTAAGATGGTCATGAAGAATGGTGTGAATGGCCGGAGCGGGGGTCGTCCTCAATGCTCTCTCTGCCTCTCTTGAACTCACTTGACCACTTTTGCACAGTTGATAATGAAGGTGCGGAACCCTGGTAAACAGCCACCATCTCTTCATGAATAGTTTTTTGACTTTTTCCTTGCTTAGTGAGAAATTTAATTACAGCGCGATGCTCAATTTTCACCATCATCGCCTCAGTTACCATTATGATTCTGTTTAATTAGAGATAAAACGCGAATTAATAATTACATTTATATGAAATTTTACACGAATGCACTAAAATAATAGTATTACTTGATAAATAAGTCAATTTATATATGCAACCACAGCTTCACCCCGATACCGACAACATCTTGAACGCCCCTCGTAGCCTAGCATCACCGTATATTCTTCACTTTTTTAAAAGGATATGCGATTTGCCAAGGGCTTTCGGTTTATGGAAGATGAAAATCTTCCATTTTAAAGTCCTTGACACATTTATGTAGCACTTTATTACCCTACCATTTCTTGTTTGTTCGCTTTTGGGCCTCTATAAAATATGTATTTCTAATATGTTTCAAATAAAAAAAAATTTATTGAAGTGCTCTTTAAAAAAACATTTTTGATTAAAAAATATGTAAAGAATGGAACAAATTTGATTAAACACTGAATTAAAAGACAGTATTTAAATTGCCAGATCATTTTCAAATATTACCATTAGTCATGTTAAGGTGATGCTCGATTAAACAAACTCTTTAATATTACCATACAATATGGCAACCTAAAAACGAAAAACCCACACTCATTTCGAGCAATTCAATCGAGCTTTTTCCTTAAATGTTCAGAACCTTCAGGCATTACTTTTTACAATATAGTTTTTCCCAAACTTTGATAGAACTCACTTAGTTCTTTCACTCAAAAACAATATGCCTGTATTTTAATACACTATAATAAGGCGCAAATATCACTTATCCGGTCATAAGCTCTTCCTGTTTTTGCTGGTGCTCTTCGCGAAACTGAAATAAATTCTAAATTAATGTGAAAAATACTTTTTGGTCTCACTTTCAATCACTTTATACAATTGTGTTTATTTTTCTTTGGCCAGCACTCGACAATCTCATTACTCGTAACTTTGCCAACCTATTCAGTTGAAGTATTGTATTTTAATTTTTGCACGCAGAGGTATCTCAGAAGCCAAATTTTTGTTTTTCGATTTCAGTTGAAGTGTGAAAAATCTTCATCTAGGACATATTATAGTAAGTAATATGGCCCTTTTATAATTCGTGTCTGCTTATGCTATTATACAATGGAAATATCTGGGAAATTAGCCATGGTTTTGAGATTATTGTCAATTATTATTCTTCAAATTGAAAACGGGTTCCGAATTAAGAAGCGGCGAAGTAAGGGAATAAGAGAACCACGAATAGTGATCTGTTTTTTAGATCAGGTTCTGGTAGAGTTCATTGCTGGAGCCGTAGGAGGTATTTGTTGAACCAGTTGTCGACCGCACAAGGCGAAAGTACAACAATTAGATCATACAGGAAATATTTATTTCAATCCCCGCAGGCCTTAAGCACTCTTACAATCAGATGGTGTTGAGAGTTAAATGAAGGATGTGGAGGGATTTCGGCTTAACAAATATGTATGTAGTATTCCGCAGTCGGTGATAGAGATAGCTAGGTCATGTAAATTTAGAGTTAAATGAGCTATGAAACGATTTTTCATCATATCTTATGTACCATATATGGATATTGTGAGTACTCTACAATTGTACATACAGTCTTAAGATTTTACCTGGATCCGAAAAACGACTTACATAGAATTTGATGGAAAGAAAAACGAAACATTTACTTGTACATCCACTCGAGCACCAAAATCAAATTGGGATTAAATAGTAGTTAAGAAATTACTAAATATCATATTTCTGAGTGATTTTCAGGATTTTTACATTATAAAATAGAATACATATCAAGAACACAACTGAGTCCTTTAGCATCATGATCTACGAACAATCATTCAATTCATTTAATCATGATATCATTTTAACGAAGAATAAAATCAAGGTAATCAGTATTAGTAAAGTCTTTTCTACCGCCCAAACGCCCTATATAAATATGTATCTGTTACCAGACCAGTTAAAATGTGTGGTTTTATTATGTTACCAGGACAGCCCACTCCCACTATTAGTATATGGGGCATTATCCATAACGCATTCCATTAAACACCACCGTCTCCATCAACAAATCATGATTTCTGACGGAAACAAGGTTCCTGAATGCAAAGCACATTCACATTACTCACGCCTAAAAGTCTCATCCCATCAAGTCTCTAGCAAGAGTGCCTGTCCCCATCGTCAATTCAAAGTCTATGCCCAGTATACGCGCAGTTTCAATAATTCTTGGTCTCTCTTTTCTCAATGACTTTTTCATATAAGAACCTTGGCGATGGTCAAGGTGAGATCAGTTCGATTGAGAAAGCATCGACAGACGCATTACGGAATACGTACAATCGTCGTCATATCGGAGTGACTAAAAAAATAGGAAAAAACATTCCTCGCAACGACAAACGCGAACGTTAGTGAATACGGCGCAGAGTTCGGTTACTATTTGTCGAATTGTCATACACATACATTGTGCTCAGCCGGATCGGATTATTGGATCTTCCTTTTACTAGATCTACGAAACATGGATTAAAACGCCCAAGAGAAACCACAAGAACCTCTGATATATCTGTGGCAAGTCTCACAATCATTATAGTTCGATCCACGAACGTTGACGGATGGTAGAACAAGTCTCTGCAAGTCTCTTGAAGATTGCATTATTTGTATCCCTGGTTACATATCCGAGTCGTAGAACGACCTTCACCTTGCATAGCTTACCAAGATTGTTGACTTCAAAAATAGGAGTAACAACAATAACGACGTATTCGTATAAAGCAGTAAGAACCCTTCCACGGTAATTGTATTGTACGTACTTGTAGCTCAAGATCGTGTACACTCTCTTTTTGTGCACCCCTCTTAAGCGACTCCACAATATTGAAAGTGTTTTTGCCGGCTAGCTTATTCACAGTCGTACTTGGGATACCGGGGCAAACCGATGGAATAATTATTACCTAGGTGTAGACACTTTGCTCAGTTCTTTTTCGGTGTCGGACGAGAATAAATTTAAATTTTTCAAATTCGCGCAGAGTGAAGCAATAAAAGTTCTTCTTGTATTTTTTTATCTTACAAATATCGACGTGTATTCTAGTAGTGCTTGGATCAATGAACTGTAAGCATTTGATCAATTGTTGTCTATCGCGAAAAAATAAAATCAGAATTTCGGCAATCAGTAGAGAAGGTGCTGGACTTGTGCCGTTCGTTTTGTGATATAGTTTATCGTTTATAGTTTATAGTTTGAATCGTTTGGGTTTTATTAATTTTAATCAGGATTTAAAAAGCTTAAGCTACAAACGGGACGAGACAAAATGGATATTTTACCAAAGTGGGTTAACTTAATCTTGTTATGGACTACTTTGATAAACTTGGTATTATGTGCTAGTAATATTACAAATCACGAGGACGATGATGATTCCATTGTTGTAGAAGGTGGGTACGATCTTCAATCAATTTGACCTGTCTCTAATTTATATGTCTAAAGAGAATTTTCTACAATTTTTGTTTATTCATTTAATTAAATATACCAATAAGGGATAACTAAGATTTTTCTCTTCAGTAACTATTACCTACACACATTCTTCAAAAATTGTTTTAGATTCTTATAGATTCCTACTTGCAGAAATAGTGCAAGTATATTTGCTCAACTTAGTCGTATATATAAAACGATGAAATTAAATTTAGAGAATCAAAAACTACCTAAACAAATTATATTACACAAGAACACTTTGTTTACCTAAACATTTTTTCGGTATTAACTTTAGTAAGAAATAAGAAAAGACAGTTAATGGTTTTTTTTTCCCAAAAATGTATTTTCCCCAATTTATTTAACTAACCGGAAAATTATCTTGTTTCGGTTTATCTTTAAAATTATAATTGTTTTATATTTTTAAGACTTAAAATGTAAATGCCTGGAGTGGAATTAATTAAAAATTTTCTGGGAGAATTTTATGTTTATACAGATTGGTTTTCAATTGACAAAATAATATTTAGAAAATTAAACTTAAAATCTGTTTTTTTGTAAGGAAAATAAACTATTAAAACTAAAATAAATAAATTAAAAACTAAATAACCTTTTGCATTAAGTAGTACAAAATATTGAGAGATCTATTTTTATTGCGCTATTTCGATATTTAAGAAATATAAATAAGTCGAACATACAGTACCTATGCGATCAAAATGTTACTAAAACTCATAAAATAGCGTGCTTTTCTTTTTTAAAATTTAAAAAAGTGTTGTCTGCTCGAGAATACTAACCAGAAATTTATGTATACCTAGTATTGAAATATTGACCTGGATCTATACCTGACGCTTAAAGAAATTACACAGCTAAAGGCGTAAAACTGGTCAGGCAATGGTCAGTTCTTTATTATTCTATTTCAGAGGAGGTACACATTCCATTTGTAGCGTTCAGAGTAAAAAGATTTTCTTTCCTTCTTAAAATAAAAACTTGGCTTACAAACTGTAAAATACTCGTATCTAGAAGAATATGCCGAAATTTCAGCAGAGTAACAGCGTTAGTACGGGACACTAGGCTGATGTTAGAGATGCAATTCAACTAGATAACTGCGACTGTTACTGCAACTGAAAGAAAAATTTTGATTCGGTTTATTTGTGCTTGTAATTGCTACAGCCAGACAACGAGCGTTAGGGAGACCTTTCTTTAATTTACTTGACGATATCTCAGAAAAATGTATTAAAAGATTACTATTTGGATGGAATCGGAGACTTCTCAGTCACACATCCCAACATCTAGGTCAATGGATTTAGTGACAATTGAATTCTTCATCGATGGGATTTTATTCATTCGCTCTACATGTCCTAGCCATCTCAAGCGACTAAAGCGCACTTTTCTGACCAAATAGATATTGTTGTATACCTCGGTGAGTTTACTGTTATATCTCCTTCCCCAAGGATCGTCAACCCAGACGAGACCAAAAATCGCTGGAAGAATTTTTCGTTAAAAGGGTCAAGGATATTTTCAACGAGCTTCAATTTCGGTAACGTCTTTGCCATAAGCAAGACTGATATTATCAGGGTCGTATATAGAATATCCTAAGTACTTCTTTATTGCATTCTTAGACCAAACCAATGCAGTTTAGCAAGTCTGATTTCTTATGTCATTAGCGGAGCTGAGGCAGAAAAATACCCTGACTACCTCAAAATTATAGCTGTCTATTGTGAGGTTCCGATTTGTTCAACATTTGTAAGGACCAGTTAAAGCACGTTCGGTTCCGCCTACTATATCAATATCATCAGCGAATGCGAATACTTTCATAAACTCTTGGATAATTGTGCCTCTTGTGCTAGCTTGTGAGTTTTGCACAACTTTTCCAAGTATGACGTTAAAGAAGACAGATGACATTGGATAACTCCTGTGCCGTATACTTCTACTTCTTGGTAGGTATGGTTTACCTTCATGGCGTACTATTCTTCTTCTATCCATATAACACTGGCGTGCATATATTTGTATATTAGCCCTTTATTGTGTCCCAAGCTGTATATGTACAAGCCCCAGGCTTATCTTTGGTATACAAATGCCTGCATATGGTTTTCCCCCATTCATTTGCAGATTACTTCAAGTTAAGGAACAAGTTCCGGGGGTATTCGAATTGACGTGGTCACACGGCAGAATTTATTTATGATATTTACGACATAAAAATACTTTAGACTCCAGGATGACTGCTCTCTGGTCTTTAATACCCACTAGCTTATCAATTTAAAAAAAGACTAATCGTATTTTATCAAAGGAACTTTAATTTTTTTTTCTGCTTTCAATCATCTACTTAAAGTAAGTAGATTAAAATCTCGAAACTGGTGACAAAATCGCCATAGATTGATGTATAGTTAATTTGTAGCCGTAAACATAAAGATTAAGCAATATCAGCAAACATTAGTCTAAAACTATCAAATTATAATTCATCATGAGTATGGAAGAAAAATATTGATCGTTATTAATGATTCCTTTTTAAAATTTTTTCGCCTTAGGCCGCAAGGCATGTCACACTTTGTTTCTTTCTTTCGTCGGCAATTTTTTGAGAATTGAACGGAACGGAAGAAAATCGAAATTAATTGCTTTGAAGGTCAAATTAAATTTTTTGTTGGCAATCTCGTTCTAGGCCTTTAGTTTATTTTTTTCTATTGTACTTTTTAAAATGATAAATGTCAACATGTGGGTAGTTAGCAGAATGATTTATTAATTTTCGTAGAATAGAGGTGATATACTCACATATCGTAAATTTACGGAATTTAAGTTAAAAAGACACTCGATTATTGTTGAAATCACTACACTATATGTACTGCAACCATAACAATAATGGTACTTTTCAAAAGTTTTCAAATTTACTTCCTTAACTGTAATTACTGTTACAAATTACCGATGATAATATCAACAAAACATATATATTTTACATCCGGCTTACTGGAAAGTTGGGAAAACTTGAAATTTGAATAATTGCCTTTACTCGACCAATTGTTTCCATGTTCTCTGCTATCTTTAGAATTCTTTAATCTATATTTACACATAAATCTTTGTTAATTCAATTATTGATTTCTTATCTAACTTTAACACATTATTATTATTTATGTACACACAAATACAAGGACCAAGGTTACAGTTTGTTTAGTAGAATTAACGGAGCAGGACTTACTCGTAATTCTAGATAAACTTGAAAATATACAGCACAGTAGTATAATGAATTATTTTCATTGTTTACACTGAAGGAAATGCTTTCGGTCAAACATTTTATAATTCAGTAGATATCTGCTAAATAATATCACATTGAACACTTTTCGTTAAGATTCAGATGTGATTCAAATAAAATATATCAACACGTTTCAACGCCACTTTAACATCTTATCACCAGTATCACCTGTGATCAAATAAAACGGCCATTAGAGTTTTTTTGTCTCAAATTTTCAGTTATTTCATTTTCTTAGTAGATACTATAATTTGTAACAAATTCTTATTTTATGGAAAAACTGAATATATAAAAGATCATAAAAAGGTTGCCACTTTGATATGCAATTTAATTACCATTAAATCGGTTTATTTTTTATTTGGTACTAAAACTTAAATATAGATAATCGGATTTTATTTTTTATAGACTCATGAACGTGAGTGAAGCGCTTTGCTTCTTTGACGAGCTGCTTATCTTCTGTTTATAATACATTCCCACAAATGTATTGACATTTATTTTGTTTTCTATCATCTATTTACCATTTAAAAAAAAATTGGCAAACTTAATTTGTTGGCATAGCTTGGCTACTCGTAGCTATGATTTTTCAAATAAAACCCCAACCACAAAAAGTTATGTTTAGCTAACAGTATCCATATGGAATGTGCTAATTTAAATAACAAAGTACTTCAACGCTCATCTACCATATTTTGGTTCTATTTATTTTCGTCTTTCTCCAACCCTTTGACTTTCATTGCTTTTTCAATAGACCATTTGTCGTCTGCCTTTGTTCTGTCTGTAATTTACTTTTTAAGATCAATTTTCATGCTCTGCGCATAGTCTTTTCCTTTGGCCATAACTCATAAACAAAACACGAGTAATACTAACACCCGTACCATATAAATTCTTCCGTCAGAAAAAGATAAATGAGTACGTTACAGCGACATCGGATGAGCTATGCCACCCACAAATAATTTATTCATAATGGCGGGTTTGACAACAACTTCAATTTTGTTGGCAATTGCTCCATAAATATTTATGGCAAACAATACTTGTTCCCAATTGATGGCAGAAGTAATGACAAAAAGCTATCCGTGATATTTTAGTCAACTGAGGAAAAAATTTTCGCATGCGGTTTGTTTCCAGATTTGTATGAAGACGAAGATCAACCAAAAAAAACCCAAGTCTAGAACAGATAACAGACTGTGTGGAGAAATGAAAGAGAATGGTGGACATGTAGCATGACGCAGGTATTTAGGTCGAATTCGTCATTAGTCCACTAGTTGTGCAGGCAGAATTCATCTTAGAAAAAGTTTTATTCGAATTTAGAAATCAATTTGAACGAGAAATTAATTAATATTTACATATACAAATAGAAGTAAACGTCGTCAAACTAATACATTCTTTCACCAGGAAATAGAATTGACAAAGGTACGTAACTATCTATAGATGCACAACGTTTAATTTTAATTAAATGTATACATTTGGATAGAAAAAGAAAAGAAAAGGAATATTCATATAAATTAATTATAATAGAACAAAATGAAAAGAGATAAGAACATAAGATTGAGAGGCTTATTCTTCTTTGAGTAGTATATTATTATAAGCCTGTGACAGGCTTTGTATACTCAGCATCCACAACAGAGTTAATTCGAATTCATTGTTGCTTCACAATAAAATCTTTCTATAGATCTGTATAATTTAGTATTAAGATAGATTTAACATTACATTTAACCTTTTAACACTAAATAATCCGATGTTGATATTCTGAAATAATTTGAGGAAATTGTTAAAATCCACAAATCTCTTATAGAAAAACATGAACATTGACAAAGAATAAGAAGAACGCATTTCTCCAAGATGAAATAATGGAATTTAGAATCGATAAACAGGAAAGTATTGTACTTCAGATTATATGAAAGCAATGATGGCAAATTTAAATTTATATTAAAATCAACAAACGACTTTAAATTTTTATTTATATAGGGTCCGCCAAAAATGTTTTTTTTTTGAAAATGCTATAAAAAAAAACTACTGAATATTTTCTCAAATTTCTTTTTTTATTTGAAAGTACAATCCTTCCGGTTAATAATGGAAAATAATTTCATTCAAATGGCTGCCTCGGCTGGCCTACATGATCGGTCCAATTTTTAAGCACATTATCGATTGTGTGCAGCTGTATTTCACCAATGGCTTCACGAATATTGTCCTTTAAAGCGTCAATTGTCTCTGGCTTGTCGGAGTAACACTTATCTTTTACGGCACCCCACAAATAATAGTCCAACGGTGTCAAATCGCAGCTCCGGGGTGGCCAAACGACATCAGCTCTGCGGCTGATAATGCGATCTTCAAAAACAGGGCGCAAAACATCGAGTGTAGCTTCGGCTGTGTGGCACGTAGCGCCGTCCTGTTGAAACCAAATATTGCCAATATCCTCCTCTTCAATTTTTGTGAACAAAAATTCGTTCAACATGGCCCGATAACGATCGCCATTGACTGTAACGGCCATTTCTTGCTCATTTTCGAAGAAAAATGGCCCAATTATGCCTCTGGACCAAAATCCGCCCCAAACAGTGACTCGTTTTGGATGTATCAGCTTTTCAATGTATGCGTGCGGGTTTTCTGTGCCCCAAATGCGACAATTTTGCTTGTTTACATACCCGCCAAGATCAAAATGAGCTTCATCTGAAAAAATGATTTTTTTGGCAAAATCGGCATCTTCTCTAAGTCGATCGCAGGCCCACTTAGCGAAGCGTATACACAACCATATTCGTTCAGCGGAAGGATAAAACTAATTATCTGTCAAATCAGGCATGAGCTAAGTGTTACCATTCACGAAATAAGCACTAGTTGAAAAAAAAACGTTAGATGGCGGAACCTATATAATATTTTTACCAAAAAAAATACTCCATAAATTAAGCGTCGCAGAAGATTGGACTAGATCCTTCACAGAAGCTGGAAAACCACATGTTCTATGGCTTTCCTGAGGAAAGCCAACTATCATTGGCATAAAGGACGTCACTCCTAAAGTAAAACAATTTCTTGATGCAACAATTAAATGGCCAATTTGATAGACTTATTAAATGAGACAATTATCTCACCAAACACCAAGGCTAAGAAAGGAAGCCGCGGCCAATTAAATTCATATTAATTCCAACCCTCAAAAGTAACAATATTAGAGAAGTCAAAATTATTTACATTTTTACTCTCAATGTTCGTATTCAAAAAGACAATAAACGACAAATCGTACTAGAAACTTCGCTGGGCTTAGCTAAATCAATCCTACGGAAGGATAACCACACTCCAGATAAAGATATAAAACTTCAAACCCTCCTTCAGCCAAGTGAATGCACCATTTTAAATGGTAATAGAAAAATTCAATAAGGTATCATAAGTATTATATCAAGTCTAGAAAACAAAGTTTATGTGCGTAATGCTTAAATAAATTTCGAGAAAAAAAACCAAGATTTAATACTGCGAAACTACGGTTATTGTTGAAAGAGACGAATGGCTTATAGCATGGTTGTGGCAACCTGGACTCTGTATCGGAAACAACCCTTTTCCAACAACCAACAATTAAAAATGGGCCTGATATCGTGAAACGTGCTGGTAAAGAGTCAAAATAACTTTATATAAGTAACTATTAACAAAAAGTACATCATTATAACAAAAAAAAAGAAGCATTTTCCCAACTGTTAGATTATAGGAACCATCCGCCCATTTGCTCGACTGCAGTTGGTAAATTGAATCCTTAGAGCGGCATAAAAAAAGGTTCAAAAAAATGGTAAACAAAAAACAGACAACCGTAGTAAAACAACGAAAAATCTAGTAGCGAAAGGAGATGCACTTCAAAAAACACTAACATCTCACTAATATATTCGTATAAGAGGCAAGCGAAAATGGATTTTCTGATGGAGGAAATTATCATATTTTTTTCTACTTCCATATCTATAGTATGTAGTAAAATGAAAGAAAAGCTTTCATCCATTAAGCGTCAAATTTCTTGAAAGTGTTTAAACTACACAAATCAATATCTTAAAAAAAATAGTTTAGATTTAATTTAAATTAATGGTTTCCATATTTTCGAGACACTATGAATTGCAATGAAACTGTTGAAAATCTTATGAGCAAAAAAGGAACGAATAAGCTATGATACATTCAAATACTTAGCAATGTTAGAAAACTGAGTGTAAGTTAGAAATCATAAATTTTACTTTCTAAGATAAAACAAATTAACTTAACCACTCATAACGATTGATACAAATATGTACATATATACATATGATGTCGTAAATTTGGTAATGGCTTGAAGATGTGTTTATTTTCTGGGGTTCCATGCAAGTGGTTTGACCTCAGAAATTCTTTTAGTTTCACTATTGGAAGCTTGAAAGAAATCGTAAGTCCATGTTATCTCTCTACAAAATTACAAGATGAACAAAACACAATGTGTGGAGTGGCTTTGGTGCTAAGAGAACTGTCAGGTCTATTCACGGTTTTTACTATAATATATGTTTATAGGTTTTTTCAGTTGAGTTTAAGCTGTGGAAAATTTTTTTTTCCAGATCAATTTAGAAAGCTACTCATAGTATCCATACTGGCAAGAAGTTTGATCTCCGAAGTGTTCCAAGTCATTAAGCCTAAGTAGGTTGTGAATTCTAGAAAGCAAACGCAAAGGCTTGAACTTTGAAATAGTACCAAGGTTTATTAATATTTTCTATTATTTCAATTTCGCCAATGACACAATTTGTGGTCTACAGTTGAAGTGACGAAAGCAATATATTAAAATAAAAAAAAATTGGTTAATATGTACGAGTACATACCTATAATTCTATTAATGGAAACATATCAATTGAAAAAGAATATATGATATTTATATAAAAAAAAAAACACAATAAAAATATCTGCATATTGCCTTAAAGTAAACAACGGAATCAAGATGCCTTGTATAGCCAACATGGAACTCAGATCTGGCAATGAGAAAGTTTGGTAAGCTTGGATCCACTGAATTGCTTAATCAAGGACAAAGTCGACAGCTTGGTGAATAAATAATTTAACCAACGGTGATTTTATAGACGGATACTTTCATATATGTACGCATAAAAGAAGAAGTACTTACAGTTTATTTTTGCTTTCAAGGCACACTTTTAAATGAGCGACCATTCTAAATTCAAGGTTAACCCCATGCGAATGCCACCCAAAGAATACACCGAACGCACCAAGTCTTAGTCAATTTTATCGTGATTAATTGGTTCTCACATAATCGATCAGAAAAGGAACGAACAAACAGCGCAACTCAATTTAGTGATTTTTGCTTCCAATTACCCCTGACAACTATGTATATCCATGTAGGATCTCTCTCGAAATTAATCACCATAATCATGATAAACTGGATTTGTAACTGATATTGTGCTGTCATGAAGTAAAATATATTCCTTGCGTTGTAGACGTTGACATTTCAAGGACAGTAAGTTAAGTCTGCTCTTCGCTTTCTAAGTAAGTGAAACATTTTTGATAAGATCGTATACACAATGGAAGTAAAGAAACTGGTTCAAAATCATATCAGCTGAGATTATTATCCATTTCATAGTAACAACAGCTTAAACAACATCTCTAATTGTGTTGCTTTATGGAAAACAAGTAGGTATATGTAGTATCATGGACTGCTGAATTCCTGGCACATGTATTTTAAAATATATAAATGTCAGTTTACAGTTTAATACTTGTTTGAAAACTTTATTGCCACTCAATTGTTACTAATGATTCCCACTTTAGCACCCTTTAAGAACGTTTTTCAAAATCATGAGTAACCAGACTTTTTTTTATAACGTACACCCAAATCTACGGAATTTGCTGCAAATATACTTTTTAAGGTCTCAAGGGTATGATTAAGCCAGCAGAGATGTCCGATAGGGAACGTGCTTGAAATATTAATCTATTGCAGCCACTTGTTATTCGATTGTTTTATTTTCGATTGAACAAATGTGAACGTACGTTAATGTGTGCGTATTGAATTTTGTGAAATTCCAATGCAAAGTAAGAAAATCAAGGAACCGAGTTGCCCAAAACAAAACCGAACATCAATTGACATAATCAAATGGCGATCACGTCTTGTTGATCATTTCAATTGAAAATCGTTCGCAGTAACTACACACTCGAAGGAATCTTTACCCTCAATTGAAATGGTATCTTCGCGCTTGACTCTGAGACAAAAGAATAATCCAGGTAATGCTTAAGTGTTAACTGGACAATACTTACGCTTGGAAAGAGTATGTAGGTCACTATGTCGGGAGTGAAAGGATCCTTTAAATCGGTTCCTTTTCGACTTTTTTTTATTTTTTCATATGACTAAGACAAACTTCCATACAGAAAACAAAAAGTTATCATTGTCGAAATATATACTCTGAGTGTTTACGAGATTTACCTCTTTATTTGAATACTTCAGCGAACGTGAATTGACTAGGTACATATCGAATATCAGACGGTAAAATAAGTTTACATTTCAGATGCGTAACAAGGAATTGTGTGAGACTTGTGCGACAATAATACGAGTAGAATCATAAAAATATTGTATTTTAATACGACTACATTTTTTTTTTGATTTAGATTCTGATTTGGATATTTTTAGCTGTAGGGAATTCATGCGATTGAAAAGATAAAATTGATACACGATTTGTACTTGTTTGTGTATTCGCATTTTGTATTTGGCTTAATACCAGCTAATTTAAAACCTAGGACATAAAATCTAACAAATAGTAAGAGTGAGTAGCCAAGGGAATGTTGGAGGAGATCTATTGTAGTTTGAGACGAGAAGTGGTCAAGTGGTCGAAATTAAAAACGGAAAAGTTTGAGTTGACCTCTCGAAGCATGCGGGAGATTGTCTCGTAGAAACCATTAGAGATGCGAGACGAAAACATTGTAAATTACGGGGGTTAGTGTTGAGGGAAATAATATTGTAAAGGAAAGGGCAATCTGCAGAACCAGCGAGTAGTCAATGAATGAAGAGAATGTCAGCTACGTTTCCAGGTTTTCGAGGGTATTCAGATTAAGAAGTTTGAGTCGGTCTCGATAGCGAGTTAAAATAAAAGAGCTATCCCAGGACAGCCTTCGAACAGCAAATCGAAGGAAACGACGTTGAATCTTCTCGATTCGGGATATATGAATTCGCTGAAAGGAGGACCACACTAGGCTGGCGTATTCGAGGAGAAGCGTAATATGAAGTGACCTTGTCACATAGGAGTTGCAAAATTCTTCGGGCCATCGCTTGACAAAACCAAGTGATGAGTTGGCTTTAGGGGCTATTTCATCAATATGGGAACGGAAGTTTAACTCTATATCGTATTATATTCCAAGGTCCCGAGGGCAGTGTTAAATAGTCTTCTCAAATTCGTTTATAGTTAAAATTAAAAGAAGGGGACCTAGATGGCTGCCTTGTGGTATAATAACGGTTTTCCAGATAAGAAGATATCTACTTTAATAATATGGGGTTAAAACCGAGGGAAGAAAATTTAAAAAGGATTAATTGATGAGATATTTTATCGAAGGCCTTAGCAAAATCTGTAGCAATAACGTCTATTTCGTTGCCATTTTCTAGGGCTAAAATCGCAAAGGATACGAATTCAACTAAGTTTGTAGTAGTTGATCTACCTTTCAGAAATCAATACTAACTTGCAGTGAAAGCTTAACACTTCATATAAAATACTTCCGAACATTTTAGGTACGTGAAAGAGCTTAGCAATGGGATGGTAGTTACAAGTAGTTATTTCATTCTTTGGTCCGTTTTTGTGAACCGGGGTTATGAAAAAGGTCTTCCAACCTTGGGGAAATCCCCCTTGTGCGAGGGATAGATGAAATAGGGAGGAAAGTGGGACAGAGAGATTGAAGGCACACTATTTGAGAAAAATTGCGGGGAGCCCGTCTGATTCGGGTAAAAATTCGTCATTGAGATATTGTAACTTTTCGTCGATAAGACTGCGATCAAGAGATTGAGAAAGAGGAGGACCTATGGAGAAATTGGAAAGGTATTTAAAATATATGGTGTCGGGTACGAAGAAGTTGTCTACGAATGATTGTTTAAAAAAGGTTGCAAATATTTGGCAATAGTACGTGTGTCCGTAGAACCCTTATCGTGGAATCCGCCGGGGTGAATTATTCACCGAAAAAAATATATCGACCGAGAAAGTGTTGGAGGGAGGAGGGGAGGGGGTGACCGTCAGATTTACTTTTGTAATTGACAAATTGATAAAATGATTTAGGATCGTTGATAAGGTTGGTAGGCGCAGTGTCAAAAAAGCGCTGATAGAGGCAGTTATAGAGCTGTGGGACTTAGAAGTAGATTAAAAGATGGTTAGAGTAGCCAGAACAAAAATTGTTGCAAAGAAAAACCGCCCATAATTTATTTCTTTTATTTCGTAAAGAGCGAAGTCTTCTGCTATACCAGGAAGGGGAAGTAGATGATGTTTTATGATTTATCTAGTAGATCCATTTACTGTTGCTGTGAATTTCCTAGGTCACTACTAATATATATATACGTATGTATTATTATTATATATATATTTATAATTAGCCTACTGCTTACGTTGTTATGAAGGCCAAATTGTTGGGAAACCATTTGTAAGGCCAGTAAGAGCACTACACCTATAGATAGCACTGTAACAGCTGTCATCGAACAACAACCACAATCATAGTTCGTTGAATCCCATATCTTATAAAGTCACATGGCTCACAATATATTTATCGTATGACCAGTAATCATAAAGAGTCATATGACTTGTACATCCATAAAACTCATATTTTATCTATTCCAAGAAACCATGCGAACAAAGAAAATCACGGAGAATACGAGGTTTCATTAATAATCGTTCGCATCCAGAATCTTAGATTGTAAGAGGCCGTTGTACAATATGTGAAGCGATGATCGTTTAAATCAAAAAACTTATATTAAAATTGTAAAGTTTCATTTTGATACTAAAATAACTACAAATTGATAACTGTATTATATACCACTTATATTAAGTATATGATCTGTTACTATCTATTTGTGAAATGCAATGCCAGTGGGTTTGCTCTTTGGCAGCAAGTCTTTTAGAAATAGTACAGTGACAGCTATAGTAAATATATCAGTTTTCCATTTTAACATACCTGATTCTATCCATCGAATTTAAAATGTTCACATAATATAATAATGTCTATAAACATAGCATTAACCTTTTTGATTACCTACGGATAGATAGATACATCTGTATAGTCGCTCAGTACATAATATTCTTCATTTTCGCAATGGCAACGAGGTTCTAAGTTTAATACCAAACATTGGTGCCAAAATGGATAATGAATTAGCAATCGTATGTAACATGTCCACCCCGGACTCTAACGCCACCTTAAGTAAGTAAGAAACGGACTATGCTAACAACCTAGACGCATGTACTTAGGTTAAAGGATAATTCTTGTTGACAAATACATCAATAAAAACGAGAAAATAAATATGACGTTCAACCGAAATATTACATACATTCAGTTTTCAATACTTTTTTCATTATTCATTACATTCGTTCATAGGACATGCCTTTTTGGGTTTTTTGCGATGAGATGTTATTATCAAAAAAAATTATCAATACTGATATCCACTTTTCCCTTTTTCTTAAATTCACATAAGAAGATTTTAACGTCATACTTAGGACACTCCTTGCAGGTTTTGTGGAAAAGCGTATATCACGCTAATGTTTGCGAATTTTACTTTGATGAGCATTGTTACAAGGTGTTTGCATGCCTAACGCTCAAGACTTTAGTTTGCATGTTAAAGTTGTTCATATTTATTTTCTACGATTGGGTGACGATATCTGCTTTATAGTAGTCTAAGGCCTCCGCTGGTTGTTCGGCTATATGCGGTTTCTTTAAGTTTCGAAGATTCAATGTGCATTTTTGAAGCTTCACAACGGTAGTTAACCGCACGCACAGTTTTCAACTTGGAATACGAGGCCTTTTCGTCAACCCCTTGAACAAAATAGGCCGAATATTTCAGCACCAGTTATCCGCATCGGCAATATGAGATATTCCATTAACTCAAATGTTTTTAAAAAGCTTATATAGGAATTCTGCCATATTGTTGATTCTGCCTAGCGAAATTATTCGCCGTATGTATCTACTGCGGTTCAATCATATCTGACAAGACATTATAGTATTGCTATATTCTCCTGGTCACCTATTCAAGTGCGATTGGATGAGACTAGTGCACATGGTCTACCACGAGGAGTTAAATAATCACAATTTCTATTTAGTAATAATTATAGCACATGTATGGCGCCTACTAAAATCGGCACCTAGCCATCACATAAATATTCTATAGAAGAACTCGTAGATACATGTCTTCTATCAGCCAAATGAATAGCAGCGAAAGATTGAAAGCAAGCAGTACAAAAATAACTAGGCAAAATAAGTACCGTTTGCAATTCGTAAAGTTCTTATTCACGGCTCCGAAAAAAAATGACCAACAGTTAATGACAAATTGTTTCAATCAAAATGAAAGATTGATTCAATAACGATAGCGATAGACACTGGTTAACCTTTATTAGCTACGAACACAATGGAATTCGTTTACGCGTGAGATATGCTTAAGTAACCGAAAAAAAGAAATTTTTTAACAGTAGATTTTTTTTTTAAACAAAAAACGCACATTGATCATTGAGTCAACCAAACGTTCTTTGTTCGTAGCATGATAATTGTATTTATAATGATGTACAATTTTAATGTATTCGGTTTTTTTTACATTTTTCGTTCAGTATATCTTTTATTTATTACAAAACAGAATCAAAGTAATATTATTATTATTTAAATGGCTTTACCTGGCAATAGGGAGTAACAGAAGGCAAATATATCGTGTCAATCGTGGAGGGACATCGTATGCTACAATTATGAAACCTTATAGCAAAACTAATTTATAATATAGTATAATGAATCATGCACATATTATCCTAGTATCTATTTATATTGTACACAAAATGTTAGGTTACTTTTATTATTGGGAGATAAACAAATTTAAATTTAATTTCCCGTTAGTCACTTTTCGTCTTCTATGAGGCCGTATAAATGCTAAAGTAATGAAGATACTGGAAGGGCTGATGCTCTATGCATCTCAAGTAAGCGGTAGCACATTAATCGTTTAGATATGAGTAATTTATCTGCAAATTGGATGCCATGACATGATTTTTACATTAGACAAAATCGTGCAAGATGTTTCAAAGACGATTTATGTCTGCTTCCGCCGAATTCATTAACTTTATGCGTTATTTTATCGCCGTGGATGGAATTTTATTTTTCTTTAATTAACATGTACATATATACTCGTACATATAATTAATATTACTTTCATAATTCTAACGCGTGTCAGCTTTGTTTGTGAATTCGCTTTAGTTTGTGGACATCAATATATCCCTTTATACCACATCATGGGAGAGACCAAGAATTTGTTGATGTTGCATTCGAGTGATAAGATATTTCCTCTTCCTACCGGATAAGCTTTCCAAGGACATTCCAATTTCTTTGTGTTTGGTAGGATCAAGTGAAACGCACAGTTTACGTCTTTTGCTCAATCGGTTTATGAACATGCAGACTTTCACAATTACGTCGGGCTATTTACGCAGTATTTCATATTTGTTTGTGTCATTTATATTTTATTGATATTATGTTGGTAAAGCTGGATACACAACTGTTGGGCAAGGCAAAGATTTGAATTTAAATTGGATTGTGGATTACAAATGACTTCGAGTCATCATGTCGTCTCGCACTAAATCGATGTACTGTATCATCGCAAATACCCTGACTAACTAAAACTAAACATTCGTATTATATTTATATCGCATTTGCGGATAACAACTTTTACATTTAATACAATATTATAATTACCTTGTGTTGGGTTTGATGGGTTTAAAAAGATACAATGCAGATATTCGGGAATTTTAAGTCATCATCTAACACCGACTGCGCTATCGTCAATTATCATAAAATTAACTAGTTAACAACTGCTTTGGAATTTTTTCCCCGTAAAATAAATCTGTTATTATGCAATGCAAATCCAGTAAAACTTTGTTTAAAAAATGGGTTAATTTTATGGCTCCTAAAAGTGGAAAAAGGACCACCTCGGGTAATTAATGCTAATTTTTAAGGGCAAACAAAATTGCAGGTCCTTTTTCTGAAAAGAACGGAAGATTATTTGCATAACCAGTTTTGTAGTTTTTAATCGAGATATTGACGTTTAATTCATAATATCCTCGATGATGAACTTTTCAACATCAGAATACAGAGACATGGCTCATGTCTACGGTTTCTAGAACAGTGATGGTCAACGAACGTGATTAAAATATCTGAGACGGACTGCCCCAAATAGCAGGACATTTATTAGAATATTTTCTAGGTTGAGGAAGACAGGAACAACACAGAAATCGACGAGAGGCTCACATCCGGTATATAAGCAGGGCTTACATCTAAAAAATTCTACATTCAGAAAGCATGCATGCATTTCAACATATATTAGTGAAGGAGCTACAACCCGGGGCTCAGAGAAGTGCTTGGAATTCTGCAATTAAATTCAACGCAAGTGAACTTATGCCCATCTGGCAGGCACATCGAGTAATAAGTTGATCGGACCCTTTCGGCTTCCTCCAAGGCTTAATTTGAATCTCAACGTGGAATTTTTGCGAAAAAAAAAATTACCAAAAATCTTGCGTGTTACATCGCTGCAACAAAGAACAGCCATTGTGTACCAGCAGGATAGCGCTCACGCACACTATAGCCATGCAGTTATAGAGTGGTTAGGTTAATAAAAATTCGTAGTTAGGGCGGGATGAACCCACTCTGTGACCTGCAAAGTCTCCGGACTTGAATCCAATGTACTTTTATTTTTGGGGACAAACGAAGGATATTATTTACTCATCAAAAATAACAACATTGGATGACTTGAACTATAGGATTGACGAGGCAGCTGCGAAAAACTGAGAAAAATTGGAAAGAATCAACATTGTTAGAACCTTTCAAAGACGAGCTCTGGCGTTCATACCAAGCAATGGTTTGTACTTTGAACAATTGATATGATTCAAAATTTGGCGAGAAAAATCAAAATAAAATGTGCAATCAATATTTGTATTTTTTTCCTAAAATTTTTAACAATTTTTAATTTAAAGTTTGAATAAGTTGGATCTTGTCTTGCAAACTACTGACTACTACTCTTTCCTTATTTATAAATACTAGGTACTTATATATTTCAAGTTGCATTAACGATATTTTTCCGAAAGAAATGATGATTAAGTTAATTTTTTTAAAATAAAAACAAAAATAACTCTTGACACATTAATTTTCGGGCAATATTTTCTTTACACAATTAAAGTACTAATAATTATGAGTAACAATACCCCATTCGTTATAAATTCAAAAGATGTTATTTTGAATAAAAATCAAAACAGGGCAGCGTAAGGCTATGTTGAAATCTCTGCATCTCGGAAGGGATGTATATATTTCCAACCCGCCACCACTACTATCTTTTTTCACAATACATACGAGTATGTCAAGGAATCGCCCCTTAAAGTTTACGTCACACCCTGTATATCGAATACCTCTCTTATATAACCTTTCATGTACGCTCAATTTACTAACTGGCCGCTTTCCCATTACATGGGGCCATATTTTGAAATGTGGCTAGTTTGGTATTAGTGTTTCAATTTAATATATAGTAATGTAACCAATTTCCAAATCAAAGTATGAGATTATACGCGAATTTGGGATTTACTTGACCCACACTTGTATGTAAGGACTAAATCTGGCCGGTTTATGAACCGAAGAGATGTTCAGTATTATTCTAGCCTCGAGCAGCAGAATGGCAGCTTCTTTCTTTGTTTTCAAATAAAAAGTGAGAAAATAATAGTTTTACTATGAACACACAATACACAATGAGCTATGCATGCAACATATATGTACGATAAAAGCAATATTTATTTCTTTTATCAATATGCATAATTTTTATGGAATACAGCGGTTGAAAACAAATTTATGCCAGAATTTAAAGATATTATATTGTATAATTTATGTTTAGTATTTTTAAAACTCTATTTGCTTACAAAAAAAATCTCATATTTATTATAATTGAAAATATGTTTATGCATTTCTTTTCAGCTCGTTCTCTGCCAAACTCGACATTTCGGAATAGACGCCAAATTCATCACATAAGTCCAGTACATTGGTTTCAAGCATTCGCAGAAGGAAGTGGTTGTCTAACTTCAACCGGAGTTATTGGTTCTTGCACAAAATTCCGTACCTGCTATCCAAATTATCGCAATTTAAACCAATTAATGAGACAAACAGACCATTCGCCATGGGTTCTGCAAGGTCAAGAGACTTGCAACTTCTTTGATCAATACGGTCAACAAGCGACAGGTGTTTGCTGTCTTAACACAGCCGTAATCCCAGATAGAGATCAAAGTAGTGAAAATGATAATGATGATAGTGGTGAAATGCCCACCGGAACTACAGGAACATTAGACGGAAGCAATGATATTGGCTACGATCCACCAGAAGATATTACTCAAACCGGTCAAGAATCTGCAGAATCCGGAGAACAGTATCAATTTAACTGGCCATCACAGCCTGGTTTTGTATCTCCGGTTGCAGCACCATGGCCACCACCAATACCAACCCATCCACCAAGCATAAGCCAATGGCCACCACAACCTCCCACTCACCCACCAGATCATCATTACCCAACACATCCACCTTACCCGGGCTTACCTACACGTCCAACAGTAACAGTTACATCAGCACGTCCAACATATCCAGCTTATCGACCAACACAAAGACCAAGTTACCCTACATATCCAATAACTTCTAAGCCGATTCCCAGACCACCAGATCATGGGTCTTCTACATTCAATATGTGCGGCGCTAAAAATGGCGTTTCACCGGATCAGGAACGTATTGTAGGTGGGCAAAACTCCAGTCCCAACGAATGGCCGTGGATAGTTGTCCTGTTCAATAAAGGGAAACAATTCTGTGGTGGTACTTTAATAGATAACATTCACGTTTTGACAGCAGCCCATTGTGTAGCAAGGTAAAAAATTCCACTATTGATGGTTATTGACGGTTAATAAAACAATATTTTCTTTGAAGAATGACCTCTTGGGATGTTGCTGGACTGACCGCTAATTTGGGAGATCATAATATTCGAACATCATTCGAGGTACAACACGTAGAACGAAAAATCAAACGACTTGTTAGGCATAAGGGCTTCGATTTTGGCACTCTGGTAACTCTATAAATATCCCTTAATATTTCATTTCTTTAATACGGGTGGTTTTATGATATTTCTTTAGCACAACGATGTGGCTGTTCTTACTTTGGATAGACCAGTCACATTTACAAGAGAAATTCGCCCAATTTGTCTACCACATTCCTCTGCACGAAAATCTTTTATTGGACAAATTGCTACAGTGGCTGGTTGGGGCAGTTTACGGGAAAGTCTGTTAATCTAGCTAAAATAGTTTACATCAAGATTTTAATAATATTTATTTTTTTCTTAGATGGGCCACAGCCATCAATTCTTCAAAAAGTAAACATTCCTATTTGGGCTAATTCTGAATGTGCCCGAAAATATGGACGAGCCGCGCCAGGAGGTATCATCGAATCGATGATTTGCGCTGGTCAGGCAGCTAGAGACTCATGCAGTGTTAGTTTTGAAATTATAAATTCGCTTATTTGGCTAGAGTAAACTGCCCATCTTTTGATCTTTTTAGGGTGATTCTGGAGGCCCACTGATGTTAAGTGAAGGTGGATCTTGGACACAAGTTGGAATCGTATCATGGGGTATCGGTTGTGGTAAAGGGCAGTATCCTGGTGTATACACAAGAGTCACAGCTCTCTTGCCATGGATTTTAAAGAATTTGAAATAAATAATCGACTTTTTGGCCTGATAATATGACAACGAATTTTCATTTAGGTAAACGTGATATATTAAAGGAATGTAATAAATGATTTTGATGAAAAATGCTTTTAAATTAAATTCTGAGTGAATTATAAATTATAATAGTATGAGGCAAGTGAGAAACATTTTCAGGAGGGATTAAACTTTGGTCGTCATATAGCGAGATGAATCTTACAAGTGCTTTTTTTTCAAATCCGCTCTTACTATACTGGATTAATCCTAGCCCTCATATATTTAAAAGAGACAGTATGAAGGTCGGAATAGATTACGTTAAAGTCGAATAAATCACATAGTTATAATATATATAATATATGTTTAAAAGCCAGGATGTTATTTCAAGCAACTTGTGCAAAATGTACATTCTTCAAGTTTATTTACCTTTAAATTTACTTGAATTCTTCTTTTCGTAGCCTCTTTTTGAAAGAAATATATTATAAGGAAAATAGCCTTGCAGTAAGAACTAGGCAGATTTAGACTTTAAATAAGTTGCACAAACGATGCCCGGTTATGGTAAGCGATGTTTAAGATGATGAGATATAGGTATAACTGTTAATTTCAATCCACATTTCGCTTGTTTAAGTAAGGCCGCATAGTCGCATTACTATTGTTGAAGTTCTTCTGAAAGCCAAAAATAATTTTTGAAAGCTGGTTTAATGGCACTCCAATTTGTTTGAGAGAGTTCCAGTTTATACTTTCAATTGTTTACCCATTATTTTATTATTATTAATAAGAATTACATACTCGTATGTATGTATGGAAGGCTTTGTTTCTTAAATTTTTAGCTGAATCTTGCTTGGCATAAGGCGGTTTAATCACCATCTGAATAGACTAAAATAATATAATTTTTTTAAGTTTAAAAATAATGTTTATTACTAGTCAAATAATTTAAATTTTATTTGAAATAATAGGATTCCTATTACTATTGTCCGCGTAGGTTAAAAAAATAGCGATTGCGTTTGATTTCTGATGCGTTATCAGTATGCTAATCTCTCTACAATATGTACGGGTATGTTCACTTCAATAGTTAAGTTCTACTTAAAAGATCTCGGGTATGACTTTGCTTGTTTCTAACCGCATAAATTTTAAATAATGCAACACAATGTAACTTCAAATGAAGCAGTACCCCAGTGTTTTCATAAATTTGTTTATCAATTTTCAACAAATGTCGAAATTAAAATTTTGGATAATTTTTAAATGACCATATTGATATCGTTTTTATCAAAGACACATTACATATTGTGATAAAAGGAAAAAAATCGGAAGTAAAATTATTTTTTACCCATCAATGCCGTGGAACGGATACCACAAATTAATTATTTTACCAATAAATGATATAAATTATGTGTGTAATATATAATTGTTCTAATTATTGTATAAGTAATAAATATTAATTAAAAAATGTGTTCTGTTAGATTTTGAAACGATAAACATTAGTTTCGTTTGAAATGTCAAGACTGATTTCTGGCATTGATCATATTTATTCTGAAGACAGAATCGAGCAAACTAAAAAATACTTCAAGCTAAGCAATCAATATAGTAAGGTTTTTGTTTACATTTGCAGACGTACGTAGATGTCTTTCAGTTATATTTTTTAAGTTTTTATTTATTTTATGTTAAGTTATATAGTATGTAATAAATCCCAGACACGAGCAAATGATATAAAAGAGCTTTATTTTCTGCAAATTTTGAAAACTAAGTTCGCAAAAAATCAACGACGTTTAAGAATAAAACGTATATGTATTTTATGTTTACCATTTCTAAAACTATTTTACCTATCGTTGTCGTAGATAAGCAAATTATATACCAACATTTTCGCCAGCTGCTTTGCTAAATGGTTTCATTATGTATAAGATAAAGACCGGATTGCAATAAATTGCGCCAAATTGTAGATCAGATTTTCTCACCACCGTCACATGTTAGTGAGCAATCACTTTTTACTACTGAAGCTGCGACAAGATTATTATGGCATACACATGCCATAAAATTGACTTCATACACTCAAATACTATATTATATTTTATGGCAATATTCCCAATTCTATGTGACAAATTTTAAATCAAACAGTTTGCGAAACTGACTAGTTCTATGTAATTTCATCTGCAGTTCTGCTCAATAAAAACAAATTTTCAAACTAGCCGCAGTTATTTGCTTTCCACAACACAATGGCAAAAATAAATTCGTACATGTTGCAGTGCACTTATTTAACCAATTACTTGTCGTCCAAATTGCAAAATGATATATATATATATTTTGAAAAAATTACATTTATCTTCCAAGCGTGCCATAAACTTTGCACAACATACCATACGACGATACGCTGTTTATGAAAGATAGATATGTCAAAAAATATCATTCCTATATTGCCATATAATTTAATCGTATCTTGAGAATCACCGAATTCTTATAGTGCTTTCGACCTTCTGATTGCAATCACATGTCGTGTCATTATTCGTGTTGCGAGCATATATTTAATTAGAAAAAGAAATTCTCTTCCTTAAAATGATTTCTCCGATGGAGCGGAATAGAAAACTAATTATACTTTACTGCTCGTGGCATCAAACCAATGCAATTGCGCTTTTATTGCATAATCAAATTCTATACATAAATTGATTGGTATTTCGAAATTATTTGCCAAATGCACTGTAACATTTACTTCAATGATTTTTTCCACAAAAGCAGCGTTTCCGAACGCAATAAACAAAAAGTTGGCAAGTTCACAATTCACCGAAATGCAGGAAAATGTACTAGTTAGGATGCGCACTTGTGGAACCTATTTCATCTCACACCATTTAGCAGATCTTGATAAGTGATGAAACCAAAATTCAAGGGCATTAACCATAACCCAGTTTCGTTAAGATCATATTGGGCAAGAACCATTTGTTCAGAATTTTATTTTGGCACAAACCAAATTAAAAATTCAATTTACCGTCTTTTTAGACAGAAACCATAAAATGACATACCATTAAGTGCAAGAACCTTTGCCATCTAGGAATATGCAATAAATATTTATCGTTATTTTGTGTGAAAGCGAACGAAATTGCTGAATAAAACCATTGGTATACTAGTAACACAGATAATAAATCTGTGCTAGTAACTTGTACACATATTTCCCCAAACTACAAATTATAGCAACAAATTTATAGTTGTAATTCACAATCTCAAATTCATACTATGGGATTTTATTTCTTAATGTCCACCTATTGTCTAAAACCCTCCTTTTGAACACTAGTGTTCAAAGTTAGCATTTCAAGTCGAAAACTCAAAAATTGTAATACTTTCCTCTGCTTTGCATTGAGTAACTTTAATTCTTTTAATAAAATCGCAACAACACTAAAATACCGATATTTTACAGCTCACAGACTTAAGACATAATCGTCAATATTTACTTCACATTTTTTATATGCTTAGATTCAGTTTCCCTGTAAATTCAAAAATAGTTAACTTTCTACAATTTTGTAAGCTATAATCATAAACTATTCTTTGCTTTGACGCATTCAGTAAAACAACTAAGTTAAAGTTCTTTATGTTTTCTGTTTTCTGTTTTCTGTTAATTGAAAATGTCAGAACTATCAAAAAACGTTTAGGATGAAGATGATAGCATATCAGTCTTAGATACAGGGCCTTGGTTTTATACACCCATGGGCAAAAGTAGATTTTATTGCAAAATAAAAATATTTTGTTACAAAATTCGCAAAACACAGCATTGGCATTTACCATCAGCTGTATAAGAGAGATTTACAACTTGTGTTTACATAAAAAGTTTAATAACTCTGTTTTCTTTTTTTTTTTACTTAATATAGTTTAAAATGCTTCATCTACTATATATTTTAGCCGCGGCAGTAATCTTTCTCTCCTAGGTCGTATTGCAGCATACAATAAGAGCATTGAGTTAGGCTCTGCCGGGCTTTTACTCTAAACGCCAACAGGTCCTGCAGTGTTGCTTACAATGCTGTTGCAATGTATTCTGTTAGGCTGATGTCATAATCTAGACCATTCATTGAAAGATTGCATTGTAGCTTACGGTGTGGATGATGTTTTGCGACGATGTATGGAAGGCGTTGGCCCGGAAGTGACAGGAAAAATGCACAGGAAGTGCATTTCGGCAGTCCGGCTTCTAAGTGGAGCATATAGTGTGGTGTATTTTGTGGGAATCTGAAGATTTCTTTAATGGAGTATCTCAACAATTTTTCAACTTCTTCATACTGATAGGTACCCCAAATTTGAGCTGCACAACACATGATCGATCTCACTACACATGTTATACATAAATGTTATATTTTGTGCTTAAAGCAATATTTTTTTTAAAAAGTATGCCTCTCCAACTACAATTTATTGCTCTTTTTGCCTCTTTTAACTTTTCTTGCAGGTGCTTTTTAAAAGTCAGCCGTGGTGTTACAATGAATCCGAGATATTTGTATTCCTTAACTTTCCCTAATTCTTCTCTTTGACAGGTCCATCTTCACTCCTTGCCGATTGCACAAAATCGTTCCGGAAAACCAACGTTTTGGGTTTTGCGGTGTTCACAGTTATGTTCCACAAAATGTAGTATTGTTCTATTTAGTTTGTTGATCATGTTTGGCAACATGGTTGGCGTTACCGATAAAATGACTACATCATCAGCGTGCATAAATAGTTTTATTTTTACTCCGTCGAAGTCAATTCCCTCTGGCAGAGAAGTTGGTAGGTCATCCAAGAATAACGAAAATAGTAAGGGGCCCATGGGATATCCCTGTCAAATCATTTTGACACGTTGTGCCTATCCCATACTGGAGTTCTATTCTCATCGTAAAGACTTTTCATAACTCTAAGTACTTTCGTTGACACTCCACGATTACTAGGTTAAAGTGATTTTCTGTCAATGGAGTCAAAAGCCGCGTTAAAATCGACGAAAGATGTACGAGTACTATACAATTTTGGCGTCGTCGAGAAAGTCCTAGCAAACTCTGGTCAATCTGAAGATGTTATCCACTGTGAACCAAGCTTGTATTATTGAGTTGAGGAAGTTTATGGTTCTGTAATTACTAGAATCACTGCGATCTCCTTTTTGAAGTGTGGAGAGAATGTATTTTTTCTAAAGCCGGGAAGCACTTGCCCCAGAATGAAAATGAAGTTGTATACAACCGTAAATTTTTCCATAAATTCGTTTAAAGGGTATTTGAAAAAATCGTAAGGTATGCGATCCTCTCCAGGCGCTTTATTTGAGTTGTATCAATTCTCCATGTGAGCCTTTTCCTCCAAGCCTTACACCATTGCAAATTTAATAAAAACATAAATTACTTCTATGTTGTTTCAGAAACCCGGAAATATGAAATCACATACAATACCGTTGGATACTCGTTTATTAACAAACCAATAAGGAAAACTCAAGTATGCAGACAAATACCAACAATTTTTTGGATTACCTTTTTATTTATAATTTTTCAATAAAATCATACAAAATGAAAACTTCAACAGCATAAATGATAAAATTAAGTTCTATAAATAATTATTGTATTTTTATTTTTATTTTTTTTCTGTTTTAGCTTTTTGTATTTTTTTTTAAGTTTTTCTCTTGTTTTATTTGTTAAATTAAATATTAAAATGAGATGTTGTCGAATTAATGCAAAACTAGAGTAAAGGAAAAACAGTACATTATTCGTCGTTAGTTTATGTGATTCGTAAAAAGCACAAACAAAATAAAAGAGAAGATAAAACGAAGCTCGTTTTAAAATAAATAATATGTTAAAAATTATAAAATATAAAAAAAAATGATAATGTTTCCATGTCGATATTAATTTCGATTAGTTTCTTTTACACGTTTTCTAATATAGTTATTTCTTTGTTTTTTTTTAGTTCGTTACCGTTAACCTGATTTTTTGTTTTCTTCTTTTTTTTAAGGAAAACAAAGCTTCGAGTAAATATTTGGGCGTTATTTTTATATTTTCTGGAGCAAGAATTTCAAATTTTAAATGCCACCAAGTTGGTATACCTTGACTCTCTTTGATATTTCTCAATAATCAATAAGCATTTTTGTTCCCCGCCTTTTTTAGCTTTAGTTTAAAATTGTATTACATATAAAAACAATAAAATTAAAGAAAATATATGTGTATTGTAAATAATTTCGTTTCGTTTTTTTTTCTGAAAGATTGGGCAAGAGTTGAAATGTTGGACTTAAATTAAACTTTGTATCTATAATTAATTTCTATTGAATTGAGAAATAATTATAGATCAGATTGTCCAGGTCCTGAAAATGAAAAGAAAAATAAAAGGTAATAAGTATCTAAATTAAATAAGTAAATGGTAATGTATAGAAAAGACATATGTTCTTTGTATTGTCATAGTTGATACAGATGATACAGTAGTACATCAAAATATTTTATATTACAATAGTTATCTACAATGATAACTTTACTTGCAAAAGTTGCGCTGTTACGACTTTCGACATCAGTCACAACTATACAGCCACCAATGGTAACAAGTATTTCCTTTTTTCGAATAAGGAAAAGAAAAAAGAAATGCTTACATAGCTTAACCAAACATAAGTTAAAAAGAACACACAGAGCTCACGAAAATGCACCGTAACTGCAGTTCTGCAACATGTCCCTATTTCTAGATTTTCTGCAAAATGCAATGAAATTGCATAACTGGTCTTTGAATTTTTTTGGTTTGCTTATGTTTGTTTTTGAGTTTCTTTTTCACATATTTATATAACTTGTTTTCACTTAAAACAATAAGAGAAAAATTGATTTAATTCAAGAACAAACAAGAGGGCTCAGACAAATTATCACAAACAGCTCATCTTTCAGTCATTTTCGAATGACACCTCGCGATGCGGTGCAAGTCAAACAACTTTCTGCGCATATCTTTGAGGTACAGAAGTACACGCAAGGGTGTATGCAAAAAATCTGGACATTATTTATAGCAAAATATATGTATACGAGTAACAATGTTCTGCTCTTTTTTGATATCGGTGAACTGAGTAGCATTTGAACCCACCAATCCTGATTCGTATACAAACTAACTGCGGCACCATGGCGAACACTGAATAAACAAGAATTCACTCTGATCAAGGTATAATATCAGTGGACTTCAGTTTTTCCTAACAATAGAAAAAGAACCAGAAAGCATTCAAATGGAAATAATGTGCCCGACATAACATTTTTTATTTTCATTTAATCCGACAGGAAACACGAAGCCAATACTGTTACTTATATTATGCCGATCATACCACAAAACGAATTTGCAAATGCCTGCTCATCGACTGATTTTCTGCGTTCACTGATCAAGACAGTCACTGAGGAAAACGAGAATGATAATCCTTATTCCTAGAGGATAGTCCACAACCGAACTGTGCAAAATACCGAGTTTACTCTCAAATATTATATACTCGTACGAGAAGGTTTTGGTCTCTATTTTTTTATGTTGACTACATACAACCGTGCAGATCGCATAATACCATTAGACAGAATGTGGATTGCATACTTTGAGAAATCAATAATTTATCTCAAATGCCTTTCTCAGAAGTGTAGCATAGCTCGTGTTCGAGTGGAATATCAGGCAACTTATGATGTTTCATGAGTGACATCGATGGTAAAAGTAATAGTAAACAATAGATATCCGGTTGAAAAGTGCTAAAAATTTTTCGCCCGTACTCTATTTGTAGCATGATTGGCGACGGTTGTATCATCAGTAACATTCAAAACGAAGGTACATCGGTACATCTCTTTTTTTTCCTCCTTAACATTCCTTCGCCCGCGCTGTGGGCAAACATTTTAAGTGTACCTTAGCCCTTTGGAGTATAACATATTAAAGGAACTGACATGTTAAACAACAATATCTTGTAATGAAAAATATGTATGGTATTTTTTCGTTAAAAAAAATTTGTTTTTTTTTTTTTATAATTTGCGCGCGCTCAAGAGATGTAAGTATCCTTAAAATGCTTGCACACAGCGCGGGTGAAGGAAAATCAGGGAGGATAAAGAGAGAGGTTACGGTGAACGTTGGTTTTAAATATTTGAAGGTTATGATGACTAGGAAGTAAAGAGCTAGGCAGGGCATTCCATAAGCGAGTTGTACGGCTTAGGAATGAATCCCGTTATTTTAGAGTACGTCTGAAAATGGGCTTGAGGGTATACTGATAAGCATTCATAGCGAGACGGGTGTTATGGTTAAAAGTTTGAATGGGCGGAATGCTACTGGCGATTTCTATAGAGCACTGGTGGTGGAAATAGCGATAAAACAGAGTTAGACACGAAACATTACGTCGCTGTTCGAGGGTGTCCATTGTTTTAGTGATATTAGCATTACCTATGAGTTTTATCGCACGGTTTTGGATCCTATCTAGCAGGTGCTGAGATGTTTTGGGCGCACCCGACCAGATGTGGGCTTTGTACTCCAATTTCAGGCGGATAAACCAATTATATATTGAGGCCAGATCAGAGGGGGTGAAGAATCTCTTACATCGCTTAAGGAAACCTAGACATTTCACAGCATTTTTGACGACCCCGAATGTCTCACTCCAACGTAAGTTGTCGTTGACACACATACCGAGAATGGAAAGCTTATCGGTTTCGACGATGCAAGTGCCATTCATGGATAACGGCTGGGTGTTAAAATTTCGCTTTAACGACAGCAGACAGCATTGTGTTTTGGAAGCATTAAATTCTACTCTACTTAATTATGCTGTTAATATCAGAATTTAATGAGCTTGACATACACTGTCGTTCCCGTTCTACAGCCGAAGAGCAGGGACGCGAGTCGGGGAACGAATATGAAAAGCAGAGAGTACTTTCGGCAGCAAAGGAATATATTGGATTAGAAGTAGCAGGCAAGAGATCGTTGATGAAAATTAGAAAGAATGTCGGAGACAGTACGGATCCCTGGGGAACACCAGCTTTTATTTTGTGAATATCAGACTTGAAACATCCAAGACAACTTGAATTGAACGTTCCGCAAGGTAATTTCTAGTCCTTGAAAAAGAGAGTCATCGATCCCAAAAGCACACATTTTAGACAAAAGAGCCTGATGCCAAACTCTGTTAAATACCTTAGAAATATCAAGTGCAATTATCTTGCTTTCGCCAGATTGATATACGGTTTGGTTGAGACATGTCATCAGATCACCAGTGGACCGTACTGCCAGTCATTAAGAAGTTTCCGTGTTTCGCGATATTTTATGAGCAGACGGTTTATCAGCGTTTCCATGACCTTGGAAAGAAGGGACGTAAGTGCAATGGGTCTGTAGGAAGATCCGCCTTTTTTTAGGGACGGGCTGAACAAATGCTGTTTTCCACCTGCTCGGAAAGAGTCCTAAAGACTAGAATTGATGGAAAAGATTATTGGCCTTGTCCAAATAGCTGACAGCTGGAATGTCATTATAAATGAGGGTTGGGTTGGAGGATGAAGCGGAATTTCTAATAGTTTTGGTGAACGACCAACGCTAGAAAAACGGGACAAAGAACTGATGAAAAGGTGCTGTCGCTTATGATTGAAGTGGCAACATACCAACGATAAGTTAAATTCAGCCAAATATATACTTTTCACCCCAAATTGATTTATTAATTTTCTTTCAATCGTTTCCAAACAGTATCTAAACGGCATCCTCGCCAGACATTGGTTTTAAAATTTGTCTTGCTTTGGTTTTTGTTGCAGAAATTGATAAGATTAATTATATGCCGAAAGTGTTTTGCACTATTATAAGTTTCAAAAACGTGGGATATTGTATTTTTTTTTTATATTGTATATGAGCCGTATTACGGTCCTACAATATTTTTGCAACCGACTGATTTATGTATATTCAGATTGGTAAACAAAACATACAAGTTTTTGAAATGGAGGTTTGCGATAGTTATAAAAATATATACATAGATACAATCTAATCATCATTATCTCTATTAAACAAAATTGACTTTTTATATAAAACAGGAGTATATTATTAAATTTATTTTTAACTGTATCATCTATGACTATATACAAATTAATAAGAAAACATACACTTAAAGCTGATATAGAAGATTTTTTTCTTCCACTTATGTAGTAAGCTTAGATAGTATTTTGTTTATTGCACATCTAGCAATTAAGTTCAAGCTAAACACACACTTTACAATAATCAAACTCAAACTTATGAATAACAAAACGGGGTAATCAAAAATAGAAATTATTAAATGTTTATGTACAAGAGGAATCTATCAAATAAATGCAAAACAACATATTAGACAAGAGAGAAAACTTCACCTTTTTTTCATTTAAATTAAAAAAAAAATCATTTTGTTTCATAACAACAGAACAATGAACCAATCATAGCTCTTTTTTGAATAAATTAATTTCAATTATTTCATTTCAAAAAAGCCATTCTGTTAATTCGGTTAAGAAAAAAATAGTAATAATAAAAAAATTATTCAGAATAACAAAACGTTTGGAAAGTTATTTATGAAATGTAGAATTAAGTTGTTTCTTTTTTTTTCAAATGAGATTCATTTAACACTACATCTTGTGTTGATAAAGAATTGCAGTATTATTTTTTTTAAAGCCAAAGGTGGAGTTTACTCCAATGTTTTGACTGGAAGAATTATATTAAATTAATTAAAAAAAAAATAATAATTACTTAAAGTCTGGGTATTAAAATAACGAGCTACATTTATATTTCAATATATATAATATTGGAAGATTGCTTTATCAGCTAAAGATACAATAAATTTATAAGTTAAGAAAAGATGCCAATGTTCTGAGGAAACTTTTGTTGATATCTTTAAACCAGAGAGTTCGTAAACTGTAGTATGGTCCAGGACATACTTACCGTACATGCAAGCCGGAATTGGAAATATTTTATTTTACTTGAACGAATTCAATTATTCGTTTATTGGAAATATAAATTTAGCTTTTGATTTATGTTATACCAAATTGGCAGAGCTAATAATAATTCTTCTGCACAAATTTCTTTTATCTTTTTTCAAAATTTATTATCATTAGATATGAATATATGTACATACAAAAACTGATTATTTCTGAGTGTAATACCTCTTCACGTCACTAACAGCACCAGGAAGTAATAAGAAGAAATTTTCTAAAGACTAGTAAAATTGATTTAAGCTCTAAATAAAAGATTTAGCCAGCACAAGAAAAGCCTTAAATTTTTTTGTTGTTCATCTCTGCCGACAAGGGTTTTTGATTGCCTGTTGAAGCGGTGACATTTATTTTTCTGTTTTCCGGGGTATTACCTGGGAATTAAACCCAAACATTAGCTGGTAAACGGAGAGAAATACAAAGTTACAAGGGAATGGACACAAGGTTTGATTAGACAAACAAAAGTTTAAAATTTCACAATTTGTGGGGTGGCCGTGGTGTAGTAGTACTAGCAATCGCTTCTCACTCGGAGGGTCAAGGTTCGAATCCTAGCCACAACAAGCTTTCATTTGTGTAATTGGAACTCAGTCAGAAATATCTGCGTGTGAAGGCATAACACTGACATGTAGATTTGGCTGTTGTAGGGTTTTCAAACACAGAAACAACCGTTAAAATTCACAACCTCACCATACCGAGTGAAGAAAATCTCTCCGTCCTATACGGACTCCCACCCCTGGAGAGTCAATATCGAAACCAAGCACACCTGAGTTTCAAACCACTACATCACAAACTTTCCTTTCTCCTCCTTCTACCTTTCCGCCCACGCCCTGGCAACAGTGTAAGGGTATTCATAACCCCTTTGGCGCGCGTAAATTATAAAAAAAAAAAAAAAAAAGCTATAACTCTGTCGATTAAAGAGAAAAGATACTTAAAATAATGATTTAATTCGGTTCAATTCTAGAAAACCGAAAAAATAAAGGGTACTTTAAGTACGTTGTCCAGTGATTCAATTCAATTCAAGCAATGAAAGGAGATGTGTTCTCATTTCTATTCTGACGATTGAATATCATCGCATTATTTTATTTTAATTTTAAAAAAGCTTTATTTTACCTCCTCGTTATTTTAACACCAGAACTTGTTAATTTTTGAATTTGCAACAAAATGAAATATTTTTTATAAATAATTTCAATCTTATTTTGTTGCAACTAATAAAAAAATATATAAACGAGTAATTGGCACACAAAAAAAAGAATTAAAAAAATATATTTATATTAAAAAAAAAAAAAAAACAAAATGCTTAGAAATAATGTACCTTACGATTTTAACGAAACTGATATTTTTGATTTTGGTTTTTATTTTTAATGCAATCAATGATTTTTTGGAGGGAGTTAGAATAGTCATTCTTGCTCTTCAGGCTAATTTTCGAGTTGTTTTGTTTTTTTCATAATTTGGTAACGATTTATCCAAAAACTATAATTTTTATTCGGATGAGTTTTCTCTCGATTATGTGTAAGTGGATACAATGGATAGGATTATAAAATACGAGTATGGTTATAAATGAAATGACATATGATTCAACAAAAGTGTACTTGTATTAAGAAACTTTTTATAATATATAATATAAAATATTTATATTTTTTGTTTTAATTTTTACAAATAATATTTACATGTTTTTTTTTTTTTAAATTCTAGTAGAGTAGAAAATGCTAACAAATGCATGGTTACGGGCAGTGATTACTTGTTGGGTATCTTTAAATATAAATTTTAAATACTAGTACTTATATTCAAATGATATTTTTTTAAAGATCAGTGAAGCAGAGAACTAGTGAAGCTTTGACCCGACGTGTTTTTATGAAACAACCTGTTTTTATGAAACAACCTTTTATATAAAATAGAAAGTACTGTCTGGTCTGTTAGAAGAGGCTGGGATATAAAAAAGCAAACAAAGGTATATGTCTCTTGTGGCTAAAATATTCATAAAGTAATAATTAATATGAACACAAGTCATATTCGAAAGGTCATTTCAGAGAAAATAATAAAATAGGGAAACATCAGCGCCAAGAGTAAACAGTTTGGCGTATTTTACACCTACCTTTGTGGCGACAAAGCTTTGATTTAAACTAGTTTTCAGAGCCAAAGACTGGGAAGTGAATTATAATTCGGCATGGAGAACCTTAATGCAAATAAATATGTTAAAATAGTTATTTATAAAAAAAAAAACTTGCATGTGTGAATATGAATGCATTCTGTGCGAGTTATATCTAATTAGTTCATCATGATTGGATAGAGTTTATGTTATTATATGTGTCGCTGATGTACTCCTAGAATACCTTTGCCTATTCCAGATCGCCTAATTCGCTGTTTCACGATTTTAAAAAATAAACAAATAAAATACATTTTGTTTCCCAAATACATAGTAAGACCGCTCTCGTCTCTTGGGGATATACATATTTATCCCTCATAGGGCTTCATAAAATACAACCAATTTTCCTGGCCTACTAATAAATGCACCTAAAATGAACTCTTAAGTACGTTTCTATCAGTCTAAGAAATTTCCTTTTCTTTTTTTAACTATCATACTAAGTAAGACATTCTAGACTTTCTTCCATCTGCCAACTGATGAAGCTCGTTGTGAACTAAGCATTACCTCAGGTGAATTACTACTCCTACTGAAGATTTCTGGCGATTCTGTTACGCGGGCTAGATCTCTATTTACAGTTTTCGAACTTAAGACCCGTGGACATCGGACTGACCATGGACGTCGTTTTGATGCCGCCGTTGTCTCTTGTAAAGCCTTAAAAGCCTTCGACGGCAATATTTCGAAACTTCCATTCGCTGAAGCATCTGAATCTGTTTTAGTACTCCATGAATCGTAATAATCTGAATAAGATTCACTTTTGAATTCTTGCGGTGTTAAGGCTGGCGTAGAGTCGAGAGATGTATTCTCCAATGAATCCAACTCTTCTTCCAAGACTCTTTTAGCAGCTGCTTGAAGCTTTTCCATGGGTAGGTTTCTCAAAGTACTACTACTCTTTTTCAAAAGCAAACTCTGTACCAATTCGTCAACAAGTTTATCACTAACTGGTTGCGATGGTTGCCCAAAAATCGGTGAAGCTGGCGAGTTTGGCGACGAAAGATTATCTGCATCGATGCTATGATTTTTTCTTAGAGGCAATGAGAGTCTTTCGCGACGTTGTGTCATACTTTCAGCTTCAATAAAAGCTTTTGGATTTTGTTTCCGTGTGATTGATACATTGTGGACAATCTTCTTGCGAGGTTTGAAGTTTAATTCTTCTTCAGAAGTTTTATCATCGATTGCTTGTTCTTCTTCGATAACATCACCGTCGTCTTGTAAGAGCTTAAAAAGCCTGGAATGTGTTGAAGCACGCTGATAACGAGTCATTTTACGAAGTTCGGGAAAACTTTCAGATTCAGTATCTGTTTCAGAGAGTTGTTTATTCATATCAGTTACACCAGAATCATCTTCTTCAATCTCAGATTCTGAACGCTGAGAACTATTGCGACTGAGAATGCTCTTAGGTGTTGTACTTTCCACGATAAGGGAGGTCTTTGCCTTACCAGATGGTGGTTCAACAGTTCCAGTTTCAAATGCAAATATGCGATCTTTGACAGAAATTTTAATTTCCTCGCTGAATTTATTTGCAATCGGTGATGATTCGATGGATTTTTCTCTGGGTTTAATGGATTCAGTTTCAGGTTTCGGATATTGATGTTCAATTTGGAAGTGATTTGGTGTAGAATCACTAGCACTTTCAGAACTTTCTGATAAAGCCTCTTCCTCCTGCGGTTCTCGTTGTTCTTTTGTGGCATCGGCATCAGAATTTCTTTCTGCCTCTATTAAAGTTTCTGGTTCATCTTCAGTTTCATTGTCTTCCATGATAAATAATACGTCATTCATACCCTGTTCTTCAGGAGCTTCCCAATCATGTTCAGTCGATTTTCTCCAGGTCCATGAATTATGGGGCTGAATCCTGGTAACTTCTTCTTCGTTGATTGCTGCTGTTTCCGTTGGCGTGGATGGAGCAGAACTATCTTCCTTCTTTTCGACGTTAACAGTATTGGTAAAGAATGCCATGGCTTTTTTGTAATTATTTCGACGTGTTTCACACTCATCCTTAAGTGAAATTGTATGCGCCTCATTTTCATCGATATTGGTACCTTTAATTTCAGCCCAAAAATCGACTTCTTCAGATTCTTCTTCATTCTTTGGCGTACTCTCTCTATCAAATTCACTGTTTGCCTCGAACTTTCTCTGCGTCACCCAGAAATCTATCTTTCCTGTATCCACTTCAGTTTCATTGCCTGAACTGTTGGAAGCCCAAAAGTCTGCTTCATTTTCTTCAACAAGTTTTGATTTTGGAAAGCTATTTTCGTCTACATGGCTGCTTGTTGCCCAAAAACCTGAGTCTGTTCCCAATTTCGTGTGAATCGCATAATGAGTGGGTGACTTTTTCAAATCAGAAAACTCAACATCACTGTCGCCGTAAACGGAAAGACTACAAACGGGATGGCTAAACGATTCCTCCGCTTCTCCAAAGTCTGCTTCATTTTCTTCAACAACTTTTGATTTTGGAAAGCTATTTTCGTCTACATGGCTGCTTGTTGCCCAAAAACCTGAGTCTGTTCCCATTTTCGTGTGAATCGCATAACGAGTGGGTGACTTTTTCACATCAGAAAACTCAACATCACTGTCGCCGTAAACGGAAAGACTGCAAACGGGATGGCTAAACGATTCCTCCGCTTCTGTAGATATTTTAAACTTAGATGCTTCAATATGGCCCCAAAAATCGTCTTCTACTGGTTCCGATTTTTCTATAGTGAACTCAGGCTCTAAAGACACATTCTCCTCTTCAACTTTCGCATTTGGTAAGTCTAGAGATATTAAAGTTTTAATTTTTGACGATTCTTTATACTTGGAAGTTCTCTTTTCAGACTTGAATGGTTTAGAATTGCTATCTTGGGCATTTCCTTGTGAAGGTTCAATTTCTGCCCAAAAATCAATTCCATCTTCGCCTTTCTCTGGGCAATATTTAGTTTTCTGATGCTGGCCAAGGGTTGTTGTTTCAGGTTGGTACCAAGTATTTGTATCACCAAACTGCTGAGGTCTTGGTGATTCAGGTTTATCCCAAACCTCAGTATACTGCTGCTCTCCTATACTGCTTCGAACTTCAGTTGTAACATTTAAGTCTGTTACCTCAGAGGATTCTGCTTTGGACCAAATATCAATTTCCTCGGTTTGTGCTTCGATTTTTTCATTGTCAGCTTTTGTACATGTTTCAACCCAAAGATCAGGTTCTTCGTCATTTTCCAAATGCCCGTCCGCTTTCTCAACTTCGGTCCGATGATCAATATGGGCGCTTTCAATTTTGTTGGTTGGCTCCTCCACGCTCTCAGTCTTTGAAGACTCAATTATTGCCCAAAAGTCTGTTTCCTGATTTTCCCCTGTAAAATCATAAGGAACTTCTATTTCATACTTCTTAACTTCTTCAGTTTTTTCAATTTGGGATTGATCCTTTTCGGAAGACTGGATATCCGCCCAGAAGTCAGGCTCTTCAGTTTCGATATCTGTTTTAATTACCGAAAGTTTCGTTTCTACAGTCGGTATTGAAGTTGTATTCTCCGCCTTTTCAATTTTGACATCTGCTTCTGAGATTTGCTCCTTCTTGTTTTTGATTTTCTTAGTCTCCTTCGATTTCTTTACAGTTTTCTTCTTAACATCAGAAATTTCTGTTTCTTCAGGAACCTTTTTGGTTTTTGTTACCTTTTTCTTAGGCTTTACTTTCTTTTCTGGTTCGGTTATCTCAGAGTGAACACTCTGTTCTGATTTTTTAACGCTCTTAGATTCACACGAGACCGAATTTGAAACATTTGCTGCTACGGAACCAGATGATGTTTTTAGATCTGTTTCACTTAAAATTGCTTTCATTGGTGTAAGCTTTGGTGTAGTGACAGTAAGTTGATTATATTGTTGATCAAAAAGTTGAGTCTTAAACTCTATGCTTTCTTTGACTAAACTACGTTTATCATTAGTTTTTTCAGCCGCCTTCACAGAAGGTGTCGAATTTTTAGTACCTGATATTTCCGATTTTCTTTCATCGCAAACTTCCACGGATTCTTGTTTTTTGGGCATAACCTTCTCTTCTTTGTCATAATTGACTTTAATACTGGCTACTAAATCTGACACTTCTACTTCGGTACTTGGAGTTTTAACTAGTTTCTTGCTTTGTTTCACTACTTTGTCTTGCATCATCTTAATAGTCGATTCGACAATTTTCGATTTGTTATTAGCATTGGGGCGCTTAACTGTAGACCAAATAGATTCGGGCTCAGGTTCCTTTTCAGGTGCTTGGACTATCTTCTTTTTCTTTTTTGGCTTTGGATTAGTAACTTTGGCTTTTTCCTTAGTCTCTTCCTCAACAATATCCTTTTGCCCCTGTTCGGTTTTTACTCTTATTGATGCCCAAAAATCTTCCTCTGTTTCTGCGTCTTTATTTTCGGTTTCGACTGCACTGGGCTCTGATTGAATTTCTGATTTTTGCCTCTCACTGATCTTTTTCCCCCAATAGTCGGCTGTCTTCTCCAGCAATAACTGTGCCTCTTTCCTAGTGGCCTGCAAAGTCGCCCAAAAATCTAATTCCTCCTCGACATTTTCTTCAGATTTGTTTTCAGTTACTGTTTCTTCGTAAGAAGGAGTTTGATTTTCATACGTTGTTGTCAAAACTGATCTTTCCACCGGCTCAACCACATTATCCATATTTTCTTCATAACTAAAACTGTTTTGCCTCCAAGCTTCTACAGCCACATCTGCCTCTGACTGTTTCTTCACGTTATTGTTTTCAGCGATATTATTTGTGACATCGCCACCCCATGTTTGATCCATAAATTTATTACGCATTGAAAGCGAAAATGAGACTGAAACATCATCAGCCTCTGATTCATAGACATCATCTTCTTCTTTCACGACGGCTCCTAATTTTCTCGATAATGGTGACAAACTCCTCATTCTATCCAGCGATCTATTTGGACTTAAACTAAAACTCACACTAATATCACAGTCCTGCTCCTCACTGCCACTTTCATCATCATCTGCTTCCACTGAAGCAATACTAAACGATTTATGTCTATCTTCAATTTGACTGTTCCCTACTTCGACAGTAGCAATGTTTTCATCATTCGAAGAACGGCTGAATGAGAATTTTAATGGCAGCCGGACTGTAACTGAGTTAGAGTTGTCATCATCATCGTCCTTGGCCATTTCTTGTTGTTGTTGTTCTTCTTCTTCACATACTTCATTTGCCAGCGTAGTTGAGTCACTGACACTCGAGCTGACAACGCTCGTAGGTCTTGGACTTACCGCATCGTTTTCGTTCTCTTCGTAAATCACGCTTAGATCATCCATTATGATCACTTCTTCATCCTCATCTAGATCTTCGACTTCTTCATTTTCGGAGTCCATTTCTTCGACCATAGCTGCCTCTTCGTCATATTCGAGTTCATCCCCTACGATCTCTTCTTCTTCTTCATCAAAGATCATACTTTCCCCATCATCTACCGTGCGATCGTCGTCGTATGTATCTAGCGCTGATTCATTTTTCTTGTTGTAAATTTGAATATTTGTGACTGATTTGATAGCCTGAAGACCATCATTTGGAAGTTGTTTTGCACAGTCTTCACTGCTATAAGTTGTTGTGGTATCTGTTGAGGAAGTCGAAAGATCATCAGAGCTATCTTCGGATGAGATCTTGTTGTTCTCACACTCCGATTTAATAGGAGACGGTGAGTTGTTGAATTGCTTATCGTCATCCCCTACATACTTTTTGTCGTCTTTTTGACTCATGTTTAAATCGACATCAACGGGTTTTGAGATCTCACTGAGCTTACGTGTTAAAGTATCGATTACTGATCCTTCTCTTCTCTCCCTATCTAAATCTATTTCCTTATTTATATGTGGTATATCTTCAGCGCTTGGTGTTATGACTATGTTTGGGAGGTCCTTGGATTGAGATCTTCCCCTACTTAGCGAATCCCGATCGTAATACAGGCTACAATTTTGCGAATCATACTCATTGGGATGGTAGTAGAAATAACAAGGACATGGAGGATATGGATGATGCTGAGGATGATGTGGGTATTGAGGGTTGTGTGGGTATTGAGGGTTATGTGGGTGATGTGGATGATGTGGGTGATGTTGATGATGCGGATGAGGTAGATGATGTGATAATGGATATTGCCAATTATGAACATCACCCCCAGATGAGGAAACTGGTGGTGGTGGTGGCGGATGACAACACGTTGGCATATACGGATAGGGATATGCAAAGGGAGGAAAAGGATGGGCTTGTTGACAAGGACATTCGTTTATTGATTTATTTATTTGAACAACATCCGAGCCTTCCATCTCGGCTACAAAGATAAAAATAATGAAGAGAAGAAAAAAAAAAGAAATGACGTAATGAGATTTTCTTGTTTTTTTTTTTTTGTTTCACTGAACTGTGTAAATATTAGAGAATGGTGGAAAGTTTGTGAAAGCAATGAATGTGGTGGGAAGTTACAGGAAAAAAAATAATTAAAATTAAAAAAGCTATCTTTTGGAATCCAACATCAGAATATGCCCTCTGTATTGAATTCCAAATTGTTACTGTTCATTCCCTATCTAAGCCTCAATCAATTAATGTCTGTCAATAGAAAACAAATAACATTCTCTTCAACACAAGCTTTATGCTAAATGAATCGAAATAATAAGAAAAAAAATAACAAAAGAAAATCAAATAAACAAAAGAAAAGTGCATTTAGGGAAAGTAAAGAAAAATTATTATAGTAGAATGTAATTTTGTTCTGTAAAAAAAATAATAATAATAAAATGCCAAAAAAATGCGATCAGTTTCTTCTTGGTAAAAAATACTTGGGATGCTTTAATGAGCGTGTGTGTTTATGATAAAATGGGATGCACTTAACTAAAGTAAGATATGTATATGGTATGTATATACACTTTTGATGGTCATTTGATATTTTGTTGTTATTAATATTATTATTACAGGTGGTGGACGGCTTAATGTATTGAACTCGTATAACTTTATTTTATAAACAATATAAGTTATGAACTTAAATAAGCTTTAAAAAAAAACAAATAACGATACAACAGTGAATAGCTAATAGATGCCTAACACATTTTTAAAAAAAATATTTTGATGTTTCTGCTCTAGTACCATCTGTATTGCAATCTCGTCTATCCGGAAACATGTCATCAAAAATAATGATGGATTGATCACTCAATATGAAAGCGTAGTGTTTAAATAGAACCTCCAAGGAAACGTAAGGCAATGTTACTTTCCCTCGTCTTATTTAAAACACAGCAATGTTTGCGAAATGTTATCCCCAACAAGAGAAATAAAATCATCATTATAAAGCTGTGTTGTACTATGACCCATACTACGCATTTCTGTGATATCAAGGTACATATATGTGTTATATATCAAGGAATTAAGCCTTAAACTTGAAAAAGAAACTTCCATTTAACTGCCATGTTAAAAATGCTATATTTAAATTTTTTGGTTTAACGTTTATGTGGAAGAAGAAGAGATATTTATTTCTAAGTAGAAATTAAAGTCATGGTAATTTAGGTTGGTACGTGTAAATTGACGCTCACCGAGGCTAGGACTTTCTTCAGAATAGTGAATTATAAAAAAAATCATTGAAATACTAGAGAACTTATGTTTATTTTAAGGGCATACAGGACAATTTAAAAGCTCAAATTTAAAAATAACTATTTGAATAGAGTTATTTTAAAATAGCCTTTAGTTTTCCATCAATTAATGCATGAGTAGGCCTCATAGCGACCTTTCATTAAAGTATAAACACTTTCGTATATAGGTTGGAGGAAGCAGGATACCTATTTATAGGTTGTTGAATCATTTAAGCAGATAAAAATACGTCATTGCCGATTTTGATGTGAGAAAAATTAATTGTATTTTCAAGGCAATATATGATCTTATTTACCTAAGCGAAAAGATATTTAGAGGAAGCGAATCGTCCTTATGCATGGATGCCCTATACTAAGAGAATTTAAAATTATGTATTTGAGAAAGCACATTTTACGGAAGGACAAAAGAAAATCTTAACGATTAAAAGAGAATGGTTAAGTATATGTATAATTGTCACTATATCTTACAAGAAATAGTTGATTCACGTATTAACCGAGCTCAAAGATTGCTCGTATAGCATATTATTTTATAATAGAACGTTCAAAAGATAATGTTACTGACTTCTTTCGGTTTTCATTTATAATTTTGGTTCACTAAACAAATATAAAATCAGTTTATACCGATGTATAAAAACTTATGGAATTACGACAGACGACACAATTTTCATTCCCGTGGTTTTAAAATTTAAAAACAAAATTATATATTAATTAATTTAACTGAATTGGAAATGAAGTCAAATTATTACTATTGCATATAACTGCAGACAAATCCGATCAGAAATTCATACACTTTAGTATATCCAACCATATCAAATGACCAACAATTTATTCAATGAATGATTAAGAAAAAACTATTATTAAAAATCATAACTTATTTACTATTTTAATCTAATCTAACTGATCTATGTGCAAATATTCATTTCTTTAATCTGATTACTTACCAGCGTTCTCCGGTGTTGTCATTGCTTGTAGAATTTTAAACGATCGACTGGGTATGGCGCTTCCAGTGTATTTTTTCGGTTCTGTTGCTTGTTGTTCACTTGGAGGAACATATTCTTGGGGTTGTTCTTAATTTTTGGAAATAAACCAATTAGCTCTTTAATTATGTGGTTTATGTAAGTAAGGAACTTACCTTCGTTAAAAACTTGCCTTTGATTTACGTATCTGTTGGGTTGAGGCTGTTTCATTACTGGAGGAGTACCTTCAATCGAAAATAAAGAACTTTTTAACTACAGATATGCTATTTAGTTATGGTTGCAAAGCTTTGCTTTATTAAATTAAGCATAGCTTACAAAATGGAATTTCTTCAAACAACCTGCAGCTAATATCAATAATATTGAGCTGAGACTTAAAACTACAACACGTTTATTACAACTTTTCCAAGCTTGCTCAGATTTGCAATAAAAAAAAAAGTAATTCGAAAAACTAAGAGAATACAGTTTTCGTTTTAAAGAAGCGGCTTCAACAGACAAGCAACTTATCTGGAAATTTGACAGCAACTGTGTTATCAACGCTGATCACGCTGGAGGATGTTAACGAGCATAATTTGAGCCAAACAGTTTAGTCGACATTGAATTGGGAAATTTGGGTCAAATATTTAAAGCCATTTATAATAAAAGTAGAGTTCACTTTAGTTTATCATACCGTCATCACTGGCGGTTCTGTGCTCAATGGCACCTTGTAATTTTTGAAAAGTTTTAGAAGGATTTGAAGGTCCACGGTATCTGGGATCTTCTTCGACTGCTTTACCAGCCGTTTTACTTGTTGGTTTTTCATCATCTTTGTTTATAAATTTTAAATAATACAATAACAAAATAAATGAATATATTATGTGCTTACCTTGACCTCTGGCCCGGTTTGCAAAGGCCTGATCGTTGTTCAGCTGCATTCGTTTCATTTGCTCAATAGTTGGGCTATTTAATTGACCCGGACCCATTTGACGAGCAAATGTTGGTCGTTGAAGCTGCGGTTCTTGATCACCACCTTCAGATTCGACAGCTTTATTTTCTAAAGCACCATCATCTGCGGTATCAGTGATCTTTTGTAAAATCCTAAATGACTTTGATTGATTCGGTGTTGCACTTCCATTACCCCATGAATTTTGATTTCGTGGATCGCTGTAGAATTGAATGAAAAAAAAATCTCAAAAGGTTTCTTTTTTTAAATATTTTATACAATAATATATCATTTCCTACTTAGATGTGCAAAAAATGTTTTAACTGTGTTTTCATATCAATTTTAAGTTCAGATTTCTTTCTCTTTTATAACTCTCAATTCTGTTTAACTCAGATCTTATGTTGTATGTAGTACGAGTATATACAAAATGCTTATGAAGAGTCATTATCATTATTATAATATATTATATAGCCCACTGATAAAGAGGTACCTAACTGCTATTTTTAAATTCATTGTATTGTACACCCTCAAGAAAATAGAAAAAGAAAGGTAACTGCAGACATTAAAATTTATTTTTTATTTTTTTTTGTTTAAATTTACGAAAGCCGTATGTGTATTGTTACATTGCCAAATTGAATAGACTACGGATATTTGGAAGCCATTGGCGTGTTTCTCCAATCTTTTGCGTTCTGGTCTATAAATTATTTTACGATATTACCATTGGCATCCCTTCATTAAGAGACACTTTATTATGCTTACATTTTAAAAAACATTTTTGAGTTATAAGCTATATGGCATATCTTAATTTCTAGTTATGCTTTCTAATGTTAAATTGAAACGCATTTGCATCTTCAAATCCTATTCATATTGTGTAACTTCGATCCATAAAATGCATAGGAGGCAAATGTCGGGCTATCAAAAACAAACCAGATTTCGTTTCAAAATTTAATTATGAAGAAATCTAGTCAGGAAAAAACCTAGTTTCAAAAAAAATCACTATAAGTCTATATGAGCTCCCACAAGTGCATACGTCTCTTCCCTTTCTTGGGTTCATTGAACGAATGGTTGTCCGATCTACAGACAGCAAATGAAAATAGTATCCGGCCTTCTTTTTCAAATCTAAGTGAAACCGGATGCAAAATCGGGCAATTATAAACACATGTTAAAACGAAATGAATGAATTTCAGAATGATGCCTTTCATAATTTTAATTTAGCAACACAAATGTAGATGAAAGCTTGAACATGCATGCTTAAAAAAGATTAAACTCAATAAATTTTGCTTTTAAAAAATAATTGAAAACATTTTTTGCACAAAAACAAAGCTTAAGAATACACAACATCAAGCACTAGACAAAAATAACAATTCTATCTGGCTGGGAAAATTACACTAACAATAGTACGAGTACATGCGTTTATTTATTTTTTTTTTGCAGTTTGATATCAAAAACTGGACCTGCCGACATTCATGATTAAGATGATGTACGGGATTGACGACAATGTCATGTTCACGGAGACAGAGAACATTCACAAAAATCAAATTTGAAATTCTTTCAGAATCAGAATCAGATTTTTATAGTTCAACGCTCTGACGCTTGCACATCAACTTTTTTCAAATTACGATACCTGAGACGATGTTTTCTATAAACTATCTCAGCTTCTAGGGGGCAGTCATAAATAAATAACCGTTTGTTGCCACTTTGATTACCATATGCAAAATATGCAAAAGAAAAAAGAGGCATTTTTAAAATAAAAGCAAACCAAATGCAAACAAAAAAAATCCATCTAAAAATCTCTACAGAACTACCAAAACTACTGCTAGCGCTACAAGATCTACAATAATTTTAAACTGTTCTTCCTCTTAATTGGTTCGAAAATCAGTAAAAACTTACTTTTGAATAACTAGTGGCTGTTGAGAGATCGGTCCACGAACATTATTTTGATTAAGCGGTCCATCAGATAGTGATTCTAAAGCAATCGGAATAACAACTGTCTTAATGCCACCAGCAGTATTAGTTTGTTGGATGTTTCGTGGCGATTGCATTTGTTGCATTGTTGGTGAGGTAACCCGATTTCGATCCTGATTTCCTGGATAGTCATTGTAACCTTGATCCACAAATTGATTTGGCGAACGAACTATATAGCTGGGAGAAGTTGGTCCTACAAAAGAAAAAAATAATCATTTTTACAGTTTCTATTCTTACAAAGTAACCGCTCCCTAATGTCTTACCATTATTAGGCGATCCCTGTGCCAATGGTGGAGAAGGTATACTACTATACTGCTGCTGGTTACCAGTGTAGTAAGGCTGTGGTCCAAATCCCGGTGCTGAGGGTGTACGCGTCGGCGTTTGCTCTAGCTGTATCGGAATAATGCGCTCCTACAATACAATCAATTAAAGAATAAACTATGAACAACATTATTTTACTCGTATCTTACCCTTGCATTTGGATTTGAAGTGTTGTTATTTATTTGCAACCGTAATCCAGTATTATTACTTGCACCAAAACCATTGCTCGATGACGGTGGCGGAGATTTTATGCGGTTAAAAGCTTGTGAATCCGCCTGCTGTGTTGGTTGCAAAGGTTGTGGTGACTGTGATTGCTGTGTAGGTCCCCACCGATTTGTTGGAGCTGGTCTAGATTGTACATATTGCTGTTGTCTTGCGTTTTGGGGATCTGGTGGTGATTGCTGTTGTTGTGTCACCACTGGGGGGATGTAAATAGATCCAACTTGTGCCTTCAATATAGAATTTAATAAAGCAGTTATAAATCAATTCATGTCTAGGCTATAATGTATGTACACTTTTTTTTAACAATTTCTCATTTGTCTGTCAAAACTTCCGCATAACAGATGCCAATTTTTTTTCCATAAAAAAAAGCTAAATCTCTGTTAAAGAGCCAACGCGGATATTTGGTGCATATTTTTATTTCTTAGTTGCCAACAGATTCATTGGCACAAGGACTACTATGAAGTGCTTTAACTCAGTAAAGATAAAATATCCAAGAAGAAAATACGTTCGAATCGAATTCAAATTAAAAATAATCTCTGCGTGTGCGGATATCTAAAAATATCACCTCTTTCGCTCTGCCATCTAATGAATGCAAAATCAGCGATTATCGTCATTGTATAATTTTGTTTAATTTATTTTGATTATGTTGTCGTAAATTGTTGCATTAATCTGCATAAATACAAATTAATAGACACAAAAACATATGACGTGTTATATGGACATAAGTGGTAGTACGCATATTTAAGTTCATATTTTCCGGCAGAAACCATTGCTCGAAATGATATCCTCTAAACAAATTGCACAGCTCTACGATATTATACATGGCGTGCGTATGGATAGAAATTGTTATAAAGAGCGAGTATTTATAAATAGCACGCAAAGTAGAATTATAGTATGGGGTGGCAAAATGGATAAATTCGCCGACAATTACGTAAAAAGCACTAGGTTCAAAGGAATAATATTATACTTTACTAATCTCGCCACCCTTTCGGCGGGCAATGTCAAAAATTTCCCGCTCTGGCCGTATCTGGGCTTGTGGAAAAAATACCGAGTGATCCAGCACTTATTTGTTTAGTTTAAGTTAAGGTTCACTCAGAACATAGATAGACTAGCAGTAATTGTAAACTGTATAAACTGTACGTTTAAATACGTCAAGGGCTTGCGCTGTTACCGGGGCGACCAGTGATTTTCATTCGAACGCGGTGAAGCAAAAATTAACATGAACAGTAGTTCTGATTAAGATGAACTGTTCCTTCTTATTACTCTTGAATGAAAACGGAGAAGAAAGTGGATGGATGAAATAAATCAAAAGGTAAGTTTCGTCATTTATGGATTTCTAAGAAACTAAATTTATTTGAAGACCGTTTTTCCAATTATTTTCACATGATCCGAAATAAGTTTAAGTTTCATAAGGAAATCTTTTGCACACTTGAATTGTCGAGGTCCTGATGGAAATTTGTTTGGAAAAATTGTTCAAGAAAGGATTTCTGCTAAGCAGTGTTTTGCTGTTCGTAGCTTAAGGCAGAACTTTTAAGGCAAAGTCTATCTCATTCCAATTTGTCGCTATTTTCAAAATATCTCAGTAATTAGGATGCCGTTTATCATATAAAAATTCATTCAGACATAATGTCTCAATTTCATTGAATATTTTATATTTTCTTGTCTGTTCCTATCTGATGTTTCCCTGCTTCTTTCTTTGCTTCTTTTTGAGCATTATGATGCCACTCTAAGTAATATCACAAGTCTAAAAATCAACGAGTTCGATAAAACAAAAATAAAGGGTACAGTTGCACTAATTAACAAATGATCAAGGCAAGACATAGTGGCAACTTCTTATCTAAACTGTACTCACGTTCTTCTGCTTCTGCGACACTTGTGACGGTTGCGGTTCTGGACCTGAAGTTTGAATTTCACGTGATTTTAAATAAGTTGGATACTGTGATTGTTGCTGAGACTGTGCCTGTTGCTGTGGTTGTGGCCTAGACGAATCAGATGGTACAGGACTCATGACATCTCTTGGTCGAGAGACGTTGTTTTGTATGGCTCCTGAAGCCACTGGTCTCTGTTGACGCCATGGTACTGTTTGTTGCTGTGTTGGCGACGATTGCTGTTGCTGTTGATATTGAGGCGAAGTTGGGCCTGGATATTGTTGCGGCGGCGGGGCAATTTGTTGCCGTTGAATTGGTGCCGATTGTTGCTGTTGTGGAGTGCTTTGTTGTCGTTGTTGCTGCTGTTGTTGTTTTTGTTGATGTTGTGGGTACTGTGACTGATTTTGCGAAGGTTGCCTTTGAATCATAGGCGATTGCTTCTGTTGCTGTGGTGAGTACTGTACCTGGTAAGGGCTCTCTGTGCGTCTTTGCTGATCTACCTGTTGCATAGGAGAATTTGGACTTGTTGCCCTCTGAGTATTCTGTTCTTGTTGCTGACGCATGGGTTGTGGTGATGGAGAGCGATATTGGTTTGGTTGTGGTTGATATTCAATTTGTTGATTATTTGGATTCGTTTCAGGTTGTGGGTTATTCGGTGGAGATCTATTGTAATCTATATAAGGAAAAACAATTATCAGAGAATAAATAATTAAATAAATATATATGTAAGTTACCGTTTTCGTCATTGTCAACCATGGGACTCTTCGAACGCTCCTTGCGGTACTCTTCCACCCAGAAATTGTTCTTCTCCTTCGGTGGAGGTACTTTTTTCAAGGTAGCCATTGGATTGGAGGGGATTTTGATTTCGGGACGAAAGCCCATTGGTGGTGGTTCGAAATTTTGTGGAGTTGGGGATTTTCGCTGTGCTGCACTTCCATTCGTTTGCGGAGCTAGTTTATTTTGTGGCACTGGTGGTGGCGGAGGTGGTGCGCCGCCTTTACTAGGCTGTGGTGGAGGTGGTGGTCCTGTTGGAAATACCTGGAAAGGCATTCCCATTGCGCTCGCCCCTAATTGTGCTGCCGCCGGTGGTGTACCTCCCATGTTTTGTTGTTGTGGTGGAGGCGTTGGCCGATTCAATTGTTGCTGTCCAGTAGCACCATCACTTTGGGCATTGCGTGCCAGACGTTTGGCCATTCGCTGACTTTTAATCTGTGACAAGTCGATTCCACCAGGTGTGTAGGTAAAGGGTTTTTTGTCTTTTGTCATCATTGCATTCTGTACACAAGCAGGTGCTTCACCAACATTGTATTGCGGCAATCTTTGGGATGGTATTGAACCAGCTGATAGAGGTGGTGGAGCTGGGGGAGTACCATATCTGAAAAAAGAAAACAACTAACTTAAGTAATTTTTCATGACGTAACTATAATATTTTATATTGACGTCAAAAGCACAAATGACCAGTTAACCATCATTTTTAAATGTCTTGGCAAACTTTTCTCCACATTCCAAAGTGATTTGATTAAAAGCTTAATTGTCGTGAAGCTAGTTTTTTTTTCTATTTTTACTAAGGGAATCCAAAAAGTATTGTGCTATTTGCAGTGAACCAAACGTCTGTTGTTGAACTTAACTGAATCTCACACAGACAAATTATAGCAGAAAATTTGGAACATTTGCGTCATATCTAAAATTGAAACACCATGTGAGTTATCAGTGGCGGAAACAAACTTGCGCACGCGAGAAACAGATGCTTAGAACACGCGTGAGGTGTCAGTCGTTAATTATAATTATATTTATTTTTGGAATATTCAAAGGTTTAAAATGCAAATAGAGTTCTAAAGAAAGCATATTTGGTTGCATTTCTATAGTTTTGTTCGTGGGTTTGTAAAATGGTCAATGACCTACTGTTGAAATTGAATGAATATGAATATGTATGTATTCTTTGAAAGATTTTAGTATAACGAAACCGATGTCGTCAGTAGAAAAATTCAATAACAAATATTTGAGGGGCTTTTGACCTTTCATTCCATATTTAATATACCCAACGTTTCTTTTTGTTAAAATATGTATGGAGAAAAAAGAGAATATGATCCATAGAGAAGAGATGGCCAGTTTGCCAATTCATTGCCAAATACTGTTAGAGAAACAAAATAACAAATCCCAACTTCGAAAATCACAAATGATATGAAACGCTAAGTACTCTACAAATCTTCTGCAGATATTCACAAATAGGACCGTTGTCTTATTTTCTTTAACTGTAGGTACCCTTTCGTCTAGGCAATTTTTCATTGGAAAATACATTCGTCAAATGAAATCGATTTGGCTAAAACATATTAGTAATGATATCATATGACAAAATCTATTTGGCACAAAGAATTACAAAACAATTCATAACACTTGTCAACTTGAATACACAAATTTAATTCATATTTTTCACGACAAATACGAATAAGCAATTTAACCACAAAAGACTGCAGAAATATGAACCTACCCATACCACCTGAATAAACTAATTCGTTACTGAATAGCTTCTGTGGTCATTGTAACTTTGTCAGATCTACAACAAAAGCACTACACTCTCCCTCACATTTTGCTACATCAATACCTTCAATTTTAAGATGCTTTCAACAACCAGATCATTTCCAAAAGTAATCACTTGATTGTGAGACAAGTCACTCAAGAGAAATCAAAAAAAAAAACAATATGTCGCCCACTTTCGAAAATTTACAGAAAACCTCAGTGCATTCGACACGGCTAAGCCAATCAAGCGTACTCGTATATTGTGTTGTCCTGGTCTATTTTTAATTCGATGAATAAACATCTTTTTTATGCATAAATCTATCGAAATATTTCACATATACTCTTCTATTGACTAGATGAGTAGCTAAAGTTTATAATCGACAATCTACGATTTATAGAAAATTAGTGTCATGCCTTGAAGTGGCACCATTTAGCGAGTTATTCGCATTTTGAGAGTATAATCATATGCATTTCACACTAGAAATGTCTAAACTACGCATTTGAACATACAGTGTTATTATTTTATTGAAAAAATTTTGGAGGCAGTTAAACTTACCAAAACCAGGTACTTCGAACTCTTTTTTATGAGTATATCAGAGTGCGGGTTTCGCACTTTAGCCGATATCGGTGTGACAAAGCGGACAAATTAAACCACATACGAGTATTATGTATGTATGAGCTCCAATTGTGTTATTACGAAATTTGTTCCACTAATCCGATTGCAAAAATACTCGTATAGTTGAACCGCAAATAGAGGGAAAACCCACATAAGCAATAATGCCCTGAGATCACTGTTCAGACATTGTCAGTTGTGTTGCGTAAAAGACCTTGCAGCATCATGGATGCTGGCTTTATAAAAGTTTATTTAAATTAAAAAAAAAAAATACATACTAAGGGCATTTCGTAAAGAAACAAGTCACTTTTTTTATAAAAGCACCTAACTGACGCTTAAAGTGTTAATGATGACTTTGAGATTCAAATTTTGCTACCACAATTTGTGGTGAGAAGAATCAGGCAAAAAAAATTGAGGTGTACCCGTATTCATACTCGTATAGAGTTACTTGTTTGATGGACGAATTTGTTACGATTATTAGGTATGTGCCTGACACATATCGGTTAGTTCAAATATTTGGTGGAGAAAGACGTAGCCAAGGAGTGATGTAATATAATATGACAGAAAACTCGTTTACCCAGGTGTTCACCACTAAGAACAAAATATACGGTTATTTGTTTTTTTTTTCTAATAATCATCACCTTCAATCGATATGTCGGTATTCTAGGAGAAGAGTAGTATTGTTTGTCATGTTATAAAGCAAGAAATTGATTTAAAAAACTATTCAATTTAATAAAATGTTGACAAATCTTGGAAAATACTGATTATGTATAGAATTTACAAGTGAATTGGATTGCTTTAACCTGATTAAGGGAAGTGTCTATTTCATATACTTCAACATATGAACATTAGAAATTTTATTTCTGAACAAATCGAAACGGAAATTCTTTAAGGAACATGGCTCGCATATTTATTACTCATTATCATCTTGGAAAATATCACCATAAACAAAGTACCGCTGCACCTTATCGTTGGGCTACGTCTTAGAATACTAAACCATAACTCCATACAAAATGCTTGCAGTTACTCATGAACACAGACGACGTAAGATAGATATGTAGTCGCTGCATCAAAGCTAATCATTTAAAAATCTAGTCTGATATCTCGGTTCACTGATGACTTACTCGTAAGAGAGGAAAACACATTACAAACAAATCAGATTTCCATTGTACCAATAAAATTCGCAATTCAATTTACAGTTTCAAAGTTTTAGCACGCCCGATATCATCATTTTAAACTTTTGCTATTAAGTCCTACTATTATGAAATTAATCATAATGAGAAATAACAATCCTGCCAACGAATTGCATTCCCAAAAACTTCGATATATTGTGGGTTGCGTAACGACCAATAATTAAAAGAACTTTAAAATTATTTAGGGTAAAGACAACGTTGCAGATTTTGACCACTGATGATTATGATCATCTTAGATATTGTCAACCGAATAGCAGTGATGAAATAAAGACGAAGAATGTTCAAGGACAGCTTGGTTTTCGACGCATAGACTATGCTAACGGTGCTTCCTTTTTCTCAAATAATATCCCCCTCTTATATACATAGATCTAAATAAAAGTCTAGATTTCAATGCAAACTACAATATCTAATATCATAAATTAAAATTATTAAGTGATCGTTTGCAATTCAGAATTATTTTACATACTATCGTTTTTAAATCTAGGAACATCAAATGGTGCACCTCACGCCTTTCTAAGAACAGTCAGTAATTTTTGTCCGAGAATCATTCCATATTTAATATGCATAGAATCTACGTCAAGTGGCTCTTCCTCATACCAAAGACACTTATTTTAATTGGGATGAGCATTATGCAAAAACATAATGATTTTCTTCTCAAACAATTTAATGAGATATTTTGCCATAAACAACAGCTACATCCACTTTAAATACTTACGATAATAAAACGCTTATTTTACACCTACTGAAAGTAAGTACATCACCAGAGTAAAAAATTAACAAGTTTCTATCCCTTTAACGTTATATAATCATTTGAAATCTGAACGCAATAGCATTAAGTCTTACAAATGTACATATGTGCCTCACTCCGAATTGTTACTTTTCGGGGTAAAAAAGCCATGAACGTCTGAAGCAATATTCAAGGTATTTTTACTGCATTTGATGCAAGTACTCCAGCATACAAATAAGAAATTTTAACTCGTGTAATGTCGTATAAAGTATATAAGCCCGTGTGATATGATTCTATTTTTATTTAACATATCAACGCATATAGGTTGGACGGGACAGTTCTTAGGTTGTATCAAAATATTTAACTGCAATTGTATGATATATATTATGTACATACATTAACTTCGGCTTCGCCTGGTCAGAAGAAACCGCAGAACACAAAACAAAGATTTGCAAAGCAATATTCTAAGAATAGAATTCCTAGTCACATTTACTGCCTCATCCTACAGATGTACCAGAAGACATAGGCAAAAAGCGTCAGATTAATTGTGCCAGGGCCGAAAGAAAAAGTGAAAACTGTTGATATATTAATAAGAAAATTGTCAATGAAATACCAACGCAAGGTACATGCCCGACTTTGAAACTTTTGGTGGCGTAGGTTAAATTTAATCTGCCACAATTACTTTTAAAACCAAAACAAAACAACACCGTGGGCAAATTTGGAAATTTTATTTATTTACGATCCAAATGATGATTTGGTATACATATGAGTGTCAACTAAAATAGGATAATATAAAATGTAAAAATGAAATGAGAACGGATGGATGAAATGAGCATTATGAAGCACAAATCGAAGTATTGTAGTTGGCACTTAATGCTGAGAAACAGCTTAGAGGCACTATGTAGCCGACTTGTTCTATTTAATCCAGCATGCAACACTGATGACTAATACGAGTATGTCCTATCACATCATTATATTTTCCTCCAATAACATGCTTCTTAAGTACTAATTTCACAAAATAAATTTAAGATCCACTACAATGAATCGTGAGACTGGATATTTATAACAAATAAATCTATGTGAAAATGATAAGGCAGACTCCATAGCTCAATATTGAGAACTTACGGATGCCTTGAAGAGCAAAATAGGTTTGAATGCAGCAAAGTACCTATTTTAAAAATAAGTGAGCTTATCAAAATATAGGTATCAAAGTGACATTTGAGCTCTAATAACGGCCTTGTTTTATTGTTCACTTTAAAAAAATCGAGCAGTAGAAACTTGTAACCAAAAAACACTAAAGGCTACACAGCCCTGACCATCCAATTACCAAATCCAATTGACATTTTATTTTTGTATTTTTTTGTATGGACGTACCATGGAGACGAAGAAATTTTAGAAACATAAACAACGGTGATAATACTGATACCACCACATCCATTCCCCAAAATAAATTCTTATTCTTAATCCTAAGGTATTGATAACCGATATTCATTTTCAGTTCTTTAGATCCCAGTTAAAACAATTTAGATTTAAATTCGGTTCAATTCTGATGTATTTTTCTCTTTCAAACCCCAAAGAGAAATAACTAAACTTACCGAGTCCTTGTGTAATAAAAGGAAAGACGCTACCTCCTAACCGTTACTCATAAAATACAACAATCACCAATGTCTTCATTTCACTCAAAATCCCATTGGTCCTGTTAAGTATTGAGATCACTTATAACTTTTATCTTCGTTCTAATTAAAAAAAATTCCATTTTAAGAACATCATTCGCCATAACTAACCGCAAATTTATTAATCATCAATTCACTTTGTGACAGAGGCGCCATAAAATTATTTCTTGCTTATACTTAGGTTGTAGATGCGAACATACTACAGCTTCATCTCATACCCTCAATTTAAATTCAACCATACCTATACACATATAATCGTACAACAAGAGAAGAAAACTAATAAATCACAAAATGCTTAAAAGACAGAAAAGGCCACGCATGGAACAAAACCTAACCAGATACTCATATTCTTTGTGCTTTGCATTCGATTGCTGTTGATGCTATTACTATTGCTGTTCCAGCATCATCACAATAACGATGATAAATATGCGAGAGTTATTGATCATTACCATTGAGAGTACCATTTAAGGCTTGAGCAACAATTTGTAGTTAGTAGATCTTCTAACAAGGAAACACAACTACTACTCGTGCCTATAGTTGCACTTTATTTTGTCTAGAGCGTTTCGCTCAATATGGTTTCAAAATGTACACCATGCAACAGAAATTCGCCGGGATAGATTAATGTTGAAAATATGTGTACAAATAAAATATGTATGTGCACGATATATATGATACCATTTATGTCGGCTTAATATAAAAAATACGAGTATAATCGGAAGCAGATTCATAATACAAACTGACATCAATGTCAAAAAAAAAAAAACACAAAAAACAAATAAATAAAGCTGTAGAATACACTCAGCGAAATTCAATTAAAGGCAACTTATTTTCCTTTGAAATATTAAAAACAAAGTTGATTTAAATATAATACTATTTACAAACTTATCGAATACAAACAAATGATTTATTTATGCAAAGAAAAAAATTGACTAAAACAAATAAACATATCTTTACTTAGTTAAACAAAAAAAAAACTCAATTTATACTGCGAAATTCGATTAAAGTCAGTCAAGGTAAAGCAAAAACAGAAGAGATTTCAGTAGAACAAATAACGTAAAAGTCTAAGTTAATAGTGAGTCCAACTGCCAGACTTGGTATAAGTTCGAAAATCCGTCTTGGCATCATTTGAACTCCTGAACTGGAATTAGAGCCCATTCCATTGTAACCGCCGTGCGTAAGCCCTCCACCGAAGCAAATTTGCGCCCGCTAGCATAAACACGACAGGACAGATTTCCCCACATGTTTTCGATCGGGTTTAAATCCGGTGAAGATGCTGGCCACTCTAAAAGTTGAATTTCTTTGTCTAAAAACTACTCACGACTGGCCCACCATACATGGATGGCTGGAAAATTGTATTTGAATCCGGTTGATGGTCTAAAAAGTCTACCAAAACATCTTCCAACAGAGTAATATAATTTTCTGATTTCATTCGGCCAGAAATTTTGCATATTGGAGTCCTGCAATGATAGATAAAAGCAGCCTAGACTATTAAAGATCCATCTCCAAAGTTTCGCTTAGTGGAGAAGCACTCAGGACTTTTTATATCATGCTAACAATAATTAAAACCGTCTGGCCCTTCAGGGTTAAACTTTTTTTCGTCCGAAAAGATCACACTTTTCCACTTTTTAGACCATGTCATGTGTTCTTTGGCAAAGTGTAGTCGGGCAACTTTTATGTGCTTCTGTAAGTCTGGTTTTGACTTCATTTTTTCCAAGCCAGTACACGCCATTTAGATATAGGCAACTTTAAATCTGAAATAATTTTAGAAGCAGTAGATTTTTTTTGCAACCCAGTTCGGATAATGGCCGATTTCTGCATTGGTGAAATTTTTGTTCTCCGGTTTGCGTTTTAATTACTTCCTAATTTAATAACATTACCGATTGCAGAAGCTGATCGATTTAGTTTAATGGAAATTTGGCGATTGGACATACTGGTATCTTTATACGCATGGATTTTGGCGATTTCCTAATCCGAGAGCGTTTTTCCTTTTCCCATTCTGAATTGCGGCCAACAATCATCACCAAAAGAAACCCTGATTTCGTTTCCAACTCACAAGCATAAACACGACTGATTTTAATTGAATTTCGCACTATCATTAGTGACAAAACAACAAATGTTGAAATTTTCTGAGCGGGAGTAACGATACTTTCAAAACATACGTTGAAGAAAGGACACAAAGCAAAAACAAAAGAAAAAATTGGACATAAATGTTCGTTTACACTACGAACACATTTTCTGGACAAAAGTGCATCTGCCTTTAATTAAATTTCGCTGAGTGTATAGTCACAAAAAAAATACACAATAAATAAATAAAACTCCGGACTTATCAATGCTGATCGTTTTGATGCTGCTAAATCCTGATATAACAGATTTGGTTAAAATCACCAACGATCCTCAAATTCGATTTGGTCGTTAAATCTTATCAATGATTGACAGTCTGATAAATTTGTAAGTGGTTGTATGATATCCTAACTATACCAATTGACTTCTCATTGGCTAGAATGATTCTTGATTACTTTTATGCGACTTATTTATGGCATTAAGATGACATTCTTTTCCTTAGCAGTATCTAACAAAATTGATTCATTGCTCACTGATCTGCACACCACTTTTCTCCTCACTTCATGATCATGAGTGATCTATATAAAAAAAGTTGATGAATGGTTCATTGAGAAAATCATATCTTAACATAACGATGCCCTTGTTGTCAAATTTATGGGGTTAATAGATCACATAATATCGCAGTCACATCATCCTCCTTAACTTACTCAAGCAGGAAGTGTGTATTTCTTAGAAACAATGAATGACATAGCGAACAAAGCAAACAACATCCAAAATGATTTATATCACATCTTTAAGTATATCAAAACGTCAGCGGTAAAATCCAAGTTGCATTACTTGGTAATTTGCCCAACTTGCCTCTTTGCTTTTTACAATCATAATGCACACATAAACCGTTCAATGAGTCAGATTCAAGTCCATACAGTTGAAAACAAGTCGTTTAAATAGGCAACGGTTAGAATTAGCCGCTTACATATGTACTCGTACATGTGGCAATGGAATTACATCTATTCAACGTTGATGTAGGTCAACTATATCAAGCCTTCTGGTGAGGTATTAAAAGCCAAGAAAAAATAGGTGTCGAAGCATAAACGTTGCTTCTAGCACTTTGCAAATGAGGAAACTTGAATCAAGACGTCTTAATGAGACATCTGGACGATGGTAGAAATTTATTGGAATTGAAAGTAGGTTTACTACTCTCGTCCACGATCAACATTATGCTGGGTGTACTCTTCGTCAGAGTGTTTATGTAACCAGATGATGTTGGGTGGTGAATCTACAGCTGGGTTTAGTTTTTTTTTTTTTAGGTTATGAGTTAATTATGATGAATATTCAGTTAAAGTACTTAAACAATACGTTTTTATTGGTTTTGTGAAAGTAGTTCGTTAGAGTATCCCACGAGACGTTCTCATTAGGTGTAAATCATGTATCTCATTAGGTGGATTGTGTTTTATCTTAAGAGGGATTTCTCTTTAAGATAGATATGTATCGTTTAATGGAAATAGCTATGAGGTAAGTATTGAAGTAGTGTAAATAAAGTGTAAGTATTTGGGGTGGAAGAGATAGTGGCTTTTGAACTCTATTAATTGATGAAGCGTATGATTTGATCGAAATACTAACGAATGTATCATTTCGTGTTCTTTGAAAATAGAAGCAATACAGACTCTGTGGAAATAAGGTCGGAAGCGATCAGTAGCAAACCAATGTAGAACTAATCATTATACTGATATAAATCAGAACAAAATACTTAGTTGAATTATAAGTGTATGTATGTACGTATTATTATTTTAAGTTAATTCACAGGCTCATGACCCTTTACAATAATCTGAAGTTTGAGACCAGTTTTTTTAATCAATCTATCAGTTCATTTAATAAACTTGAATCATTTTTAACACTTGACTTATGTTTAAGCTTTAAATTTGCCTCGCCAAACATTCTCGGACTTACAGTCAGAATAATTTTCTAACAAAAGTCACGATTCATCAAATTATTGGAAATCGAATCAGTCACTTTGGCGACTGAGTTGCAATACGTCTTTACAACTTGCTGTCAAATATTGATAGGTCTAACTACTCGTATAAGATCGATAAAAGGTGGAAATGAATAGATCTTTTTTTACCTCTCTTCAGTGAAAATCTACGAAAAATGTGAATATGCAAACGGGACTTAGATTGTTTTTCGTAAAGTTTTCTATGGTACACGTAATATTGTTATCATTGGAAAATGACCAGAGCTTTGCGATTTCTCATTTTTTTTGCGAGGCATGTCCACTAATTAAACAGTTAATTGTTTCAATTAAATACATAGCTTTAACATAACTGAATTTAATTGTTAACTCATCACGAAAGAATGTGATGCAGATTTTTTTTTTTTTTTTGTGTAATCATTAGACGCCAGTATTTCTTAGTTGCACATGAAAAGACTCTGATTAACTGTGCAAAACAATATAGGAGGTTGATTACCGATTTAATCTAAACGGAAATCGTATTAGCATTTAGAGAAATATGGATGAAACGATACAGAGACTTATGACAAAAATATCGGTTATTTTCCAAAGAGATTTGCTATCAAAATGTCTTGTTAAATCTCTGATCTAGGCCAGTACACTAAAGGCAAGGCTTTCACACTATTCATATTAGAGAAAAACCAGCGCGATATGTCGTACATAAATGGACTTCTTCAATGACCAAAATCAAAGAAAGCGGCAAAAAACATTTAAAACTTTTTTCTCGATATCATCTTCTTAAAAGTATGCCGTTTCACAGTATAATGCTCGCAGGGCTAACCTTTCCTATCCCCCGCCACTGTGTTTCTTATGACAGATCAGATTAAAGGACATTTAACCTTTAATGAACACCATGCATGGAGCTAGAGAGCTAGAAACACTTCCAAAACCTCCCGATCTAGTACCCCTACATACGAGTACGAGGTGAGTTCAGAAAATAAAGTGAATTTTTAAATTTCGCGGGTTTGGAGAGTCCGATTGTCTATTTTCTTTTATTATGTTGGTATACATGCCCCTGAAGTATGATAAAATTTTCAGCTGTATTCATTGTTTACTTTGTCTGTGGCAGCCGCTAAGCTAAGGTTAGACGTGTTTTTATGAGCTCGGCGATTTTCGTTTGCTAAAAGAAATGTATCAAAGAATTTGTATCAAATTCTGCGTAAAAAATTAAATATAGTGAAACAAAGTGTGTGAAACGTTAACAAAAGCCTATGGTGAATCTGCTATGAATAAAACAAGAGTTTACGAGTGATATAAGCGTTTCCAAGATGGCCGTGAAAACGTTAAATATAACTAACGCCCTGGACGTCCCAGCACATCAACAACCGATGAAAACGTGGAAAAAGTCGAAGAAATGGTTATGAGCGATCGCCGAGGAGAAGCCGATCAGAGAAGTCGCTGATGATGTTGGCATATCGTTTGGCTCATGCCATGAAATTTCTTCGAATGTTTTGGGTATGAAATGCGTGGCAGCAAAATTTGTTCCAAAATTGTTGAGCTTTGAAAAACAAACGGCGGCGAATGGAAGTTGGTCAAAAGCCAACGACGATGGAGAATTACTAAAACGTATTATAACAGGTGACGAAACATGAGTTTACGGATATGACGTAGAAACTAAGGATCAATCGTCCCAGTGGGGGAATTCTGGCTCGCATAGATGACATTAAAAACGCATCGCCGACAGAGCCGACAGAGTCTATAATAATTAAAGGGGACTATTTTGAAGGCGACAATGTTAATGTAGACGAATAAATAAACATTTTTTTTCAAAAAAACCAAAATTCCCGTTATTTTCTGAACACACCTCGTATGCAGGAAAATTTTCCAAATATTACCGCTGTTAATCGTCGGCTATGGTAAACCTCATATTTACATACTACTCGAGTTATTGATGAAAAAATATCAACGTAGCGTCGAAGCTAGCTTCACGTAGACTATATTTTCTATTACGATTTATCTACATATTATGTAAAATGAAGAACAAAAATTATCTTAAAAGCTTGGCGTAGACCTAAAACAAGCTATGAAGGTAGTCTTCTCCAAAAATGGGGAATTTTATTTGAAACGAATCTCTGAGTTCATACTTCATAGATTCGTTTCAAGAAGTCAGAAGGCCAAAAGTATTTATCTGTTCATTACTGTTAATATATTATAAAATACATTTCTATATGTACTCGTTTATATATTTGTTTCTTAGAAGTTTTGTGACTTAAAAGAAGAAAATACTGACGTCAACCAACACCAATCTGAGCAAAACACAAAATTTTCAACGCAAAATCACAAAATCTCAGCTGTTAACATTGAATAACTGTGTACCCAAGATAAGACCACCCAAGGCAAAATCCTATAAAGCCATCATAAAAAATCATTTTTAGGAATTTACAACCCCACTTTTATTTTATCGCTTACGTCTGCTTCTCCAAAGAAGCCGTGTGACAAAACAACACGCTTGCGGTTTTATAATTTGTTTTGAATTTTTCGCAGAGATAACATCCACTCGTGTACGAAATATTCCCCTAATATATGTAGTATACGAACTTCGTGTATCCGTTTTTTTTTTTTTTTGTTATGCAGATTCTTCAAGCCTCTAGTTACAGCTTCTTTCTGAATCAGCGAAATTAATGTTGATAATAAACTTACACAACTTTATCCACCTCATCGATAATTTGTGGGTCAAAATGAAATCCTCGGTCTTCCTTAACCATATAGGCGGGTAGCGAATCAATAATTGCATTCGCCTTATCATTGTACGAGCCCAACAATTCACGGTACTTTGAATAAACGATCCTTTTCAGTTTTGGATTCGCAGAAGATGTATTGTTCGCCGTTGGTGGTGGCTGTTGCGAGGGCGTTTGAATTGTTGCCGCCATAATTGTGCAAATTCAAAGAAAACGATCGACTTCACAAATAACCACCGACAAGATCAAAACACAACAATAAATCACTAACCGACAGAATTATATAATTAATTGAACATCACAATACGATCCGACAGTTATCATACGTTCGATGAGTCAGAAAATCACTCCGAAATACAATTCCTTTACAAGACGATGCTGATGCTGATGCTGATGATGATGACGATGAAGCCTCCTATCATCTGTGGTGTCAATAAAGTTGCATTAAGTAACAAGCGATGGCATCGAATAAATCGGTGAAGACCTTCGAACCGAATTCTTCTTTTATTCCGTAATCCGATTAGGGTCAGTCAAGACGGTCGGCCGTTAATGTTTGCGGTTCATACAGTGAGTAAGACTCGCACACGCATTGATCGGTTGATTGGTCTTAGAAGAGGTTTATAACTTGAACAAAAAGCCTGGTCAAGAGCAATGCCACGCGCGTGAGTCACACACCGACAAAAATTTCAAATTGATAGTTCCGATGAATGACGGTTAAATGAATTCCACCATTTCAGGTGTGGGAATGAGAATTGATACGGGAATTCCTTTGTTAGTTCTTTGTTTTGCACTTCTTAGTTTTGCATTTAAGACTATACTAATTCAAACTTATATATTTTCTTGTGTTATTTGGACGAAAGCGAAAAGCTTAAAAATGTAGAGATGAGAACTGTTCGTTCCGACGATACTTTAACGAATGACCATAGCTGGAGAACATGAAACTGTTGGTGCTCATACACTGGCAAACGTATCTACTGCCATATCTGATGTATTCGCATGCATCTATAGACTTTGAATGGCTTACACAGTGCGGCCATTAGGGTGAACAAGTGTGGAATTTTGTTCGTTTAATGTAAAACAAATGTAATGTCCTTAATGGCAAATATAATTTAGAATGAAGAAAAGACCCAAAACATCTTATAAAACGTGTCTTACAATTAGTCATATGACATCTAAATTAAGTGAAAGTATCATATTAAAAATGTTTAAGTTTCTCGCGTATGTGTAACGAGATTTTCAAACCTGATAATATTGTACTTGACAGGATTTCTAACACTTCTCCATCAAACTACATATATTTATTATCATGCAGGTAACTTAAAACATCAAACTTCTAATTACTTCAATTTCCGATGCGGACTGAAAAGGGTACACGATTTTAGGAGAAAACGCGGAAACCAGGATTTAACTTAAACCTGACCTAAAAAAGAAGAGATTGATCGAACATTTTTCTTATTTGATTCCTAATGAATTGAATTACTTAGTAAACGCCATTATTGACGTCTTATCCGAATTGATAAGAACATCTAAATACGATCTGTAGACCTTATTTTACAATTTTCTTATTTAGGACTATTTAAACCAAGAGTATGTACGATCACACCATTCTAATATATTTGTATGAGCTCCTTTTCATAACAAAAAGGTAGGTACATACGAGTACACCATTTTAATTTGACTTCATAAAGAAGAAAATATTTTACCTCTTCTAACTTTAAACTGCGCCACAGTTCTTAAGCAAGAAAAATTGAGAAGTGACTGACTAGTAGACCTATTTGCGTGTGTGTGACTGGTTTTTAGTTTTTAGTTTTTTTTTTGCTGTGCTGTTCTTTTTTTTCTTAGATTGAAGATTTTTCGCACTGTGAGTGCATTTTTTTGTGGTTAACGTGTATATTCAGCTGAAACATTTTTGTTGGGTACAACAAATGTCTACAATTGAGATTCAGCTGAGCTTCCGATTTTTTTATTTCCTGATTGTCTAGCTTTTGAGTGCAATACATTTACGAATATACTTATCTAACAAAGGCACTAATAATGAGATTCATAAAATACCTATATAACCACGAATTATTTATGCAGCTATTTTGGAAGAACTATCAATTTATTTATGTGTTTTTCTAAAAGATTTTATCTCACTTTTGAAGAACACATTCATTTTTGTCCAACTTAAATAGGAGTTCAATTTCAAAGGGGCTAATATCTTTAGTTTTAATTTTTGTACCCAGCTATATCTTTGTCCTCATATATACTTGTACCTACATATGCATATATCTGTAACTATTTATCTTTTTTCTAAATAAATTAATACATTTAAGGCAGCCGAAAATGTGTGTTTGTTCTTAAATTTGTAACATCTAGAGTATGAATTTCATTTAGTTCAACAACTTTTAATAAGGAGAAAATCCGAGCTAAGTAACCGTTTCCATTGATAACCTATTGAAAAAATTTGTAACCCAAATTTACGCCAGTCAAATACCAATGGGAATAGCAGAGATACAAACCTAAAGATTTCGTAGTATTTATTTAATTTATTAGCTGAAAGTAAGTCCTTCTTTTTAAATGCACATGTATAAATATAAATGTACGAGTATATCAACAATTTTCGCAGTACAAAGGATCTTACAATTTCTGCTCCTATACGGTAGACCTTTGCCCAATAACTCCACTGATTTGGAGTGTTTCCAGGAAGCAGTGGCATAGATTTCGCTATATTCTCTGAACACTTTAGTCAAAAAATTGACAAAGCTGTAGCGAGTACCATCCAGACATTTCTCTTAACATTGATACTCAGCCGAACATTTTAAGCTCGTTTTTCCTAAAACAGTCTTTTTCAAAATGGCCAAATACTAATGAACCGATTAATTTCAAATCTTCAGAAATTTTAATCGGCTTTTTCGAATTTTCGAAATCAGTAAAGGCCAGCAAAATGTTTTTTTCTACAATATTTTCTTCATAATGGTAATATCATTTACAACTTCAGGTAAAATATAGATTTGAACGCCTTTTGCTCAGGCAGGTTTTTCCACCACAACAAAACTGCCAAACTTAAATATTTTATGTCAACATAACAATATAGTACAGTCACCCGAGTTACGACGCTTCGACTTAAGTCATTTCGATTTAAGACGTCGGCACAATTTAGGAAGCTTTCCTCGACATTTATGCTTCGAGTTACGACAGTAAATGCGTTAGTAGGACGTGCAAATTTGAAATTTGACATTCGAAAAAACTGTTCTTTTTTTAGTTTGCTAAGCAATTTTTCGTAGAACGAAGTAAGAAATGTGCTATTGTAAGATTGAGTCGTATTTTCTTTTGATTGGTTTTTTTTTTTAATTTGATAAGCAATTCTGGTCAGTTGCATGTTTAATTTATTTTAATTAGTACAAAAGCAGGTATTGATTGATTGGTTGTTTTAGCTTGAAGTGAAACTTTAATATCATGGATGGAAGAAGATCAACTTCCTCTGTTTTGGGAAATTTACGCAAAAAGCAGCGAAAGGTAATTCGAACTTCCCCACTCAACTGCGCGCAATATAAATGTAAATGCCAGTAAATTGCGAGAAAGCGCTTCAGCAAGAGCTTCTGTCTCGGATACCATAATCACTAAAATTAGGTCTATTTTTAGTTTAATTAAAAGCGCAGAGTATAGTTGATTCCATCAAAGGGCCGGATGAACACTTTAGTTTTAAGACTAGACGAGGATGGTTTGAGAAATTTAAAAATAGGTGTGAACTTCATAATATTAAGTTAACTGGGGAATCCGCAAGTGCAGATATTGAAGCTGCAACTTTGTTTCCAAGTAAACCAAAAGCATTAATTGAAGAAGGTCAATATAGTCCTAGGAAAGTTTTTAATGTGGACGAAATAGGTTTGTACATAACACAAGCTAATGCAACATCACACTAGCAATTGGTTATCACTTTGATATTGACCGACAATTCTTTGGCTGATCAAAATATGTATAACATGAAAATCTTTGCCGGTTTTTGGTATATTTGTTAAATGAGTTAGTCTTTATCAATTTCCTATAAAGAACTCCAAACACAAAAAAAGTCAAAGTATGAACGAGTGTAGATAGGTACTCGAATGTAATTTTTTTTGCATCTTCCGACATATTCAAGGTGTAAAATTCGATCTTGAAGATGGACAAAATAAGCCAAGTGAGCGTATGATTAAGCGACTTACAAATTGCACTCGTTACTTCATTGACCTTCTCGCGAATTTACCGGGACTTTTACAATTTTTCCAGGAAGTCAATTATCGGCTTAACATTGATTTTACTTGATAATCGAGGATCAGAGACTTGTATTAAATGCAATTAAATTGAAATAAGTCTTTTTGATTATAGCTTGGCTGGAATTAAGTTCCATGAAAGAGCTTTATGACAGATTTGTAAGACTCTAACTTGGTTTTACTTTGCTGACAATTATACAATAGAATGCAATTTAATTTAAAATGCCTGTCAGCAATTACATTACTCTTCTCATCCATCTTTATATACCGATAAATCCAAAAAAAGATCAATATTATTATTAGCAGCTTAATTTATAAGGTTGTAAGGTTTTCAACATTCCGATATAATATCCTAAAATGTAATGTGAAATGAAAGCCACGGAGTTTCAGAAATCCATACATTGTTATATATGTATAACAAGGCATGGGAAGCAATGGCTATATGACATAGTATTTACTGAATTAATCTTATGATGACAATATAATAAATTATATTTACGCATAACGCTTGGAATGGAATGCTTATCCGCTCGAGGTGAAAAATTACTGCCGTAAGACAAGAGGTTCTGTGGTAGACATCGTTTTATTTTCAACCTTTCTGTCAATCAAAATTGTCTGATTATGATATGGAAATATTGGTTCTACAAGTAAGTTTCTAGCGTTTGTCAGAGATGGCGCCACCAGTGGATCCCGGGGAGAAATGTCAGACCCCATGTGTTTTATTTGTAGGTTTTGTATCTGTCAACAACTTTGCAGCGTTATATTTGAGCAGTTCTATCGGTGTCGTACATTTTATCGAGCAAAATCATGGCAATTTTCCAGCCAAATAAACGTCATTTGCGGGAAGCGCTGCTTTTATTCTTTGATATGAAGAAAAGTGCGGCTGAGGCCTATCGTTTGCTTTCGGAAACTTATGGGGCGGAATGTATTGGTGAATCGACGTACCGCGAGTGGTTCAAACGGTTCAAAAGTGGTGATTTTGGAGTTGATGACAAAGATCGCCCCGGAAAGCCGAAAAGTTTTGAAGACGAGGAATTGGACGCTTTACTGGATGAGGATCCGTGTCAGATTCAAGAAGAACTTGCTGCATCATTGGGCGTCACGCAACAAGCCGTTTCCCTGCGCCTAAAAGCACTGGGATTCATTCAAAAGGTTGGAAACTGGGTGCCGTACGAATTGAAGCCAAGAGACATCGAAGGACGATTTTGTATGTCCGAAATGTTACTGCAGCAGTATAAAAATAAATCATTTTTGCATCGTATTGTCACTGGTGATGAGAAATGGATTTATTATGATAATCCTAAACGCAGAAAATCGTATACAAAGCCCGGCGAGCCCGCCCAATCGACGCCGAAACGAAATATTCACGTGAATAAGGTCATGCTCTGCATATGGTGGGATCAAAAGGGTGTCGTATACTACGAACTGCTTCCGAGTGGTGAAACCATCAAAGGACCGATATAACTAATTCGTTTGAAGCGGGCATTAAAAGAAAAACGGCCAGAATATGAGACCAGGCATGAGTCCGTCATTTTTCATCGCCACAACGCTCGGCCACATTTTGCGGTTTCGGTGAAAAACTATTTGGAAAATAGTGGATGGGAAATTCTGCCTCACCCGCCTTACAGTCCAGACTTGGCACCAACCGACTACCACTTGTTTCGTTCGATGCAGAACGCTCTTACGGGAATACGCTTCAGCTCAGTAGAGGAAATCAAAAATTGGCTCGATACGTTCTCGGACTCGAAAGACGAGAAATTTTTTTGGTCCGGAATTCATAAATTGCCAGAAAGATGGGGGAAAGTTGTAGCTTCCGATGGACGATACTTTGAATAAAGCATTGTAACTACGTTCTCATAATAAAACTTCAAATTTTGGAAAAACAAAAGGCTGGAAACTTACTTGTAGACCCAATACATATATAAATACGCAATTGAATGAGTCATGAAAGAGTTCAGCTATATTCCGACAGAATCATAAGTCCTTATTCTTTTTTATTTCCATTTAATATTACTCGTGTAATAAGCGCCCGACCTTCCAACATCACAGGTGAAAGCATAACCACCTTATCACGGTCGTTACCTACTTTAGTGGCGCTTCTTAATAACAGAAACCTAATATACATATACAACGATATAAGGTATCATACATTCCATTTAGGACACAAAGTATCTTCGCTCTATGTTTTACTAACTTTTGGAACTGCTATTCTTCTGCAATTGATTACGAACGAATATAATACCAATCATCACGTTTGTCGTAAGTGAATTTTTATATTCACATAAAAATTTATCTCAAATTGATAATTGTAAGTTTACGTGATCTTGTCGCACTGATGGTCAAGCACATTTAATAAATTTAATTAATTACACCTTCTCTGTGGTTATTTCGCGTTGTGTGAGATTGACACACGGAACTGATGCATGGTGGTTGTGCTTGTGATTGTAAGTTGTGAGACTTGCGAGGCAACAAAGGGTTGAGATGAGGTTGCGATTGTCAATCTGTTTTTGCTGTCGCGTCTGTTGTTGATGTAGTGATTTTATTTTTTCGGTGGGTTATCCTTGGCATCACCACCGGTGCGGCCGGCGGTTACTTTATGTGTTTATTTAAGAAATAAAACCTCCTCAATAAATTTAAATAAATAGAATGGCATTTTGAAGATGAGGAATTTTGTTGTGTTTCTGTCGTGTGTTGCGTTCGAGGTCTTTGCGCTCATAGTTGAGGTAAGATAATGAGTATTTAGTGCATCGTGGGAATTGCTTCATGCATAAAGAATGTTTAAGGTTGGCACTTGCCATATGATGGTCATGTAGATGAAACATTGTAAATATAAAAATATAAAATTATTTGCGAGTTCATTTCTTTGACTCGGTCAGATTTCCGGCAATACAGTTAAACTGGGCTTGAAAAAGTTGACATACATACTATTCTACATGTATGTATGTATTCTGTCCAAAAACAAAACTTTTCTATCTTAACCTTGATTAAATGCGTTTGTCTTCAGCGGAAATCCAGCAATATCTCCTGTATGAATAAATAGCTTTAATTATTATGTATATTTTCAAATGGTTCATATGGATTATAGATCATTGCATTCCTCGTATCATGAATTCCCACAATTATATTCAAATCTAACTACCACCACTTATCACATATTTCCTCGATAATCTTTCGTTTACAACGATTTCATTCAAATTACACACTAACGAATTCCATGTCAGACTGTAATTGACATCTTAATTTCATTTATTCTCCACTATGGATAGCAAGTTTGTCATATCTAATAATTTTAAAGTCATTTGTCTACGAACATAAAGTCAATTAACTTGACACTCATGAGCCGACAAATCTTCCGTCAATCGTAAGAAATTTTCTCCTACACATATTAAGTTTATTAATGTCAAAATCGATCAAATAGTAAACACTATTTTTGTTATCGCTCGGACGAATTTTTCACTTTTATTTTATTTTAAAACGTGTTACATAAATAATTAATAGTCAAACACTTTTTGCTCTATGACGCAATGGTTTGGTAGAAAAAATCGCAAAAGACATGGACTTTCATTTTCTTAAGTTCGAAAAATGATGCCAATAAATTTAAAACAGAGCCAGGTTAATTGCTAAAGCACAATTCAATAAAAAAACATACAAGTTTCATACATGCATACTCAAATCGGTAAGTCGTCAAAATCTAGTGATACTTATTGATGGTTGTGCTTTTCTATTTCGGAAATCAGTCATCTTTCTTATAATTATTTGCCCTCAAATATTTTTTCGTTAATCCAAACGATCAAATTTGACGAGTTATCTCAGTTCTAGTGACAATACAATTTCGTTTGTTGTGGACCAACATATGTTAATAATTTTTCATTTCAACTATAATGGAGGCATAGATCATTCTTAATTACCTGGCCATAGATTTATGTTCGTTCTATTGTACTGCTGTTATAACCCTTAATTATGATGGGAAAAGGCTAATCAAATCAACACGCACTCCGCCATTCAAAAGATTCAAAGGTTAGTCTGTCTAACGTATACAGGGTAATGATCATTTGCGTTTACAGCTTCACTGAGTTCCTACCTTTGCATATGAACATAATAAAAATTGGAAGTACTAATGGTCTAAAGCTTCGCCTTTTATGCAATAACAAAAACATTACACTAGTTGGACAAATTTCACATGCGATAAAAGCCAGAGATTGTAATCCCAACTTCAAACTTTCTATACGATAAGGACATTCTAAATATATTTTCTGAACAGAGGCTTATGCTATTTAGCTAGTGAAGGTATCAGAAGAAACCTCTGCAGATCCGGATAATAGAGGCATCCCGGGCAATGATGCCGATCACCTGTCAGATCAGATACTTAGTCTGCATTTATTGGCACTGAATATTATCGTGACTTATCTGACAACTAGATAAGGATTGAGCCAAAACAATAGAAACGTCAACGTCACTTACTAGAACATAGAGACTGGGTTAATAAGAATACAATTAATGCACAAAAATAAGGTCAAGAATTTAACCGACTTCGTAACCAGTCATTCCTTACTCAAACACTATCTTAAAAAATAGGCTTGGTTAGACAAAATAAATATACCGGTCTTGTGTTAAAAATAGCTCAGCATGTGATGTGCTCTTGCCACTATCTGGCTCAGGCTTTAGCATTTTCATAAGGGCGTGGCATTGTAATTTGACGTCACGTCCTCCTCAGCTCAACAGAATTCAATAATCACGTAACTAGCCAGCAAGAAAATATAAGGGAAGAGAGCCCTATAACATTAAAAGAAAAAGAAAAACCAAGTAAAAAATACCACAATAGTTGAATATATGTACAAGCGAATAACGGAATCAACATATCGGATTGTACATACAGGACTTTTTCGAAAATTTATCAAAATCTTTCTTAATTTCAGAGTCAGTCCAAAATATGTGATTTTTTATTCTTTTTGGGGGATTTTCTAGTGATTAAAGATTAGAAAGCCTTCTTTGGGCTGATAACAAAAGTAAATTTTTTTAAGGTATCTTGCAAGTACTGGGAAGCTTCTAAACGTTGCTCACTCTCGTAAAATAATAACTTTCTACTACATATCTTAAGAAGCACATTTTTCACGTAAATACACCGCCTTATCGCAATAAAGCAGCCACCGGGTTCGCGTATTATCTCATGTACGACGAAGACTAAGAGGGTGATTATTACTTTTCTTTTTATTTTAAACCTCTGCTACGGATGGTAGTGACATTGAATACTGCTTCTGGAAGAAGATTTACGATGACAAAAAAACACTTTCGATCAATAAACAGATACGCAAAGATACCAGAAGGCAAGTATCTCAGTGCGAACGACTAATTATAATGTTCCACGTACGAGTATACCATATGCCTTTAGCTTGCGCTTTACAATTTTACGATTGATGACCATTCACACATCGGGTAAAAGAGAGAGAGTGAAAGTTAAAACCTTTTTTCCTTTAAAGTACGACGCTAAGCTACCTGGCCTGACCACAAAACCGCGACCAACCAAAACCGGACCAATAATTCAAAGGATTTCTTCGATCGGTTTTAGCATTGCTTGTCATGTATCCGTAACATGGAAATTCCAGCACTTCGTCGGACACTTCATGTGCACTTGATATCCAGGCACTTTGTGCGCAATCTTAATGGTTTTCGTTTATATGTAGATGCATGCATTTCCTGATGGAATTTAGTGTAATGAAATGATTTGGTGGGCTTTGGGAGATCTTTTCATTTTCCAAGACCTGTTGTAAGCTATACATAGCAGTTAGTTTTTTCTTTTGACTACTTTCTAAAAGTATAGAGTGTATGTAAAAGGTTGAGATCTGCAGGCTAAAGTAAATATGAGAAATATGACCGAATACAGGTTCATAAGGGCATAAGGGGTATTTATATGAAGAGTAGTAATTTTTTTCAAATGGATCCTGATTTCAGTCGTGATCGAAAAACTCGTGCTTAAAACTATGATGGGTGACAATGGCAAAGCAGGATGGTATGGAATCATACGATTTTTGAACACCTCTCTCTAAATGGAAAAATGTTGCCTCATGATTTTTTTTTTTTGATATCAAATCACACACAATAACCAGACATTTCAGAATTCACTATGTCTTTTAGCAGACTCCGATTTATCGCACTTTTGAATTCAAATCTAATACAAGCACAGATTCAATAAAATATTGGAAAAAAATCGTACAAAAACAAAAAACCAATTAACTCACAACCATCGATTTTTTTTTAATTTCATTTCCGAATGTTTCATTTCAATTTCTTGACACTTTCGCTGAATAATAATTTTATGAAATATGTTATATTACACATCCACTTCAATTTTCAATTTAACAGAATACTATTTCCTGTGTGCTAAGCATCAAAGTCTATCATTGTTTATATTAACCCAATGGCCAAGTAAATTTGGTACATAAACACTCAACTAGGTGAGTTTAGTTTTTTTCTTTTTTAAATATAAACAATTCGATTTTCTCGTTTTGAATATACCCATATCTATGACTCCTATTCTCACTTTCTAGGTCGAACCGGCCCGCGGCCGGCATTTGCTAGATTTTCATTTTTAGTTTTGGGTTAAATGTTAAGTAGCAATGAAGCAGCTAATTTGTTTCATGACCTAATTGGTGTAGAATTTATTTTTGTAAACGAGAACAGACCTGTGAAATTCGGGAATTGAATTTCGAACAGACTAAGGGGAAAAGTAAAATTATTAAGAGCATGCGTGTAAAGGATGAATCAGAAAAAATAATAAAATAATATCAATAAAGGGGCTTTCTTTAAATATTTTGTTGTACTCAAGGCCATGTTTTCTTGTTCCACTATGTTTTTTTTTTTATTTATTGAATAAATGAGAGCTATAATTAATCTATAAAAATATAAGCTATAATTTGTGATCCTAAAAAAGTTGTTCGGAGTTGTTTAGTTGTTTGATCATAATGTACAGAAATCATGAGAGATGCCTCCCCTCATTAGCAGGGTTGGGCTACTCCAAGCTCCTTCAAGGACATACTGTTATGGAAAATGTCGGGTTTACACTTTCCAAATATACTATCACTATAGACTAGGAAAAATACTAGGTACCGTACATCCTATTTAATATATGAGTTGGTGCAGATTCAGAAATATATCATCCGGTCATGCCCTTTAAAAAAGGAACACGACAATACCTTCTTTTAAACGCTTGAAATTTCTAGAAAAATGCACATACCCTTATCGTCTGATTAGATTCCTTAACAATCAGATCTCTTCTATTATGAACAAGCCCAACTTTGAACATATGTTACGACTTATTGTAACATACGAAGTTAACTAAAAAAACTCAATTATTATAGTAAAGAAAGATTCGACTGTAATTTTGTTAAAACATTAAATAAAAATTCTTTAAACAGATTTCCAATTATCCTTTCTGGAAAAGCTGACTATCTAACAGTCTTTTACTGTAACTCAAAATGTAGTCCTAATCAACGGCAAACAATTTTAACGTATGCGAAAAACTTGACAAATTGACAAGTCAGAATTCCGGAAAAGTTGATTTTATTTTTCAAAAAGCTGAATATACTAAAATAGTTGTTTTAGTAAAAAACTTTGTTAAGCCATAAGAGAAAACATTATAATTGTTGAAAAATCAGACATGTAAAGCCGTCCAATGGTTACTAAAAATATTCAGACATATAAAATGTCCAAACTTGGCTATCTTCGTATATGTGTTGCTTGAATATTAAAAAAAATATATCTAAGTTAATACAGTTTAAGATTTATTAAGTATCTGATTTCCTAATGCGTCACATTAAACTATTCCAACAATTTACCAATTATGTCTCAGAAAAATTGCAAATTGGCAATTCTCCCAACTCATACAAAAAGCGTGTCCGATTTTCAAAAATAAAAACTATGACGGCAGGTAATTTAGTTTAATTGTTTTAAACACAACGCAAATTGGTTTTAGGTCATCAACAGATCACTATTCAGCCATTTTTACTGGCGTAGGTGTCAATAATTTTTCAGCCCGCAACCTCATTTTAGTTCCGTATTTATGGCGCATGATGGTTTATTCCACTCAAAAAGCACGCACAATCATATTTTATATTTAGTTCTGTTGGGTTGTAGTTTGTAATGAACAAAGTTATCGATGCTAGAAAACTCCCAAGCATTGTGTAAATGGTTAGAAGTTTCGAAGAAATATTTACAAAATATTGAAATATAAAAAATAGAACTAGCATGATGAATTTGATAGTAAATGTTGACATGGAAATGATTTATGAATTCGGAAAAATTATCAGTTTGACAGAAATATTCGCAGTTATTTCAGATTGTACAAAAATACTGTGTTAGTCATTAGCAATATTTGACATGGAAGACCTATAACATTAATTTAAAATAAAATACGGAAGTGTATATCCTTCAAACAATTTTCATTTCAATTGTAAACTGAAAATTAGTTTCAGTTTAGTAATAGTACACAGCATGATAGGCACTTATTTATTTATAACCCAGAGAACACATGACCCCAAAATTATACTGCAGAGAACTTGGGCTAAGACTGTACATAATTTTGAATTGTACTTCCGTCGCCACAGTAAACGAACATCGGCTAAATGTTTTTTGGAAGGCATCATACGTCGTAACTACGAGTATCAGGTCCAAATTTGTAAACTGAGAGACGATCCGCTCCACAACGCCCATCTACAATCAGGTGATCAAATTCGAAATTTAAAACTCAATTGTGTCAGTTAGTTCTGAGACGGTTGACTTTCAACCATCTGGATCGAGTGTAAAGTTTTCTTACTAGTTCCAAACCAAAAGATCACAAATACTTGAAGTATGATCTTGCCTGATGGAAGTAAATGAGTGAGATTTTTCACTTTACATTAAGAATATCTATATCACAGATTTTTTTCAAAAATTAAAAATAATCAAAATTAATAATAACTACAACAGATTTCAAACCAAACAAATCCAAATACCCTGCCAGTGGGAAATTGGGTAAAATAAATTCAATCAATTATAATGCAGAACTACAAGATATTGAACATTGTCTTGGACCTTAAATGAGTTTAACAACGGATTTGATATACATAATTTAAATGAATAGACAATATAAGAATAAAAATTGTCAATTCATTAAAAAGAATCAGAAAGCTTAAGAAGTAAGCTAAAAGAAAGCCAAAAACCAGATATGAATTTCTCTTCTGTTTTTCGTCCTTAGACCAAAAATTATTTAGATTTTGATTGTAAGTTCATTAGCAAGATTTTATAATTTCACATTTGTTAAATACAATAGTTGAATATATTAAATATGAATAGATTTTGCCTTTAATACGAATTCGTTACATTGTCGTCAACAAAAAATACCACCGACTGCAAGTTTAACATTCAATGCCAACACCTGTGTTGTTTTTTTTTTCTAATCTTCAATTTTATTCGGGAAACAAAACCTGATCCAAAATCCAATTAGATGCTCTCTTTCTAAACCAGAATGTTAGATGTCGGAAGTTTTAGTCCATGGCCCACTGAACCTGATTTGTTTTCATAATATTATAATCTAAACAAGAAATTAATATCCATACCTGTTCTGGTTCTCGTTATTGATTTAAACAACTATCCAAACTGTAAATTTATGCTAAAAACACTAATTAATATTCTCAAATTTAAATGTCAAAAAAATTCAGAAATATCTTCAACAGAATTAAATTGTGATTTTACCGGCATAATGAACAAAAATAACAGAATCGCATCAGGTGTATATTACTGATATTTTCAGTTTTTTTTTTCCTTCGACAAATTAAATAAATAAAGTGAAGAGATTTATCTTTATCTCTAAATCTTTAATTTTTTTTTTTAGTATTTCCCAATTTTATTCTTCTTTCTCTGGAAAGGATAGAGAATATAAATATTGAGTTTCACTACGTCGTCGCACGTATTTATTTTTTATATTATAAATTTTATTATAATTCTGATCTTGACCAAGTTTTTTTAGAGCACGCCGGCTCCTGTGACATACGTAGTCACTAATATATTCGCATAATTTTCGTTTTGTAAAAGCATCCGAAAAGAAAATATCTAAACAAATGCCGTGTCATAAATATTGCACGCCCACCCACCTAAAGACAAAAAATAGAAAATTACGAATGACATAAAGCCTTTACATCTCTCATGGATGAGATGGAAAATTATTTTCAAAGAAATGAGAACTCTTAAGCGTGTATGATCTTAATCACGAAGCTGAAAATAATCGAGCTACAGAAAAATTCAAATTACGAATACGAGTAAGTGTAGTATCTGCGCAAATTGAACACTTTTTGGCTGGTGCATCGGAATAGTTATTTTTCCTTTATTTCCAAAAATTGGAATATAATCAAGTGCAGTAGCGCCCACCCACAGGGAGCGAAGGAATGTGTATCTTAATGGATCTTGGGTCATATAAGCATACATATGTATGTATCCATAGGTACATTCTCTACGGAATGATAGCAACAATAATGAAGGTGATGCAATTTATTTACCTTAATATACATACACATGTACATATGTTACATATAGTCGTTCATCTCTTTGAAAATAAATAATGAAATTCTTTAGATATCGCATGTTGAGGTTATTTGTTATCTTTAGTATCTTGGGGGATTTTAGGGTGCTAAATTAAATTCCAATGTAGTGAATACAATTTATTGTACATGCTGGGAGAGTGCAAGCCATGATAAATCTCGTAAAATAGTGATACAAATTTTGTGTAAATTATCTGATCTATTGACAAACGATTAAAAAGAGTTCCTTTGTTTTAGGAGACCCTAGAAAAGAAGAAAAATATATTTTTGAATACATAGTAATTACTTACAGAATTGAAATAGCTTTCTTATATTCTTGAAGCACACATTTTCTATTTATGGAGCTTATATGGGCCTAATTGCCTAATAAATGTTGGTTTACTAAAAAGACCAGATGGTCTTCACCTGTACCCGCAGCCTTGCTTGCAGGGTCTATTTCATCTCCTCATCGTGGCGCTATTGGAGGCTTTCCAGCCCTGTAGAAGGATGATCAAATAGGAATCACCACGAATTCAACCCTACTGATCACCGACAACAGCGGACTTAAACATGTTATAGGACCATACACTCTCGACAGCATCAAAAATGACAACAAAAGATTTTCTGACTTTTGCTACATCATATGCATAGTCATTTGCACCATATGCACCATGTTCAGCCACAACTGAATGTTGCCCAATAGCATCTTCTGGTGTCAGCATGGAGTTAAAATGACTATTTTTCACATCTTATGCCATATAACATATGCCATTCAAATCCACTCACCTAACCAGTCTAATGGACTACTCTAAGTAAACGTGAAGAAAGACTGATAAGGTGGAATCTCAAACTCTGGGAATAAGCTGGAGGAAACTTAAATTTCTTGCAGAGCAACCAACATAATGGCACGTAGGCGTTGTTGACCCCATATGCCAACAAATGGTCAGAGCGATTAGAAGAAGACAATTCGTAAAAATTATCTACAAATTGTATGCTGTCAAAACGCAAAGTAACGTTTTTTTAACATAACCTGCATTAAGTTTTGGTTAGTTCCGTCTTTACAAAAGTTTGTTTGTATTACCATATCAACTTACTTTATCCTATTGTTTCACACAGTTTTTGTAACGCAACAATTGAGCAAACTAGTCGGCACCGAGTTCAAGGAATTTCTCCTTAATTTGGAACTTATTGATTGTTTTATGGCTATATGTATACTTCGTACAATACTAAAATGTTGCCTTTTTTACCTCCTTCTTATTTCTGTTATATACATATAAATATATTTAAGAAACTTGAAGGTGGAACTTAATATGTATATTTACGAGTATATTACATATACATACGGTACAGGAATACAAATTATTATTCCTTTTTGTATTTGTATCCCGCTCACTTTGGGGTGAAAAAATTGTAGTTCTGATTCCTGAAAAACATGACATTGCATACACAGTTTTTTTCTGTTGTAAATATGCGATGTTTTGTTTTTAGAAGAAGGAAATATATATTTTTACATAAATGCTGCAGAATGTACCGATTATTATTTATCATTCATAATCTCTAGCAAAATAAATTGATATTGATAACTTTCATATGTTCCCAAAGACCGTATGGTATACAGGAATGATTACTCATTTAAAGAAAATAGAACATATGTAGGTATGTACACAAAATTATATGGCCGTGTATATACATATTACTTTGTTGATAGAAAAATAGGAACCATTAAAAAATTACTAAAATGTGTTAAAAATAAATTTCTTTCAAATATTCTTACTCATTGTGTACATTCGTCTTTTTGCTAAATTAAATGATTTTGTTTATTCGATTTGTCGGACATTAGTCCAAATAAAATGCTTCCATCAAAGCAGATTATTTGTTTTTCAGGAAAAAAAAAACATCATTTGGTGTTTGAAAAAATAAATTATTTCACTTTAATAAGAAATCTATCAGTAAATTGCATTTCATTAAATATGTGAATGATATATGTATTTATATGACTTCATTTCCCAATTAATTAATTAAAAAAAAACTGTGTATCTTAAGTACAATTGGTTGGTATCAATACCAAGTAGGTTTGTCTAAAAAATTGTGAATGACACACTGCTACGTATAATTATTTGGAAGTTAGGGCTATAGGTTCCATCGCTAGTGTAAAGAAGGTCTTTGATTCTAATCCTGGTATAATTCTCTAATTTCTTCATATTTCCACAGCATTGGAGACCACATTAAAAAATTGTAAATACTTTTTAGGATATAGTCACAAGCTAGTAGTATTAAAACATTTTAAGACATTTTCAATAAAATTGCATATTACCGTAACTCTGAGAGCACTTGAAGCTGTGAGTTTGCTCATTACTATCTAAATTCAATCGTAATATTACACCAATGACAATGGCTTATTATATTATTTCCGTGATACTTAATGGGTAAACCATAATGGGTAAATAAACGATAGTTAAAATTTTGCTAAGGAGTGAGTGGGATTTTGAAAATATAGTCCTCTAACAATGAATGAAACGCACAGCTGATCAAAAGTAATTCAATCTTGTTTAATCATGGATTGGGCGAAAAAAATCAAAAACATGACACAAATGATATACAGCCAATGTAATATCTTAGAATCTTATTCCTAGAAAAAAGTTTAAAATTTAATTTTAAGATTGAAAAAATAAAAGCGACAACCAATCTAATTCATTTCCTTAATACCGTTGCATAGTTGTTAGCTATCGTTCTACCATGTTGGGTAAATATTAAAGAAAATATATTTTGTAGTAATAAAATTTAAATAAAAACCATCTGCACGAAAATGTTAAGTGCACAGATACACATCGGCATAACCAAATTTGAAAAATAGCTGATTATGCATTATTATTAGAAATTATTTTAAACTGCATATAGTGAAAATTGGCTGCTAAATTCAAGTTTAATCTAGAAATTTATTGTGGATACACAAAATAATTACCAATAGTTCTCCCACATATAAACCATCCAAAACATATTCAAGATCTGAGAAACTAGGAAAACCTAAGTTGGCAGATGTCGGATGGCACTTAATAATTTAAGTCCTTTCAAAGAATGTATAATATTTGTACAAATATGTATAAGTATGTATATAAACAACTATACATTAAAAAAAAAACTTGTCACTAAAATTGTTATAAACAAATTTTTGTCGCCATTCAATTATACAAAAAAAGTATCTGACACTGAACAACCTACAATTAGATCATTATTTACATTGAGTAAACAAGTTTAATTACGATTTTTGTGCTGTACACCTTTGCAAAACCTAAAAATACAAATTATCCACTTATCCACGGATTTTTCAAATTTTCGAACAAAATCCTAATTTAAATTCTCTTATAAATTTTATCTGAAGGCATATGCCAAATTATAGTTTTTTTTTACATTTCCTGTTGCATTTTTTTTTTCAAAGTCTGTTTTTAATAAACAAATTTCTACTGATAATAAAATACCAATCTCTTGGACTTAAATAAATCAGGAAAAAAAAACAGACGCTGACTTTTTCTTTACATCGAAAATTAAGACGATATTTTCGGGAAATTACTTTTTTAATGCGTTTCTTTTTATATTGTATATCCCAGTGTTTATAACAAATCATGAAATAAAAAAAATTAAAGCCTGATGTTGATTCTATTTGATTAATAGGCATGAGTATCTGAGCACATATGTATATGTACATATATTATGTGCATTTTTTTTTAAACATGTATACATACATACATAAGTATATATGTATATATATATATATATATGTAGATATATACAATTTAAAAATATATATTTTTTTTATACTTATATTACTCGTAGGCATCGACTGCCAACTGTAGCAGTAGTGTAATGAAGTGTTATCCAATAAAGCTTAATTCGTGGAAAATAAAACATTAAACAAATTTTTTTTTTATTAAAGACCGAGAAAGTCCGAATCTGCCGAATGTCTGTTTATAATTAGCATTGATGTGCAATCTAAATGTGGTGACAGGTCGGCTAGAGATACATTTCCTTACAATTTATGAACAACCTCCTCAAAAAAAAAAAAACAGTTTTTAATTTTTGACAAAAAAAAACTTACCTAGCTGAATCCATGTCGTTGGAGTTTTATGCGAATAAGTTATTAGTTATTGTGAAATTGGGAGAAAAATCCTTAAACTATTTTGTTTGACGCCACTGATAATCCAACAAAAATTTGCACCAGTTCTACTTTTTTTATTTCCCCACAGCACACAGGGTTTTATATTGTAATTTTTATGCAAATAATTCTTATTCTCCTCACAATCACTTTACCATTTAAAAAAAAACTATTATATCACATTAAAAAAAAAAATAAAAATTATAATCCTTCGACAATTCAGAGATGATACTATCGTTCAGTACAAAAAAAAAAATCTAACGTCGGTACAGCAGTTAACGCTGTTATTTATTTTTTTTTTATTTTTCTAATGTAGGTATTTTAGAAAAATTCGTTTTTAACCTCCCTATACGGAACAAAAAAAAATCTACCTTAAAAAACTAAATTTGAATATTTCATTTGGTTTTTTGTGTATTTTAAAACGACGCGTTCTGTAGCCCAACTCGCACTGGCCTCGCAAAAAAACGTTTTTCACCATCAACGCGCAATGTAGTCTGAGTTTTTTTTAAATGGATTTTATTTTTCGGTTACGAGTTTTCTTAATTTTTTTTTTTATTTTATTTATTTTGAAAATAGTGTGAGAGATACATGTGTATCTCACAAATACAAAGATAAAATGGGCATTTCTTTTAGTTTTATTTTTCTAGCAGAGAATTTTCAGATTAGAATTTTTTTGATGCTTTAGTCCATTGTATTATTTAATCTATGAAGAAGGAAGGGGGTAGCGTTAGACATCGTGTGGTCTTTGTGTAAACGAAAATAAACAGGATTTTGGGGATTTTTAGATGCACTCATTTGAGCGTTTTCGGTAATGGACATGAGTACGGACGTTTTTAGTTTACAAAACTTTAGCAATTTTTCTAGGAACAAACAGCTTTGAAACAAAGCCTTCATACTTCATTAAGATTAATCAAAAATTTTCACGTGGATACCACTACCTGGTAGATATTCCTCTACACTTCGTAGAATAGTCTTTGTGTTCACTGTGCAAGTTCTCTTCTATTAAGTTGAATTCGACAGCTTTGATAGATGCTGATGGATGGTCAAAGAAATTGTTTTTAAATTGTATTTGCTCAGATGTTCTTATTCTACCAAACTACGGAGTACTAATTATTTTTAAATTCTCTAAAAATCAGCAAAAAATAAATAAATTGATTAAATGAGCTATATTATTTAATTCGATAGATCTTATTTTTAAAAAACTACAAGCAATATTGACCTGTTTTGGTGAAAATCTTGAATACTTAGTCCTCTACTGAGTTTTGGTCTAATATTCAATCTCCTAAGACAATTCCAGTAAATCAAAAATAATAGCCAATTTAAGGAACAGCGTGTATATTCACACAATTGGCGAGTATATTCACAACCTTGCGTTTTTGCGACACTTCGAAAAATTTACTCCTTGCTTTCATCGGTTTGGAAATAGTATTTGATATAGATCTTATATGGAGTTTCTGAGACTTAAAAATATATCCGAAATAGGCAGATATAAACCGATCAGAAGCCAATGTAGTTACATAACAATTGAGATTTATACAAACTATTATATAACATATTCAGAAGGTATGTATAGGTAGAGTAAAATAGATCCTTAAAAACTAAAAGAAAAGACATAAACTCCGTACCGAATATGAACGATATTAAAGCGATATTATTAAAGCGCTATCACAAGCTACGGTGTTATAGCCCTTCAGGCAATCCTTAAACATTGACTAATAATGCAAAACGATAACGGGGTATGAATCACTCGTACCAAAACCGAATATCTGCATTGCCCTTTTTCCGAGCCTGCAACTCCAACTTCTGACATCTTTTAGAAGCGGTCATCGTGTCGAATAAATAAATTTAAATATTGTAAATTATGATGCTGTATCGCACACAGAGTTAACGCGTGCGTGATTGTTTATACACCAAAGTCGTGTTTTAATGCATTTAGAATTACGGGATATCTCAAAGACTCAAATGGAGTCTGGACTGATAATAGTCGGGAATCACTATCCCTTCTTATGGAAACTCACTTTCCGGACTGTAAAGATATTGGAGAACATGTACTAACTGTCACCACAAGATCAACTCTCAATGAAGCCATAATCTCTATTCGGATCACAGAGAATAGAATATCGTTCAATCCCTGAAAATCAGCGGGAACAGATGAGATAATCCCGAGCATGTTACAGCACGCTTTTCCATACCTTCCATACCTTGGCTTAAAATTGTCTTTATCGTTTAACTAAAATTGGGCTACGTCTTAAACAACGGTTAAAAAGTAAAAGTGGTTTTCATTCACAAAGCAGAAAGACCTACTAACTCTTCTGCTAAGACCTACAGACCCATAATTCTCATGTCGTTTCTGTTAAAAACACTGAATCAACATACAAGACAAAAACTTAACAAACACAACCTAAGCGGTTCTCAACACGCTTACCTTAAAGGAAAATCACTAGAGACGGCACTATACGAGAAAGAGGAAATAAAGAATATGCACTGCAAAGAGTATACCATGGCCGCCTTCGTGTGTATATGTATATCGAAGGAGCATTTAATAATGTAAAGATCGGATCTATAAGAACGGCCTTGGACAAGCACCATGTAGAAACAACCATAATAATAATGGATTGAGAACATGCTAAAGAGCAGGATTGTCAATTCAGAATTTGGATGAAAGAAGTCAAGAAAACGGTTGCAAGAGTAACTCCACAAAGAAGTGTGATTACTCCCCTTCTGTGGCTTCTTGTTGTAAACGACATCCTGTTAAAGCAGTAGCCTACGCCAACGACATAGTCATTCAGATTTTTTTTTTTTATATACAATATATAATTTGCGCGCGCTCAAGGGATTTAAGTACCCTTAAAATGCTTGCACAGAGCGCGGGCAAAGGAAAATCAGGGAGGATAGAAAGAGAGGTACCGGTGAACCTTGGTTTTAAATGTTTGAAGGTTATAATGACGAACGGATAACGATATTTTAGAGTACGTCCTAAAGTGGGTTTGAGGGTATACTGATGAGCATTCATAGCGAGACGGGTGTTTCGGTTAAAAGTTTGAATGGGTGGATTGGCGATTTCTATGGAGCACTGTTGGTGGAAATAGCGATAAGACAGAGTGGGAGGAAAACATCTTAGAACGATCAGCAAACTAATGGAGTCGGCATTTAACAAACTCGCAAAATGGAAAACACAAAGCGGTTTAGGGATAAATCCATCGAAAACCGAACTAGTGTTGTTCACAAGAATAAAAATTTAGAAAAGTTTAATCTTCTTAGAATCAACTTTAATTCGAAACTAAATATCTAAGAATCATCCTAGTCAGCAAGCTCATTTGTTGGCGTAACATCGAAGAAAAAACCAAAAAAGCAATAGGGCCATTCTGCACACGCCAAAGAACCTTTGAAACGTTGGGCACTAAGACCATGTGTAATACACTGGATGTATGTATATGACAATAATTAGACCCATTGTTACCTATGGTGCGTTGCTATGGTGGAAAACCGCTTTAAAGACTAGTTATTTCAAAACACTCACGCATGTTCAAAAACTAGCGTGTATTGCACTAACAGAAGCTTCAAGGTCTACTCTTCAAACTGCACTAGAGATATTGCTTAACTTCCTTCCTGTAGATGAATGCATTAAATACACGGCTCCCAAAATTCGGACAGACTAAAAGAATCAGGCCTATGGACGCATCGCAATTTAGGACACTCGTTTACAACACTGGAGTAAGAACCAGTAAGAACCATAAAAAGTAACTACATTGTACCAAGTGTTGACTATGATTGGAATTTCTCCACATCATTTCCCAGCAGACATAACTGGTTAACTAACACTGCCACCAACAATGGAAAACTATACCTATACACGGACTACTCCAAAATGGTGAAAGTTACTGGAGCTGGAGTCTACTGTGAAATGCTACAGATCCAGGATTCCTTCAAGATTCCAGACGAATGTAGCATTTTCATGCAGATATATTTGAAATCGTAAAGCTGCATATGCTGTACTACGCATAGAACTTGATCCCTCAGAGATCTTTATCTTTGTGGACATTCAAGCAGCCATAAAAACTTTGACAAGTGAAACCACCAAGTCAATAGAAAGTAGACTTTAAGTAATGCCTGCTAATCCCCCCCGAGTGTGTATCTGCTGGGTATCTGGACACACAAAAGTGAAAGAGAATGAAATAGCGGATGAGCTAGCAAGAGATGGTTACTCTCTGCACAGGAGTAACACACACAACGACATAAATATACCAATTGAAACCCTGAAACGCAAAATGGAACTTATTGCAATGGAAAATTGCGACTTCTTTCTAAGGACATATGAATTCATAATAATATCCGCAACCGGGTTATTACGGTGAAATTTCCTATAAAATGAAATTTAGAGTCAACTTTATGTTAACTTTTTATTCTATTAGAAAAATTATACAGCATCGGCAAGTTGAGATAGATCAATGCTTTTGCATTTATAAAATTAACTTTCAAAGATTTCTAACCGGAGTCATTTCCTTAAAAAAATATTTTATATACCTGGTTTAAATATGTAGAAGTTATTAGATTGAAATAAAAAATTAATGCTTCGTTTCAAACATAGACTTCTAGTCTCCACAGTCGCAGCAGATTTATTCAAATTTACCGTGTTTGCTGGAAGCATTTAAATGCAGATCTATTTCAAAATACGCTTATTTTTTTTGTTCTCTTCATTTTAGTTAAACAGAAAACAAAACTCAAAATGATTTAGCAGAAATTTTTCCACATTTATTATTATCGACTTCTTCAGAAAAATCTCCTGACCAATTTTGGAAATAGCTCTAAGCTTGTACCGAGCCCCGCTCTATTTCTCCGCTGCTCTTTAAAACAAGAAATAAATAAAAACAAACAAAAATCCCTACATAAAAATTTAAAAGTAAAGCTAATTTTAAGCGAACAAGCGAATTCGTTTTTATCCAACCGTCCATTCGTACACATTTGGACGTATAATGGCGCACACACACAGGCACAATGACCGCACTTTTTGATTCTGTGCCAAATTTACCACAAATCTTTATCTGAAAAAATTAAAAAAAAAAAAAAAATCTCTAACATATTGGAATATCGTCAACTCTATATACACGAGCCAGCAATCGAATGCCCGTGATCCGTTCGCTTTTCTTGCATCGTAAAGACCTTCCCATCTTACCCCGATTTTTTGAAAATTGCGTTTCTCGGCCTTGGTGTTTGGCTATCTTTTTTTCGAATTTCGACACATGTGTGATTTTAAGATTTTTTTAATCGAATTGTTGTTGGTTTATCTAGAATCGCACTGTGGAAAGAATACTTATGTACTCATATATCTTTAGAGAGGAACGCACGCATATGTTCAATTCATCTATCTCAGCGACAAGCCGGGCGGAGGAGTCCTAACTTTTTTTTGACAATCGAAAAAAAATAATTGCGTAAAGCGTGTGGGCCGGCATATTGCCACCGCTTGAAACTTGCCGCACGTTTTAATAATCTATAATATGTTCTATATAGATATGCGATCATAGAATAAATACTATCAAGATAGAACTTATGTTCGCTATTATTGTTTAGATAGCTTCAAAACCTAAGGAACTATGAAAGTGCTCACGGATCTCAAAGACAAAGGTCTTCTTACCGTCATATTCAGATATTGATATTAATTGATGTTTTGTCTAATTGCTGTCGCATTCTGCGTACGCTAATAGTGATCATGTTTTTCGTTTTTTTTTTTTTTTTTTTGCTATTTAAAGTGCTGTGAAACTAAAAACAAAAGTTGGCCACCAGACAAGAGAAATGTCAAACAAGACCTTAGCCTTAACTTGTGAGGTGACAAATATCACCAAGGTGACGAGACAACACGTAAAATAAGGCATTCTATTAAGACGACAACCATAATGTTAAACAGCCTTTTTCCTGAAAAAAGTTTAGTCATTTTAAAAACTTAAAACATTGCGTGTAAGAACCTTCAATATTAAGTGTTTTAAAAAAAATCTAATAAAATGTTCATACAATTTATTTTGAGAACAATGTCTGAAAAAGGTAAAACAAGAATTTAATAAAATATATAAAATACCGCGTGATGTTGACAACGGACTTTAACAATTTATTTGTACTGTATCCTTTGAAAATAAAATAAAAAATTTAATAACTTCAAATTGATTTTCATAAAACAAATTTCAAATTCAGTCGAAGATAAAGAAACATTTTCTTTCTTATTTCTTTTAGTTTTGTTTTGATTCTCAGTGATTTGTATGTTCACGTCCGTACGTCTGTCTTTAACCGATAATTAAATAGTTGGGGGTCAAATAATGCTTTAGTCAAATTTCATTTCAATCTTCTCTGTACAGTTGGTAGACTTCGAATTTATCTTTGTGTCGTATATCTTCTTCTCCATTTACCCTTCCCGCAGGTAATGGATATAGGTAGTTTTCATTTCGAAAGATCTGACTTCAAAATTCGCTATCAACATTTAACTAAAAAATAATACATACGGTGAATTTAGCATTCTGTATACGAGCACGTCCTTCGAATTAGGAGTTTTAACCTTAACTTTTTACACAGGTTGCAGCCATAGATAAACTATAAAAAAACGTTCCAAAATTAATTTATTTATGGTATACCAAATGTAACGGGGATAGCAGCCTAACAAGAGTTACCTAAGGTTTTGCTTAGTTATAATAATAATTTAAATAAATATAAGCTATATAAGCTCTATAAATATAATATAAAAATGTATGTAGACCAAATCATTACATATTTTCAAGCTATAGCTGCCAACATTTGCATTTCGATCAATGCGATTAACAACGGAATGGAAATGTATTATAGTCTATCCACGAATCCCTTGGCCAAAATTTGTTAAATATTGGGAACGAAGAACTTCTTCTTCGAAGTTCTACAGCGCTGGAATTTTTATAAATAATATTGATATAGGCAGAAGTAACAAAACGTATCATACTATATAGTACGAGGGCGGGTCAATAAGTTCGTGACTTTTGGATTAAAACAGATTTTTTGATAAAAAAATAATTTTATTTTTCAACGTAGTCTCAGTTGAGCTCGAGGTCCTCAAAATGACGAGATGACTTCATCATTGGAGTCAAATCTTTTTCCACCAAGCCATTTCTTCAGGTTTGGGAACAAGAAGTAGTCGCTCGGAGTCAAATCTGGAGAATAGGGTGGATGAGGGAGCAATTCATAGCCCAATTCATGGATTTTTGCCATGGCAACTGCACATGTGTGCACCCTTGCATTGTCTTGGTGGAAAAGAACTTTTGTCTTGGCCAAATGAGGTCGTTTTTTTTTCAAATCGTCATTGAATCGGTCCAATAAGTTGGCATAATATTCCCCATTGATTGTTCTTCCCTTTTGAAGGTAGTCAATGTGGATTATCCCGCGTGCATCCCAAAAAACAGTCGCCATAACTTTATTGGCTGACAAACCCACCTTGGCCTTCTTTGGCGCCGATTCACCCTTAGAAACCCACTGTTTTGACTGTTGTTTGTTCTCTGGTGTGTTGTGATGGATCCATGTTTCGTCCACGGTTACAAAACGGCGCAAAAACTCTTCCATATTGCGATTAAACAACGCCAAACCTTCCTGTGAAGTTGTTACACGATTGCGTTTGTGGTCGACTGTGAGCAAACGCGGCACCCATCTTGCGGAAAGCTTTCTCATGCCCAAGTGATCATTCAAAATTGAAACCACTGAGCCATGCGAGATCCCTACGGCTTCCACAATCTCTCGCACTTTCAATCTTCGGTCGGCCAACACCATATCGTGAATTTTTTCGATTGTTTCGGGTGTAGAGACCTCAACTGGGCGTCCAGGACGTTCGGCATCTTCAGTGCTTGTACGGCCACAACGAAATTCAGTAAACCACTTTTTTACCATTGAAATCGATGGTACAGAGTCCCCATAGTATTTATCAAGCTTAGCCTTGGTCTCGGTAATGGTTTTTTTTCGCAAGAAATAATGCTTAATAAGCACACGGAATTCACTTTTTTCCATTTTCTCCTCAAATTAGTGAGTAGTCTGATAAAAATAGCTGTCAAACACAAACTAACTGACGCAGCAAGTTTAAATTTTGACAGGAGTCATCTGACAAATGCCTGTTGACAGGAGCAGTGTTGCTGTTTCAGTAAAGAGGTCAGAAATTCAAAAATGCACGGAATTATTGACCCACCCTCGTAGTTGAACCGAAATGAGCTTAAAATGTGGCTGTTTTAGCAGAGAACTGGAGTGTATAGTAGTGTATTATGGACGTAACATCACTTCCCAACCAAGGGTCAAATGTGTGTGCGATGACATAAGGCCAAGCGACATAGGGCCAAATTCTACTATGTCGCATTTCACAAAGCGACATAAGGCTAATTTGGCTGTAAGTTGTTTTTCTTACATAATATAAGTAAACACTTCAATGCTATCGCTAACGTATTGTCTACAAAAAGGACGACAATATTGTATTCAATGACTAATATACTACGCGCCGAGTAGCGGCCCCTTGAGCACCTGCATGTGAGGCCGAAGGCCGTCCGGCGTATGAGTCGAAGCGACGCCCATAGTGCAAAATTTTTGTAACTGTAAGCCTCAACTGTCAGGCAGGCGCCTATAAGCGAGTCTGGCGTATTTCAAGTTTTAGTTGGGTGACTCGCTTCGTTCGTTAATAAAATTTTGCCCTTTTCTCCGCAGGGTTTGTATCGTTTTGTCGTTTTGTGAAAGTGACATAAGGCCGAATGGGATAATTTGGTCTTATGTCACTTTCCAAATGCGACATTAGGCCAAATGGTAGAATTCGGTCTTATGTCGCTTGGTGTTATATCACGGCACCTCAAATGTGTGTGGTCTAGCGCTGTCATGGTGTAACATGATTGCCTTACGGTTTGTCAATTCTGGCCGTTGCTCTTCGATTGGTTTTTCCGGTTTCATTAGTTGCTGCCAGTAAACATCTGAATTGACAGTTTGGTTACTTGGAAGGTGCTCAAAATATGCGACACCTATATAATCGCACCAAATTGACAACATGGCCCACTTTGATGGCATTTTAGCTTTTGATGTGGTTTGTGCCGCTTCATCACACTTAGACCATGATCGTTTCAAAATAGGATCAATTTCATTGCGCTTGAGATGCATATCGCAAAGTTTGATTATTTGTGTTAAGTGAATGCCTTTCAATTTATGTTAGCTAGTCAACACCATAAACATCACATATCTTTTTGTAAGCCTCAACAATTTTCTAATTTTTACGCAAATAAAAAAAGCAAAATATATCTAAAATGTTCATTTTTGCATCCATTAGTAAATCGAAACTGTACTAAGAGGTGTAAACAAAATTAAGCTCGATATGCTTCTAATGTAAGCTGTAAGTAACATTGATAACACCAAAGGCAGAAAAATCACAACGCAATCTTATGGTAGAAACAGAAATTACTTTCCTGCCAACTCAATAGATGTCTACTCTCCATTCAACACATTCATTCAAACGAAGCGCTTACCAGGCGTATATATATATATTCTTATGTTTATGTAAATATTGTAGAACAAATATTAGCATTACAACAGTAATAGCGAGAGTAATATTCACAACTACTTGTGAGGGCAATAGTGAGTAATATCGCATCGAAACTGCAGTATTTTCGAAAGTCCAAATAAATATTGGGTCTACAAGTAAGTTTCCAGCATTTTTTTCCAAAATTTGAAGTTTTATTATGAAAACATAGTTACAATGCTTTATTTCAAGTATCGTCCATCGGAAGTTACAACTTTCCCCCATCTTTCTGGCAATTTATGAATTCCGGACCAAAAAAATTTCTCGTCTTTCGAGCCCAAGAACGTATCGAGCCAATTTTTGATTTCCTCTACTAAGCTGAAGCGTATTCCCGTAAGAGCGTTCTGCATCGAACGAAGCAAGTGGTAGTCAGATGGTGCCAAGTCTGGACTGTAAGGCGGGTGAGGCAGAATTTCCTCTCCACTATTTTCTAAATAGTTTTTCACCAAAACCGCAACATGTGGCCGAGCGTTGTCGTGATGAAAAATGACGGACTCATGCCTGGTCTCATATTCTGGCCGTTTTTCTTTTAATGCCCGCTTCAAACGAATTAGTTGGGTTCGATATAATGGTCCTTTGATGGTTTCACCACTCGGAAGCAGTTCGTAGTATACGACACCCTTTTGATCCCACCATATGCAGAGCATGATCATTTCGTTTCATGAATATTTCGTTTCGGCGTCGATTGGGCGGGCTCGCCGGGCTTTGTATACGATTTTCTGCGTTTAGGATTATCATAATAAATCCATTTCTCATCACCAGTGACAATACGATGCAAAAATGATTTATTTTTATACCGCTGCAGTAACATTTCGGACATGCAAAATCGTCGTTCGACGTCTCTTGGCTTCAATTCGTACGGTACCCAGTTTAACGCTGCAAAGTTGTTGACAGATACAAAACCTACAAATAAAACACATGGGGTCTGACATTTTTTCCCGGGATCCACTGGTGGCGCCATCTCTGACAAACGCTGGAAACTTACTTGTAGACCCAATAGTATAAGATTATTTCAAAATTCAGAGTTGTGCCCATGATAAAAAAATAGATCAAAACGTTCTTGCACGCGATCTTCAATAATATCAATAATATTCTTATAATCAAGATTTTAAACGTGTGGTTTATCGCAATTAATAAGTGGTGGTATCTCATTTTACTTGCGGATCTTTGATACCTCAAATGTAGCCATTTCTTTTCTTTTTTTAAGCAGCCAATGAGGTGAAAATATGTCCTCACTTAAGGTGATTTTCTTTGTAAAACTCTCATCAGCCGCCTCTTCTTCGAAATAGAACAATTGCACTGAACCTGATAGTAACTCAACGATCCATCTTATAGAAATGTAGGTTGAAAGTCGTTAGGAAAAGCCGAAATCTGAAAAGTTTTCTATCTATTTTAGATCATTTATGTAATATATGCACTAATTTTGGCTTGATAAATGTCATTACACGAATACCATATTTTGAATGCGTTCACGGATTTGCGTCACTTGGTATATAGGCGGATCATTGGATAGATGGACTAGATAGACCATAATACAAATTATCACTATAAATTTCAAAAATCAAGCTAGAGAGTAAGAGCAATTGCAAAATGAAAATGATTTGTTTCAAAATTAATGTCTTTTAAATAATTTGAATAATAATTATGTGCAGCCATTAGACTAAAATATTTCCTTAAAGCGTTCCACTTTGTTTAAGAGCATCAATACAAGACATTAAAAGTAGGCGACTCCGAGCTCGGCTATGGACGAAGATTCTGAATAATGATATGACAATATAATCTAGTCAAGTCTTAACACAAAATATGTAAGGTAGGCCATGCTCTCCAAAATTATAACTAACGGATTGATCTCGGAACTGCCAGCTGATCAATTCTCCGGTGATGTGTACTGCGGAACGTTGCTTTGAAGCTACTGTTGAGTTATTTCTGTGAGCTAGAATGGAATGTTGTTGGAATATCCACAACTTATTATTCAATTTCTATGGTTGAAGGAATTCACAACGTCTTCCTAAAAAGTTTAATGAACGAACTTTCACTGAAATTTTGCATTCATTCCCGTAAAATTGAAGGTAATACCATACTCTTCATTCTCTTCAGTATACCATAACTTATGGGAGTTGAATTCTGATGATGACCGATTTCTTTTTATTCATCTGTAATTTAAAAGCGAAGATTTTCGCGTTAGTGTATAAAATTCTCCACTGTTTTTTCTTTGCGCACTAGCGTCTGCGAAGAGTTGTTGGTTTTTGCTTAAGTTTCTCTTCAATAGGGCTGTATAAGTGTTTTATATTCTTTGATTATATACCATAAGACGTGGATTTTTGCGAAATTTTCATGTCCAGCGCAAAGATTGTCTGCGTTTACAGTTTTGCGGTTTTCGACTGATTTGAAATTGTACGGCAGTCGAAATCCTCCTGTTTCCACCAACAACTTCACAGTATAATACGCAAATCTACCAGTTAGATGCGAAAGGTCTCATCCTTTTCTATATTTCATTTGTACAAGCCAACTACACAAAAACATTAATCTAGATGAGACAAACTCTGCTTAAACAATACTTTTTCTAAAAAGTGTCAATCAGAAATGGAATCTTTACAAATAATAGATGATATTGTATTTATGGCTAGACTAGGAATAAACTATGTTACTAGCTTTCAACCAGCAAAAAATCAAATTTTTTTTTGTCACTAAAATAATATAACGAAAAATATATTTTTGTCGCGAGTCACGAGGTCTACATATTACCAAGGGCAGGGACAGAACAACAAATCTTCAAGGTTGGGAATAATAGCCTGATGAAACCAATTAGTATTTCAATTTTGCTTATACCTCCCGCTGTCCTGTGACACCAGAAAAAAAAAATAAACAACTGTTTGTTTTGTATTAGACAGAAACATCTATAATGAACCGAAATAATTTTGAGCAAATTTCTTTTGTTTTTTTTTTTTAAATTCCTGAAGATAATTAATATATAGCTATGTATTTGTCTTTAAGAGCTTACATTTTTGTAATCTACACATAATCGTATAACATGAAATGTTCCTTATTCCTAATTTAACTTATATTTTTTTTATTTCAGTGAATAAAGAAAATAAAAGTTTCTCTTCATCTCCTTTTCTGAAACCATAACCTTGATATTTTCTAAATCCACTGAAAAGGTGAATATGGCGACTTATGCAATTGGACATGCGGGTTACTTCGCAGAGATATGGCTTCATAATAAGAGCAAATTCTGAAACCATTTGACAGGCAATGCCAAATCTCCAAATTTCAAACCTTCTGCACAAATTTTCTAAGACCGGAATAGGAAAACAATCGTAGGCCGCTCTCATTTGTACTCAAAAGGTCCGATCGTGTACTTTTTAACTAAATGTGTAAAAACTGTCAAATCCTGAGGAGTGAGGATAGAATTCTCTCTCGGAGAGAAAATTTGTTAAAAATTAAGCGAACGCATTTTAGACAGTTTTGTACAGACAAATGTGTTATTCTGTGTTTATTCTGATTTTTTCTTTTGATCTTTTCCCAAAAAGAAACTTGAAAAATTAATTCTCATAAATTTAGCAGTTTTTAATTTAAAATCTTGAACTTCAGGATGAAGATTTTTAATTCTAGACACGTCTGAATGATTTAAGATTAGTTCTCCTGATTTATCTTTGCATTGTCCATCTAAATGCTATATATAGATGCCTGAAGGTGTGTGAAAAGCATTTTAAATTAAAAAAAAAAACATTTTTACATTTAAACTTTTCATTGTTAATTAATTTTCTGTTTAAATCTCGCTTATTTTTGTCAAAGTATAAAAAATGGTCCAATTTGAAATGAAAACAAGGGCGATGACCGTTTCAAATAAAAAAATGTTTTTTTTTTTCACGAACATGCCCGAACAAGAGAGGGGAAATGAACTGCTCTCTTCGACGAAAAATATGAGTACGCGAACAGATTTTAGACTGTTTTTCATAAATTTTCATAGTTTTTCGTAGTTTTGGACAGTACACGAACAGACCTAAATTAATAAGATGGACAGCACCAATCAATTACATTTTTAGGACCATTAATTTATTCCTTCCCTGTTATTTATATACTCCTAATATCATATTTGGAAAACTCTCTTAAGCTGCTTTTTCATCCCAAAATGAAAGGAGAAATCTTTCAAGGCCAATTTGCATGAATCTTTCTAAATACAGGTATTAAAAGAAGGGAACTGGAGAAAGCAAGATATGCCCTTATATATTTTAAAACAGCAAACTTATTGAATATCACAGCTCCAGAAAACTAGTCAATAAGAACGATTAATCAAAAATCGTATCCGAATTCGAACATATGTTACATGCTACAATACAGACAACAATTTGATCACACCAATCATCATTATCTAAAACGTACGAGTACATTAAAGCTCCGAAACAAGTTCAGTTTCTCTGGATATTCCTTAAAGATAGACGACAAAATATAATCGGGGAAAAACTGAGGTAGTGTGCTGTTGCCTGCTACATGGAAAAGAAAACGATTTCCTCCACACTGTAAAATTTGACACTAAGGCTTCTACATATATTGACCAATATAGTGTTAGACGAAAAACGCAAATTTTTGCGAGCCAAATATATGAAGTTAAACTATTTAGGGAACTTCATCTAGAATTTCGCATTTGAAAACAAGAACCACTTTACTAAAAATATACAGGTAAATTTGCAAGCTCTTTTAAATACTTGTGCGTAGAAAAAATAAATCTTCTATAACGTACAAGTGATTAGTCACGATTTTTAACCGCTGCGTTTGAACATAATCTCTAAATGCTCTAAAGACAGTTTTATTGAAATAGGCATATTTTTTCAAAGTACACCTTGTCAGCTTCTCTAAATAGCCACAACATAACAATTATAATAAATGAGTAAATATGCTATATTGATAATCACAGACCACGCAAACCTAGCACGACGTCTACTTTTCTGTTAGCAAAATCATAAACAAGAAGCGTGTTTATAGCAAAATGTTGGCCAGATTACTTTATTTGTAACCTTGTCCGTCAGTATCATTGAACCCCCTGAGTTGGCGTGCTGAGTTTTTATCCGACTTACTTCTTTTATTTTCAGGTTCAATTCTACATATATTCAAAGTCTGTGTACCTATTCGAAATTTCGAATGGTCAATTTCAATAAATGTAAAGAGAAACACCACTCAACACTTGACATTCTCGCCAATTTCTAAATTTGAACACGTTTTTAGATGAAGCGACCCAACAAATCAACTCGCCGAGTAAAGGATTTAGATTTGAACGCACTTATCGACGCAATCGGACGCATGATTTTACGTAAAAACACTTTCGCACACGGCTTTCTAATAATAGAAATCGATTCGCTGGTGTCTTTATTTTTAAATTTATGTATTTTCTATATTTTTTCTTAAAATGTAGATGCACGAACTTTTAAATGTTTTTTCCCAAGAAGAAAATTAATTTATGGGGTTCCTTTCTTTTATTAAGGGTAGGACAGTGTGTTCATTAATGCGGAGCAACGAAGGAATCCTTAGTTTTCTTTACGGTTTAATTAAACGAATAAAAAAATTGAAGGGATTAGGAAGTAGTTTCCTTAGTAACTCAAATCTGATACTTACATAACAAATATTTACGTTGGAAATTTCAAATATCTGTATTAGCAAAAAACTAATTGCCTCTTTCCTATTTCTAACTAGTATTGAGTTGCCTGATTTTTGTTCAAAACAAAGTGCTGGCTCTTACTACCAAACAATAACGTGTCAGATGCATTTTTATTAATTTTATTAAAAAGAAGATATTGACACTAAAAAGGCCTACGGCATAGATCGAAGGAACATGGGCTTTTATTATAAACAAAATAATCTTAGATATTCTATAATCTATACTATGTTGATTAGGCTTTCACAGATTATCCCGTGTTCCTCCAAATAACTAACAATAAACATTTGTTCCTCAAATTTATCTCTTGGTTACCAGAATTTATCTTTATCTGGCTTTGGATTTAGAATTTCTATTTTTCTTTCGTTTCTTTATGTTTCGATTATTCTTTCCCACATTTTAGACACATAGGCTTTTCTTTATCCCTGTTCTATATCACTCACCAGGCATTTAGTTTATTCTATTTCGTTTTTTTTAATTCTTTCTTTTCAGCCCCGTTTAAGTGTTCACTTTTACAAAACAATGGTCACGGCTAATGTCCTATCCTTAGTTATCAATTTGTTCCACCGAATTATGTCCTTGTAGTTCCGCCTTGGCAATGTTCAAGTACAGAGTCTTATTTTTGGAACTCCGATCCCAATGTTATTCAAAAATAACTAATTCTTTTGAGCATCAATATTCTAAAACATTTGTGCATGTCCATTTAACATTTGTTTACTTTTGTGTTTGGATACTCTAAGAGAGCTTGCTCATTCATACACGGGTGGCCGTAACTCAAGCGGTAGTGCATTGACTTCCTAATCGGACTGTTCAGCGTTCTATTCCCGGCTGCCCGACACTTTAGCGTTAAGTTCTGTAATGTTAAAAAAAAATCAAGGGCAACTACAGCATCATCTATCTACTTCCATCAGATGCTAGTAGGTGCGACAATATGATGTTTATATCGTTTGTATTACATATTTTCAAATCAGAGCTCTGCAAGGTTTTTAAATAGTCGTACTCGTGTTATGGAAGATGCTCATATGGTAATTGAATTTCAATTTATTTTTGTTTCCTCACTTATCCAATACCAATACTCATTGTATTTATTGAATAAGGTTTACAAATAGCCTGCTATTTGCAGAATTTTCACATTCCAAGTATTCAATTTAAAAAAAAAAAGATTTTCCTAGGGCAAGATGCTTCACCTAGGTCCGATCTAAAATTCTGATATCCTTTTTGTTTAATGTTGTTCTCCGAAGGTAAGAAATACTTACTCAAACTTGTCGAAATTCAACAGCATGCCTTGAAATGGCTTAAGAAACTACAATAAAAATATGTATCCTCATATGAGGACACTCGGAGAGTATATGTAAAAATAACTTTTTTTAAAATAATATCTATTTCTCATGGTAATAGATACTACTTATAGTATTCATAAGATTATAATTCATTAACTTAACGAAGAGTTAAATTTTTAAAAAAGTTCAATGTTTAAAAAAGCATTAGTTTTGTATAGTATGGTATGGCAGAAAACAGCTTGTACATAGACCAACATTGCACTTACAGCACTCAGTACTGGCTTTTGACTCACAGTTGTCTCCAGCGCATCTTCTTTGCTAATTATTTTCAGTTTTTTTGACATAGTGTCCCATGTAGTCAAATCGAATCACTTACTTTCCATGTGGTAGTTTCGGTTTGTTGCTAGTTTTTGGTGGGTTCCTCCAATTCCGGTACAATTGTAGCCACTCTGCTTCAATTCATCAAGCAACCGGAATGACGTGAATAAATTGTCGCAGTAAATGTGATATGGGAAAGAAATCTAACAAATGAAGTATTGTAGAGGCACATTTTCCAAATTTGGTTTCCATTTCTTAGGCACCGCAATAACTCTTTCCCTGGTATGGGCCAAAAGCTATTAGATATCCAGATGGCGCCTTTTGACATCACACTTTGTAGCCAAATCGAATGGGCTTGTTTCGAATAGCTTGTTTGCAGCTATGCCTTCCAAAATATTCCATTATACTCGTAGCTTCATCGTGTGAAATAGGCCCCGCTGATACGTAATGTTGCAAACATTTTTTTGCATATGTGATGTAAGAGGTTTAAGTTTGCAGTACTTATCTGAAAAGTTTAAGTCCGAATTTGGTTGAAAATGAAGAAACCTCATGATGCTATCAAATCTGTCTCTTCTCATATAAAAGTTGATTATATCGGGGGACGATTAGAATTGCAAAAAATGTCCTTACCTCACTTTTTGTCAGTTTTTAAAAAGGAACGTTTTTTGGCAAACAATATTCTGCACTTGCATTTATAATTATTTCCAGCAAAAGATCATCAAAAAACATTTCAAAATATTGCACAGAAGTTAATTCGCCAATATCGCCTGTCGCAACAACAGGAAATTCAGCTGCCTGAATTGTTTTTCCTCTTGTTCTTCCATGGTAATTTGTTTCAGTCTTTTTTGGTCTCACTTGTTTTCCTTTTTATATTTTTATCTCCAAGATTAGATGCATCTACTTGTCTAATAACTTTTACTTCAGCTGGAAACATAAGTTGATTACGGCACAATCTCTCTGTTCACTCCATCCTCTTCGTCTGAGTGGTCATCTGTTAGGACAATCACAGCCGGTGGCTCAATGAAAACGTCTGAAGTATCAGCATCATCTTACATGTCTAGAACTTCAGTTAGTGTAGAACATCTAGTCCACAGAAAAAAAAAGAAAACGATACGTATACACAATACCCGAGTGTCATCATGAGGACACCTGAATTCACAAGAAAATTTCGTGTAACTGAATAACAGAATATTACTTAAATTTCTGTACTTGAAACATATAATTTTCACATATTCCAAATAATCGGCAAACTTAAAGATTTAACAAAAATTACAATAATTATAACTTACTTGATGAAGCCATAATATCAGCACTTTTCACAAAACTCTAACTTTTGGTTGCACAATACGTCTGTACTATGCAAATTTTACCCACGAAATGCGGTTTCCCCATAAGAATAACATTTACTCTAACCAATAAACAGTTTGAAACATAACTAGACGTGAACGATTCTAATTCATACGAAATTAAAAGTTCGCTAGGAGAATATGGGTTAATTCAATAACAATAACTGTGTGTTTTATATGATCGTGTCAAAAAAAGTAAAACTATTTTCTTTGAACTAAATGCCATGTACAGTAGGCGAACATATCATCACCGCATATTTTAATACATATAGCTGTACATTCCAGTATTGACTGTCGCTAATTTAACATGAAGAAAATAAAGCGAAAGTTCGCTTTCATGATGCAATCCCCAATATTATTTTCAAAGACATTCATTCAGTTTTAAGCGCAAAAAATACAGTCTAGAATTATTTAAGGGATCCAAAAATGGAATGAAATTCATGCTGAAAATTTAACAGTAGCATTCAGCCAAGTGTATGTAGAAGTATTGTGTCATTGATGAAAAGATTTTTTTTATTTTCAGCTAACAATAATTTATTTATTTATTTAAGATATATATTAGTATATGTTTACCTATATATGTATATATATTCAAATTTTTAACAGTATGTAAATATATTTATGTAACAACAAAGTTTTTTCTAGCAATTTCTAACTTTTTCTAATTTTTTTTCAATTACATATACAAGTAAAATTGTAAACCGTTTTTGTTTGTTTGTCTTTTTTCGTAAAAGATTTGTCATTCTGAATACACCGTAAAGTTAATGTTTTGTTAACACTGAACTTTTGATTTATTGTTTGTAATCTACAATTTCTACAGCTCAAGTAAGCAAATAGGAATGCAACGAGATTGTGGAAGGAATAATTTGCCGATTTTATTGTTGATGCAATTAAGTTAAAGCATTTTTTTTAATAAACATTTTATCAACTACTGGTATAACAATATACGTACATGTCTACTTTAATAATGTCAACTACTTCTACTGTTTGGCATAACAATTGCGTTTTTTTTTTTTCTTATTTAAAATAACAACATTAAAGCTTAATATATGTTTCGGAAATTTACAATATTATTGTATAAATATATTGCTGGTAATTATGAAAGCATCAACCGAAAACTCAGCATAATGAATGTTCACAGATGTCTATGGAATAATTATTTGCAACAAAATAATAGCCGCTAGGAAGTTCCTTCTAATAAGAAATATTATTCTTTGGGCAATATGAAAAAAAAAATCGGATTCACCTGAAAATATTATAAAGGTTGTAACAGAAAGTGACATACCTACTGGAAGACGTAATTTTTCAAGTCGTATCCACACTTTTTTTCTTAAATTGGAAATCTGGGAGCAGGTATGTAATTATAAGTTAATTGCTACTATTCAGCATTTCCACTTATTTCACAGATCCATATAGTGACTTCCAAAATGTTTATGAAATAAGTACATACGAGTATCATAGATAATTAACCGTGGAATACATGATTTCTTTAGCTTTCTAGACCCGACAATTCTTAAATAGCAGAAGTTTCTATGTCAGTAATAGCGGAAGTAATTTTGCCTTAAAATTGTTAGCTCAGGTTAGCTCAATGAATACACAAATCAACCCTAATATTTAACATGTTTAGAGAGCGTGTTGCGATTACCCGAACTGCATGGAAATATGATAATTTATTGGCTTGAGCAAAATGTAAGCCAGGCGCAGTTGAAAATTTAAAACTATAGGCATTCCATCAAGCTATTTATGGATTCAATATGGAAATATAGACCTCTGATCAAGTCGTATCCGTACTTTTCTAGCGAACTAAAGCAAATTATAGTATAAACCTTTTTTGTCATAATTAAAGCACAGCACATTTAATAAGGAATTCCGAAATTTATCTTCGAGAAAGAATATCGAAAAATTATTAAAGTATCCACGAGCGAAGCATCTAAAAAAATTAATATCTTAACATAAAAAATATTGGAATGCAAGTACTAGACTATATATACGACTATATTAAGGTAAATTTACCAATAAAAACGGCTATCACATCGGAACTGGAAATTCTTACTTATGTAACTACATTTCTTGACATTTATTGGAACAGTAAGACAGCTAAACAAAAAAACTGCATAAATCAATTACACCATGCGGACAATGTTCAATTCGCTTTAGGCTGCGTGACCCAAATAAATCGGCATTCGCAGACTCTTTATTTCTGCTATAAAATTTCCGTTATTATTTCCGTTGTTTTATTGTTTTTTTTTTTTATAATTTGCGCGCGCTCAAGGGATTTAAGTACCCTTAAAATGTTTGCACACAGCGCAGGCGAAGGAAAGTCAGGGAGGATGGAAAGAGGAGTACCTGTGAACGTTGGTTTTAAATGTTTGAAAGTTATAAAGAGCTAGGCAGGGCATTCCACAAGCGAGTTGTACGGCTTAGGAACGAATCACGATATTTTAGAGTACGTCCGAAAGTGGGCTTGAGGTTATACTGATAAGCATTCATAGAGAGACGGGTGTTATGGTTAAAGGTTTGAAGGGGCGGAATGCTACTGGCGATTTCTATGGAGCACTGGTGGTGGAAATAGCGATAAAACAGAGTGAGACACGAGGGTGTCAATTGATTGACTGATATTAGTATCACCTATATGTTTTATTGCACGGTTTTGGATCCTATCTAGCAGGTGCAGAGATGTTTTGGGCGCACCCAACCAGATGTGGGCATTGTAGTCCAATTTCGGGCGGATAAACGCCTTATATGTATATTGAGGCCAGATCAGAGGGGCTGAAATATTTCTTACATCGCTTGAGGAAACCTAAACATTTTGTAGCATTTTTGACGACACCGAATATGTGGTCATTCCAACGTACGTTGCCATTGACACACATACCGAGAATGGAAAGTTTATCGGTTTCGACGATGCATGAATATCCATTGGCTGGCTGTTTGAATTTCGCTTTAAAGACAGAAGGCAGCAATGTGTTTTGGAAACATTAAATTCTACTCTGTTAGTGGTTCCCCAATTAGTTATGCTGTTCTACAGCCGAAGAGCAGGGACGTGAGTCGGGGAACGAATATGAAAAAGCAGAGAGTTCTGACGTCAGCAAAGGAATATATTGGATTAGAAGTAGCAGACAAGAGATCGTTAATGAAAATTAAAAAGAGTGTCGGAGACAGAAGGGAACCCTGGGGCACATCAGCATTTATTTTGTGAATATCAGACTTGAAACCATCCAAGGCAACTTGAATTGAACATTCCGAAAAATAATTTCTACTCCATTGAAAAAGAGAGTCGTCAATCCCAAAAGCACACATTTTCGCCAAAAGAGCCTGATGCCAAACTCTGTCAAATGCCTTAGAAATATCAAGTGCAACTATCTTGCTTTCGATAGATTGCTGTACGCTTTGGTTCCACTTTTCGGTGAGACGTGCCATCAGATCACCAGTGGACCTGCTGCTACGAAAACCGTACTGCCGGTCATTAAGAAGTTTTCGCAGTTCGAGATTTTTTCACGAGTTAACGGTTTATCACCGTTTCCATAGCCTTGGAAAGAAGGGACGTAAGTGCAATGGGTCTGTAGGAGGAGAGTGAGGAAGATTCGCCTTTTCTAGGGACGGGCTGGACAAATGCTGTTTTCCATCTGCACGGAAAGAGTCATAAAGAGTAGGAATGATGAAAAAGCTTACGCAGTTACTTTGCCAGCGAGGAAGAATACCTTTTCAGAAGAAGGGGAGATATACCATTGGGACCAGCGGATTTGTAAATGTAAAATGTAACTCTTGCTACCACATGAGTGCGAAAGTGGATTTGTTCCATTGAAGATTCGACGCACTCAAGTGTAGGCGGAGACAAAGCGCAATCTGGGAGTGTTGAGCTGGCCGCAAAGTGTGCAGCAAGCAGACTGGCCTTGTCCAAAGAGCTGATAGCTGGAATGTCATTGTAAATAAGCGTTGTATTTCATATTAAACCGTTGTACAGTAAGTATTATTGCAGTTAACAAACTGCATTAATAATTTGAAAGCGGACGTCGACATACTAACAACCATCATTGGTGCCGCAGTCGTAGTCGTACGTCTCTCCAGATAACCCCCTTGAAGTTCTTAATTATATTAATTATTTTGTCCAATTAGAATTTGAAGACATTGCTTTTTATATTTGATTTTGAACATCCGGTAAATGTTTCTAGCATACTTTTTCATTGTTACAGACAGCCGTTTTTTGTCACGGAATACAACGGTCACATCCAGCATACAGCTATGGACATCTAATTTAAAACGCTATGTTAATGAGCTTAAATATTTTTATTAACGACATTCTTTGATCGTAATGAACAAATGTTCACTTCAAAATATTTCAATATAAATATAAACTTGGTAAGTGTAAATTTTTTCGTTGCTCTTATTAGAAAAACCCGGAATTAGAGAATTAGGAATGTTTAGAAAAAATATTAATAAAATATTGGTAAGCCAAGAAATCAAAAGGACAATAGCATGCACGGGAACTCGAGCACTAAAGACAACGCGAAGCATGCCAGCCTGGGAAATTCGCCTTACCAACAAAATAAACAAGATCAGGCAGGACATAGGAAAACTCACAGCTTATTCAAGTGGAATAAGATCCTGGAAAGTCCGAAACCTATTAAATACTTATGTTAGCAATTTTAATTGTTTTCCGAACTCAAGGCTGTTGCATTATGGACAATAAGATCCAGATACTCGAAGGTCGAAAATTGAAATGTAAAAGATAAAGATGACATACACGTTAATTGCAAATCATTCAGCCGCACTGAAAATGAAGACAGATCAGTTAACGTTTTGAGCTGTTTTTCAAGGAATGAATGCGACCAATTCATCACATAGATGAAACGCTAACTGGTGGCAAAATAAAGAATTTAAAAATTCAATTGATACAATTTACGACGATAACGAAGTCAACTTCAAACACAGTGTGACAAACAAATTTTCGAATTTTCTTATCGAATAACCTTTCTGTTTTATTTAAACACTATACAAATTTAGACATTTTATATGCTAATATTGAAGGGGAATGGAAAGTTATACCTATTGAGTGATTTAGACATCTTACTGAGTCTATGCAGCGCAGGTGACAGGAAGTTCTAAAGCAAATATTAACAGGATAAAGTACATTTTAGTGTGGAAAAGTAAAAAAAAAATTTTTGTTTCTAATTAAACGTTTTTTTGAATTTTGCTTAGTTTAAATTATTTATACTATATACGAGAATGTAAATCAATTGACCTATTTTGTTTAATAATAAATCATTTTTACACATTTTATTCTAAATCAACTTTTGTAAATGTATTTGTTGAAGGGTTAACAGTCAACCGAAAGTCGTATTTTAAATTAATTGTCTACAGTTGTATCTGTGTATACTTCAACTTTTTACAATTCGTGCAACTACGACTGCAACTCGTGTTTAAGCAGTTAAGGGGTCTTTTAGAATTTTAGAATTAGTTTTTCCCGTTTGCTTTTATACCCTAGCGGTCATTGGGAACACTTATAAAAGGTAGCAACTGCTTCATTGGTATTAGTAAGAGCTACGAGGTACTACGAAAATTCCTGCATTTTTTATAATCATACGCAACAGCTATATACATTCCACTAGCTTTTAAATATCAACAATTTAGCCAAATCTGAGTGGCGCCTAAATGTTGCACAAACAGTGTTGTGCATGTCAATGCCAACTAATGTTACTTATTTGAATCCTTTAGCTTTTAACATACTTTTACTGCTTTATTTAAAATTTTGCTCATTCGTTTCATTTAGCAGTGAATTCTGTTTAATACAAAAATAGCGCAAATGATACAGAAATTTACGGTACTTTAGAATTGAGCAATACAATTAGAATGATTGTTTATCAGTTGTGCATAACAAAAGCGACTTTAGCGATTGTGATTTTGCTCGCCAACAGTAAATTACTGTGGCATTTCATGTTTTGTGAGTTACTGGTGGTGATTCAAACATTAGGAGCCTTTGCAATTGTAGCTTGGAACAAAGAAGTTTGTTTATTTTCTGACTGACTGACCAATGGAAATCAGTGCTATTTAGCGATGAATCGAAGTTAAACTTTTTGCAAGCGATGGTATGGCAACCGTTCGTCGGCGAAAGGGGGAACGACTAAAACCGCAAAACTGCAAAGCCACTGTAAAACACGGAGGAGGTTCGGCAATGGTTTGGGCCTGCTTTTTTAGTTTTGGGCAAAGACCCTTACACAAGCAGATTTTAGAGTCAGTAATGTTGCCTTTTGCTCAGCGGAAAATGCCACTAGACTGTATATTCCAACATGACAATGACCCTAAACACACGGCAAAGGTTTCTAAAGAGTGGCTGGCAGCAAATAGTGTTGAGGTATTGGATTGGCCTGTCCAATCACCCAATCGAAAATCTCTTTGGTATCCTCAAGCGGCGAGTTGGTGGACAGCGCTTTCTGGACAAAGCCGCCCTGGTTCAAGCACTAAAAGATAACTGGAGAAGCATTGCACAAAGTATTATTGATAATTTAATAGCTTCAATGCCAGAAAGATGTGCCTCTGTTATATAAAACATAGGCTATTTTACAAAATACTAATAAAAAAAAACATTTATCTACTTTCAATTTTGTAGTTGCTTTAGTTATGCACAGTGCAATTTTTTCATTATTATTTTTTTATACTTATTGAGTTGAAACACTTGAATTTAAAAAGGTCTTTTTCGTTGTTTTTCATTAATCTGCATATTAATTTATATAAAAAAAATTAAATGAAACTTCTAGTAAATAAAAAAAAAAGTTTTAGTTAAAAAATATTAAAGGGTGAAATGGTTGCTATTGATATGCACAACACTGTATGTATCTACCAACTCCCATTTAAGATCCCGTAAGATAAGACTGAAGTAACTCTTCTCTCTTAACTCTGGACTTCTAATCAGATATTACCACTATTTGTGTTATGACGACAAGATGATTTTTTAGAACTAAGAAAACGTGCCACAATGGTCAAATTCTTAAGAAAATTATGCTACTTTTCTCTATGTTAACTGAAACGAAAGATAGCAGCAGATAATAGAGCTAAAATTTACGCATCACATTTTAATTTGATTAATTTCTAATAGATAAAAATAACTTATTATTTCATATTACTATATAAACCAATTTCAATAAATAAACGAGAAAAAATAAATTTTCAAACAATTCACACGTACAGCTCAATCTCTGATATTCAACAACCTTTCTGAGATCTTTAAGTACTCGTAAGTATAACTGACACTAAATGAAAATAAATTCATTTAATACAAAATAAACTGCCCTCGAACAATAGAAATCTAAGGAGGCATATAGAAAACTTCACAGTCTTTAAAACTTATTTTAAAGCTACAACTATTGTAAATTCCGCACAACTTTTCGTATTCAATGTATCAACAAGCATCCACTTCCTCTGGGCACGACACATCGAGCAATTCCTGAACAATTTTGTACTCGTGGCAGTTCTCGCAGATTAAACGTCCATTTGACACATTCGACCTTTGCACTTTTTCATGGCAAACAATGTGCACCAGTTTTAAATTTTTTAAACTAAAAATTTCAAGAAAATACTCCAACACACTTATGTCAATCACACGCTTTTTATGAATTGGGCATTTCTGATTCGGGTTTTCCACTAGATTCTTTACATTTTCTATCAATGATGGTAGTATCGTGCGTGATAACTCAATTTGATGATCCAAATTCCAAACTTGAAACAGAATCAGATTCTCTCTTGATGCATATGGATTTATGCAATGATCTTTTCCACATGGTTGATTTTCACTAAACGGCCCCTGACAGTAGAAATCTCCCAAATCCGTGCACAACGAAACTGACCACTCGTCTAGTAGCTCATTCTTTGTTGTGTATTCTTTGATGATTTGTCTTAAGCGCTTAGTTGGAAGTGGCCTAGCATCGATTTCATCATCGTCTTTTGACTCACACAGGAACTCGTGTTTTTTCGTACAACTTCGATCGAAAATCATCGAAAAGTAGTCACAGCCGATGAGAAGGTAGCGAAATTTCTCCAAAATTCTATCGAATATCACTCGTGCTTTAGCATTACTTCTATATAATTTATTGCGTGTGAGTTCATCCTTTGTTTTATAGTAATAGCTCCGAATGCGATCCTGAGCGCGCCGAGCCATTGCCTCTTCTTTAGAATTGCATCGTTCTTCTTGACCTTCAAACCATTCGGAGTGTTCACTACGTAGACTCAGATGAGTTTTTTCCGTATCTGGTTGCGGTTTTCTCTTTTCGTATTCGCAGATCATTCGTTTAAATTTTTCTGGGTTTCGTTCGATGAACTCATAAATAATATCGGCTACCTTAAGGAGAGGAGATGTTTGACGAAGTTTTTCATATTCGAAATCGGAATCTTTAAAATAAATAAATTTATAAAAGACTATACATTCCAAGATAAGGCACAACTTACCGGTAGTTATAATTTCATCGGGTCCCCCGATAATGAAAAGTGTCTGTGGTTCCAAAGACAAAAAATAATCCTCGTCGGAGACTTCGAAACCATCGGTGGAAAGATATATGCGGCAGTCTTTTATCTAGAAAATTTTATTTGAATTTCTTGATTAAGAAACTGGTAGTAATGGTTCAGATAAATATTGAATGGATGGATATATGAATTGCAAAAAGATGTCTTCATATTTTCTTTGTAAATGTCGGTCATTCCATAATTTAAATCCATTTCCTGAGAATGCATTTTTTTATTAATTTAAGATGACTTGCTGTAATGTCAGTCTCTTTCCCATTGTGCACCACAATGATGTTTCGTGCTTTGTTTTGGTTTGAAATAGATTTCGTAGATCAGATAATATCGAATCAATAAACTAAAAACGATTTACGAATTTACAAATAAGTTATCATTTTGGTAATCATATGTGAGTACCAGACTTTATTTTAATAAATAAGATTTGGGATAGGTAAATTCCACTCTAATGACAAAAAACAACATTTTCACTCTTTCTAAACTCCTGGAGGTCAAAACTGTGGGTAAGGAGAGAAATGTACAATTTTCCACAGCAATGTAAAAGAGTATACCGAACGAGACGGATTTCGTATACAAAGTGCTATGAGTGCCACGAGTACGAAATTGGCTGTATATAAACCATTCCGGAAGTATGATATTTAAAAGATAAACTAACAAACCAGTCTGTTTTTTCACGTTCCCAATTTTAAGATCGTGGTGCGATAAACATTTTAAACATAAACACATTAACATGCAAAAACTTTTAATCTAAAATCATCGGAGAAATCAAGCAATGAACTCGTAAAATGTTATTATTGGCATAATTTTGCGAATTAATGACATCACCTTTCCAACAATATTCGGCAACTCCTTTGTCGAATTCAACATATGATACATACTCGTATGTATATACATGTATAGAAGTACTTTCCTCCTTCATTACCGCCTAACAATCGCGGTCTAGGATTTTCAAGTAACATCCATGACTTGATATAGTTTTTCTCACAAATACAGCCAAATACCGGGTAAAATATTTTCCTGCTAGAACTAGCTAGTGTTAATTGATCTCTTGCAGCACTGGGTGCTATAAAAAAGGATTTGCTGTATTACGGTTCTTAAGTAGCTTTCTCCAAGTAAGAAGATTTGATCTCATTTTGCCAATTCGAAGTAACAGAATTTGTGTAGTGTTGTCATGTTTTGTTCAGAGAAAGGTAATCTTTGTAATCTCTTGAAAGTTCTGGCCAGTAGAAACATTCCGTGCAGATTCCAAAAAGTTTATCATGATTCACATTTACTGTTCACAAAATACAGGGCTATTTCGGCGATACATGAAGAGTTTTAGATTTTTCGCGAAACCAAATTCAGTGAACGGCATTATTGTTAAATGAAATTAGCTTAGCTTAGGTACTATTTGATGGCTGGAAATGTTTCTTAAAGATATCTGGAGTTCTCAGTTGCTTGATTCCCTTATTTGTTAAATTAAAAAGCAAGTTAACCGCACTTTTTAATATGTGAAGTATACTCTCCTAGTAGTGTTCTTCCCAAAGGTTTGGTTTTTAAACTGGCAACACTGTTTCTTCAGATTGTCATTTTGACAGTTGAAAGTTAATTTGTGGTTAGTACGTTTTGCCATTTTACGATGAATAGATTAACGCCAGAACAACGTCTGCAAATTGTGCTAACTTATTTTGAAAACCATGGCTCGGTTCGCCAAACTTATCGTGTGCTACGTCCATTTTACCGTCGACATAATCATCCATCTGAGCAAGTTATTCGGAACACGATGAATCGTTTTCGCACCACGTACACTCTAGTGGATAATACGCATCCCCAAAGACGACAAACAGCGCGAACAGAAGAAGTTATTGCCGTTGTGGGGGGCAATGTTGAGGAGAATCCGAATGAGTCGATTCGCCATCGTGCACACCAATTAGAGCTATGCCCATTTACTTTGTTTAAGATTTTAGGGAAGGATCTTGTCTTAAAAACTTATAAGATCCAGCTTGTGCAAGAGTTGAAACCACATGACAATTATATGCGTCGTAGGTTCGGTGAATGGGCCGAAAACATGATTCAGTTTGATCCTCATTTTCAACGCAAAATTTTGTTCTCCGATGAGGTCCATTTTTGGTTAAATGGATATGTAAACAAGCGAAATTGCCGGATTTGGGGTGAAGAAAACCCAGAAGCCTTTGTCGAGACGACCTTACAACCATTAAAACTCACTTTTTGGTGTGCTTTATGGGCTAGTGGCATCATCGGCCCATATTTCTTTAAGGACGATGCCGGTCCAGAATATTGCCGCCAATGGAAAGCGCCATAGAAACATGATTTCTGACTTCCCCGTTTCTCAGTGGAATGGCATTGACGTGACAGAGCTTTGGTTTCAACAAAATAGCGCAACATGCCACACGGCACGCAACACCATCAATTTATTGCGGCAAACATTTGCTGATTTCATTTGCATAATTTCGCGTAATGGACTTGTGAACTGGCCTACACGATCCTGTGATCTCACACCTTTAGATTACTTTCTTTGGGGGTATGTGAAGTCACTAGTTTGTGCCGATAAAGCAGAGACATTGGACGATTTGGAAGTCAACATTCGCCGTGTTGCTGCTGATATACGGCTCCAGGCTGCTCGATAAAATTGTCAAAATTGGACTTCACGATTAGCCGAGGCTCGCATATGGCCGATATCGTAATGGCATAAAATTATCTATTAAATAAAGTTAATATCATAGACATTAACACTAGCTTCAAGTGTTTTATTTCATATTGAATTTGTATAACCCTAAAAAAAACACCCTTTACGTATAATTTTTCCACTAAAAAGCCGGCTGTTTGCTCTAAGCTCTGGTTTCTTTCGGGATAGGTAATCGTTTGAAATATTTTATCTTTTTCAAGACAGGTGTACCAACAAATACGAGGTAGATATAGGCGGCAATCAAACAAATGTCTGCTTGACAACCTAAAAGGTATTTAGTAGTAGTCTTTCATAAGGGCGAAACTGCTTGCAAAATTCTCAAACTGATAGAACTACTTGGGATACTAAGAATAATAGTTTTCCTGAAGTAGAATACAGGCCAATGAGTGCAAGAGTTTGTAAGCGTGTACACAGTTTAAAAGTTTGATTCAATAAATTTTATGTGGCGCATTTCTTATGTAAAGGATATCGCGGCCAAGATATCGCTTTTTCATGCTTCGGTAGTTTGGGGAGCTTAAACGCAATCCTTAAAATCAGATCATCTTCAAGAAAATAAGACTTAAGCACACCACCTTATTCGGCATCCAAGAGATTATGGTTCTCCTCAAACCTCTGAAAAACTCTTGCAACTGCTCGCCTATTTGGTGTCCTATCGACACCGGAAATTTCCGTAAAGCACGAAATGTTGACCCGATACGATAATCAAGCGTTCAGCTTATGTGTACAGCACCATCGTTAATATTGTATTGAAACAAATTGTCGAAATATGACAATAGACACACCTGAAGTGTGTCAAAAAGCCAGGGTTCATTCACATGTGCAGATGTTTCATGAATCATCCATTAACATTTCTGTGAAAAATTGAGACAATAATGTATTAACAAGACGAAGAACTTCATGAAGAAAAGAGATAGTTTTACTTTAGCCACCGAAAAGCAAACTAGAACATTAATTATTGTCTGCTAAATTTTTCATGAAAATTTAAAAATAAACAATTGGCGATGGTCAACCGTTTTGAGATAATTAAAAAATACAAATGGAACATATCTCATTTCACCGAATATGAAATAAGAACATTGTTTTTCAGGGCAAACCAAAAATAGGAAATGTTTATATATGTATACATAAGTTCAACTCTAACAGAAGGAAAGGTAATTAACTTCATATGAAATACTTGTGGGGTTCCACAGATTGCTGTGTCTCAGTTGACTATACTTTTATTTGTCTATAACACTTTTATACCTCACGCTCTATTATATCTACACTCATACATAACTCTCAATTAGTTATCTTACATTCAATCTGGTTTTGTCGCCAAAGTGACCTCGAACATGCCTACCCTTGCAGAATAATTACACATTCAGTGTAAAAAAAAGGTCCTGTATTGCCCTTGATTTTATGTCTCTTCTTGCAATCAGATGCCGACCATGACCAGAACCAGCATTCTTTGTTCACTTCTCCCCATCTAATATTACCCTACTAGTCTCCTACTACTCCCCAATTCGTATCTCGATCGAATTTCCAATACGAGCAATTTCATTGAATATTCTTCCAAATACGAATTTCGCTCGCAATGACACAGAAACCTAGAAACCTCTAAATGTCGAACAATTTAGAGTGCAACAATTCATCCAATAAAAAACGAAAAATATAGAGCACATAGCACATAGCACATAGCACATAGCAAAAACAAAATCAACACTAACCTTAGTGACCATGACCAACATTTATGGATAAAAGCACAGCCAATGCAGAAAGGACATACGAAGAGTTAAAAGTTGAATGTCCTTGCTCCACATTGAATTTGTGCATATAAAATTAACCTTGGCAAGGATACGCGGATTCACTGGACGTATACACACTCGTATTCGAACAACTTGTATATTCAGCAACAGGTTGACCTAGCTCCTTCGTTAGTGCGCAACAACAAAAAAGAAATCAACGAAAAAAAAAGTAGAAAGTACACAACAGAAATTTCTATACCAGTGTGACATTGAAAAAAAGGAATTACAAATGATAAAGGGTGAGCTTGTAGGTAGTAGGTGTCCTCGACTTATGTCCTTGCCAATTTCTCTGAGACGCAATTTCCTTGAAAATTTCTAAAAGTCCTTGGAAAACATATTTAAGGTTGTAAGAGGCTTAAGGATACTTACAGGAAACTTTAACTTGGCTTTATCCAACAGCATTTTTAGTGAATTTGCTCCTATTCCATATTTTTTCGTCCTGGCATTATCAGTTATCTTGTAACCTTTCATTTTTTTTGTGGCTCCAAACAGATTTAGCATAGCAAAAGTGGCGTCGAGTTGAAATTCGCTATTAGATGGAAGATTAAAAACACTTTTTGGTACACGAATTTGGGAAGACTGCTATTTTCGTAAATTCACTGAACTATACATATACAATTTACTACACAATCGAGCAGAGCTCTGGAATTCAATTAAAATTGCTGAGGATAGATTTTTACTTGTTCCCTGGTTTGTTGCATTCAGTTGAATTGAATGTCAAACAGTAGAAGTACATATGCGCCAAGTGTTTTGTTTACGTTTTTTTTCGCGCAATTTTAACGAAAGTGGTGTTGCCAAAGGGTTGGATAATTTTTTGATCGAGAATCGTTATTATATAAGAATTTACATTAAAGTTACTGTCAGCCGTAAATTATTTGTCACGCAATTATTGTTCAATTGGTTATAAAAATCATTGAAATTGAACGAAAACTATGAAACCTTACCTATAAAAAAAACATGTCTAAGTGCCGGCCACACAAGCGGGGGATTGAAAGGCATGTCGGGCGAAACAGGTAGATTTTTAGTAAGTTGGAAAGAGAAAGGTTGATTGCACCAAAAATCCACCGAAAATCATCTTCAAATATGACTTTCTACCTGGGCTTTAATATTTCGTTTCCAAATCATATCGTCTTTGATGTAAATTTTCATTTTGCAAGTATTGCGATACGGGAAAGGTCTCATCAGGTGAACGCAACAAGTTGTATGAATTTTTCCTAGTGTTCGTTTCAGATTTAACGGTTCCTCTATCTGTCGAAAATTCATTCATTCCAATGACGCCTTTTTGGGTACGTAGCCACTTCGTTCAATGAATGCCTTTCAATCCCAGGCACTAAGGCCTTTCCAGAGGGAAGTCTAACTGTGCCGAACAATCTAAGCGAGAAATGAATGTCGCCAAATCATTGCTTTGAACTTTTATTGCAATATGATCATTGATTTCCGTATAGCATATTGCACCGTTCCGTTGTTGACAGTGAGTGTAATATTGTGGAACTTTTTTTTACAAAGGAATAAAAGTCGATAAGGAAACCAGTTCAAAATGCAAACAGTACAGTCACTTGATGTAGATGTGATGAGCCACTTGTGGAGTCTTAATACCTCAAATGTAGTTTTGCTTTTTTACGTGGGTGATAGATGTTGGTGATAATGAAAATGTGTCTTATCTCTTCAAATGGTTTCATTAGTAAATGATTCCACTAGCTGTACTACCAAAAATAAAAACCTAAGAATGTAGACAATACTCGTACATCAAAATTCTTTTAAAATGATTCCTCTTCATTCAAAATCCATGCAATTCAATGCGATCATTGTTTTTTTTCCACTCCGTTCATTTTAAAACCCATTTTAAATTGAATGTTTAGATTATTCCTTATTATTATACAATAGTTGCAGGCATTGTATGTGCTTTCACATGACGTAAAACTCATGCGAAGCGAGTTATAGAACAACTGGTATCTATTGGACAAATTTGGATGTGGATGTCTTCCTAGGGCAGAATAGCCTTTAAGGAGATTGATACAACAAAAAAAAAAAAAGAAAAGAAAGAGATCGATATCGGAGAGTCACACGAAATGATCGACATTTACGTAATCTTTAAGAAAAGCCAAACTACTGCCTTCTGGTCATAAATCTAGGTCATAAACTTTTCAAAATGGTGATTTAAAGTAGATTAGCAAAGAGCAGCTAAATTAATATTTACAGATACTTTTGAGAGTAATAGGCACGTCGATCACACAACTGCTTAAGGTTGCATTCATATACGGTTCAATTGAACATAGATTAAACATTCAAGCTAAAGTAAATTCTGGAGACGACCAAAGCAAAGCATACCTCATCTCAAGAATCATAGATATCATCTATAAGACAAATATTCTATTCTATTCTCCGCGAATCGCTTTTAAAGCGATGACTTACGCATGACAGAAAAAGATGCAAACCCCAGTGTCCCTCTTACCGTTCATAGATAGTATAAAGTTGATGTGAAAATCGAATATCAAATCATTAATTTGGAAACAAAAATGTCGCTCAACCCAGTCCCAGTTAACACACGACACATAAACTTTAATACACGAAGGCTTGCAAAAGCATTTGGAGAGATAATTGGATCTCTAAGATAACAATTGTAAAATATCACTTTTACCTTTGAATTTTACAGAGCAGGCGTAGAAAAGTTTTAAGTAAAGCATTTCATATGGTAGTAGATATTTCCAAATAGAAAATCGTAGACTTTCTGACGTACTTTAAGTGCAGAGCGTACTATATTCAGTGATCAAGTCACTTAAAATTTATCAGAAATCTATCTTAGGGATGAAAGACTTTTTTACAAGTGGAACACTTGAATCGGACCATTTTTAAATTTGAGCCTTTGACCTGAAACATACCTTTTTTGCTCTTCTTTACACTTCCTTGCTCGTCAACGATCAAAACTAAAATGCAAAATATGTCAGAAATGGAACGATAAGGGAAAAAACATCATGCTTCACCGAAATGTGGAAGTAACCCTTCTTCTTCCCACTTAAATAAAAAGCGTTCCCTCTCTTTCGAACAATCTTTCTGCCGACGACAATGTTTCATTTTAAATGACAAACCTGAAAAATTTAAAATCTCTCTCCTTATAATAGATACATAAAATCTATTTTCTTGGTGATAGAAAGAAATGTAGTACTCGTAAGATCGAAATTCTAGTTATTGTGGATTGATATAAATGTATAGAAATTTAAAAATATGCTGAAATAAATTTTTTTGATTTACACTTTTAAACAATGTTATCACACCAAAATTAGTTGGCAACTCCAACGGTCCTACATTCAAAGGAAATTTTCTTCGTCAAAAATATCTTTCCCCTCATTTCGCGCCCTTGCAGTCGACTCCCCCTTCGGAACAAAAAACACATACACCAACTGTCAGATTTTGCAAAACGAAAAAAAGCTGAAAAAGCTTCGTACCAATAAAATATCCACTTGAACAAGAAGTATTCCTGAAAACTTCTTCTACAGTTAAATTCCTTATCTATTTAACGATTCCAATTAATAAAACTCTTCATCAAATACCACGCAGTATTGAATCCAGTGATAAGTGCTCTCGCAGGCACGCTTCCTCAAATGGAAAATCAAAAATTCTCACGGACAAGTCGGTAATAAATCGCTCAAAAAATAAAAACACAAATCAATCGCCAAAGAAATGAGCAAAACAAAAGCAAAATAAATCCACAATCCAAAAAGAGGGATATCAATAACTACCTGCCAATTAAAGACCGTTCTAGCGAACATCTACCAATTCAACAAATCAATCTCCAATCTCCAAATACCAACTCCAATGGATATGCAATTAAGAGACTTCGATATGAGTGACTCAGAGACTGAACTATTAATACATCCATCAGTGTCGGCGGCTGCGGCGGGAACAACTGCTAATGGAGGAGGAGGCACAGGTGATGGTATTGGTGTTCGTAGCAGCAAACGTATGGATAGCAATACAGTCAGTATCAGTAGACTATTTGGTCTTCGTCGCGGTAGCAGCAGTGGTAGCAGACAAACCGGACAGGTTCGTCTCAGAAATGATCGTAGCAGAGAACGTGTCACACTTGTATCACTGCCATCATCATCATCAACAACGACGCCAACATCAGAATATCAACAAAACTTCTCCACCGCCAGTATTCGCGGCACCGGAGGTAGTATATCACCATCGCTACAACAGCAGAAACAGCACACTGTATTCTATCATAGAAATCGGAGACGACAATCATCCAGAAATCTGGGGAATTACTGTAAAATAATATTTTGCGGGTGAGTTCTGATTTTGACTAATTAGACCGATTTGTGCATAAAATTTTGCTGGAAAGTTTGCAGTTTCATCGCAAGACAGTGTTAATTTAAAGGTTACTGTGCTAACTATTGTGGTTTCGAGTGAGACAGGGAACTTTGACGTAGTACAATTACCATGAATTCGCAGAGTTCGAAATTTAAGAGAATTATTCGTGTATACTCGTAGATGACATAGTCTGTCAGTAGCAGAATGTAATTTTACTTTGTTATTCCATTTTCCTTGCCATTTTCCCCCAGAAAGACTAGGTACGCAATGTTTTCTTCTAATTAGAATGAACGCATTTTTTCCCCTAAAAACAATGTTTGTTTGAGAAAATGACATAAAGCGAGGCGAAAAAGTTCTAAAAATACTTCTTCGTAGTCTTTTTCCATCACAAATTCGCTAACTATGGCAAAATTTTCCTTAGAAATTTTTCGACTCAATTCGTTGCTAAAGTGAAAAACTATATCCGTATCCATAAACGTAGCCGCCATGTGAATTCCATCAAACAAGACGAAGGGGAAAGTAACAGAGAACAAGTTAACCGACCCAACACTCCAACGACAAGTGACCTGTTTTGGAGGTCGACCAGTTTAGATTTGTTTTTTGCAATTTTTGTTTTTTCAATTCTTTTGTTTATTGATCTCACATCATCTTTGAGTGCTTTGGAGGTGTTTTACTCAAGTTGGTGTAAAAATAGTTTGCCTATTAGAACATGCACTGAGTTTAGAAGTTGGATAGAAACAAAAAACGTGAAGGAAAATCGCGTCGCGGAATTATGTGATGAGTTGCAAATGACTTGTGATTTACCAGTATCCACAGACAGTTGATTGGTGGTAGTTAGGTTTGTGTTTCTGTGCCTTTAGGCCGGACTATAGTTTCGTAATTGAAACCGTATTAGTCAGCGCGCGGTATAACTTGGGAAATTTTGGTATATTTCACATTACACAGTGAAACTCGTTGGAGTGATTCACAGACAAAAGTGTGGGATCACAATGCCCTGTGTGTTCAGCTTGAAAAAGTTAGCAGAGTAGCTTATCTTACAAAAATCGAGTCTTTTATATGTACAAAGGGGGGAGTTAATTGTAACGTCGGTGGTGTTACACTTTACATTTCATAGTGTGTACTTTTTCCTGGTCGATAAATTTTATATCACCTTTTGTTTGCAAAGTTGGGTTTGTTCAATTTTTTTTATGTATGTACATGTATACCTGCACTTTATTATATGTGCATATACCACTCCCTTGAATGACTATTTGGAAATACTCTTTAGGATTTCCAACCTGCAAGCACCTTCATCTATACAAACATTCACACATACGTGCGTGAGTTTGTGGTTTATCGTTGGAAACGTGATGATATGCAAAAGAACGCTGCGTTGCATTGCCTTGAAAGCGAATAAAAGAATGAATGCGATTATGTTATGTTACGTCAAGAGTGGTAGAAGAAAAAAAATCAGAACGATTTCAAATGACTTCTAGGAAATACTTTACACACTTCTTTTAAAAATGAATAGACTTAAATGAGTTTAGGTGTGTTCTCTTTGCTCGCTATGTACTACACACGTATATGGTGTAACATAAAATATAATCGTTTTATAATTTCGGTTTGGTGCCAAAGAAATCGCGCTGTCCTCTGTGGGAAAGTATCACTTTTATTGTAGAACTTCCTCATTCAATGGTCCAATAGATCTGTGTTTAGTTATTATTTTTTCATATTGTAGAGTATTCACAAATTTCTTTTCCATTTCATCGTTTTATTATAGACACAGTGGACGCGTGATTGCGATTCCCTGTCACTCAAGAAAAATATTGGCATACTACAACCACGTAGTTCCTGGCAAGCCATTACTGATTGCCGTGTAAGGTATACGAGTACATCTATCGGAATCATACAGACTTGATCTGCGAGATTTTTGCAGTATATATCATTCTGAATATATATCATTCTGAATAATAAAATGACCTAGCTTAATACACATACACTTTTTGCAATTTGTCCAAGGCTGAGAAGTGGGATAATACTTTAAATCTTCCATGCTCGCCAAATAGACTTGGAGAACTAAGCGCTTGTTTTAATGAGATTCGGTAGCTTTATTATAGCCAAGCATGGTCGCCTCTGAGGATCAATACATAGACGAAAGGTTGGTTCCTTTTCAAAACGACACAGATGCTGTGTATAGTGTCATATAAATGACACCGGTGGACAGTGATTGAATATCGAAACATTCGTATCGTATGAATAGTTTAAAAGGCTGCAATTTGTCCGCTAAAAAGGCACCAGTTATTTAGAGCGTATTTATCCTGTAAGTACAAGAAAAGGTGCAATGTTAAACTGTATTATTTATGTTGTTAAGGTAGTAATAATATAGAAAATGATGAACGAAATAATAAGCTAATGTGGCCTGACGTACAATTTGATACATTTACGCCTAGATCAGTCGGCAGAGTGAAAGAAACGGAAGGGTTCTTTTTAGGAACAAGCACTAGCTGAAACTAGAGCATTATTTGATTTGTCTTCTTTTATATATACTACTCAAAAGAAAATAGAGCCCACTAAGTATTTAGGCTCTCACTTAGGCCCCCAAAATGGTCAGTTCCGTGAATGCATGGGTCGGTAAAATATTCACCCTGTCATCTATACACGTGTACTCGTTTATCGTCACTAAAAAACGTGACCTTACATTCGTCTGTAAAGAGTAAAGGCCTCCAGTTGTGCATATTCCAATCCGTATGCTCACGGGCGTAACTTAAGCGCGCTGCCCGATGTCTTCTTGTCAGTTTCGGTCGAATGGCGCGCACTCTGAACCGTTGACCATCTTCGTGGAGTCGATTACGTACGGTTTGATCGCTTACTTCAGTGCCGGTAGATTGCCGTAGTTAATTTTGTAACGCTCGGCGGTTACGGTACGTTCTCGACGTAAATTGTTCTTCCGTACCGGTCTTCTTGCGCAGTTCTGATTCAGATTCTTCCTGATCCAGGTATCCTTGCTACACTCCCGTTTCGGATAACTGACCGCGATACACCGATATGAATTGCGACAGACCTTTGAGACTCTCCCTCCTGAAGAAAATTTACCGCTTTTACTGCGTTTTTGATATCCATATGATGCCGAGAACTGGGCATAGTAATCATAATTAACAACGTCGAAGAAAACAAATACAGACAAGGCTTAGAATTAGACTGAGAAAACAAGTACAGGAAATTTTGCATTAGTTGTTTTTTAGAGCAATGGGCTTTCTCTGCTTACTTAGTTGGAGGCAATGGTAAAATTGTTGCTCAAAGTATTGATAAATACTCATAGACATGCAAGGTATATAGTATAATACTTCGCTTCGGTAATGTTTACCAAGAGTAATTTTTAGACAAAAATCAAAATAAATTCTTTGGTGGGCCCTATTTTGTTTGAGTAGTTCCGTATAGATCGAGAAATTCGTTGCGTTACTATTTATACTTCATGACCTGTTATCACAAGCGAACAACTCCGACCTTTTTAAATGCAATCAACTTTCATTTAACATTTCAAAATTTATTTTATTGGATAATTTTATATAAGAGTTGCACTTATGTAATTATTTTCACAAATCTTTACGCCTACCGATTGTGTAAGCCTACGCTTCTTGGCAGTACAGATTATATACATACTCGTACATATATAGTCCGTAGTATATCCACTTTTGTTATAAGATATACTATTTATTATATAACTTTGATTCAATTTTTTTATTTCGATTTCGAAATAAAAAAAATCGTATACACTAGTTATCGTAATTTACCTTTATTCAAGAAGCTGTGTCTGTTTTATATAGACCAGCATAATCTTTATATTTGCTTTTAGCTTTTCCTTGAAAAAACTTGCTCTCTAAGTTCATAATTTGTTATCAGTGCTCGTCATTAGTTCATCTGTTGACTCGTCTAAATAGGCAACATACGATAAGAAGACAACGTATAAAAACGTATTCTGACTTGCGACAGATAAGATTTTAAAGCAAACCAGGGTTTGTAAGGAAGATAAGCTGATAAATAAAACCTTGACCTGACCCTAGCCTTGGAGAATATGTATTGTATTTGGCACCAGTACGTTAGTCTTTACCCATCCAACCAGCTTTTTATAGCAGCTATTTATCTATAAAATTATATTCCCATATACATATCTATGAGTTACCGTAACAAAGCGGTAATTACATTCGTTAATTTTTTCTAACACGCCAATAATTAATTTATGGTTTTTCTAATCAAAACTCATTTACTGTCACGTTTTTAAGTGTACAGTGTTATACACGTTAAAGGTTTATCTTAAAATGACTTATCTTCGCGTATTATATCGAATAACATAATCTAATTCCTATGAGGACAAGATTAGTGCAAAAATTAACGTTTCACGACTCTCTTATCAGAGGAAAAAAAAAAGACTTTTTAATTTATTATAAAATCACTTTTTCCGGTGGTTTTATTTTTTAATTTTGGCATAAGCATTATAGTAGCCTTCATAATTTCTGCTTCGTTGGTTGACTAAATCAAATTAACAGCAATTAACTTGCAGAAGACAAATTTAGATCGAAGTCAGGTACTTATAGTCGATAAGCTTTACTGTATTAAATAACGAAAAAAATGCTAGAATACTCAAAAAGTACTCAATTTCTTGTGCAAAATTGCTTAAGATATGTTTTTCTCCGTCATACACTGAGGCACAATGACATTATTCACATTATTCAATTAGCTAACTTACGTATAAGCTAAATTAAATTTGCTTGCTGTGTTGCGTTGTGTTGTGTGACATGGTACTAAGAGGTAAAATAAACATTGAACAGTTTAAACGGTGGGAGATTAACAGCGATGAACTCCACTTACTGTTGGACAAATTAGTAGGTATGCGTTAATTAATAGCCGTCTACTTAGATTTATCTATTTGTGTATATTGGAATTGAATCGATATCGGATTACAGTTTTAAGTACTTAATTTATTAAGGCAAAAGGGAGAACAAATAATAAGAAGAAGGTAAAAGGAGTCATTTTTTCCATAGGTCAAAAGTTCTTTGTTTAAATTTTTAACTGTATGAATGATTGAAAATATAAATAGAAAAAAATTACCACATACGAAACTTATTCGTAGATTTACTTCTCGTATGCTAATTTGTTGTTCAAAACCTATTTGTAATAATCTTGATCGCTCCCCAATAGAAATCTAGTTGGATGTCCTAACGCCACAAATAGCAAAAAAATCTTTACAAGAATTTTTGATATGTTAAAAAATATACTAAGCTGTACTCACGGAACAAATTGTCTATATTTCGAAAGTAATAACAATTAACAAAATAATGTTTTTAAATACATCAAATTAATTTCTTTTTCTATTACTTCCCGTTGAAATGCTCTTTGAAAATAACATTATCAGCTGCATTTTCATTTCCATCGCTTCTAAAGCCGGACTCACGACCTTGGTCTATTGCAAACCTTTTAGTTTGCATTTTATCTCAGAAAAGAGCAGAATTTTTGTGTTATCTTAGTCATCCCACGCTAACTTTATGTTTCAACAACGCTTTGGTTATTTCCAAGTATTTAGATTGTCAATCTGGAAGCGATAAAAGCATACGAAAATACCATATACATATATAGATATTGGCAACCATTATATAGAGAGCACCATTCATATCGGAGCTCTATTGGAGGCTTTCTCCGATATGATAAAGATTACATATATGCAGATTTTTCAAGGCTTCGTGATGTTCTTCGATTCGCAGTTTGAATATCGTTCTGATTTTTTAATTTCTTCGACAAAGTATCAAAGCTGTAGTCGTTATCGACTATTTAAAATACGCTCTTTGTATATGATATAAGCTTCACCAATAAACAGTTACTGCAGTTTCTTGTGTTGTCTTTGCCTTTATACGGTTTAATGCCTGAAACACGTGCAGTAAAACCCGTGCAGGAAAATTAGAGAACACTATGTTCTGTACTGTAAAACCCGCTTAAGCGAAACGACAAAAATTAAAAAAAAAATTCACTTAAGCGGGTTTTTCAGTTAAACGGACTTCGGATAACTGAAAAAAAAATTCAGTTAAGCGGATCTCGGAAAAGTGAAAAATAAATTTTACTTAAACGGATCTCAAATACATAATTGAAACAAATTTCAGTTAAGCAAACATCGGATAACAAAACAAATTTTATAAAATCGATCTTAAACAGCTGAAAAACAACGTGTTGTAAGCCTTTGCTAACAAAAAACAAGACGGAATTACATATTAACAAATAAATAATTTATTATGAATTATGAAACGAAAAGACAAAACTATTGCACATAGTTTCAAATTAACAAAAAACACTTCAACATACTTAAGCTATTCGTTGAAAGTTTTTGTAAAAAGGTCATAGATATGCTTTTGAGATAAAGACTTAAAGTGATTGTTTGTAATTTTATTTTCAAACTCATCGATGAGCATTTCAAGTTCGTTGTTCCCTTTAGAATATTTTTTTAGGACGCCAAGAGATTTAAAAGCCTTTTTTATCGTTGGAGTTTGTCGTTGCAAGTCAACATCTGTAATTTCTATATCCGAATCGTCTTCTGTTCTATGAAGTGCAACCTTGCCTCATTTATTATCTCCTGGTTGATCATGTCACCAAAGCAGGGTAGATCCTTATCCAAATTACAAGAAAATTAATTTCTTGCTTTAAAATATCAAATATGGGATCATCTTGATTTTCTCCTTGTTCGTCATCAACATCTTGATCTTCTACTGGATTGTCATCATTAAAGGCAAAACCCGATTTCCAAAAACTATTTTTTATTGTTATAGAAGTCCTTTATTCCCCTCAAAGCCATCATCAAATCTATTGATTTTGCAAAATCGTGTAGGGATTCTCCATTATCTAAATTCAACAGTTGCCTCTTTGTGATGCACCTTCTATAATGGGCCTTAAAACATCGGATTACTCCTTGATCCAAAGGTTGTATGAGAGAAGTAGTATTCGGGGGAAGATATTCAATTTTGATGTTTTCCAGCACAACATCATCTTCCAGTTTATGACATGATGCATTGTCTACTAGAAGGAGAATTTTTTTCTTACTTGCTTTTTTGAGTCAAGTTCCAATATTATTTTGGTCCAAATTGATCCAGTCATCCACGCTTTCGAATTGGAAAAATATCTAGCCGGTACATTTGAGTTCTTGAAATATCTTGGGTTGCGAGATTTACCTAGTGGGACCAAAAATTATGTGTTTTAGAATGACCTTCGCTACTCTGTATTCTGAAAAAATATTTCAAAGCTTTTGTTGTTCTAATATTGCAAAATTGGGTAGCTTACTCCTCTGTAGGACAAGATTAGCTTTGAAACTAGTGGTTGTCGAAAAAAGCACAGCAAACATTTTGAAAGAACCACTTACCAATGCAAAACATCATTTTGTCCGTGCCAATCGAATTACAAACAAAAAGGATTGTGTGCGGTCTCTTGTGAGTTTTAAAGCTGGAGGATTTTCGGAACGATTTACTAATGAACCCATCCGCATTTTAAACGTCATCTGGATTATATTCTTGAAGAATGACGGGCAGAACGTTTTCTAACCAACATTGGCAGCACTTGTGTTGGCCGAATTCTTCTCTCCATAAACTTTTTTTCGCGTTTTCTCCACCTGTCCAACCATCCATTTGTTGGGTCGAAATCAACGTTCAGCATGACAGCAAAGGCTTTGGCTTTATCCATGAGCATGGGGCGTTTTTGGTTCTCATTTCCTTGAACCAAATGGACAAAGACTTCTCCAACCCTTTGTGGGCTCCAGTGCGTAAACGCTTGGTGGATACATTTTTATTTTGCGCAGTCTCCGTCTCAATAACATTTGTTTGTTGAACAATTCGTGTAAGAGTGGCTGCACTACATTTGTAGTGAATGCAAATATTTTTACGTTTCTCGCCTTCATTTAAACGTTTAAAAATGTTAAGTTTGTCTTTTAGAGACAAACTTTTTGTTCTGTTCGATTTTAAATTTTTCTGTTAAACGAGTTGTTTTCCAAAGTAGAATAGCAAGTTTGAAGACATTTTTTTTTCAGTTTTCCGGGGTTTTCGAGTTTTAGTTAAGCGAGGTAGTTTGTATGTAAGTATATACTTAATGTTTTTCGCTTAAGCGAGTTTCACTTAAGCTGGTTTCACTGTACAAGCAAACACACGTGTTTACTGCACACCATGCGTTGCTGCAGAATTGTTATAGAATTGCAAATTAGTACAATTTAGTACATTTCATGTCATTCGAGGTTTTTTGAAAACGCCACTGGAATTCTAAATATTTTTCTGAAAAATATATAGTTGAAAATGGCGGAATAACTAATTGAATATGTTCGAAATAATAGTTGTTTATATTATAAAAAAGATAAAAATTTGTTTATAAAAGATTAAAATTCAGTGCGATGAAATGTCACATTTTACCATACGTGTGTCTCATGTGCACGCAATAATGCGAGCAGTACTACTGCACATCCATTTCAGGCATAATAGGGTGGCTCCTCCTGACCAGGTCTTCTCTAACTACTTTATTGAACAAAATTGCCAGTTTCATCTGTATTTCAGGAGATAAGTTGTTCTTCCGATGAATTACTATCTTTTTTTTTTAAACATACTCGTATTATCTAATTATTTCAACCATGCATTATATCACAGAGCGATTTATACATATATAAGGCTATTTTGCTTTCCAATGATTGTACAATTTGTAGACTCCTTCTTGATGTAACCTCCACCACAGGACCCAGCACGTTTATATAAATTGGCAATACCTCCTAATTCATTAATAGGATTAACATTATTTGTCGTTTATTTATTGTTTTGCTCTTCCTTTTTTACATTCTCTTTCCATATGAGCTTAGAATTAAATATGGTATTTGGTATTTGGCAATATTATCTCGTATCGTAAGCCATCAATGTTAATAGTAAATATATAATAATACTCGGAGTTTACAACTTACAGCAAGCTTTATTCTTCAATATTTTAGCCTAAATATTTACAGAATAAAATCATAACGAGATATGATTATTTACTAACGGTATTAAGACGTAAAAACGAAAAAGAGGAAACCAAATTAACATATATTTATCTAACGATAGAAATATGTCTTTTCCCCTCTTAAAAATTAGCGTGCGCTTAAGGAATTTAATGTACCCTTAAAATGTTTGCATACAGCGCGGGCAAAGGAAAATTAGGGAGGAAAGAAAGAGATATGCCGATGTTGGTTTTGAATGTTTGCAGTTTATAATCACTAGGAAATAAAGTGCTCGTCAGGGCATTGGATAAATGAGTTCTACGACTTAAACTTAAACTTAAACCATATTATGTGTGATTTCGCAGTTGTAAGTCGGATTTTGCTGGCGACCACTGGTGTTTTTATAATTCGTCAAAGAAGATGTTTGTTTTACTGGGGCGAGAAAACCTCTCAAATATACTTGCCACGATTATTAGGACGAACGAATCACGAAATTTCAGAGTACGTCCTAAACTGGGCTTCTGTTCCCGTTACTCCTCTTCTTTGTTGCGTATGTTTGAAGGCCCGAGCTTATTCCTTTTTTTTTCGAAGTCGTAGAAATACACTTCGGCTTATCCAAAATGAGGATTGTTTTTGTTTCTTTGGGTATCTTATGTTTTTTTTATTGCTTGCTACCAAACTGCAAACTATGTAATGCCTTGTGACAACCATCGAAATTAATTCCCCAATGTTTTGTCTACATAAGATCACACAATCTCATCTATGACAACCGCCCTAAAGATTTTTGTCATAAATTGGAGTCCGCGTAATATTTTAAAGAAATATTGATGTCAGTTTAGGTCTGGTAAACGGTTATATTGCTACAGTAAAAGATGTTCGTAGTATTAATATAGAGATATAAGTATCATTATTATTTACTGCCTAGAGTTAAATAGATGAAATTCGGAACATTGAGTAGAGCATAGGCACTCATATATACTCGTAGAAAACAGCTTGCGACATGTGTTATATACGCTACAGTATATAAAAGCTCTATATTCCCTTATGTACTATAGAGTTACAAATTTAGACGTCTTCTACTTCATTTACTTCGAGCTTAGTGAAATTAAAACTTAGAATAGTAGGCTACGCTCAAAAAAACTGAAATCTAGAATTCGGTAATTTACCAAATAAATAGAGTCCGGAAAACCACAGATAAACAATAGGACGGCCGATCAAATTTTGCATATGCATAATAACCCTACACATCTTCTATCGAAAGAAAAGAAAGTCAGTTTCTAATAGTTAAACGTCGGTAAAAGACATTTTTGATGCTGCAACTAAATATAACTTGGGTTTTAAAGTACTCGTATTTGAACAAGGTGTTATAAAATCCTGCCAAAAGCATACATGTGAAAAAGTAGGTTAATTTCTCTTCGGTGTGTGTTTTGCGGAAGTTGCTAAAATGTAAAAATTATCTCAAGTTTGTTTGTTTGGATAATCACAGAAAAATATTATGTTAATTGATAAATTTATAGAGCAAACTTTGCGAATTTTTAAGCGTTTTCATATTGCTCAATGCTTTAATGAAAACTTGTCAAGTTTGCTCCATAAATGCTTATATCATGTAGGCACGATACATTGCATATTTTCTACAATTCAGTATAAAAAAAAATCTTGCAATCTTGTTACCTTTCCAAATAAAACTTAAAATGAAAATTTTAATCGTCGTTCCACCCTGTAGATTTGCATACGATTTACACTTAACACACCAAAACAAAACTTAACGAATTGTTTTGATTGCGAATTCCTCCAGCGAATGTTCAACGTATGTCAGCCAACATACAAAAAATAAATATTTTTATCGATTTTGACACTTCTCTTTCGTTGTGTTTGTAGCTTTAAGTGTGCTGGCTTTTACATCTGGCACTGTTTTCTGCGCTGTTGTATGAGTGGAGTGAAGTCTATTGTTTTTTTTTCTTCTTCGTAGTGCTTCAAGAACAAAGTGAAAATTTTCTGACTTCTGTTGTGTTATTCTCGTTTCTTTGGAAAATATGGGAATTTCTTGAACTCTTTCGGTGAAATCTCTATAAATCCATTGAATTGTTCATCATTGAATCGTTTAGCATGGATGATACATCTCAAAGTTCGGCTACAACGCCGATAGTAAAGGAGAACATTCCGTTAATAAATCGAAGCAGGAATCGATGGAACGTTTTCAGGTGATTCATCCACTTAACTCTGATTAAAGTTATAATTTCTTTTTTTCTCTGCTCCATTTGTGATGAAAAATTCCGAAAAATACATGATTGATTAAGACGACGTAGTTGGATTTAATGAAAATATGTCTAGAGATTGAAAAGCCACAGAGTGCATACGAATTTCCTTTATCGATTTTCTAACGAAACTATTGCGATGTACAGTGGCTCGCTGGTCATATGTGTGTAGATGGAATTGTGAGTAACCTGATAAAATCGAGGAAAACATGGCGAAGAATTGCATTTCGCAGAACTCGGATGTGACATCAACTTAGTGGTGGTTTGTAGGTTGTGGGTAGGGTTAATATTTATGGTGGAGACAGTAGTCAATGCGTTATTTTGCCCATTGGAGGGTATGCTTTTGGATGCATGAATGGTTTTTAATGCCAAAGATGTGCTAAGACGGAACAAATAAAAGGGCTGTACTGGGTTCGATATTGGATGCAGGGAATAGAGCAAATCGGTATAGGATAAAATATAATGTAATGAAAAAATGCACATAATTAGATAATATTGATAAGAGTTGGTTTTACCCATCAATTAAAAACATACAGTTGCGAACATTAAAATAGCAGTGCTGAACAAAGTTAACAAAGCACTCTTATCTTTTTGTAATGTACATATATCATTACAGGATTTAATGACATTAATAAAAAAAAATACTGAGAAAATTGCATAAAAATGGTATGCCTTATACGAGAGTTTTATAGTCCCAACATACGTTTTTGTGGCGAACCTGAAAATAGCAGTGTTTGATACAACCTTCGATCTTTGTTTCAAATCTTAAAATAAATAATGATTATCTGTTGCTTACTAAAATGTAATAATGCATGCAATACATACAATTTGAATGACTGCATTACAACGCCGCGTCATAGAGTTACTGAGATCGTTGATCTGGTATAGCGGTGCGTGCACTTTGAACCATATGCAAAAGTTGGTATTATTAGATTATTTCGCGTTGTACTCTACATTGGCTCTACATCTGTCCATATATATTCAACAGCATTCAGCTCAGGAGACTGAGCTGTCCAGTCCATGACCTGAATCTCGTTGACACGAAACTATTCTTTTGCCTTCTTACTTGTTCTTTTTGGGCCGTTATCTTGTTGGAAGACATATTAAAGCGGCATTTCCTCACTGCAATATGGCAACATTGTATTTTCCAGAATATTGATATAAACATGTTGGTCTTTAATGTCATCAGTCTTATGTATTGGACCTACCGCGTAGTAGGAAAAGCAGCCCCATACCATAACTTTAGAACCACCATGTTTATCGATACTGCAGTTGGTATTCTGTATTCGGAGGACGACGAGAACCAATACCGGCCCATAACACAATTATAGACACACCCGTCCACAAAATATTCCACCATTTGTGAAAGTGGAGGGTCTTTTCTTGTGCTGTTTTGTAAGGAATGGCTTTTTCGTGGGGCTGCGCGCTGCTAAATGGTTTTGCAACAATCTCCGCCGCACCGTCATATCACTCACAGGCAAGTTCATCTACTTTCTACTCTGTACAGCAGACTTTAATGGATGGTGTTTGGCGACTCGGACAACTGGTCATCTTGAGGCGATGTTTTGCGTTTTCAGCATTTGACACCATTCTTATAGAGCAGGATAAGAGTTGCTTTTTTTTTTATCTGCTCACCGAACGCCGTTGCTCATTTGTGTAATGCTTAGATCTACCCACTTAAATAAATTTAACACGAGACAAAATAATATCACAATTTACATTGTCATCAACAAATACTGAACTTACTTTTTCCTTGATTTTATTAACAAAAATATGCACTTATTCTAACCATTAACGTATTGCTATTTTAATGTTCATTTATAAATCACTACGCAAATGACTAAACTTACCTCTTGCATTTTAGCTGACAAATTTGCACATGGCATTGCTTATTAAGAGTTATAATTTGATCAGACTTACATGTAACCATTTCCTTTTGTTTTATAGCTGCTGCAGGTAGGAAATGGGTACAGTGATAGTACGAAGTGAGGTAATAGAAAATAGTCCTTGGGGACGAATAATATGGCGTATGTAGGAACAATCGTTGCCCAATTCAGGAAATTTCCATGGCAACCACGAACGTGTTCACTCATGCATTCTATTAGAAGATCACTTTCTTTTTGGCCATTGGTCGCTTTTCCTTAAAATTGTCGCTGAACTTGTCCAATAAGTTGGCATAATGTTTGCCGTTGGTTTTTGTTTCCCTTTTTGAGCGTCCCATGCGCCCCAAAAAACTGTCGTCATGATGTTGTTAGCCCGCAGACCCTCCTTGGACTTCTTCGGCGCCGATTTGCCTGGAGAAACCAACTGTTGTGACTGCGCTTGGCTTGTAGTACATAGTGGTGGATTTATCTTTCGTGCACGGTTATGGACCGCGCAAAAAGTCCTCCGGATTGTGGTTAAACAATGTTAAATACGAGCTCACGTGAAATTCACTTCTTTTTCATTTCCAAAATTTGCAACGTTCCCCGCTTCCAAAAGCTGCCAGTATGTATCATAAAATCTGTGGGTTTTTCTGCAAACTTATTGATGGTAGTTTTTTTTCTATTGTAAAACGTTATGTTAATTAGGCAATTTCTGGAGAAAAGTGACCTCAAAGTTAAAAATTACGATGGGCAATGAAAATGGAACAGGCTTAGAAATTGGATGTCTAAAGACTCAAACAAGATATCAACTGTATTTAAACTCCGTTATAAAGTTTATTTCTTCTAAAAACAAAGTCGTACGCGAAGTTTCTACCATTAGCATTCACAGAGCAATTTCCGTTAACATGGGTCAGGGTACACCAAAGTAAGCCTTTTTCTAAATCCTCGATAAATGCTGCCAACATTGGAAATAGACCCTTACTGTAGAACGATTTTTTTCTTAGAATATATCCAGGACCTATTTCCCAAATTATCGTTGACGAATTAGGGTACACCCTGTATATTAGAAGGTGTTTTCCCTAAAATATTTACCACACTTGAAAGCGATTGAGTAGGAGTAATATATGGAAATACATGCAACTCCATATTTTAAACTAAAATTCATTCAATAGGACAACCAGACAACAAATTTCTGGTGTCATAACACTGTCACAAACACCTCCGAAATGCCTGCTTTGAAAAAGATTTTTAATTTTCTCGCTGTCCGACGTCGTCTCTTTCTGTGTGCACAAAATGAAAAGACATACACTGAACGCCGCACCATCAATTTGTTGTTTTTTTTTTTGTAGGAATGAATTGTATTAAGTATGTGGGATCTTTACTGATCTCACGGCTCGTTTATCTAGATTTTAAAATTTCTTTACTTGGGGGTTTAAGTCGAAAATTTGACAACGTTATAAATGGACTTTCGTAGCATATCAAACGAAAATCGGGTACAATTTGCGACAAATATCCTCATGATTTCTATGAAAGGTCGTTGCATGAATTTTGTTTTGTTTTATAACTGTTCCTGGCATTCAATCCTCACTCCTCATCATTTGCCTCATTTCGTAGACACTTTTCTTCCTGGAATGTTTTTGCTTTAAAAGGGTTATCCGTTACTGCAAATTGGCTCTCTACAAGTAAGTGTGTGGTAGACTGGTACATTCTACTAGTTTCAGAATAACTAAGTTTACAGTTAATAGACTAGTAGAGGGATGGTGTATACTAAGGAGTCCGGTGCAATATTTAGATACCCACCTTAAGCACTTGACCTCCAAAAGTCAGGTTAGGTACTAAAGTATTAAGTTTTACTGGCGTATGCATTTGCAATTAAAACTACAAGATTGTTTGTATTCACATACTCCATTGCGTTCTGGGCTAGGACAATAGTGAAGTGAGTTTGCGAGCCAGTCATGGTATGTTAACTGATCAGCTTTAATGTACCTTCATGATATTTTCTGGAGATGTTAACTTGACAACAAGAATATTCTTTTAGGAAGTAATGTTTGATCAAAATTCAAAAATAACTCATCAATTTGTTGGAAATCACTTTACATTTGAACGAAAGTCAGGATTTGGAAAATTTACAACTCAACCTAAAGCATTTGTCTAATATTAAAAAAAATATCCTATATACGTGTATAACATTATTTTCTGTTCTTTTTTCGAAAATTACAGTTCTGAATCAAACTAAACCAACTGATAACATTTGTTTTGTCCACAAGGCAGATTTTATTATTTTTCTTTTTCAAATAATCTATCTGTGTAGTTAATTTTAAATTTAACCATTGCATAATTGATTGCCCACTTGATTTGAAATTCATTTTACAAGACGTCATGTAGGTTTTTCAGTGGTTTCTTATAAGTATCTCAGAGAACCAATAATACTTTGCGTTTAACTTTAGAATAGACGAATTCGTGTTGTTAGACTTTCTCCACCGTCTATAAATCGCGTTATTGTCATAACGATTACCTAAATCGAGGACATTAGATATTCCTCCCAGTTTGGAATATTGATATTCTATGAGGTAATTTTGGTAGCTTTTATATTGTAAGTTAGTGTGTCACTTGAAATAAATTGCATCACGTTAGTGTAGTATATTAGGTGTTTTATGGTGGATGTTTTTAATAAGGCGTTCCACATAATATAAAGAAGAAAAAAATATTATGCACACTATAATATGTCCAGCAGCAGCGAATGTGCGAAATTAGAAACCCAACAGTACAATACCCTTCAAATGGTGCAATTTATGAGCATAAGGAAAGGGTAAAATCTAATAAATTGAAATCTTTTTTTTAAACAGCCTTTGTTTCTTTAGGATCGTTCTATATAATTAAAAAACAAAAGTTTCGTATTACTAATCTAGCTTTCTTTTATTTTCTTTTTAGCTGCTGGGGTCGGGCGTGGCGAAAATGGTTTTCGGCGAGTGAACTTCGCGCTCGGACTGTCCACTTAGGACGTCCGACGAGCGATAAATTCCCACCAAATGAAATTCGTAATCAAAAGTACAATTTCTTAACGTTTCTGCCGTTGGTACTATTCGAGCAGTTCCGTTTCTTCTTAAATATGTATTTTTTGTTAATGGCATTGAGTCAGTTCATTCCGGACATTCGAATTGGTTATCCATACACTTATTGGGGACCATTATGTTTTGTCCTAATGGTGACAATATGTCGAGAAGCAGTCGACGATTTTCGGCGTCACCAACGTGATCGAGAAGTCAATTCACAAAAATACAAACGTTTAATGGTTACAGGTGATCATGGCTACGAAATGGTGTCATCGTCGAAATTAAAAGTAGGCGATGTCATTATAGTGGAAAAGAATGAACGTGTGCCAGCTGACTTGATTTTGCTGCGAACAAGTGACAAGAGCGGATCCGTTTTTGTTCGAACTGATCAACTTGATGGTAAAATTCGCGTGAAACAAATGAAACGATTTCTCAATGATTTTGTTTTTTTCTTTAACTAGGTGAAACGGATTGGAAATTGCGATTGGCTGTACCTCTCACACAAAAACTTACGAAAGACTCGGACTTGTTTAACATTGATGCGAATGTGTACATTGAAAAGCCTCAAAAGGATATCCATTCATTCATCGGAACTTTTGCTATGGTAAGCGTGATTTTTACGAACCACACACGTTTCTACTTTAAAATCTCTTTCTATTTTCAGCAACATGGTTGCGAAGAAAGCAGTTTAAACGTCGAAAATACTCTTTGGGCTAACACGGTAGTAGCTGCTGGTACAGCAACTGGTATAGTCATCTACACAGGCTGTGAAACTCGTAGTGTTATGAACAACTCTCAACCACGCTCGAAAGTTGGACTTCTTGACATGGAAATCAATGGCCTTACAAAGGTTAGTCAAAACTTCATTACTCATCTTAATAGATTCGAAAATGTAACTTATTATTTCGTAGGTTCTTTTTTGTGCAGTGCTGGGTCTTTCACTGGTAATGATGATTTTAAAGGGTTTCAATGGGCCTTGGTATCGTTACTTGTTCCGTTTTGTCCTGCTTTTTTCGTACATCATTCCAATAAGTCTTCGAGTGAATTTAGATATGGGAAAGGCGTTCTATTCTTGGCAAATGCAAAACGATCCCGAAATCCAAGGCACAGTCGCTAGATCGACAACAATCCCTGAAGAACTTGGCCGCATATCATATGTCCTTACAGACAAAACTGGCACGCTTACCCAAAATGAAATGGTTTTCAAGAAAATCCATTTGGGAATTGTGTCTCATGACAACGACACTTTCCATCACATAGGCACAATTATACAGAATTTAGCGCCATTGATATTGCAAGGGGCTGAAAGTGCTCCCAGCAAAACGATGATGTTTTCCGGCAGTAGAATGCGACGTCCAGAAGGATGGCGAGAATGGGAAGCAGTCAAAGCCCTGGCCTTGTGCCATAATGTAACACCGGTAACAGACGACGATACTAGCAGTACTAATAGCAAAGGTGGATCTCCAACAAAGTCCGTCATAAACATGGAAGAGAAAAAACATACCGAAGAGATAACCTACCAGGCATCAAGTCCTGATGAAATAGCTCTAGTTAAATGGACAGAGGAAGTTGGTTTAACACTGATTGCTAGAGATGTTAACTCAATGACATTACAATTGAAATCGCCTAAATTCCCAGAGAAGAACGTTTTATATCTAAGAAGAGATGAATTGTCATCATCGCCTTCGACGAGCAGTGCAAGTACTGCTTCACTTAGTTCAGTAAATGCTGGAGCGAATAGTGGAACTGCTGGAAAAGAAGATCTTCTTCATTTTCAGATATTGCAAATCTTCCCTTTCACTAGTGAATCGAAGCGAATGGGAATTATTGTGAAGGATAGCAATTCTGGTGAGATAACTTTCTATTTAAAGGGAGCGGATGTGGTGATGACATCGATTGTTCAATACAACGATTGGTTGAGTGAAGAATCCGGCAACATGGCACGTGAAGGTTTGCGAACCCTCGTGGTTGCTAAAAAAGTTTTAACCGAAGAACAATATAACGACTTCGAAACACGTTACAATGCTGGTCGGCTGAGTGTTACTGATCGTGTGGCTAAGGTTGCAGCTGTTGTTGAATCTCTAGAACGAGAGCTAGAACTTGTCTGTTTGACTGGTGTTGAAGATCGTCTGCAGGATGGCGTTCGACCTACTTTAGAGCTTCTGCGAAATGCCGGTGTACGTGTATGGATGTTAACGGGCGATAAATTAGAAACTGCCTGTTGCATTGCAAAGAGCTCACAGTTGATCGGTCGAAATCAGGGACTTCATGTTCTAAAGAGCGTAAAAACTCGTACTGATGCTCATTTGGAACTAAATCAGTTCCGCAGGAGACAAGGTTGCGCACTTGTTGTTTCTGGTGAGAGTTTAGAAGTCTGCCTGCAGTATTACCGCCCTGAGTTTATGGAATTAGCCACTGCTTGCCCAGCTGTAGTTTGCTGCCGATGTAGTCCCACTCAGAAGGCACAAGTTGTGTCACTTATACAGGAACACACAGGCAAGCGAACTTGCGCTGTTGGTGATGGAGGCAACGATGTCAGCATGATACAGCAGGCTGATGCCGGTGTTGGCATTGAAGGTCGTGAAGGACGACAAGCATCTCTAGCCGGTGATTTTAGTATACCACAATTTTCACACATCGCCAAGTTATTGCTTGTGCATGGTAGGAGATCTTATAAACGATCAGCTGCACTATCACAATTTGTTATTCATCGTGGCCTCATTATAACCACTTTACAAGCGATATTCTCTGCTGTTTTCTATTTGAGCTCAGTAGCCCTTTATCAAGGTTTTCTTATGGTGGGCTATTCAACGTTATACACAATGTTTCCAGTGTTTTCGTTGGTACTTGATCAAGATATTACTTCAACAACAGCTGTCACATATCCGGAACTTTACAAGGATTTATCAAAAGGTCGCAGTTTAAGTTATAAAACCTTTTTCATATGGGTACTGATTAGCATATATCAAGGCGGAGTGATAATGTATGGAGCGTTGATATTGTTCGAGGATGAATTTATACACATCGTTGCAATCAGTTTTTCAGCGCTAATACTAACGGAGTTAATTATGGTTGCATTGACAATACGCACATGGCATCGGTAAGTTGAAAACAGAAAATAAATTAATTGTAGATACATATAATTTTTTAATTACTTTCTTTGCAGTTTGATGGTCCTAGCGGAATTGTTCAGCTTGACACTATATCTACTTTCGCTGGCTGTGCTTCACGAATATTTTGGTAAGTTAACGCCAAACATTTTACATGATTTTTGAATGCTGTTGTGTCACAAGTTCTAGTGGAAATATCGATTTTATTGTTCAACTTTTTTTGTTGTGTCTTTTCGCCCTTTTATTTATCATACTAGCGATTTTAGACGTAGAAATATTCCATCGAATGTTAAGGAAAAAAACGTTTGTTATAAACTTCTCTAGATTTTATATTCATTAAATTCTATGGTTGAGGCGTCTTTTTACGAATGTTTATAGCTCGGCAGTTGCCTTTCCTTCCAAAAGTAGAAATTAAACGTTTTTAGATAATATTCAGAGGTTTGCTCTTCTACTGAGAACATTGCTTTGATCATTAATCTTTCCATTCGGTGCTACTAGAAGTTGGCAACCGTTTAATCGAACTATCATAATTTCAAAAATCTCTAGGCGTTTGTCACTTTGGCATCCAAATTCATGCAAACAATCATTAATATTTCCTTTTTCTAAGGTTATCATACATTTATCTCAATTATCTAACAATAATTTTCTTTTTTTTACAGATTGGGAGTTCATCTGGTCATATGATTTCCTCTGGAAGGTTTCTATAATCACCTTAATCTCATGTCTACCACTTTATATCATAAAATTCCTAAGAAAGAAATGTTCACCACCATCGTATCTAAAGCTCTCATAAATTTAAACGATAACGAAAACAAAAACATTTTTTATTCGTATAAGCTGACATCTCTACCTTTAATTATTTTTCTCAACAAAGAGAACAATTAAATTTTCTTTTGATTGATTATAATTTTTTTCTTTTTTACAACACAGCACCGCTTATCTTTTTGAACTAAAATTGCTGTACATTTTCAAATGTTTTTGGTGCAATGAAATTTTTGTTCTTTTCATTCATTCAAAAAGTTATTTCGTGATATGTATGTTCTATTGAGCTTTTAAATTATGAGTTCTGTGTTTTATTTTTTTATATTTAATGATTTATATATGTACAATATATTATTTTAAAATTATGTATACATGAAAAGGCACATTAAAATAATACCTTCTATAAAACTGGGCTTCTTTTAATTACACTTTTTGAGAATACCATTTCCAAAAATGACTATATTGTTAGTTATTAACTCTTAAATTAAGAAAAAAAAAAGTATATACAGAACATAACAATTATTATACAGAAGTGAAGATAATCTAGTTATAATATGACACAATTTCTAATTTGTAAGTCTAATTAATAAAACAAGCATAAAAAAAAACTAATTTAACTCCGAGGGTTATTTAATAAATACTCCGACACAAAGAAAAAAACCAATAAAGATCTATATCTGCTTTAAATAAGCATATTATATTAAATTCATATTTTAGAAAAAAGAGGGTGATCATAACACACGTGAAATAAATTATTTTCAATAAAAAAAAATCCGTCTTTATCTTTTATTTACCTAACTATGGATTTTTAAGTGAAAATTCCAGCTCACACTAAGGGTAAATTAGTAAGATCGTCATTTGTTTTGCGTTCAAAAACGTCATATCAGTCCAAAATAAAAGTATGTAATATTCAGTTAAATCTTGGGTTTGCTTTTCTCCAAAGAAAAAGTTTATTTATTTTTATTAATTCGAAAAATACAAAACTATTCCGCACTAAAATCATCTTAACTTTTTCTGAAGCCACCATTGCAATGCCCGACAAAGCTGAACAAAAGCAAGTTTATGACCAATTTGACTAAAATCCGTTATTATGCTTATGGCGTTTTCCATTATTTTCTCTCCGGAAGTTGGGCAATTTTGACACTAATCACTTCTGACTTTGAAGCCAAACACAGCCGAAAGCTAGAAAGCAAAAATCTGATTTGACAATATTACAATATTTATATGTGTTAGTACATTCTGACATAAAATCCAGAAAAGAAATTTTGCTTCTGAGATTACAACCAGAAGCAAAATGTTGCTTCTGAAAAAGTGAAAAGAGTGCCAATGGAATAGTTTCGTCATTTTTTTTCTCTCCGGAGTGCAAAAAGAAGGCTTTCGGCCAATGGAAAACATTAATAAATTTTCCAACTCTGGCAGTTACAGCTACATTTTCAACACAATTTAGACCAAGATGTGAAAATATTCAAACCTAAAGACAATATGGCTGGTGACCTCGAAATGTATGCGCAGCAGTTGGATTAAATGACTAAGAAAATATAACAGATACTCGTAAATAAAACTTATGGGACGTCAGTACCTTCTCCTATTCACAAGAATATAAACCATCTTTACTGAAACAACTATGAAAATAGAAATCTTCTAAAGACTGCGAACATACATTATGTGAACTTCTAAAATCATTTGTCAACATTCCGTTCAGGCCTTGTCGATGTAAAAATAAAACAGCTCTACTCAAAATAATAAACAATTTCGAAATAGCTGGGTGAGTGCTAATATCCATAGAATCCGTAGCACCGTCGTTCCGTTGACGGTGTTAAAATATTGCCAAAAGAATCGTCTCATGCAATCCGTCGATTATCTACGTTGACAGAATACAAGCGATGACATTTTGTTATTGCTGATAGTGTTTTCTGTTCAAGCAATGACAGTTTCTCTACATTCTCTTAATGCCTCCACCAATGAATGTGTGAACTGCCAACGGATTAACGGATTGGAAAACTAGAAAATAAGCCTGTTTTATCCGTCGAAGTTCACACATTCGTTGGTTATGGGTGACGTTCCATAATAGTCTATCTAGATGTCAGTTAAAGACGACGGAGCAACGGATTGACAGATTCTATGGGTTGGGACTTTGAGCTATTCAAATTGCTTAGCAGCGGGATAAGATGCAAGATATTGTTCGGGTAGTAAAAATCTAACGGAGATTCGAAGAGGGGCCCGAAAGAAAAGTAATTGAACTACTCAAAAGGTGGTCAAAAGTAAATTGACCCACTGCATGGTAATAAATGAACACGATTTGAGGTAATCAGTTGAAAGGCGTTTTTGGAAGCGCCGAAAATCCGGAAAGTTTTCCATCTATATATACTGTTAGTCAAAAAATTATTCACACCCCCCATAAAGAATTACAAATTATTCAATATCTTTAAGAAAACAAATTCAATTTTTTTTTAAAAAATATATTTGTTTAGTAATTCAATAACAATTTTGATTTAAGTAAAAGTAATAAAGAAAAAAATATAATACTAAATATGCAATATAAAATAAGAAAGACCTCCCTTTTTTACGCCAAAAAAATATTCACACCCCATACATTAAATTCTAATTTTCGGGTCGCCTGGTTATTTTTATTTTTAAAAGAGAGCGTGTAGTTTATTTTAAGCCGGTTTTAAGTCTAAAAGTATTTAAACTGGTCAAAGGAAAGGAAATTTTCTGTGATATTCGGCAAAAGATTGTGGATTTTCACAAGAAACAAGAAGGGATTGGGATATAAAAAAATAAGCAAACATCTTCAAATTAATAAAAATACTATAGCATCTATTGTGAAGAAGTATAAAGAAACTGGAAAAATTAAAAATTCCGGTGGCAGGGGGCGTAAAAGAAAAACAACGACCAAAATTGATGAAGTTATTTTAAGAGAGGTCAAGAAAGATCAACGAATATCAGCAAACAAAATCGCAGTTGACATTGAAGATGAATTTAACGTTAAAGTTACAAGTCAAACCATTAGAAATCGCATAAATGCGGCAGGGTACAACTGAAAAGTTGCAATTAGGAAGCCATTCATTTCCAAAAAGAATGAACAACGAAGACTTGAATGGGCTAAAGAAAAGGTGCTTTGGTCTCCTGAGAACTGGAAAAAAGTTATTTGGTCGTATGAAAGCAAAGTTTCATTTTTTGGTTCTGACGGTATAACACGCGTTTGGAGGAAGCAAGGAGAGCGTTTTAAAAAAGAATGTTTACGACCCACTGTTAAACATGGTGGAGGTAAGAATCTTCTCCCATTTATTATGGTATCCATGATACTTTATTCGTAAATTTTACTTAGGAAACCAAATGATTTGGAGTTGCATGTCTTGGGGCGGCTATGGAAATCTAAATTTCATCGAATGAATTATGAGAAACGAAGATTATCTCCAGATTTTGCAAGACAATTTGCTTTCAAGCGCTGAATTGGGAACTGATGACAACTTTGTATTCCAGCAAGACAGAGATCCAAAGCACACCGCCAAAATCGTTTTCAAATGGTTTTCGGACAACAATATTAATGTATTAGATTGGCCTCCCCAGTCACCAGACCTCAACCCGATTGAGCACTTATGGGCTATTGTGGAAAAACGGGTTGCAAAGTCTATGCCTTCAAACATCGCCAATTTAAAAACTGTGGTTGAAAATGAATGAAAAAACATAGCGCCGGATATTACAAATAAGTTGGTTGAATCTATGTCGAAAAGGTGTCGTGTTGTAATACAGGCCAAAGGTGGGCACACTAAACATTAAATGTGGGGTGTGAATATTCTTTTGTCGTAAAAAAGTGAGTTCTTTCTAATTTTATTTTTAATTTTTAGTATTATATTTTTTTCTTTATTACTAATTTTGAAATCAAAATTGTTATTAAATTACTAAACAAATACATTTTTCTCAAAAAAATTGAATTTGTTTTCTTCAAGATATTGAATAATATGTAATTTTTTATGCGGGGTGTGAATAATTTTTTGACTAACTGTATATGTTAGTTCATTTATGGTCCGCATAATAAGCGGCGTAGCTGCGATGTGGATGCCATAAATGAACAAACATAGAAAACATGGGAAAACTTTCCACATCCTCGTCCTTCCATACACGGCTTCCGTTGCTCCTATCCGTGTAACAGAATCTGTGAATACGTGTGAATTGCCAATAATGCCAATTCGTCTTTCATTCCAAGATCGACTTCACTCATATTACGCATGCTCGTATGTACTTAGGAAATTTAACGTAAAAATTGCTATAATTGCCACAAACTTAAGCCCAAATCACGTGCAGTGAACAGGTTTGAAATAGTGTGAGTCTTTTTCATACAAAGTGCAAAGGGTTCAGTTTATTAATGTATATATGGATGAAAACTAAAGTTTAAATTACTGTCTATAACTGTACCGAGATATTTTATTGTTTCAATTTGTTCAATTCGTTCACCATTTATATTTAAGTTTGCGCTCAATTCTGCGATTAACACAATACACTTTGTTTTAGTTATATTAATTTTAAGCTTATTTCTGTTCAACCACCTACAGATGTTCATTAAGTCATACAGTATATATTGACGTATCAAATCTATGTCTTTATCAGACATAAATAAGAGAACATCATCTGCAAACGAGGATATGGAACTATGTCGTAAGACTTTACAAATGTCGTTTATGTACATATATTAAGAACAAAAGTGGAATTAATATTGTACCTTGGGGAACACCAAATATAGTTTTTTCACTATTTGATAAACACTGATTAACTTTAGTTCGCTGTGGTGTCCTTTCTCTTAAATATGATTTAAACCAACTTAGTGCTTTATTTTAGTGCCATATTTTTATAATTTAAAACGCATTGTTCAAAAGATCGGTTTATGACTTTTAGTATTACGGGGCCAACAATATCAAAACAATCTAATAGTGTTTTTACATTTAGTCTCGAAGGGTAATTTTTTTTGTTAATTTTATTGCACATTAGACAGATTTCATTAAGGCTTATTGGCCTGTACTCAAAAATACTTGGTACTTCTGATACATTATTGCACTCTAAGCCCTCATCAGTTATGGAATTGCTTATGTCGTTTATACTCTTAATAAAATATGAATTAATATATAAAATAAATAAAATAATAAAATACTCTTAATAAAATATGAATTGAGCATTTTTATAACTTTTCACATTTCCTTGTGATTAGAACAATCTTCAATTTTATTACATATAATGGTATGTAGATGAGTGGAAAAAATATGTAGCTATAAATTTATTTGTGCGGCCGTTGCATGTTTTATTAATAAAAGGAAAAAAAGGTTTCGCCTCACAGTCAATGGCCAACGTAAACAGACTATGAATAGTAATTATTTCTTCGAAAATATGGACGTCATTGATCCGGACGAAATCTTACACTTACTGAGAGCCGATTCAACAACAACATTATATCGAGAAATGGACCAGTGAATTGGCCACCCAGATTTTGCAAATTGACGCCACCCGTTTATAAATTGCTGGCCTATGTACAGTCTTTGATAAGCTGCCAAATATACATACACGCCATGGAAATCAATATTCAGTAGGTTTAATAGTGAAATTCAAATTGGAGAGAGAATGGGCTTCGTTAAAAATAGCTGAGTATGACATATGCCTGAAGTCATGTTCAAAACATAATGTCGCGAGCCATTATTCTTTATGAGTAACGATTCAATTTCGGTTCCTTAATATTCGAATCATGGCATAAACAATTCCTTAAAAAAATATCATACATAATATATGTTATGCTATGATACAAACGAACGAAAAAATTAACAAACATGTAAATAATCTGTTTCATTAATAAAAAAAAATAAATAAAGAATATAGTATTTATCAAAAGTAAAAAAAAAAACACATAATTAATTAAATACATATACGAATTCACAAATGAGTAAACAATTAAATAAATAAATGAACAAACTAGTCGTCAGTGGATCATATAAATCATGTGTGTGATTCTGAAAGTTACACCAAGAACTTCCCGACCTATAGTGGGATGAAAATGTTCTTGCAAATTTCACAAACGTAGTTTTGCAAGGTGCGAAACGTTTGATAGTTCCATCAGTGCGTTATTTATATTTTTATAATAGACAATTTTTATAATACACAATACAATTCAAATTGGTTCGATTTCAAAAATATATAGGTGAATACGTGCCCTTTAAAATTGGTGTAGTTTTCGTGAAAGATCTCAAAAATTACACTTTTAAAAAACTTAGTTTTCCTAGACTATTTTTATATCAAATAATCTGGCTCGAAGGACCAAAATACTGATTGTGTTATAATTGAACCTAAAAATTAAAGATAACTAACCTCGCATAAACACTTCGCAATAATGAGTTCCTATCGACGCGTAACATGGAAAGTCCATAACCTTAAAGTTATGGCTGTCGATTGTGATATTCTAGCCGATTCGTGGACGTTGGCTGCCTCTTCTTGTTGATAGCATATACTTTGTTTTGCCCTCGTTTACCGCTAGACCCATTTTTGCTGCTTCTGTTCCTGTACTCGCAAACGTACCAGTGACAGCTCGCTGTATTCTACCAATAATATCAATATCGTCGGCGTATGCAAGCAATTGAACAGACTTTTCAAAGATCGTACATACATTCTTTCAAGTATGTATGTTACCATCATATGTCACATGACAGCGCGTCCCCTTGCCTAAATCCTTTTTTGACATCAAAGGTTTCGGTTAGGTCGTCATCCTGCACAAGCGGAAGAGTTTGGCAGGGATGCCAAAGCTAGACATGGTTCTGCATAGCTCGTCTCTGTCATATGCGGCTGTAAAATCGATAAAAAAAAGATGGTAAGTACGAGTATCGATCTGAATTTTTTGGGTTTTCTCCAGGATCTGCCGTAGTGTGCATATTTGGTCAGTTGTGGACTTACCGGTCCAAGAACCGCACTGATAGGGTCCAATCAGATCGTTGACAAATGGTTTCAGGCGCTCGTACATGCTGAGGTTCCATTCACCCGGCATACATTCGTCCGACCAAATCTTGGAAGCAAGTTAATGTGTGGTCTCTAACAAGTTATCTCTTGCTGCCTTAAATATTGCAGTTCAGCAAGTAGGTTGTCCGACCCGGTAGCCTTGTAGTACTTCAGTTTGGATATTGCTATCCTCACTTCATTTTGGTCGGGTGGGCGGAATTCTTGACTTGCATTGTCAATATTGAATGGTTCGCTTTGCCTGACAGCGGAATCTGTGTCGTCTTCGCCGTTTAGCAGCCTGCAGAAATGGTTTTTCCATATCCGCAGCACCGACTGGACTCTACCACAAGGTTTCCTTGTGCATCTCTAAAGGTTTCCGTTCGGGTCTTATTACCCTGACACATTCTCTATTTCCTCGATCGCGGGCTTCTCATGCTCTTTCTTTTTTTCTCCGGAGAAGCCGATGTTCTTCACTCCCCTTTTGCTCGTAGAGCTCACGAGCCGCTCTCGTTCTTTCGTGTAACGCCGCTTTCTAGGCATGTTGCCTTGCTGCATGTGCTTGTCGGCACTCTTGATCAAACCAGGGGTTTCGTGCTGGTGGGCGGGTGAAACCCAGCACGTCAGTTGCGGCATTTCTGATGGCTTCTCGGCATCTAAGCCACTGGTCTTCAGCACTTGATGCTGGGTGCAAAGAACTTCTCGAGAGGTTGAGGTATACGCGATTGGCAAAGTTTCTGGCTGCTTGTTGCGATTGAAACCGTTTAACGTTAAATCTCCTCATAGTATTTCCCCGTTGTTGTGACATCTGAGATATCCGTAGACGTACCTTGGCTGCAACTATGTAGTGGTGCGAGCCCATGCTGGCTGCTCGGAATGTTTGGACATCTAAAATATTTGGGCAGTGCCTTACGTCAATCGCAACATAGTCAATCTGGTTGATACCTTGCTAATCTGGGGCCTGCCATGTTCCCTTGTGAGTATTGAGGAGAGGATACTGTGTGCTTGCTATAGTAACATTACGTCCCGCAGCGGAGTCCATTGACTTAAGTCCATTTCCAGACGTGGAAATGTCTGGGCTATGTCTTCCGATTGTGCTACCAAAGATGTCCTCCTTTCTAATTTTGACATTAAAGTCGCTTAGGAGGATTTTAACGCCATATATCGGACATTGCTTGTAGATTTTGTCGAGGAGCTCGTAGAAACTTTCTTTGATACGGATAAAGCGTTCACACACGTGTCGAAAGCTCAAGACTTCTTGCCTAAGTCTGCCGCTTTCAACAAATCCGCATCCATATAGACGCTGCTTACGTTCCCTATAGCAATCACCGTAGTAAACGTCACAGCTTTTCATCTTTCTTTTGTGCGGCCCATCCCATCACACTTCCTGGATGGTGGTGATATCTGCTTTATAGCAGTCTCAGGCCTCCGCTATTTGTTCCGCTGCACGCGGCGTGCCTATGCGAAAGTCATTGTCCTTTGTTCCTTTTGCAGGGTCGTCAACAGTGAATCCGTCCTTATACGAGGCTGTTGGTTGCTTCGTAACAATTACTTTTTTACGTGGTTGGGTAGTTAAACCCTCGCATAACCCTCAACCCTGGAGGGCCAGGCCCTTTTTGGGACTCCTAGGACAATAGGGGCCGGACCAAATTCCGGAGCCAGTAACCCACTTCGGAGAGTGCTGCCGTTGGCCCTTATTAAGGCATCATACGCCACCAATTCTTTTCCAACATCCTGACTGGTACTCAAGTACGTTGAAGCAGCTCATATAGAGATAGCGTATTATGGCGTATTTTTTTGTACTCCGATTTTGATTCCCATGGAACACTAAAAACTTCTTCGGGCTTTTACCTTTTAAATATATTTGCTTTCGAATCAATTTGAACACTCAGAATAATCAATTATCAAAACACACCCGATTCCACGGAAACAGAAATCTAGTTTAACATACAATACTATTTGTACATACTTATACGTTGACATAAAATCCAGGAGAGGAATTTTGATTCTGAAATGAAATCTAGAACCAAAATTTTGATTCTGAGAAAATGAGGAGAAAAAATTGTATGCCACTTTTGTACTCCGGAGCACAAAAAAGAGCAAGCTGAATTGGTGTTTATGTAAATAAGCAAATTCGTTATCATGCGGTAATTTAAGCTTTAAATAAAATAAAAATACATACACACCAACAAAATTACATAACATCAGTACTAGACGCATGCTTGCGTAACTATAGATAACAGTGAGTGTAATTCAACGAAAACAAACATTAAGACCCGTCCAGTGAAATACCATAAACCACTAAACAGGCATGTTACCTGGTGAAACTTATTATTGATTAGCAACTCACAATTAATTTGAAATCTCTTTTTGAAAATTACTTTAATAAAGTGGAAGCCTGATTTTGTAGGCAACCCATAACATCTTATCATTTCATCGAACAAAATTACGGTCAATCTTGTATTCAGATTTCCACGTAAACACATGTGTAGATATGTGATTCAGTCACATGGGGCATAGTTTTCTGTTAAAAACTGACGTGTTTTTCTCATGCACAACGCCATCGGATATTAAGATATTGTTTTCCGTTAGAAAATGCCCTGTTCATCGGTTAAGTAATTATGATTAATTTACTTACAGGCTGAGTAGCAACTTCAAAAATATAAAAACTGCACTCCACCAAAATAATCAAACGCTGTTGTAAAGTCCACGCAGATGGAACACCACGCAATAGGAATACTAACAATTATATTGTATCTACATAATGAATGCGCGTAATTCGAGTAGAATGCCAATAAACAAATGTCAAAACGAACCGACAATTTAAGAGGAAATAGAGCTGCCTGACAAACCACATGTTGTGGTTTTTTTTCTTTTGCGCAATTCTTTTTCATTTTAGTTCATTGGCAAAACGTCACAGCGAACATACGAGGAAGAAACACAAGCTGTGTGATAGAAGTTGAATAACATTTTGTACATCAAAAAATCAACATCCATTTAGTGTACTGCCCCAATTTTATCTATCGCGAGGCCGCAAGCAGCCGCAAGCAGCGTTACAATAGGTAATTGGTCATATATCTAAAGTTTGTCCATAAATTTGAGTAACCTATGAACGCGACAGCGGTTAAATATTTATGGAACTAGTTGGATTTTACAGTAAATTTATATCCAATTATGCTAACATCGCTTCAGAGCCACAGAGTTGGCAGTGTGCAACCATGAAGGACGCCGAGTTTGAATGGAATAGCAACTGCGATTGTATTATCAGCTTATACTACTTCTAAGTGAGAACTAAATTTATACGGACGCAAGAGCAGTCATCAGGTATTACTACGAGGAGACAAATACCAGTTTTATACTTTAGCCATAATTTTAATGGCGCTGAGGGTAAATCCAGGGTGATTTTTCTGTGATACCTGGTGTTAAAGTAGAACAAAAATGGCAGGAAACGTCAAATCGGCATTTGGCAGCTCGTGTTAGAAACTTTATTCCAGTACAGTTTTTATCATGGAGCACCACACGCCAGAAGAAAGAAATGAAATTATTAAAGTGAATATTAAAAACCAGTCCTCTATTGTGTTAATGGAATGTGCATATATTGTAAGAGCAAATATCGCTGTCTAACAGTGCCAACAGCCAAAATAATCCAACGTTTAGTGATCGAATTAAATAAAATGGCCACACCACACCCATAAAAAAACTTAAGCAACCACAAAAAACTCACCCTATATAACTGTTCTATGCTGAGAATCGTTGTCGTATTGACAGAAGGAAAGCATGCTAGTGTTTCCACATATCTGGATCTGTTTAAAACATTTTACCATCATTTACTGACTACGCGGTTGTACATAAATCTGCAGTTTTTACTCGTGTCACTTCTCGAGTACGAATGTTCTAACCGTCCGTAGGAAAAAATATCTAGATACTTTTGGTCGTGTCCTAGTCGACGCAGCCAAGGTAACGAACGATGTTATTGTAAACGTGATGAAGATAAAGGTTTTTTGGGAAAATTGGCTATACGGTCGAGTATCAATTGATAAGCAATCGCAGTTTATGAAGAACGGAGGAAACAAGCCACTAAAGCGTTCACGCTATATACCTGTTGCTGAATCTGCTTAGAAAGAACTGCTGACCGCTATATATGTAATAATAAGCGCATCGCTATAAGCAGGCTACCAAAATAACAACGACGCGATGACAAACATAAACGTCCCGGCCAATACAAGGAAGACAATCTGGTATTAGTCGATACTGTAGAAGAATCTCAAAATTAGCAAAATTCAGTGATTGGATTCTTATGTCACTGAAGATATCGCTAGACTCCAGCTTAAGCAACATCGGTTCAGTTCTGCAGTTGACAGCTAAGGGTTCTGCACAAATACTTACTTTCTTACAACGGCCCTAGAGTCCGGGGTGAATCGGGGTCTTAGCTAACATGCCTCTCCAGCTAGCGCGATCTTTGCCCAGCTGCCTTCAGTTGCGCACATGAAGTTGATCCCCTTCCACTTGGATGCGCCACCCAAGATGAGCTCGTCCTCTACTGCGTTGTCCCCCTGGATTGGAGTCGAAAATTTTGGGGGCCGGGGCGCTGCACACCGTACGTTCTAGATAACATATCCATCTAAATCAGGTTTGACCGAGATTTTCTGACGAGGTCGGCATAGCTGCACAATACGTACAGTTCGCTGTTGAAACAGCTCCTTCATTTTCCATTCATACAAAAGAAAGCGAAAATTATCAAAAGAACTTTTCTCTCAAAGCGTTCGAGAGTATATTCATCCGCTTCCATCAGAGTCCAAGCTTTCGCACTGTAAAGCAGAACCGGGATGATTAGTGTCTTGTATAAAGTCTTTTTGGTTTCTCGAGTGATTACCTTCTAGGTCCAAAAGAGTAACAATTAACAAGAGTGGTTCTTCGCATGATTTCTGCGCTGGAGTTGATAGCAGAGCAGAGGTACATAAAGTCCCCTACTACCTCAAAGTTGTAGCTCCCTATTGTGACGTCTTGTCCTAGGCGTCGATATTGTGTGTGTCTCTCTTAGTTGATAGCATATATTTTGTTCTTCCTTCATTAGCCGCTTGACTCTTATGCTGCATAGTCGAATGAGCATGGCAAGGGTGCTGTCATATGCGGCTTTGAAACCGATGAAGAGACAACACCTATTGGGTTCTTTACAAGATTTTCGCACTGATAGGGGTCGATTAGACTGTTTACGAAGGGTCTGACTTCATTTTGGTCGGCTGGCTATGAATGTTGTCTGTCTTAGTCCAGGTTGAATGGTTCATTCTGCTAGATTCTCGGCACTGACTATGAAGTTTCCTTCTCAATCCTTGCAGATTTTTTTCGGGGTTGACAGTTTTGGAATGCTCGTTTTATTCTATGGTAAAACTTCCGAACTCCATTCTTCTGGTAGCACCTTTGTAAGCCCTCAATAGAGCGTTTCTTGTGTTCTTTCTTTTTTTCTGAGGAGCCTATGCCCTTCTCTCTTCTGGCAATAGATCTCGTGAGCCCCTCTCGATTCTTTCTACACGTCCGCTCTGTAAATCCGTTGTTTTTCCAGATTTGCTGTCTGCATTCGTCATCGTAACAGAGGTTTCTTTGTTGGCATAGATTGAAACTCAGTACATCAGAGAAGGCACTTTTGATTGATCTTCTACATTCGATGCTGGTGGCATCGGACTAATCGAGAAGGTAAGCGAGATTCCACCGGAAAAAGCCTTGACGGTCTCTTGCGATTGTATCCGTTCGACGTTAAACTTCCTCATAATGGTTCGCTGGCTTTGGGCTGCTACGGATATCCCCATCCGTATCCTGGCCACAACAAAATAAAGGTCCAAGTCGATGTTACCTGCTCGGAGCATTCGGATATCGCAAACACTGGGAGATTGCCCTACGTCGATGGCAATATGGTCAATTTGGTTGACGGGTCAAGATCTGGAATCAACCAGATCGCCTTATGGATATCAAGGCGTGAAAACAGTTTCCCGAGGCGATGGCATGGAGGTTCTTACCAGGCATCAATGCAATGATAGTTAGGCATCAAATATAAGGAGAAATAAACGAAATGCGACAACTTGGGATGACATACCGTCTTAGATCCTATCATGAACAGATGCCTAAAAAATAAAGGTCCTTATAAAAATTGTACCGATAAGACATTTTTGAAAGAAGTGCATTTTTGCAAAAGACAAGAATATTATATGGAAAATACTCGCGCTGACTTCTTTTTTAAATGTTGACATATAAAGGAAAAAAAAATATTTTTTTTTAAAGAAAAATATATAAAAATATGCGTCTACATACGAGTGCATATATGTATCATGTATTATTTTAGACAAAATTATACCATACATATCAGGTTTTCTGTACATACATATTACATAGATACGGTTTATGGGGTTTATAACCCATGCATAGATCTGTAAAATAATCACATATACAATTAAGCAGAGTTGTTGCGCTGACCCGTGTCACATTCAACATATTGAATGCTGTGTGAATAACTTTTTTCTTTTCGAATGTACACAATACGTAAGTGGCCTTCATTTCCTTGAAATATAGAAATATTACACAAAGTTAATGCATGTATGAATAAAAAAATATTTTTAAAGCTGAATAAACCCTTTTTCGGCAACAATTTCTGAATGGAACACACCATCTTTAATTAATGTCATTATATGGTAAGCTCTCCGATTCCACAAATTCCTTTGCATTGTTTACCCTTATTTGAACATCAATTAATGTCAAAATGAAGTTAAAATTTTTTTACTTAAAACATAATACGGTTGCATACATATATGCATATATGTACATTAGAAATTTTTTTTTTAAATTAAACCTTGTTCCTAAATATGAAAGCAATTGCAAATTTAAAAGATCTTTTTTGTATTGGCTATTCTACTTTTTCCATTGAACATGCAGAATTTGGTAGAGAAATACGAGAGAAAAGAAAAAAAGCAAAAAAATGGTTCTTTTTCATTCCACTTCGTTTTCCACACATATTCCACAAATGTACATTCATAAAGATGTACGGATGTGTGCATGTCATTCAATCAATTCAATTTTTTTTAATTCGGCTTCCTCTGGCACACAATAAGTGTACGAATGAATATACATATGTAGAAAAGAAAAAAAAAGAACGATTGAAAATTTGTATTATGTTTACGAGTATGTAGCTACATTCGTACGAAAGATAACATGCAAGAATTAAATTTATACATTCATATGCATATGCATATTTCGCTTTGAATATAAAATATAATATCTCCGACATTATTGAAATGAAATTAAATTTCGTCCACCGAATTGACAAAATGCGTAAATTCTGCATTCGAAAATGCATCTTGTCTAGGCTAAGTGAGAATTGATGGCGTTGAGGAAATATTCAGTTTGTCTAAAGCCATCTCTGTTCAGGAATAAGTCCTAACATGTTCTTCGCCTGAGTCCACTATTCGGACAGAAAAAAGAAAACTGGTAATTACATATATATGTATATGTTGTTGAACCCTTACAGCTCTGATTTTTATGAAATGAATAAATTTACCATGAACATGAATAAATTTACTATATACGAGTGTGTCGGGCGCTGACATTATAATTTCACATAATTTGTTTACTTAGAAAATTAGGGTACCTACAGTTCCGAATAGTCCTTCCTTCTGATTTTTTGTACGTATAGTCTGACACATAAGAAGTGGAAATCGAAAGCGGTTTTTGGCGCAAACTAATAGAAAGATCTAAACTCCCTTTCCGCAATTAAAGGTACTTCGCGGATGAAAGTAATTTCGACTCTTTTTCCACAGGATTTAGCCCCTCAAACGACTTCGTCGCTTCGGTAAGGGTATGTCAACAACTGTCAGGCAGGCGCCCATGTTTTACAGGTATTTGCGTGGACTGCTTCGCAAGCATAAGGTTCCCAAATCCCTTTCCGCAAGCTTTAATCGCTCGCTCGACTTCATTTCTTAGCTGAGGTACCTATCTTACAGGTATCTCACTGGTAAGAGGGATTTCAACTCACTTTCCGTAGGGCTTCGCCGCTCAAGCCACTTCATCGCCCCGCTAAGGGTATGTCAACAGATGTAGGGCAGGCGCCTATGTCTTACAGGTATTTGCGAGGAGCTCTTCGCGGTTAGAGGGATTAAAAATCCCTTTTCGCAAGGTTTAGCCGCACACGCGACTTCGTTGAAGTACCGGTCTTACAGGTTCTTCACGGGTAAAAGTAATTTCAACTCCCTCTCCGTAGGGCTTAGCCGCTTCGCCGCCGCGCTAAGGGTATGTCAGCAACGGTCAGGCGGGCACCTATGCTTTACAGTTTACAGGTATCTGCGTGAACCACTTCACAGCATAGGGATCCTATATCCCTTTTCACAAGGTTTAGCCGCTCACGCGACTTCGTTGTTTCGCTGAGGTACCTGTTTCGCAGGTACTTCGCGGGTAAAAGTGATTTCAACTCCCCTTCCGTACTGCTTAGCCGTTCAAGCGACTTCGTCGCTTCGCTAAGGGTATGTCAGCAACTGCCAGGCAGGTGCCTATGTTTTACAGGTACCTGCGTGGACCGCTTCGCCGGCATAGGGATCCCAAATCCCTTTTCGCAAGGCTTAGCCACTCACGCGACTTCGTTACTTCGCTGGGGTACCTGTCTTACAGGTACTTCGCGGGTAAAAGGGACTTCAACTCCCTTTCCGCATGGTTTACCGCTCAAGTCACTTCGTCGCACCTCTAATGGTATGTCAGCAACTGCAGGGCAGGAGCCTATGTTTTATAGGTATCTGAGTACACCGCTTCGCGAGCATAGGAATCCCAAATCCGGTTATCCCTTTCCGCAAGGTTTAGCTGTTCACGCGACTCCGTTGGTTCTCTGAGGTACCTGTCTTACGGTTACTTCGCGGGTAAAACTAATTTCAACTCCCTTTCGGCAGAGTTTACCCGCTCAAGCGACTTCGTCGCATCGCTAAGGGTATGCCAGCAACTGCTAGGCAATCGCCTATGTGTTACTGGTATCTGCGTGGACCACTTCGCGAGCATAGGGATCCCAAATCCCTTTCCGCAAAGTTTAGCCGCTCACGCGACTTCGTTGTTTCGCTGAGGTACCTGTTTCGCAGGTACTTCGCGGGTAAAAGTGATTTCAACTCCCCTTCCGTAGGGCTTAGCCGTTCAAGCGACTTCGTCGCCTCGCTAAAAGTATGTCAGCAACTGCCAGGCAGGTGCCTATGTTTTACAGGTACCTGCGTGGACCGCTTCGCCGGCATAGGGATCCCAAATCCCTTTTCGCAAGGCTTAGCCACTCACGCGACTTCGTTACTTCGCTGGGATACCTGTCTTACAGGTACTTCGCGGGTAAAAGGGACTTCAACTCCCTTTCCGCATGGTTTACCGCTCAAGTCACTTCGTCGCCCTTCTAATGGTATGTCAGCAACTGCAGGCAGGCACCTATGTTTTACAGTTTACAGGTATCTGCGTAAACCACTTCGCAGCATAGGGATCCTATATCCCTTTTCACAAGGTTTAGCCACTCACGCGACTTCGTTACTTCGCTGGGGCACCTGCCTTACAGGTACTTCGCGGGTAAAAGGGATTTCAACTCCCTTTCCGCAGGGCTTAGCCGCTCAAGCCACTTCGTCGCCCCGCTAAGAGTATGTCAGCAACTGCGAAGCAGGCGCTTATGTCTTACAGGTATTTGCGTTAACCGCTTCGCGGGCATAGGGATTTCAAATCCCTTTCCGCAAGGTTTAACCGCTCACGCGACTTCGTTGCATCGCTTAGGTACCTATCTTACAGGTACCTCGCGAGTAAAAGGGATTTCTACACCCTTTCCGTAGAGCTCAAGCCACTTCGTCGCCCCGCTAATGGTATGTCAACATCTTTAAAGCGGGTGCCTACGTCTTACAGGTATTTGTGTGGACCGCTTAGAGGGCATAGGGATTATGAATCCCTTTTCGCAAGGTTAAACCGTTCACGCGACTTCGTTGAGGTACCTGTTTTACAGGTACTTCGCGGGTAAAAGTAATTTCAACTCCCTTTCCGTAGCGCTTAGCCGCTTAAGGCACTTCGTCGCCCCGCTAAGAGTATGTCAACAGCTGTAAGGCAGGCGCCTATGTATTTGCGTTGATCGCTCCGCTGGCATAGGGATCTCGAATCCCTTTCCGCAAGGTTTAACCGCTCACGCGACTTCGCTGCTTTGCTGAGGTGCCTATCTTACAGGTACTTCGCGGCTAAAAGGAATTTCTACACCCTTTCCCTAGGGCTCCAGCCACTTCGTCACCCCGCTAAGGGTATGTCAACAGTTGTAAGTCTGTAAGTCAGGCGCCTACGAGTATGGCTTACAAGTATACTTCGCGAGCATAGGGATTATAAATCCCTTTTCGCAAGGTTTAGCCGCTCACGCGACTTCGTTGTTTCGCTGAGGTACCTGTTTCGCATGTACTTCACGGGTAAAAGTGATTTCAACTCCCCTTCCGTAGGGCTTAGCCGTTCAAGCGACTTCGTCGCCTCGCTAAAAGTATGTCAGCAACTGCCAGGCAGGTGCCTATGTTTTACAGGTACCTGCGTGGACCGCTTCGCCGGCATAGGGATCCCAAATCCCTTTTCACAAGGCTTAGCCACTCACGCGACTTCGTTACTTCGCTGGGGTACTTGTCTTACAGGTACTTCGCGGGTAAAAGGGACTTCAACTCCCTTTCCGCATGGTTTACCGCTCAAGTCACTTCGTCGCACCTCTAATGGTATGTCAGCAACTGCAGGGCAGGAGCCTATGTTTTATAGGTATCTGAGTACACCGCTTCGCGAGCATAGGAATCCCAAATCCGGTTATCCCTTTCCGCAAGGTTTAGCTGTTCACGCGACTCCGTTGGTTCTCTGAGGTACCTGTCTTACGGTTACTTCGCGGGTAAAACTAATTTCAACTCCCTTTCGGCAGGGTTTACCCGCTCAAGCGACTTCGTCGCATCGCTAAGGGTATGCCAGCAACTGCTAGGCAATCGCCTATGTGTTACCGGTATCTGCGTGGACCACTTCGCGAGCATAGGGATCCCAAATCCCTTTCCGCAAAGTTTAGCCGCTCACGCGACTTCGTTGTTTCGCTGAGGTACCTGTTTCGCAGGTACTTCGGGGGTAAAAGTGATTTCAACTCCCTTTCCGTAGGGCTTAGCCGTTCAAGCGACTTCGTCGCTTCGCTAAGGGTATGTCAGCAACTGCCAGGCAGGTACCTATGTTTTAAAGGTAACTGCATGGACTGCTTCGCCGGCATAGGGATCCCAAATCCCTTTCCGCAAGGTTTAGCCGCTCACGCGAATTTGTTTCTTCGCTGAGGTACCGGTTTTGCAGGTACTTTGCGGTTAAAAGTAATTTCAACTCCCTTTCCGCAGGGTTTACCCGTTCAAGCGACTTCGTCGCCTCGCTAAGGGTATGTTAACAATTGCCAGGCAATCGCTTATCTTTTACAGGCATCTGCGTCGACTGCTTTGCGGGCATAGGGATCCCAAATCACTTTCCGCAAGGTTTAGTCGCTCACGCGACTTCGTTCCTTCCCTGAGGTACCTGTTTTACAGGTACTTCGGGGGTAAAAGTGATTTCAACTCCCTTTCCGTAGGGCTAAGCCGCTCAAGCCACTCCGTCGCCCCGCGAAGAGTATGTCAACAGATGTAAGGCAGACGCCTATGTCTTACAGATATTTGCGTTGACCGCTTCACGGGCATAGGGACCTCAAATCCCTTTCCGTAAGGGTTAACCGCTCACGCGACTTCATTTCTTCGCTGATGTACTTATCTTACAGGTACTTCGCGGGTAAAAGGGATTTCAACTCCCTTTCCGTAGGACTTAACCGCTCAAGCCACTTCGTCGCCCCGCTAAGGGTATGTGAACAGCTGTAAGGGACCGCAAACGCCTTTCCGCAAGATTTAACGGCTCACGCGGCTTCGTTGCTTCGCTGAGGTGCCTATCTTTCAGGTACTTCGCGGGTAAAAGTGTTTTCAATTCCTTCTCCGCAGGCTTTACCCACTAAAGCGATTTCGTCGCCCCGCTAAGGGTATGTCAACAGCTGTAAGGCAGACCCCTATATCTTACATGTATCTGTGTAGACCGCTTCGCGGGCATAGGGATCTGAAATCCCTTTCCACAGGGTTTAGCCGTACACAATCATAAATCAAACCACCAAGGGATGGTCGGCGGGTTTAATTGTAACGGAAAAACTTTTATTTGTACAAATGTGACTGTCCGTGCTCGCTACCACTGCGGATGAATGGCACTTCTAGGGAAATAAACTGTTTGTATTAAATAATTTGTTGCAGAAAATATAGCATGTTTGGTATCGTTCGAACGGGCTTGAAATGAAGTTTCGAAATACATTTTTCAAGTGTAACAATGCATGAAAAAAAGCATCATTTATTAATGATGGACATATTTTTGACGTTTAGGAATTTAGGCAATTTTCTTGTTCAGGATGGCAAATACTATTAGGTGCGCAACCAAGTTCTCAATAGAGCAGTAGGTGCTGGTCGATTTTGACATATCCAAAATGTCATGAACCAAGCTTAGACATATGGTAAACAAACCGTTTTGAAACATTCGTGATTGTGTTTTGGCATCATAAACTCTTGGCTATGTGAAAATGTCTGATTTTGTGCCAAATAATCGTCATTTGCGGGAGGATCTCCTTCTTTCATTCGAAGAAAACGGCGGCTAAAGCGCATCGAGAGCTCCAAAAAGTTTACGGAGATGCTGCTCTAAGTAAAACAACGCGCCGTGATTGGTTCCGTCACTTCAAAGGCGGTAATTTCGATGTTAACAGCAGTCCGCGTGAAGGAAGGCCAAATCCTTCGAAGACGCTGATGAGGATCCGTGCCAAGCGCAAGAAGAGCTTGCTTCAGCATTAGAAGTTGCCCAAGCGATTGCATGCGAAAAACGACCACAATACGATCAGAGGCACGAAAAAGTTATTCTACAGCATGACAACGCTCGGCCTCACGTTGCCAAACCCGTTAAAACCTACCTGGAAACGCTCAAATGGGAAGTCCTACCCCACCCGCAATATTCTCCAGATATTGCACCGCCCGATGATTACTTGTTCCGTTCGATTGCACATGGACTGGCTGATCATCAGTTCCGCTTATATGAAGACATCAAAAAATGGCTTGATTCGTGGATAGCCTGAAAAGATGAACACTTTTACCGTAACGGTATTCGAGCTCTGCCAGAAAAATGGGAAAAGTTGTAGCTAGCGATGGACAATACTTTCAATGATTCAATTGTAACCATTTTTTTCACAATAAAGTTGCATTTTCATCAAAAAACTTATTTGCCCATCTAATACAAAATACTAAAATTTCAAGGACAGTACCAAAAACTCACTTATCAAACAAACAAACAAACAATATTGTTGTGGTCAGAATTTTTTTTAACGTTATCTAAGATGCTGCCTAGGCTTTCTCTACAATCCAGTGTTCTTTGTTTTTTATTTTTGACAAACGTAGTAGGTACTTGTGACAAAACTACTTTTCAGTTTAGTTTTATAGTTCGAAGTAGACCCGGGCATTAGTCGTCCGCTCATCATTTAACGTAATCTTGGGGTGTTCGCCTCCAGCGAAGCGAGGTCTTCTTTTACCGTGTTTTATTTCCAAGATAAAATCAAAGGGGTCAGAATGTTGGATCCTTATGACAAAGTCAACGTAATTGTGCACAAGACAGGGAGTCACGCTGTGAAAATCAGTTTAGCATAAAAAGCCTCGTCCTTCATAATACGTAATAAGTTAGTATGAGTGGTATAAATTGGTAGGTTTTGGGAATGGATGCTAAACTCCGGAGATGAATAGACCATTTTGCGGTTTTGTGGTTTAGGGTTATAGTGTTTGTATATTCGCATAATGAGTCACCATCAGGTGTGTTTTCAATTGATAGGGTAAAGTGGGTGTAAATTGATCTGTGCATGTAGATCTGTGAAGCTTACCGGGAATGCAGATCTGTGAAACTGATTTTATCTGGGGGATCAAGGTCTGTGAAGTTGATCTCATCTTGAGAATGTCGACCAGTGAAGTTGATCTGCGGATTTGGTATGTTGATCTGGGAATGCAGATCTGTGAAACTGATCTGATCTGGGGGATGCAGATCTGTGAAGTCGATCTAGCCTCCGCAAGTAAAATTTCCTACCCAAGATAGTATCTCATTCTCTCACCGTCCTGGGTCACAAAAAAGTCGTAGATCTTCCCTCACTATGCACAAAAAAACGAGATGAGTTACATGGTAAATGGGAAAGACAAGGCCTTGGTACACTTAGGAGTACTGCGCCAAAAATTTGGTCTCTAGCTTGAATTTTGATATCCAGGCCTCTTTTTATGATATGTGGGTAAAGTAGTAGTTGATCATAGTTTGTGTTTAATGGACCATTTTGCGTTAGGTGCGATGCACAAACGAGTTATTAACTAACTTGAATTGAATTTATTGAATTTATCAAGTAGAGTAAAACTCGAGATAATTTTGAAGTCGTTTTGAAAAAAACCGTTTCGTGAAAAACTCCATTTGAAGTGGTTTTCTTCATGCTGAGCTTTTTTTGGTTAATGGGACCTGCTTTGATCGCTGCGGCATATTACTTTATACCGCCTAAACTTTTTTCCACCCCGAATTTTTGTCTAAAATTTTAAATGCGTGTTTTTGAGACACTGTTAATTCGTATTAAAACAGAAAAAAAAAATCGATTTAGTTTTATTGTCACAGTGTAATTGTATGGGTACCTAAAGGGTGCCATGCGCACCCTAGGTTTCAAAGAAAAATTTTCGTTGTTATAGATGGGCAAACTAAACACATCTCACACGGCATCTATGATGATTTGCTATTTGCAATTTACACTAATAATTTAGTCTCCCCATTAAATGTTAGGTGCCACCCATGGAGCGAAATCTTCCTTTCTCCTTCCGTCCCATTTTCCGAAAAACTTAACACATGCTTTGGCATCACAAGTGTAGTCATACCCACTTAAGGGTGCGTTTTCAAAAGTCGTAGAGGCAAAAGTTGACAAGATTTTCAAAGAAGGTCGAGTGAGGTTAGCAAACTTAGTAAAGCTCTGCTTGATAGTGGTATAGCGACTTGGCTAAAAATTCGAAATATAGTTAGTTATGGATCCAAACATATCACGTGCCTTAACCCTAATCGCTTCAACTCCGTATATGGCGCCAGAGCATGGACTAAAAATATTATAAAGTTTTTTTTTAATTAGTTTTAACTACATTCCTGCATGGATTAAGTGGCGACAGTTTTGTTATTTTGAAAAAAATTAGTCCAAAATGCAATGCTCTTCTTTTAGTGGCGAAAAAAATGCCACTTGGACAACTTCAAAATTTAAAAACTCATTTTTATCAAGAAATTTGCATTGTAGAGATCGGAATAATCGGTAATCCGATGATGCGATATCAAGAAAATATGGTTGCTGGTATATAATTCACCAACCTAACAAAACTGGGTTGGTTTTCCTTGCCACACGTGGCCTGGCGTTGACATGATGAAAGAATACACCCTTTCTGTTGCGGTGTATTCTTTGCGCCGAATTTATGTGATTAAAATATCAAGATGAGTACCAGCATTTACCGTTTTATATTGTTTTCGCAGCTAATAATACACTAAAGAATTGGTTTCCCACCAAAAAGCATTACTTTTTCTGATGCACACCAGCTTTTCCCTCTGTAAATATAGGCTATTTTACGGTCCATTCATTTGGTACACATACAGAAATTTTGACAAAAAAGCAAGACTCCTAAACTCGTGAGTGGAGTTTTCTTCTTTGAGATGGAGCTGGACATGTACAGAGTAGGTGGAGGGTTTTCTCCTCGTCCACGCAGTTTTTGCAGAAGTCATTTGTAAAAACTATGATAGTCATGAGTTGCTTCTTATTCCACTAGACATGTTGACACTTAAGGTTTGTTCTTCTAATAGCATCCAGCTTTAGTTCTAGTTTGCACGTAGCGATTGGTATACCGATGATAACTTTCTCAGGTAGGAACTCTGCTCAAATGCAGCGCTCAGAACAGCTTTTCTTTTAATCAGAACGTGAATTTTAGTCTTTTATCCGGATAGTGTTGCGTAGTACTTCATCACTAACTACTGATGGTCTTCCTGATCAGCGTTTATGTCTCAAACAAAAAAAAAAAAAATTATCAAATGTGCTTTCTCTTTTCTTATATTGACGGTTCGAAAGCTAAGCAATCCGTGAAAGAGAATTTTTTGCTTAATTTCGAGGAGTAGGGATGAATTTTCTCTTAAGCCAAAATCTAACGGGAACGCTTTTTTGTAAAATGTGTGTCAAACGTGAAAAGTAACAAGATTTTTTGATTGATTATTATTACTACATTATTAATACAATATGCGTTAAAATAGTTCTATTATATTAGGTGAACACTTCACAAAATAAAGCTCTTTTTTCTCCTCTTTGTCCATGTCCAAGTTTTTTTTTGAGTTCATTTCCATAAAATTGTTATTACGAGTATATTGTAACAATTGGCAGGATAGGGAAGCGAATTACTCTCTCAAAAGTGTTTCCTTTTACAATATTTTTCTCGTGGGAACAGGTTTTTGTACAAATTTGGAGTCCTAGAACAGACCAATTTATTGACTAATATTTGCAAAACTTAAGTCATTGATTTAGTAAAGTCAAATTATTTACTAACATTCGACAACACATTGAAATGTATGTGATAAACAAGTTGGAACTTCAGTATACACCTAAAAATCATTTGTTGGAACATTTTAGGTAATTTCTAAACATATGTCGATTTGCTCACTAGCCTTTCACAACTTACCATTTGCCTTTCAATTTCAACTAATAATATACAATAATTATAAATGTCATCTATTTGCGACCAACGTAGACGGAGCTAAAAACATTTTAAGTTTTTTGTCCCCTAACCATTATTGAGGACTCAATAATTTCGAAGAGTTTACGCTTATTACCCGTACAACAAAACTCAGATAAAGAGAGTGCTAAGCGTTACTCGGGTTGTCCAAGAAGGAACTTACACACTTGTGCAAATCGCTCTCATTCTAACAAATTTTGACAAAGCTATAGAGATGTAAAAGTGTTGGAATTCACTTACAGTGTGTCAGTAGAGTTTGACATCTAGGTTAGTTTATTTATGACTTCGACGATCCACACACGTCTAGTGTCGTGTCTCTGAGCAACTACTCTTATGACCGGTGTTTACAGGTCTCCACAGACATGATGTCGATCATTCCCGGTCAATTTGCTCACACATACAGGGTGTCCCAGTTTAGATTTTCGTCCTGATAGCTGAAGATTCCTGAAGTTATGGCAAACAAAACATTGTATTGCAGGGGAGTGTCTATTTTCACCCCGCTCCGAGTTTTAGGCCGTTAAAGTGAGGAACCTCTTATTTTGAGGTAAAACTTCTAGCGGATTCAGATTAAGAAGCCGTTGTGCACGTCAGAAAATTTCTGTGTCCATAAAATACTAAAATTTTGTCGAGTACGATGAACGCCAGCCAAAATTATGACATTTTAAAGCTAACATTTTGAAAAATCATTGGACAAATTTCATCAGAAAAATGCGTTTATCTCGAAATTTTCAACTTTTAGGTTAACTTTTTTTATCAAAACTTTTATCTACGATTTTTATGTATGACTTTTCCACTTACGAACAACGGAAGTTATTGCATGCATGCATATTTTATGCACACTGAAATTCGCTTTCAAAAATGTGCACAACGGTTTCTTAAGCTGAATCCGTTAGAAAGCCACGGCCTTTTAAGAAGTTTTACCTCGAAATCAAAGGTTTCTCACTTTAACGGAATATAACTTAGTGGGGGGCGGTGAAAATAGACCCCCCTGCAATACAATTTTTTGCTGCCATAACTTAAGGAATGTTGGTGCTTTTTTCTAATTAAATGCGTTAACCATGTGGATTCCGACCAAACATTCTGAAGTCCGTAAGTAAACTATTTTTTAATTTTATTTAAAGTTTATTTTACAGTGCCGTCACAAACTTGAGATTTAAAGCTTGTATAGTAGATGTGAATATCAAACCGAACTAAGCTACTAACTGAATTTCGACGTAGTCAAATTCTTGAAGTTGCATATGTCAACAGTTACATTTTGCACCTATGTTTTTCCATTTTTTTATTTCAACACCAAATCGGATATTTTGCATTGGTCATACAATTTTTAGGCCTTTGTGGTACCTATCTACCTGATCTTATTTGTATTGTTTTCTTATTTTTTGAAGTGGTCGGAAAGGGAACCCCAGAGAATTAAATTTAAATTCAGGTGGCAATGAAAGCAGTCTCCAAAACACGATGAGCAATCTCCGAATACAAAATATAAAACTGTGAATACTAGATTAAAAGAATTATAAAATAAGTAACAATGACCAAAAAATAAAAACTCAAGTCGTCCAGTAGATACGAATATTTATATATAACCTAACACTTTAAATTTATTTGCTTAAAATAAAAAAAATAAATATTGTAATTACACATTTGAAAATAAGATTTATGTTTTAAGACTTCTTCTCCGGCGTAAAGAATGCCTTGTTCGGATTTGTGTGCTTGATTTTAAAGGAAAATAAATCTTTTTTCGACGAAACAATGTTCTAAGTCGTTTGTCCCGTGCAACTTTAACTTGTACTTTCTTCATCTTAATGGTACTGGTAGGATTGACATGTTTCAATGATGTACTCGTAGTCTTTCGAACCTCAACATGATTTGTTAAAGTCTTATCTGTTTCTTTGACAGTTTCAGTTTGTTTAGCAAGTTGCTCCTTTGCTAAATTCTCACTACGTACATAAGACAAAAGGAAAGATGGTTCCAAATATTTGAAACTCTCTGAATCTAATTTCATATTTTCTGACATTGCTTCCTTTTTCATAAAATCAGTTATCATTAAGGACATGTTTGCATCTAGAGAAACTTTTCCCAATTCAAATGAATCTGGGTAAAACATTGAAGGGTTGGAATCAACATTCTCCACTTGAACAGATGATTCATCGTCCTTATCAATAAGCTCTGTTTTAACCACAACATCTGTGATATTGGGTGGTGCGTTGTTTGTTGTAGGATTGTTAACTCCGTTGGCAGGTATGCATTTATTTTGTGTTGCAGCATTTTGGTTCACGTTTACTTGAGGCCTCTGTGTCATATTTGAACTGACACCAGCCTTATCTGAGCTTGACGTAATTTGGAACTCATCAATTGCACCCCAATATTTGCGGGGTTTCTTGTTTCCTGGCGCTATTGCTGGTGTTGTCGTTTGTGTCTGCAATTTAGATTTAGAAACGGGCCCTCCTTTCCGAATTTGTGGTGTAGTATCTGCCTGCGTTTTGGTTTTTGGCTTTTCTGAAGGATGTATCTGTATTCTCGATGATGTAACTTTACTTTGGCACGACGCTTTGTTTGATGTTGATGGTGTAACTCCAGTACTTGTACCAGGAAGCGGTAGTACTGCTGGAATTTCCTCTTGAACTGCTGTTTCTACAGAAATTGTTGATGCATTTGATGATACTTCTGGATCATTTTTAGGTTGTAGCAAAGGTGTACTATTGCTGTTATTAATTTGCACCAAGTTAGATGATTTCTCAGATTGCAATAATTCGTCTGGGTAGTCTTTGTCAATTGTTTCATTTTTTATCGTTGGTTGGTTTTGCGTCGTAGCCGAACTTATTGTTCCAATTTTGCCACAATTTCTGACCCCATTTTGACCAGGCGATAAAATCGAACTCTGGACTGGCTGCCCGGATTTAGGTATACAAAAAGCAGGAAGAGTATCTTCTTGTTGCTCGTAGTCTACAGGCTCTCCGGAAACAGTAAAACCAGCTGGCTGAGTTGTACGTATGCTTCTAAATTGTTGAGTATTTGGTGTTGTGGAACCTGGTTTGGTTTGGGGTGGCTTATTTACTCTTACTGTTCCAGGAATTGGTGATATTATCTGTTGTGATTGAGTTGCTGGTGAAAAAGTATTTACTCCAGTTGCTGTACCTACATTATGTGGTATTGGCGGTGTCAATGTAGATGTCGGTAAGATTTGGGCACCCATATTTGTAGTATTTGAATGTATACTAGATACTGGAGAAGAACAGTTTGTGTATGTCGAAGATACACTACTTGTAGCATTCAATAGCCCAGTATATACCCTTTTTGTTACTGTTAATCCAGTATTTGTAGGCAAAGGTATTATTCTTTGTGCTCCATTGTTTAAAGGTGCGTTTGACGATCCCGGTGCTAGTGAACAAACTCCTCTGATCGCCAAATTATTCATTGGCATTGGAGACCCTGACCCCGGCTGTCCTAGTGGTAAAGTGCAAACTCCTTTTTGTGTTGTAATGATGGGAGGCATTGGGGATTTATTTCCTGGTCCTAATTGCATTGAATAAGAAGATAATCTTGATGTTGCACCTACAACATTCATAGATGATGTTGTTTGCAATGAATGATTTTGTTGCATCGGGATATTCGTTTCTGATGTCATACATATTCGTTTGACTGCCGGTGCTCCAGTATTTTGCGAGATATGTGGAGTATAAATGGTTGAATCTGGTGTGAAAGAATTTCCTTGTTTTTGTTGAGGGATAACTCTTTTCTGCACAACTGCTTTATTATTTGCCACTCTTGTGGTAATTATTTTTTGTCCGGTTGGTGTGTTTATAACACGTCTAATTGTTGTTGGTTTAGGTTGCCCTGCTACTGGTCCTGTCAACATAGACTTTGATGCTGGTATATAATGCGGGGTCTCGAGATTCGGTTGTAACTGAGCTTGATGTTGGCCGGTTATATCTATTATGGGAAAGATTTTGTTATTCTGTCCGGTGTTAAGAATCATTACATTGTTTTGTTGTGACGATGGCTGCGGTTTGGGTTGGGGAAGTGGTTGCGATTTTACCCTAGAATTCGGTGTAGTTGGCGATGGAACAAATACTGCCAAATGTACTTGCCGTAATCGACACTGAGCGCGACTGAACCGCAAGTAAAAATTATTGAATTGTTGCATTTGCACTTTGCATATTTTACATATGTAACCAGGTAACCCATCATTTTCACTAAACTGGAATTAAAAAAGAACAGAGCACGGTATATTGTCGTTAAAGAACCAGAAATATAAATACAAACAAAAACCAAAAACTTAAGTAGTTTGAACGCCCCATATCTGTTTGTCAAGATAAGGAAAATAAATAAAACAATTTATTACTCACCGTAACGTTAGTGGCATCGCGAAATACCCTTCGCAGGTAGTCATTTGACGTACTGTACAAGGTGTCTAAATTTACAGAATGCTTCTCACACACACGGCAGGCTTTCCAAAACATTGTAGCTTTTACTTTGAATTAATTTATAGTTAGATTCATTAAATTTAAAAAAAAAATGTATAACTTACTTTTTAAATCACTTGAGCACATTGTACACATTGATACCTCAGCATATGAATAGAAGCTTGCTGGAAGAAGATTTCTTGCATACACGCTCCAATTTTTCACCTGATAGACGATTAGTCCTTGTTCATGACGTTTGGAGCAGATGTCGCACAATGTTTTTGGAATTTTGCGACATGTATCGCAGTAGTCGTCTACCATTAGTTCATTTAGAGGTATGGTGCATTTCCTACATTTTCGTACGACTTGGTCCTTAAAAGAGCAACAATAAAAGGAAACAAAAACAAGAAAAGATGTTTTAAGTTTATTTCGAATTAGTTTTGCGTGCATCTAGGTTTTAAATTTCATATCATTGTACATGCTGATTTGCATTTTTAATCACTTTCTAAAGTTCAAAGACAATGCTCTTAATGATGACATACTCCACAACTTACAAGCACAGATTGTAAGTACATATTATACCAACAACTTTTTAAATTGTATTACTGCTACTTATTTGTCCTTCCCAGATTTTCAGAGACACAAGGCGCAGATGGTTCAAAGGTTATGACACACTTTTTGTTCTTTAACTGGCGAAAAGCGACTGTTTTACTTTTTGGTTTTTATTGAATGTACTTTTTTTTCGGATGGCCTACTAATTTACATTTTTTTTTACAAATGTTGCATCTTGAGAAAAATTTCACAAGTTGTACTTCTCCCAAAACCTAACGATCGATTTCTTGAAATCAATGTAGAGCAGGTTTTATCTATCTTTGTATCCAGACTTAGCTCCAACAAAGCCGCGCTGACTGACTAAACTTAATGTCATGTCTTGTTGGGTTTTCGATTGTCTATGACTCGCTTGTATATTTTTTAATTGTTATTATCTCCATCTCCTGGTCTCCAATTATCTTTCTTTAACAAAAATTTATTAAAAAAACCCGAGCCATTTAAATTTGATATATTCGATTATAATCTATACTACGGAAGGTATGTAATCCGATCTCACCACTAGTATCCGGTGCATTTTTGTTACTTAAGAGAGATCACAGATAACTGAGCTGGAACTCTTCGATAAGTAAAATGTTAAAATACTCCTTTAACCAATTACACTTTGTCAAGCTGCATTTTATACAATATATTGATATAAAATTTTGATTTGATATCTTACGATTATGCGGAGCCATTTTCTAGCTCTTAATATGTACTAAGTTTTAACAATTTTGTTTTCTTTGCTCTACTCAGTACACCATTGAAAGGCTTGTACGAGTACCTAGTCGCGCCTAATCGGTCGATCCGTTTTATCGTCATCAAATTTCTTATCTTCTTAGTGCCGATAACAGATTTGGCACTTTTGATATTTTTTAGGAGCTATTCTTTGGTACATGCCATGTTCACTCAATTATTCTGTTGAATTCGTTTCGAAGATAATGTCTCAAGTTTTTCGTTCAGAACTTGTCTCTTTCTTTGTTTAATTCGTGTCTTGATCGTGCAAGTTTAATTATTATGATTTTTTTTTCGGTTGGTTTCTGTTAGCAAAAGACCGACTAATTCGCGCCAATTCGCGCTATACCAGCCCCGTTGGTGGTCTATTTAAGTTATGTTTGCCATCGCTGGCGTTTGAAATTCTATAACATTTTTACATGTTTATTTTTCTTTTTAATTTCCGCTTTTGTTATGATATTAGAGGTTCATCGACGACAAAAATATATAAATATTAATTGTAAATTTGTTTTGCTGAGCCGTTTCAGATCAAAATGGCCGCTAGTTGCCATTGTGGATACTGCCGGACTAACTTCAACAGCCCATATTATTAAATGTATACATTACTTAAACAAAAAAATTGTTTTATATACTTCAAATATATACAAATATCGTCTAAGAATTAGTATCAATAAACATTTACTTATTGCTCATAAAAAATTGCTGAATTTATTCGGCGAGCATTTTTATGAGGTTTGCGAATAGGTTCCATCCATTGCCACACACCGCATGGAAAAATTCTTTTTATTTCGCGTAGACAACTCGAAACAGCGCTCTGAATCATCAACACATTGTTGCTTTTAGTTCAAACGCGGTATCCACTTCAAACAGAGCTTTCGCATACCCAAATACTTGTGCAAAATATGATGTACACAGTCTATTGATATCTTTACGACGTGAGCTATCTCAAGTACCTTTCTTTACGGTTGTTCAAAACGATTTTGTGGTTTTGTTTGATGTTTTCCAACGTAACAACCTCATTTGGGAGCCAAGAAAGGTCAGTATTATTTGTGTCTGCAAGACAGCGTTTGAATTCAGTAAAACAGCGACAAATGGTTGCTTTCGAGGAGCAGATTCCTTATAACACTTTTCAAGCCTTGAGTTTTAATGGTATTTTTCCCCATCAAATAACTAATTTTTTCCATTGTTTTGAAAATATCAAAAGGTGCTTCACTAACTTCAGTATCTCGATGACCAATGGTTGAAATGTCATCAAATTTCGACACGTTGGTACTAAGTAAATAGATGGCGATTTATGTATCAGTCTCGAACCACCTATGTCAGCTTATCTATCTTCGTATCTTCGTATCGGAAACTATGCTATTATTGAATTTAAATTTGACATATCTGCACAAAAATCAACGCCCTATTCACCTTAGGGGAAAAGTGTCGTAGGAGGACAAGGTGAAGCAGGGCAGCAGGTATATGAAATGCTTATTAATTAGTCTACAAGCATTTTAACTTTCATTCTCATAAAATTTGTATTAAGAAAGAAAAAATACCCCCTTCTGCCTTATCTTATCTCGTGTAAATATCTTAGAAAAAAAATACGCATCAGACTTCCAAAGTTGTTATTATTTTTATGAATAACAATTTAAATTTGAATACGAAGTTGTCAAAAGGGGAGCCCACAAGCAATGAACACAATTTTTGGAGTTCCAAAAGACATTAGAATGAACTATTTTGGTGTTGACGGATCGTTTTGTCTTCACCTTTATTTGAAATTAACTTTTCTGCATCTCTGGTAGCAACTGTAACGTATTCTTATAAAATTTTTTTTTATTAGACAAGTCCTTATTTTCATTGTGGTGACTACACATTTGCAACAGCATCCATGAGTCAAAACTAAAAGCTTTCTTCTGCAACTGTTCAAGAATCTGTACTGTTATGAAATCGAAACAAGTAGCCTAAATGTTTTAAGATTTCTAATTGTCGGTTTCTATAATTAAGTAAAATAATTAAAAAGTTTATTCTTTTCTACCCTGCAGGTAAATTGTAGAAGCAAGACACAAAAGATCGGAACCTATTGACGCAGTATGTGAAGAAGAAACTAACTACATTTAAACAAGGTTTATATGCTTTGATATAATGACGATATGAATCGTATCAACCGAGTTTCTTTTTCTTATGGAATAATATCAAGGATTTTCAGAAATGTATAGTAAAAAAAGGAAATCATCCAAACCTAATTTCTTGCAAACTCTTCTATCTTTAGTTATTGTTCCATTCTTCCATTTTCATAACCCCACAATTAATTAGTAAAATTGCTTTCTTTTAAAGTGTGCACCAAATGTGGAAGTTTTTCATGTCTAAATTACTGAAGTGCTAGTAAACCTTAAATGCCAAAATATGTTCCGAAACAACCACTCACCCCATCGCATCCGAATTCAATATCATTGGATAGAGCTATATTTATTACAGCCGGATTATCCGCTGGCATAACTCCACAAAATTGCAATATTTTCAAGTCCTCTTCAGAATACTTTGCAACATCAAGTTTAGTACCTAGAGAAAATGTTAACAGTTAAGAGAGTGGATTAGAGATAAAACAATTGTATTACATACCCATTGCTTGAAGCTTCATACGAATCCTGGACCTCAGTACACCAACGTTTTGTTTTGTATCCCACCAGTACTGCAATTGGAAATTACTGAACCTTCAAAAACTAATTTATTATTAGTTAGGTGAAATGTAATTTACCTTTTGCCACTTGATAATCGGCATTTGAGCTCCTTGAGGTATAGAATTTAAATTGTCCACAATTTGAGCCCATATTTGTCGTCTTAACTGTGTAGGAGTATCGTGGGCAACCAGTTTTACCCGATTATTTAACATCTCTCGAAAAAGTACTTCCTTTTGAATAGCATTTGGCTTGGAATGCAACAAGGGCGGTCTCAATTGAATCTGTATACAGTTTGAGATATATCCTTAACATTTTTTTTACACTCAATAGATAATATCAGAACTTACAAGTTCAGAATAATTTTCCGAAATGTACTTTTCCATATCCTTGAGCGAATTGTAATGTGGCCACATAATATCATTTGCTGATACCTCGTTGTTGCATTCTTTTCTGTAGTGATGCAGAAAAATCTGCAAAAGCGTATACCACTTGTTCATGCATTCTGCAACTAAAATTATATAGACACAAGTTTATTTTGTAGCCATAACAAATACAACAGTTTTAACTTTCAAACAATTACCACACAACATAGTCAGTACACGTAGTAATCACACACGATACATTGGTGCAAATATAAATTCGAAACACAACCCATGATTGAATCTCTATTGAACTTTTCCCCGCACAGTAACTTGAAGAAAAAAAAAAATCCACCTTACCTGTCTTTTTGAGGGAGCTGGAGATCTTAAGCCATGCAATTTTGTTTTGTTGCATGTTATGGTAGTCGGGGTGATCAGTTGCATATAAGCATCGAGAGCTTTTCACTGCAACGATTAGATGGGTCTCAAATTCAAGTTCTAATTCGGCGGCAATTTCCGCAGCCAAATCGGCAAAAGCTGCCATTTGGACAGATTTTTTAAACGTACAAAAGTATAAAATTTGTTAATAGATAGAGAAGTAAAGTGAAAATTTTCTCCACAAAGTACGGAATGAATTGGTAACGCGAAACAAGTAAGAGTAATCAGATTGAATGGAACAAGTATTGAAAATGTGTTTAACGAAGAAGAAAACATCAGAAGGAACGAAATGGATGACAGTAATTTGTGCAGGGATGGTTTGTGAGATTGGTGTTTTTTTTTCACTAGCGTTCTAAAGCAAAATGATACGAATACACATATCCTGAATGAAAAGTGTCAATATTCTGTTCTGTCCTGGCTTCATTTTTGTCGGGTAGGCGGAAATGTTGTCTGTATTCGTCCAGATTGAATGGCCCATTCTGCTAGACGGTGGAATGTTGTTCGTCAACACCGTTTAACAATCAGCAGAAATAGTCTTTCCAGATTCTTAGCACCTTCTATGGTTATACTGTGATGTTTCCTTCTCCATTTTTCTGTTCGGGCTTTACAGCTTTGGCACGCTCGTCTTCTTCAGGTAACACCTCTCTTAGGTTGCGAGTGGTTCCTTTGTAACGGCGGGCTGAAACCAGGTGCATCAGATAGCTCTTTCGCAGTGATGCCACTGGTCTTCTACGTTTGATGCTGGGGGCGTCAGATTTCTAGAGAGGTTAAGGGAAACTCAATAAGAAAAGCTTTTGTGGTCTTTTGCGATTCTATCCGTTGGATTTCGCCACAATGATTCGGTGGCTTTGTGCTGTTACGGATATTCATATCTTGGCTACAACAATGTGATGGTCCGAGCCAATGTTAGGTTGGAGCGTTTGGATATCCAAAACACTAGAGAAGTGCCTTCCGGCGGTCGCAATGTGACTTGGTTCACGATTTGTCGATCAGAAGTCAACTAGTTCCCTTTATGGATATCAAGATGTGGAAACCGTGTGCTGGTTATAGTTGCATTACGTCCCGCTGCAAAATTAATAAGCCTTTATTCGTTTCCGGAGGTAATGACGCAGAGATGGTACTTCCCCACTCTATTATCAGAAATGCCCTTCTTGCTTAGCTAGGCATCAAAATCGCCAAGGACAATATTAACGTCATACTTAGGGCATTGTTAAAAGGTTTGGTTGAGCAGAGTAGAAGCAGTCTGTGGTAAGGTCGCCATTTTCCTCTATCGAAGAGCTAGCGTTTATAAGACGATTTTACCCTTAATGATAATTATCGCCAGGCATTCGCTTCCCAGCCTGAAGCTCAAAAATTGTTCACTAGGTCTTTCTCTTACGGCGAGTCCGCACCCGAATAAACGCTGCAACTACTGTCCTTACTGTAACCTTCACCATAGTAGATATCACAGTTTTATATCCTCTTTTTGGCCGGTACATCCCATCGTACATCTTGGCTGGCGGTTATGTCTGCCGCAGTCGAAGGGGTCCGCTTGTTCGGTTGCACGTGGTCTTTTAAAGATGCGAATATTAGATGTGCAGATCCGAAGATCGTTGTTCTTTAATCATTTGACAGAGTCGTCCGTTACTATCCGCGACTTTTTGTTGGGTCGTCATATTTGTTAATATCTTGCCTATAGCCCTATGACGGTGTAGGCCAGTATTATGCCACTGAGTGATCATGTGCTTGCCATTTTAGCCTGCATGAGTGAGGATTTACTGCAAGATTAGGGATTTATTCATGCTACTGGGGATCACCATTGTGAGATAAGGAAAGCACAACGGTACGATTGTTGCACTGCTTGTCCAATCCAAGTTATAGGACATTCAGCAGGTTACCGATCAAACGCCGGACAGTTTGATTTTAACTTTCAAACCAGTTTTCAAATATGGCTGATACATAACTTGTTCAAAAAATTCTGGGACTGACTTAATATAAAATATACAAGTGGCACTATATTTGGTCGACGGAACTACAATATTTTGTTTCATACTCTAATGTTGAACGGAATTAATAATTTAAGACGATGGACCGTCATTGGAAGATGTTTTAAGAAGGGGCGCCATACCTCCATTACAGGTGCGTGTCTTTTAATCCATCCATCCATCCATCCACAGTTTAAACATTGTCAGGGGAATTGAATACTAACGATGTCGTGTGCGTGCTTGACAAAGGCAGAAAAATCAATTTCTGTGATTAATACTCAACAGACTTTTTTAGTCGCTAAATTGAAGACTGCCATAGAAGGAGAACATTTTGATGAAGTGGGGGATTTTCAACGAAATAAGATGATGGTGCTGCGAAGCATTCCGGAATAAGATTTCTTGATGGCCTTCACAGGCTTTACGACCCGTCAAAAAGTTGTATAGAAACTGTACGCATATGAGGTTTTTGTTTTTGTTTTATTCGCCAAATTTATAGCGCGCTTGTTTTATCCATTTTTTGGAGTGCATAACCATCGTCATGCGCATAGTAAATTAATATCCACTTATGCGCTACTGTGCAATACTCATCCAGTAAAACCTCGTACTCTGAGCACCGATGAAAATATATGCATATCCGGTTTACGCATTAGTGGCATCATCGGTGGGTGCCACGTAACGCAAGTTACGAAAAGTGTACGAATCTGGCCATCAGTTTGAAGACAGAGGATCACTCATTGCAGCCATTAAATTAGCCTGTAGAGAAATTTCGTTGGATTTCTTAATGGCACTCTATGATTCAATGCCGGACCGAATTTGTGAAGTGATTATGGACAAAGACACTACTAGAGTCAACAAATAAAATACTCTTTAAAAAAACTTGCTTATTTCACTCCACTGATTACTTTTTGTAATTTCATTATATGTACCTATTCTGTTGACGCAAAAAAACATTTAAATTTTTCTATATGGAATAACTTGTAAGAGAAAAAATAACGGTACTCTTCTTTCTTCCCAACATCATAGACAAACTTACGAAAAATTCTATACCTATGCAGTGGAGTGTACTCGTACTTATAAAGTCATCCCTTATAAGTTAGAATGAATGTAAGAATTCCACATAATTTTTGTACAACTTCTTCTAATAACAAATCGGGAGGAGAGTTGGTTCAGGTGAATTACGAGTATATACCGCACAGACCTGAACTATCAATTTTGTGCAATATCTGCAATATGGGAGTAAGGGAGGATGTATTACACTTTCTAGCAATATGTCCAATTTAAAGGGAATTCCGGGAACAATTTTTCGGTTCTTATGTTCTAGAGGGGAAAGTTGCAATCGGTATCTTAAACGCAGAACAAGGCTGGAATCTATTGTTTAATTACACAGTAAACGCACTTCGCTACAGAAAATGAATCATCGAGGGAGACTTATAAAACATCCGTATTATTTAATATTTATATATATGTTATAGACAAAATTATATTGAACTATGTAAATGCCAATCAGGTAGACGGCCTTGACCCAACCCAATTGGACTTTTTTTGTAACATTTTTTTAATGCAATAAAGTCAATTACTAGTACTACTACTAACAAATTGGGAAATATTAATATTAATAATATTGTTACATGACGGTGCTGATATCGAGTTTTGAGAAAGCGGACGATGGAATTTTGACGCCATCGCTTTACTCATAACGGACGAAAAGTGATGGTCAGTGGAACGATTTATGTATGTATATATAAAAACCGCAATCAAAAACGCCTCCCTTCTTAAAGGTAAGGCAAAATATGATATCGGACATATATCCATATGTATAACATATTTATAAGTTAGTCCATTCTTTTGGCTATCAGGATGCCAGATCTACCAGTGTTAAGTGAGCTGATTAAATATTGTACTTAGTCCTCGTTCATCTGAATGAAGTTGAAGAGCTTCATTTCATAAGTTACAACTGTTGACATTTATGAAAGTGAAACTTGCCTTTTTATTGAAATCTGTCAAACTCGAGGTATGAAAGTTGTTCGATATAGGTTGCACACCATAGCACTAGTGTATCGGGCCCACTAAAGTCGCACTTAAAGCTCTGCACTGTGGTTTTTGTGGGTACAGGTCCCCCGCTCAACTCGCAATAAGATAGAAGCCGGTGGAAGAAGAAAGTGCTACTAGAATTCTAAATATCAGGTGTTGTTGTTTACAAAGTACAAAAGAAAACCTCAAAGCGACATGAATTGAAAAACATACTCATATGTGATTTAGATTTCGCGGAAAATTCATTTATTCAAATTTCACAAAAACCAATTACCATCATATTTTAATGCACGCAATTGCCCTACACTTGAGAGATAGCGAATAAACCTAATGGCTCTTATAACAATGAATGCTTGCACATTTGATGTTGTCATCCCTTTGGTTTATTTAATCATCAAAACACATTTTTGTTTTTCTTGATATCTTTGTCTCCAATGTCTCATTTCGTTCCCTTACCCTCCTCAACAACATCTCTGGTAATTGGAAACAATCGCGCTGGCAGTTATACCGCTCCACCTGCTAATTACATGTTCCAGATTGTCGATTGTGAAATCTAAAATATATGTACGGTTGCTAACACTGCGGAACATTATAAAACTACGTGGCACACAACCAACCACACAACTAGAAGAATGTTATCGCTACGCGAGAATATAGAAGAAAGGGAAACGAAACATATGTACATATGTGAATGTTCCACGCATTGGATACATTTTTTTTATATACATATAATTATCGCGCGCTCAAGTGGTTTAACAGGGTGTTCTGGATAATGTGTCAAACAATTTAAGGGGAAATTCTTCAACATATTTTGGGAAAAAAAATCGTACGGGTGGTGGATGCCGGAAATCCATCCCCACCGAGTTACAGAAATTTTAACCAAAGCCTTACATTGCATTGTTTTGGCTTCTTTTGAAAATAACATCTCTGAAATATGGATATTTAGTTTAAAACAATTAAAGTACTTACTATATAATTACGAGTTCAATGATAGTCCATTTGTTACCATACACGCCAGAGTGAAAGATGTTATTTTCAATAGGAGTCAAAACAGGGCAGCGTAAGGACTTGCTTAAAACCTCTGGACCTCTGAGAGGATCCATTTGCGACCCCAACCCATACGATTTTTTTCACAAAATATGTTAAAAAATTTCCCCTTAAGGTTTTCGAGACATTATCCGCGACACCCTGTATTTTAAATATTTTTAAACAGAACTGGCGAAAGTAATGGCGTTTTCGTTTGGGTAGGCAAATGGCTTTTTTTTGTGTTCCGGAGTACAAAAGCGAGATAAAACTTTTTCCCCTAATTTTTTCTCTATTGGATCTCAAATGTCAAAATGTACTACATAGGTGTCTGTTTTCGTGCAATCGGCTATGTTTGACCAATTTATTGTTCTGAGAATTCAAATTGATTCGCAAGCAAATAACGCGTGACCAGATAGCAATGATAGTTTTTCCAATTATTATATTTCAGCAGCTGCCAAAGTTACCACTGACATCCAGTTGTTAAAATATTCAGTAAGGTTTGCCATTTCACCATGCATCGTTTTACGCTTGGCGAACGTGTGGAAATTATTAGAAAATATCGAAATTCCGGCTTAGTTGTAAATACGCAAAGTGAATTTCGTTCTGATGTCGGTCGTCATCATGTCTTCAGTGTGCAGGCAATTCGTCGCACCGTGAAAAGTTTGAGCGTGAGTACACTTTTTTGGATTGGTGCGAAATGAAGAAAACTTGGCCGCCGTAGCGGCCAGTATCGAAGAAAACTCAGAGATGTCGATTCGACGCCGATCAGCTGAATTTGACATCGCCAGAGAGTCAATCAGTTTATTTTGCGATCGGATTTGGGCCTACATCCGTATAAGATTGTGTTGATGCATGAATTGGAGCCGGTTGACCATCGACAACACCATGAGTTCGCTAACTGGGCTCCGAAAATGTTGGCCGGAGATCCGGATTTTGGCCAAAAAATCATCTTCTCGGACAAGGCCCACTTTTGGCTAAGCGGCTATGTCAACAAATAAAATTGCCGTTATTGGAGCGAACACAATTCACAAGTGTTTGGCCAAGCATCCACTAAGATTGATATTTTGCGCAGTTTATGGCATGGCGGCATCATCGGACCGTATTTCTTTCTAAATGAGGAAGGAGACACCGTTACCGTCAATGGCCTCACGAATAGAGCGATGTTAACCGATTTTCTGTGGTCAGAGCTCGACAACATCGATATATTCGAGCTGTCGTTCCAACAAGACAGCGCTACATGCCATATGGTATAAGCGACGCAACGGTCGAAGTTGTGAAGAAGAAATTTAGCAACTGGGTCATCTCACGGCGAGCATTCATCAATTGGCCGCCGCGATCATGCGATTTGGCACCACTCTATAATTTTCTTTGAAGCTCCTTAGTCTACGCTAACAAGCCAACCACTTTGGGCGAGCTCGAGGCCAACATTCGACATGCTGTTGCCGACCACTTGAAGCGGTGCCAGCGAAGCCGAGGGGGCCATTTGAATGATGTGCTATTCCACACATAATGGCATGAACGTAGCTTCAAAACATAGCAAGAATCAATGTTATATGTCACACCATTGTTGTTTTATTTAAATCTTTTTTCCTATCATTCTTATCTGGTCACCGTTTATATTTGAAAATATGAAAGTCTGAAAAAGTTTTTAGTGTTCCATTGGATTCAAATCGGATTATAAAAAAAAGCCTCTTGCCTGCCCAAACGAAAACATCATAAAATTAAGGAGAATGGGCATGTGTATTTATATTACTAAACTGGTCTCAGTACATTTTAAGGAAGAAGTTGTAAATATCTCCGATATTGGCCTATGACGTTTCGAGCTGATGCCATCGTCGGTCGAGCATGAGGATGTGCCATTCTTGCAGCAGACGGTCCGAGACATGATATCGTATATACACAGCACTTTCACATATGTATCAGTAAGATCATCCTTACCGCAATAGTTTAAGGTAGAAGCCATTGGTGAGGCCAGTATCGAGCAGATAAATTTACGATTTTGAAAAATTTTACGTTAATTGGACGTATCCAGATACGTATGTAGATGACGACGTTGATGAGTCCAAAAAATGCTTTTCCATTTTCAGAATATCATGCCATTTAAATCAAATAAACGCTATAGAGAAAGCTTCGCGGTGAACACCATAACAATAAGAAATATCTAGCTTACATATAACCTACAACACTGCCGTTAATTGATCAACACTGTGCTTCAATTCGTGCATCATAGTTGGTTGCATCAAACGCAACCCATGCTTAACTATTCGTGGTCAAATACGAATGTTTCTGAAAACCATAAAGCTTAAAAAGGAACGCTGGAGGCCTCCTCTTGGGAGTTAGTTAGTTAATGGCACAAAATCCGAAAGCCACACTATATCGGGAGCGACAGCTAAACGAGCTAGAACAGCAGAAGCCACTCCAGCTGTAACCGATCAAATACTCGTAGGTGTAGTAGTCACTAGTTCTGCAACATTGGTTGAAATTGCTTTCACTTATGTGCGCCAGCTTAGACGAGATTCATCGGCCGAACATTTTTGGTTCCCATTCGATATACATTTCCTACCCATCTTTGGTGACTGATACCCATCGGACCAGGTCGATGTGGCTTTACTGATTAACGTTTGCTGTATAGATAAATCTTTTCCGATGGCAAATTACGCAAGGAATCTTCCGTTCAAAACGATCAAAAATAACTCACGAAGTCCAACGATTTCGTAGTCTGAAGCTTAGGTTTCCGTTTCATCTCGCCGACTCTGAGAGGTTTTCTTGCTCATCTTTGTTCGGATATTGTGGCCTTCTCAAATTATTTTTATCTTTCGAGAATAGCACCTATCCGTCTTCACGATTACGCGCCTCTCATTCTCTTTCCTCTTCCTTCAAATAACTCGATGTATGTACTACCCACTTTTGCTCGTAGAGCTCAGTTAAAGCCCTTATTTTTTTGTCCATTGCCTCTTTATTGATAGAGAATGTTTTTGGCGGTCAATATATCTACCTACCCGTCTTCTCGATTACGCATCTCTCATTCTCTTTATTCTTCCTTCAAATAACTCGATGTACTTCCCTCTTTTGCTCGTAGAGCTCAGGATCTACCTTGTTTTTTGTGCATTACCTAAAGGGTAGACTCCTTGTTTTGTGCACCAGAATTGAGCTTTCAGTCTATCTTCTAAATAATGGGGTTACAGGCAGGAAACTCACTTGTCTAACTCTACTTGTGCTAGCGAAGCTACCATCCGTTTGCCCCACGAAGCCAAGTAGTTGGTTATTATCATGGATAGTAAACTAAATTGGAGAAAAAATATGATGTCAAAAACAGACACTGTGCGTTTTTAGTAATGCAACGGAGCTTTCGGAAAAACTTCACTTACCGTCTAAAACGGTAATTTGAATCCAAATGACTGTTGTAGGACCAATTTTATTCTATGCATTAACTGTTTGCTTGCTGGAATTAGGCATCATCATATTATACATAGGCTCAAACCTATTTTGCTACTAAAAACATGTGACCTTTCATACAACTCGCGATGACCCTGCGTCGACTGTATATTTGACTCTTACAATTTCGAAAATACGAAGTCGACTTCTTGTGTTCAGGATTGGCATTCACCAGAATCTGAACTTGCTGAGGAATGTATTCATATTTTCCGTATAGGTCCAAAACTAATCAAACTTGTCACTTGCATCGTCGGAACCGAAAAACTTTCCATTCTCGGTATGTGTTTCAATGACAACTTACGTTGGAATGACCACATATTCGGTGTTGTCGAAAATGCTGCGAAATGTCTAGGTTTCCTCAAGCGATGTAAGAAATACTTCACCTGATCTGATCTGGCCTCAATAGATAAGGCATGCATATGCCCGAAATTGGAGTAAAATGTCCACATCTGGTCGGGTGCGCCCAAAACATATCTGCACCTACTAGATAGGATTCAAAACCGTGCAATAAAACCCATAGGTGATATTAATATCACTCAGACAATGGACATCCTCGAACACCGACGTAATGTCTCGTGTCCCACTCTGTTTTATCGCTATTTCCACCACTGTAGTCCATAGAAATCGCCACTAGCATTCCGCCCCTTCAAACTTTTAGCCGTAACACCCGTGTCGTTATGCATGCCCATGAGTATACCCTCAAGCCGTACAACTAGCTTATGGAATGCTCTGCCTAGCTCCTTATTTCTTAGTGATTATAACCTTCAAACATTTAAAACCAACGTTCATCGGTACCTCTTTTTCTTTCCTCCCCGATTTTCCCTCACCCGCGCTGTGTGATAGCATTTTAACGGTACCTAAATCCCTTGAGCGAGCGCGAATTATTAAAAAGAAATCAAAGGTGTGGCACTGGCTTCTTCGTGAAGGATGACAGCTTACAAGATCGCTCCTCCTAAGGATCTCCATTTCTATTTAAACCTATGTGCATCTTATTTCACAATAGGACTGAAGAAAAAGAGGTGGGCGAAAAATTTGCTAAGTAAGACTAAAGGGACTGTTCGCGATCTACCTAAAACTTCGGGTAGGACTTACATTGACAATTGTGTTTCTCATGAGCACAACTATAGGTCTTGACTCTCTTTAATGATTGGTTGTAACGTTTTTAAAAGCCTGTAGCACTTTTTCCTGTAGATTGCTTAATAGATTCTGGATTACTTGAATCAGGCTAATGTGACGCGTTTTGTTACTTTTGGCGACTCATCATTAAAGCGATTGTTGATTTTTCAACGAAAGACAGAGACATTTTATTAAAAGAAATAGGGAGAAGTACAGGCTTGTGTTTTGTTTGAATACTCTGTTTCAACAGAACAAAAACGAGCGGCCTTACTTGTGAACCTGGGGATATGCCACTGGTTACACATCCATATACAATACATTTGGTATTTTTCATGCTGTAAGTGACCTTTATGCTTATTGTTTTGGATGGGACAACCAAGAACATGCGATATAAAGTGTATGTTCATGAAATATGTTCATTCACCTCCGACATTGACAACATATTTCACATCGGTACATGTGTGCATGTCCACATTCGTATGAATTATAGCTACGTACATACATACCTACAACATATTAATCTTTTGCTGCTTTTATACATATTTCAGATATTTTATTGCAGAAAATTATAATAAATTTGATTTGATTGTTTAAAAAATTCCGCTGACAGCTTTAACAAAAGCAAATAGTATTTTTATTTAATCAACGTTAACGTCATCAAATTAAAAAAGTAAATGTATTTAATTTGATTAATATGCCACGCGATTGCGTGTGTACGCAGATGTATGTAAATATTTTTGTAGGTACATACAGTTGCAAACTGTACTATCAAAAGGGCTCGACGGAAATTATGACACGGGGAAAGAACAGATCCAAACGCATCTGTTTACTCTTGTCTCTTTTCTTTCAATCGCTTCTTCCTATCTTAAACAAGTATTTCTCTTTACGTTTTACTAACATATGCTACATATATACCTACATGTGTATATGTTTGAATCATTCATCACACAATGAAAAATGAAAAACATACGGGATAAGAAAAGAAAAATGAAATAAATAAAAAAAAATTACAAGGGAATACGTGGAATCGAAGAGCTTGGAATGATAAAAAAATGCCGAATTTATTGTTGGGGAAATTGTTTTTTGGCAAATGTCAAAATGTGTTAATTATTAGAAATGCATAGATTTTCCTCAAAAAAACGAATTCACGAATTTTTACAAAGAATTACTCGTAAGTTTATTAAATATGCAAATATAAGTTAATGAGTGTAGCCGCCATATGTATTCTATGGAACAATTTGAGTGCAGGGTTGTTATATTCGCTTAAGACGCGAAATTGTTGACCACAATTTATTACGCTTAGACCTTATATCCTCATATGATATGCATTTACTGGAGTACACGTAATAAGACGCACATATTGTAAGGAAGCGGCTATAAAACGTTGGAGTTTGTGCATTCGAACTAGCCGAAATTAGTGTGACCGCTGGGTCACGCCTAGAACTTCCTGATTAAGGGAACTTGTATCTAATATTCTCGAGTTTATGGCAAGGCAAGTTAATCCAAAAATACTCAAAAAAAAAAAAAAACAGGTTAAGCCTGACCGGTTAAGGTTGATACTTTTTAGCAAAGCTAAGAAAAACAGGAAGTTGAAAAAGTGTAACAGGTCGGCTTAACTCTCCTTTCCGCCGAGCAAGAAAGAGTTCAATACAAACGTGCGGCACGGTCTATTCGCTCTCAGGCGACTGAGAATCTTCTCATCCAAACCGCGCCAACGCAAACCGGACCGAATATTTTCCGAAGGATTTTTTTCTCCAAACGCCTGAGCATATCTTCATCCGGCTGCGTTAGGTGCCATGCTTTTTAGCCATAAAGTAGAACTGGGGTGATCAGTCAGAGTCTCCTCAGTTTTTCGGGATAGGGCCTTACTACTCAATTGCCTTCTTAGATCAACGAAACAGCGATTGGCAAGAGAGATTCTTCGTTTTATTTCTGTTGAGGTGTTGTTGGCAGAATTCATAGTACATCAAAGGTAACAAAGTCCTTAACTGGCTTAAAATTATAGCTGTCAATTATGACGTTCTGTTCAATTCGTGGATATTGTGTGTCCCTTCTTGTTCACAGCATATATTTGGTTTCGTCCTCATTTACCGCTAAACCCACTTTGGCAGCTTCCATTTTAATACTAGCGAACGCGCCGGTGGCAGCTCGCTGAGTGTAGTTTAGTTGCACAGACTTTTGAAATATTCACTTGTGAGTTCCGCACAATTCTTTCAAGTATGATATTAAAAAAGTCACGTGATAGCGCGTCACCTTGTCTAAAACCTTTTTTGACATCAAAGGTCTCGGTTAAGTTGTTACCGACCTTGATGGAGCCGCGATCCTTCTCAATCGTCATTATGCCCAGATGGACCAGTTTGGCAGGGATGCCGAACTAGACATGGCTCTAAATGCTGTCATATGCGGTCTTAAAATCGATGAAAAGATGGTGGTATCGATTTGGACTTTAGTTTTTTTTATCAGCATCTGCCGGAGTGTGAAGAGTTGGGCACTTGTGGATTTTCTTGGTCTTAAACCGCGCTGATAGGAAACAATCAGGCTGTTGGCGAAGGGTTTCAGATGTTCACACAATATGGCAGATAAGATCTTGTGTCCTAGTTAGAGCAGTTGAGGAGATCTTCTTTTTTGTGGATCGGGCATACGGTGCTGAGATTGCATTCATAAGGCATACACTCTTCTGGCCAGATCTGAGAAATGAGTTGGTGTATGCTCTTCACAAAGTCATTTCCAGGAACTTTGAATACCTTGGCCGGTAAGCTGTTAGGTCCAGCTGATTTATTGGATTTTAGCTTACATATGTTTTGACTAACATCGTCTAAGTTGAGTGGTCTATTCTGCTTGGCGGCGGAATGTTGGGCTTCTCCGCCGTTATACAGTCTGCCGAAAAAGTTTTTCTATATTCTCAACACCGAAAGTGACCCTAGTACAAGGTTTCCTTCTTTATCTCTACAGGCTTTTTGTATGGGTCTTCTTGTCTTGACACGTTCTTTTTATCTGTTGGTAAAAATAACTACGTTATTCCAGGTGTACAACCTCTCAATATCTTCGATCGCGCGCTCCTCGTGCTCTTTTTTGTTCTTCTGGAGAAGCCGATGTTCTTCCCGTCTCTTCTGCTCGTAGAGCTCACGAGCAGCTCTCGTCCTTCATTGCAGCGTCGCTTTGTTAGGTTCTGCTTTAACTGCATGTGTTTGCCGGCATTCTTCATCAAACCAGGGATTTCTTGGTGGTAGTCGGATGAAACCCAGTGCGTCAGTTGATGGCAGGTTGGCAGCGTTGCCACTGATCTTCGGTTTTTGACGCTGGCGGCATAGGAGGTGTTGTGAGATTTCGGGATATCCGATCGGCGAAGATCATGGGCGCATATTTAGCTTATGTTAGTGAACTTAGCCTTGATGCGGATTGTCAAAATACGCTCAGGACTTGTTGCATAAGTCTGCCGCACTTGACAAATCCCCATCTGAATAAGGGCTGTTTCTTTTCCCTATAGCAATCACCATAGAATATATCAGTTTTTGATCCGCCTTATGTCCAGTCCATCCCATCGCTCTTCCTGAATGGCGGTGATATCTGCGTGATAGCAGTGAAGGACCTCTGATAATTGTTTGGCCGCACACGGAATGCTAAGGGCCTGAACATCCCACGTGCAAATCCGAAGGCCGTTGTCCTTCAAATGTTTGCTAGAGTTGTTAAAGGTGAGTCCATTTTTATCTGAGGCCATTAGTTGGTTCGTCACATATTTTAATCTCCTGCGTATAGGGTTGTGAGCCCTATGACAGTGTAGACCAGTATAATGCTACTGGCCAGGTATGTCCTTGACATTTTAGCCTGAATGACGGGTTTACTCATGCAGTTGCCGAGGACCACCACTGGGAGGTAAGGCATGCTCTTCACTACGTACTTGATTTTTGCGCTGCTGGACCAGTGAAAGATATAGGACACCCAACAGTTTGCCGATCAATCACCACACACGGGAAATTTTTAGATTTATAATTATTCTTGCTAGCCGTGGTTTTAAACTATAAAGTAGAAGAACCGTTTCATCTCTAGGTCCTGCTTAGATAAAAATATCTGCTTAGTTGCCTAAGCCTAGTATTTTGATGGCTTCTGACGTAATGTGAAACGTCCATCATCGAGGATATTATAAATTAAGGGTCAATATCTCGGTTAAAAACTATTGTAAAAACTGCTTATGCAAATAAGTTGACATTTTTTTATATATACTATATTGTAAAGGTTATTAAATGGACCTTCTGTCAAAAAAAATTTTATTGGATTTGCATTGCAAAATGATAAATTTATTTTACGTTAAAAAAATTTCAAAGCAGCTGTTAACTACATAGCTTATCTTACAGAATTATTGAAAAAAAAAACATGCCATTTTTGAAAAAATAGGGTCTTATCTAGCGACATACCCCACTACAGATTTGAGATGAAATGATTTGACATTTTGTTGTTTCAAAGTAGCAAAAAGCAAAGAATATTATGGCAAAATCAAAATTGTAAGTTTAAAACAAAATCACTTAGGATCTTGAAGTACTTTTGACAAATTAATTTTAGTTCAATATTTACTTTGAAAGAATTAAGGCACGCATAATTACGAGTTCAACGATATCATATTTGTTACCACACACACACTAATTTGATAGACATTATTTTCAATAGAATTAAAAACAGGGCAATGTAACACCGCGTCTCCACAAGACACAATTAAAATTTTAGACATTTCGTCTGACATTTTTTCTTTTGACTTAAGACCAATGCCCATAGAATCCGTTGCGTCCGTTGCATCGACGTTATGGACTGACAGCTGGATAGAATATACACTTTGTTATGGAAGCAGGCCCATAAACAAAGGATATGACGGAACGGACGGATAAAGTAGATTTACTTTCTACTTTTCAATCCGTTGGCAGTTCATACATTCATACATTGAGGATCATACATTCACATATTGAGGTTCACGTATTAACAAATTGAGAGTAAGCACTTTCATTGGTGGATACATTGAGAGAATGAAGAGAAATTGTGGTAGCTTGAAAAGAAAACATTGAGATTAATTGACATTTCAATTATTTTGTTTCGTTTCGTTTGTTATTGTGCTAACGTATGCTACGGATTCTATGGGACTGTCAATACCGTCAAATATGTCAACGTCAACCTGTCCGGCATCGTAACAGACGCAACGGATTTTATGGGCCGGACCCTTTAGGTGGGCAAATTACTACAGGACATTTCATTTTTCGAGTGTAAGTTGGTTGAGCAATTGTGAACTGTTTGCATTCGATGTTTTTTTTTGTTCACACAAAGCAACTATGTACATTATAGTAGAAAAATGGCGTTGAGGATAAGTAAAAAAAATTATGCCGTATATGGAAGTCAACCTGCAATTGCTGCCCAAGGATTTTGTTTTTTTTAAATCTAGTCTTTTATATAAATGACTTTGGTAATTCCAAAGACATGAATTGTCCTTAAAGTTATTAATTAAATTCAAAATTTCGTTCTGCGACATACCCCACTCAGTCATCTCTGTTTCGTTGTTTATTTTTTTTTTCGCATTCGGAAATCAAACTGACAAGCGCAGTCAAAAAAATTTCAAGGCTGATGTCTACAGAGATATCTTGAATAAAACCCAAACATTTATTTATTCAAATATTTCTTGTCTGCAAACTACCCACTGAACATTTTGACACCAGCGATGTCTCGTGGAGACAAGGTGTAAAGATTTGCTTAAAACCTCTGTATCTCGGAGGGGCTGCATATCCGATCCCCCTCAACCGCAGCGATTTTTTTTTCCAAAATATGTCAAGAAATCCCCCTTAAAGTCTTCGACACATATCCGGGACACCCTGTATGCACCAACGTATGTACGTTGTTCTTCATTATTAACACAGACAAAAATACCTCTTTTTGTCAACTTTATGACATAATTATATGAATAAAATTATTTCTTAAATTTTGTTTTTAGAAAGAGCAGTATTGTGGCTTAATTTTAAATTTGTTTTCAGTGGAGACCATATTTCCTGTAAAATTGGTAAATTGGCAGGGGATTAGTTGTTAGTAGTGTACTCGTATGTGTTGAAGGGAGGAGAGGTATTTTGTGAGAAGGAATTAGATGAGTGTTCGAAACGATGAGAAAATTCATTAGTCTCTGAAATATTGAAGAAGTAAAATTTGTAGGTCTAACTTGGGTGATCAATGAATCACTAATCCAAAAATACTTACCCTGAAAAAAATTGTGCCAGTTTTTAGAACTCCAGAACTCACCTAAATACTACGACTCACGTGGTTAAATTTGTAAAAATCGTGCGCCGACCGCTCACATTAGCTTTCATTTCATTTTGAAAGACTTTTATATAGGGTAACCTACCCAGTTGTCAGCCCTCAGCCAGTAGTCGGCCTTTTTTTGAGTTTTTTGCCTCTGAATAGTTTAAAATAAAAAAATCACTACCACAATCAAAACAGAAAACATTCATCAACATTTTTTTAACAGTTACGGATTCATTCAAAGTATAGATCCATTACCCTTTGAGAGAAACTCCACTCAATTGCAGTGCTAACGTGATCGTGTGCAGACGTAGGTAACGGTCTAATTGTTTAATAAGGTATAGTGCTCTAGATACAGGTACGTTTTTTATTAATTTTTCACTGTTTTGATAACGCAGTATAGAATTTCTTTATTAACAATACTTATTCTTCGATATGTAATAAAAAAAACATATTTTTAATAACAAATTAGACAAATAATAAGGGGGCTGACTACTGGGATACATTTTTAGCTGGTTGGTCCAGTACTCAGCCCCAAGCGGCCGACTACTGGTATTTTCGTTATTTTCACCAATATGGTTGAAATTGGTTATGCAAGTCAATTCGATAATGCTGAATTATATAACACTTATTTTAGAAGTATTTATAGCATTTTACCCAGTAGTCGGCCACCTTCAAAAGTTGTTTGGCGCGACGGCTGAGTTCTGGTAATCCTTGTTCCAGTAGTCAGCCGTATGATGTTTTTCGATCTAAATATTGGTATTTTAAGCGGTTTTGATAAATTACGTGGTTTTGTTAGTAAAGAAACTCTAAATAACTCTGTTATTTAGACAAGTACTTACTTTGAAAACCGTTTAGATATCATGTCGAAGCGGCCGATTCACAAATACTCGGAAGAGAAACTAACACAAGCGATGGTGGCAATTAGAAATGGTATGAAGATACCAAAAGTTAGTGTGGAATATGGCGTGCCAAGGGGCACCCTTCAAGATAGACTGCATTTAAGGGTACCAGAAGGTCCGCGGAAGATGGGACCAGTTGCCGTCCTCTCTAAAGAAGAGGAAACAGCAATTGCTAACTGGTGCATCAACCTCACCAAATGCGGATTCCCCTTGAAGTCCGATGATCTTTTGAATACAGTTCAAACCATTATGTTGGAAGATAAAAGACCTAATCCCTTTATTAACAATCGACCAGGTAATAAGTGGTATAAATCCTTTTTAAAAAGAAATCCAGTTCTGTGTCACAGGGCTCCTGAAGACATATCAAAGGGTCGAGCCGTAGTAACAAAAGAAAGCATCAAAAAATGGTTTGAAAATTTAAAAAACTACTTAGACACTATAGATGCAGGTGACATACTGGAGGATCCGGATCGGATTTTTAATGGAGACGAGACAAGTTTTAGTCTTTGTCCAAAAAGTGGAAAGGTTATAGCACCTCGTGGGTATAAGAATGTATACAAGATCGAACAGGGAAAAGAAAAAGAGGCTATAACGGTTCTTCTCTTTTTTTCCGCAAGTGGCAAAAAGTTGCCTCCGTGTGTAGTTTTTCCTTACGTAAGACCTCCAAAAGACGTTATTAATAGCATGCCAGCTACTTGGTTTTTAGGAAAATCTGACACCGGCTGGATGAAGTCAGATATTTTTTTTGACTATATTACGAAAGGATTAGACAAGTGGATAACAGACCAAAGCATAAAAAAACCAATCCTTGTCTTGGTTGACGGGCACCGAAGTCATTTGACAATGAATTTAAGTCAATTTTGTCATGATAGGAACATTATTTTGTATGCTCTTCCACCGAATACTACCCATATTATGCAACCTGCCGACGTAAGTGTTTTCAAACCTCTCAAGTCGGAATGGAAGAATACGCTTCATGACTGGGCAATGCAACCCGAAAACATGAACTGCGTTTTGACAAAGTCCACATTCTGTCCCCTTTTAGAGAGAATTTTAAGGAAAGAAAATTTACCAGAAATTATAGCAAATGGTTTTCGAAAATGTGGGTTGTATCCTTTCAATCCGGATGGTGTCGATTACACAAAGTGCGTGCACAATAATACTGAAAACTTAAAAACTAAAAGTAGAGAAAACTCCTTTAATACGGCATCAAAATCAGTAAGCAAAAAGGAATTCGATGCCGCCACAAAGGTCATGAATCTTTTAAGTGAAGACCTAAGTAATGCTGGGATTGATGTCAAAACTGTTCTTGACATTATTCAAACGCGAAAAGAAACTAAAAGCTTTGGAAGTCCACAAAATCGAATTAATCTGACAGAAAATCAACCTATGGTCAATACGTCGAATGTCCTTCCAGCTATTTTAATAGCAGATGAACAAAATAACGTCAGTTTGCCAGTTCTTGATGATGAAACACTGTGGAACAACTTCTTTGTTAATGATGTCAATGAGATTCAAATGGAACCATTTGAACTTACTGGAAATTCTACCAGGATTTCTGATAAGTTTGATAAAGAAAACCACACGGAGAAAGGAAAAAAAGGCGTTAGAGAAGGCACATATCTCGATATACCATGTGGGAATTTTGAAGTTTCGACAGAAGGTGTTTTAGTTCCTGTCGAAAACAATGAGGATATAGGGAACGATAAAGAAAGAATCTTATCGGAAAACAAGAAAGATTTTGAAAACAAAGAAAAAGAGACTACTAGTACAGCATTGGCATATGCAATTCGAAATCCCTTATCTTCTCATAATACGTTCATAAAACCGTTAAGCTTGTCTCCTGTTGTAAAAAAGCATTTAAAGATTCCATCTCCAATGAAAAAATCGGTAAAGCCTAAATGTTTAAATAGAATTGGAGCAATATCTTCTGAAGAATGGAGACAGTTTGAAAAGGAAAAGGAAGAACAAAAACAAAATAAGAAAAGCGCTATTTTAACAAGAAAAATACATCGAATTGAGGCCAAAGAAAAGAAAGAAGAAGAGGTTCGCAAGAGAAAGAACGAACAGGAAAAGAAAAGAAATAAGAAAAGGAGAAAAGTTACAAAGGAATGTTTTGCAAAAATTAAATGTTTCAAATGTGATGAAGATCTTACAAGTGACACAGAAGACAACGACCTAAAAAACATAGGATGCGACAAATGTGCCTTATGGTTCCACCTTAAGTGCACCGATTTTGTTGGAAGGATGTATGAGGAAGTCCAAAGCCTTCCTTTTATATGTCTTCACTGCAATATATAGCTGCAATTATAATTAAAAATGCAGGGGCTGACTACTGGCTCCTGAACGGCTGACTACTGGATCTTTGAGGCTGAGCACTGGACAAAAGTGCCTTTTTTTTATTTTTTACTTATTATAATTAAAGAAGAAAGTTTTTTGTTTTTGTTATGTTTTTAAGTTAAACTTCATTAAACAGAGTTTAATTGAAAAAAAAAATTATTTTTGTTTTCCTTTTATTTATATTAAATATAATTCTTGGCAATAAGGATTTACACTAAAAGGCTGACTACTGGGTAGGTTACCCTATTAATTCATATTCTTACATGCTAAACAAAAATGCTTTAACACCATCTTAATCCTTTTACTAAAAGTTACCGACTAGATGCGGCATTCTAAGTTCAGCTTAGTGCTGACTAACCTGTAATCTTACATATACCTACATATGTTTAGTAATCAATTAATTATTAAATTATACTTTGTCAAACATAAATTGGCATCTTCTCTGATAGGGATGTTTGTCTCTCATTCGCACTCTTTTGTTTTGCGTAAGGTGCTATTCCAACAAAAGCTCTTGCAGGGTTTCTGTAGTAAGCAGCAAACATCTGAAAGAATAGTATGTAGGGTTACCGTTGTTTTTTTTAGGTTGAAATTTTCATTTACATAATATGTTTTATTTATAAGAAATAAAACAAATTCATTATTTTCCACACCACCAAGAGCTAAGATAAATGGCGAGTTTTTGAAGGGTATTTTTAAATAAAAAACAAACAAAAATAAAAAATTTATTCACTAAGATTAATATAGCCTAAAATTAAATAAACAAGTATAACAAAAATAAATATAAATTCATTTATTAAAGAAGAGTATTAACAAAATATTTTATTCATATGAGAAGTTACTGCTGCTTCTGCTGCTCTCTTCATCTAGATTTATAATCAGACTCTTTACAGCGCCTTCCGAAAAAACGTCCATTTCCCTCATTTTTGGCTCAGCCGCCTGCTCGATGTGTTCGACACACCGATCCCATTTTTCAGCGTCAACGTTGCTGATTGCAGTTGATAAAAGGGTTTTAGTTTTGCCATCTTATAGGACTTGTTGTGGCTTGCCACTAGTCCTTTCACTTGAGCCCAAACCAATCCTATTGGGTTAAGTTCGCAGTGATAAGGAGGCAAGCGAAGCACTTGGTATCCAGCAGCTTGGGCAATATCGTCAATGACGCCGGTTTCATACTGGGTGTTATGACGCTTTACGATGCTCAACAACTCAGTTTTAACCATATCATCTTCGAAAGAAATATCATTTGACTGGAGCCAAATCTTTATGTCTTCTTTTTTAGTAGCAGTCGATGGAGCTTTGTTTTTCTTTCCTGAATGATATAATGCGTTATCAAAACGATAACAGAGTTGGGATCCAAGCGCGAAAGTGTTTCCTTAAACCACTTCTCGTATACGTCAGCATTCATGTGTTCGTGATAATCCCCACTGCTACCAGAAACGAATCATAGTAGTCCACCTTCTACGAAACTTGTTGAGCTTCCTATGTGCGTTATTATAAGCCTTTTCCTGATGATGCTCGCAGTCCTGTTGACAATCCCTCGTTAAACGCTTGCCGTGGTGTTAATATGGCTGGGTACATCCAAACTTTGTCTCTTGTGTGTCCTTCGTTGAACCAAGTCTCATCGGTAAAATAGATTTTTCTGTTTTATTCCCTTAGTTTTTTAATTTCACGTAAGTATCGCCGTAAGAACGCTCTTTCACTGACGATGGGCAAATTTAAAACCTAGTTTTTTTTTAAACCGTATGCAGAGAAGACCTGCTAGATTTGGTGATGTTTGCATCACGTTTTACCTCATTCAGTATTTTATCCAAAACTGATGCACAATTTGCCTGAGTTGTGGCTTTTGGTACTATTTTCGTTAAGAAGTCTGTAAACTATTCGTTCACCCACAGAAAAAAATATCAGCTACTTTTATTTATTTTTAAAATTATTTTTATTTTTAAAATTTTTATGAATTTTTTTTGTAGCGTCAACAATTTTTTTTTCCTGCACTTAATTTTTTGGATGATTTTAAGGCCATTTCTAGCTACCAAGATTAAGCACAAAATACACGACTTAAAAACACGAATTGCACAAAACTAAAAAAAAAAATACACCTTTTAAAAATACAATTTACATAAAAACACGTAAATTGACATTAATATCACAATCCAAATTTAGAAAAAATACACGTAACAATACTACGCAAATAAACTTTTTCCTTACAAAACAGCTTACAATTTTGTAACTGCATTTTAATGTATTTTCCATACATTAAAAGATATGCAAAGTATCAAAACAAGATCTCCACGATAACACTTATCATTAAGAACTTTTTTCAAAGCTCTGAAACCAAAAGCTTCTCAACTGATTCCCAAAGAAAAAAAACTGAACGAGTTACCAAACGGACACTGGTAACTCTGAATGCACATCAATTTAATAGTGGAATAGCAGCAGCCACAGGCCACAGCCAATCAGTGCACACTCGAATGTGTGCTGAATAAGACGCATTGGTTTTACGTCATATGCAATTGGGAATTCACTAGCGGGTAAACACTTTTTATCCGGGGTTTCTTTCAATTTAGTATGGTGCAAAAATAGGGGACGCTACTGATTTTGAAAAAGCTTCCCATAAGACTGTACTGCCAATTTATGTGGGACAGAATATAGGAATTGTAACTTTGCAATTTTAGGATTAGAGATTAGTGCAGTAACTGACAATACTTTTAAAAGCTTTAAAGTTGAAGCAAATTGCCAGCAGCCATATTTGACATTTTAATTAACGAAAACAAAAGAAGAAGAAATAAATTTTGTATTATTAATACTGATTTTTTGATAAATTGTGCCTAATATTTCTTTTTTCATAAAAATAAATAAATGAAAACAAATATAGTAATTTCTTTACCGTTTGAATTAGTTTTTCCTCCATTTTATCGTAAAAGAATGAAGTTTATAATTGGGTATACTGGCACGTTGCCAAAAAGTTGGCTACGTTGTTAATGTTGTCCCTTGTAAACCATTGATTCTAAGTGTTGACCTTGTTGTTGTTGCGTTGCAAGTACATACATACTGCAATGCTACTGCGCCGCTTGTGGAATTTCACAAAGGAATATCTACAAAATATTTAAGGAACATGATGAAATTGGAACACTTCCAACACCCAACAAGAAAATTACTCATAGCCCCTGGATCACTTTGACTTTGAGTTTTAGTCCATAAAAAGGATAACCATTTTGACAAACAAAAAAAAAACATAATAGGTATAGCACTTGAATAGAAAACTTCCAATAACTTGACTTTTACTGTACTGCAATTTGTAGTTTGCATTCGATACGTGATCTATTAAGTATCGTTTCGATCTCGAACAAAATCCATTCGTACACTAGCTTAATGGCCTTCGTACGTCATTCGCACTTGATCACGGATAAAAGAATGTCAAATTGAGCTGTTTGAAGCAATACCAAATGTGTATTTCTATACACCAAAAATCCACCGTAAGTCCACTCCAAAATATAATTCTCGGTGGAATAATGAATGTTCTTTTCTCAAAGCGTTTCGTTTCTGACATATTTTATAATTTTTTTCCGACCCTCGAAAAATTCAAAAATATAATTCTCTGTGGAAGTATGAGTGTTCTGTTTTCAAAGAGTTCCCACCCATCGATTTTCTTTTTTTTTTGCTGATCGTCGGGGGTGAACAGTGTGCGGAAGTCGAAAAATAGAATGCGAGGTAGAATCTGTGCCAAGCTACTACTTCAACTATATTTTATGTTTTAGATTTCAGCTGTCAACATTGCTTTCATTCCTATGAAGCGTTTTTTGTGTGTAACCACTGTGTTCATGGGTAGGCAAGTGTAGACAGGCACTAAGAGAGGGAAAGCCTTTTATTTACATGGGAAGAAGAAGGGTTACTTCCACCGAAAATCCACTTCTGATCTGGATTTTCGGGTGAAGCATGACGTTTTTTCCCATATCGTTCCATTTTTTGACACATTTTTTCATTTTAGTTTTGATCGTTGATGAGCAAGGAAATATAAAGACGAGGAAAAAAGGTCCGTTCAGGCCAACTGCTCAAATTTAAAAATGATCTGATTCAAGCGTTCCAGTTGTCAAAAAGTCATTCATCCCCTAGAAAATGTGAACACCACGTTCAGGGGCACGCCTTTCATGCTCACGCGAATGTGAACGGGCACTTAAACATACACTGTAACGAAAATCACGGACATTTGCAAGGTACTGTACACCGTCGTGTTGGAAGTAAGGTCCTCACATTATTGACAATCCACTTAGGTTATCACATGATTTACAGAAATGTGGAAAGCCGTTACATAAATGAAATACTATGTATTGATGGCTAAGTTTCCTGACTTTGGCTCTATCATGTGACCCTGTTTGTGATTCCGTGTGAAAAGTATTAGAAGAGTTTGCCATCTATTTTAGTTAATGTATGGATCATCTGTTAATTCCGCCCAATTTTAATTTGAAAAGTTGAGTTGAGAGAACAAATAAATTATTCGATTGGTAATTTAAAATTGACACATACAAAGAGTCTTTAAGGGTGTATTCATGGTTTAATTCTTGGAAATAGCATGCTTTTACGCGAAAAGAATCAACAAGATACCAATGCACAAGTTGAATTAAAATCGATTCGACTTCTCAAATCAATTGAACGTGAAAGATGTAGTCGATTCCAATCTGAACTCAACTAGCATGCCAGCTTTAAGCTAGTTTCGAAATTACTGATGTTATGAGAAAAGTCTCTGATACAATGCTTTTGATGCTCATGACCAGTTGAAATAATTGAAGAATTTTGGGACATCTGTCTAGAAGAGTTTTCTAAACAATTAAAACACAAACCAATCCTTTTAGTTGGTATTTCAAAGTATATTGGTAAGAAAAAGCTTTCTTCCTGTTCACAATAACATTCAAGAGCTTTATGCCATTTTATTAGCCACAGCCAGTTGCAAAGATTGAATTTGATTTGACCATTTGTCCTTAGCATTATAACGAGCTGCACAACTATTCTCCTTATCCAGTTGCAGTACCTGATTGACTTGATCGATTCTTCCCTGAATTGTGCTATAGAAGAAATTAATGGAATACATCTTATCCTTTTTCTATATAAACATTCAAAAAAAACTTACTTATCTAAAATGCAAGAAACAAGCAAACTCTCCACCTCAGCTGGTTCAATATTTAGGGCATTCGCAATGAAGGGAATTGCAATGTTCTTGTACGGCCGGATTAACTTAATCAACACTTGTGTGCGAATGTTTCTTAGGAGGTCCTCGATGTGCTCACGAATGAAAGGATCTGCCATTATGTTGTTTCGATTAATTCGTAAAATCGATTCAAACTCGTTAATGTCGTTATTCTGATATGAAACAACAAGATTTGTCATGGCCAAAATTTCGGGATCGTTCTTGTATGGCTTTGCTTCCTGAGAGTCGAATGGATTGATCCCGGATTTCATCAACCTAACAAAGAAGACATTAAAATAATGACCCACAAAAGTAAATAGCCATTTACATGTTAGCCAATACAAGGTATTTTAGACAGGTGGTTCTTCTGGGCGAACCAGATTCGTCGTAGTTCTTGAACGCTTCAAAGAAATCTGTGTGCGCTTTTTCAAACTCCCCCTCGCGAAGGTGCATTTTACCGCCACATTCCCGAATAACACCCATAATCAGCGGATGTGGGATGGCCGATTTAATGTGCAAAGATTGCTCGTAAAGTGCTTTCAGTTTTTTGTTATTCTTCTGTACGGTGTACATTTGGATTTCCAAAGCGTAGATTTCAAGCAGCTGTGTGCCTTTCTTTAAATCATCTTCGCCATCATCAGTCTGAAAAAGGGGGAAAGATTTTCCTGTGAATTTCTGCTACAAAGATTATCGCGTAAAAGTTAATCGTTGTCATGCAACAGATAGCTGTTAAGAGGTACATGCAAATCGGTTGCATTACAATTTACTCTTACGCACTGAAGTGGGATTTCCTACTTGACAGGATTGGTGCAGCTGTTTAAGGATTTTCTGCAATTTACTAAAATCATTGCGGTCAAAATACAGCTTTCCCAGTTTCGTGTTTGTCTTAAACCACAGCCGATCGTTCTTTGCGTCCTTTAGAGCGTCCAATGTCGTCTCGTAGAAATTTTGCAACAATTCCATCTGAAAAGGGTTCGATTTAAACATGAAAACTCAAATGTTTAACGAAAAACTTACATTCTTCGATGTGGAAATGTAATCAAGAATTGAATTGATTGACTTCTCCGAGTGATTTCTGGTTACAGCGCTCTTAATGTATGTCAGTAGTTGCTTATAACGCACCATCATCTCTTCATAATTATTCTGGAAGGAGACCGTTTTTGGTGTTTTTTTTATTTGTTTTTATTGTATGTGCCATTATGCACTGCAATTGTGCTTACCAGTTTAAAATTAATTTTAATCATTTGCTTCAGAGCCTTAAATCCCCATTCGCCTTTCTCGCCATTTTCAAGATCCAATACCTTCTGAAACGAAGCAAGTGCTGCTTTCGGTTCATCTTCTTTTAATGCCTTACTATTATAATATTGATTCTCAAGATCTACATCAGGTTCAGAGTTACTGTCCTCAGAGTATTCCTTGTGTGATGGAAAAGAAAAAAATCATTCTCAATCGTTGTGAAGATTTTATGCGAACTTACCAATCCATAATCCTCGTCATCTTCGCACATGAAATCATCGTCATTGTCCGACATGGCGCTTGGATAATGGCGGAGTAGTAGCTTTAAAAATTCCTTTGCCTCGTAGACAACAAGATTATAATAATTTGCCACAATATATTTTGCACAAAAAGAAAAAAAATCACCGCCCGGAACAAACAAAAGTATGTAGAATTGCACCGCCTATGACAGTGGTTGTCAAAAATAAGAAATGTCATTTTGGAGTTGCTTCTAGTATTTAATTCAAGTGTAGATGGCGCAGAAAATGTTTAAGGGAGCGGAACTTCCGAAGCTTTTCGTATCTGCATGTCTATTTTTGTGCAGACAAATTTATTATGAATTTTTCTTTTATAAAACTAGTATTTCTTTTAAAAGTAACAAGAAATTTTTAAAAAACTTTCTAATTAGTTTGTGCCATAAAAGCGCACCTTTAAGTTTTTTACCAATCACTGTGGGCTAAAAGCGTGCTTGTACTCTGTGGTGCATCGCAGCTGTTCTGCACCAAATTCGTACTAGGTTTGGAGTCGAGGCTAAGCGCTTGTCAGAATTTTAAATATCAGATGCTGCTGTGTTGTTTGCAAACAAGAATACCGAAAAAAATGGAATGAATAAAATAAGAAATTTGTTTTAAATTTCGCAAAGAATAAATTTGTGTATTTATGTACATATATCCATACAAGTATCCTGTAAAAAAAACAAATTTTGAAACAATTGCTTGCCGCACAACTGCTCATTTTTTGTGTGACAGTTGATAGGGCAAGAATTGTACACATTTTCGTTAACTGTAAAACAATGCACTAGCACTTTTTCGACAGCCACCGACACTTTGTAAATGATTAGTTAACGCGTTCGTGTTGCTCATTGCTCAACTCGTTTCTTCACTGTAGAGTGGAAGAGTGATAGGGAAGACTTAGAGAGGGTTAGTTTTTGTTTTATTTATATTCTTGTGGCTTAATTGCCTACTGAGCTCTAGCGAATCCTTGTTGGCAAACTTGGCTGGTTTGAGTATATAGAGAAAAAGGTGCTAGACTACTAGCACCCAGTTAGTATATTGATACACATAATAGGCCTATATTGGCAAATTAGGCCCAGCTTTCAGTTACGAACCCAATCAAATTTTAAAAAGATTTTGGTTTAAATAGTCATACCTATATGTATGTAATTTGAAGTATTTTCCGGGTGCTAGTTGGCTGTGTGCCTAGCTTGGTTTTTCCCCCCGGCTTTGAACTAAGATACACCAATGTTGAAACGGCTCATAAATAGTCCAGTAAGCTGTTTGACCTGACTAATATTCAACAAGTTAAGATAATTAAACGAGATATGTCCTTTCCATCTAACTTTGCGGTTCCCATTTATGTTACGTACATTTTATTGTAAACTTAAGTAGCTAATTCTTAGTTTGTAGTTGTTAAGATCTTGGTAGACGGTTTTTAGATATGAAGTGTAAAAAGATTACATTTTTTTTAATTTGTCAGTTCTCCAATCCTGATAAGCATTTTTTCTTAGTGGGGCAATAGGATTTGTTAGTTTAATACGAGTACTTACAACTTACAATTTTAATTCCATTATAAACATATTCGCGTTTCGCTATACATGAAATCCTATCTCGATTTTATTCTCTCATCGATCACAGAAGCTCTCGAGCACTGTCAACATTTCTCTACTGATAAATTTTTGAACAAACTTCTTTTATGTTGCTCAAGCTTATGGGTGTCAATTGTTTATATTTCGAAGTGTTATATTTATATTGATGGTTTCATACAATATAATAGCATTTCGATGATTGATCACCAAATATAAGTACATTTTCTTGCCTGTACTTAACCCTCTAGTAGATCGTATGCCTTAAAATAATCTACAATAAGTACTACTACGAGTTTCCGGAGGCTTGTAAAGTTTCGGTTAGTACCCTGATTTCGAGGTCTACGATGGAAGCTCCAGATTACCAATTTCGATAAAGTATCGTTGATACTTAATGCCATTTGATAAGAAACTTAACGAGATTAAAGTTCCATAGTTGCACGGGTTTTATAGAGGTATCTAATGTCATATTACGTGCATCACTCGGATATAATCCCGAAAACAGAAACCTTTCTTTCAAAATTGCTCCAACATCAATCATTCTACAATGTGTGGTATTTTGTTTATAATAAGAAATATTAACTATTTAGTGGTGCTATTTTTCATAGGAGTGTGATTATTAATGAGGTTCTATTACTGGACAGAATCATATTGCCGTGTTTATAAATAATAAATACTTAAGTTTAAATTTCTTACCAAATCAAAAAGTATACAATAAACATTTACTATGTTTTCGAGTATACATTGATCAACAAATGAGGTCGAATAGACAGACTTGCAAATTTGGGGGGCGTCATTAGTTTTGCTTGATCATGAGGTTACTTAAATTCAAAATACAAGTTTCATTTTATACAAGTACCTACTCGTATCACTAGAGCGCTATGAACTGTTTGTATCTGTGATTTTTGATCTGATCTGTACCTACGAGTACACTAGATATGCAGATTTTCATCCTAATCATGATGTTTTCTTTGTAGAATCCGTATTTTTCCGTAAGACGATACAAGAACGAAATTTTGGTTGTCAAGTCGCAAACTGCCGAATTGGGCAAGTATTGCTCTGATGATGCTGATTTAGCAAATAAATTTCTAAAATGCCGAGATGGCTTATCAGAATTAAATTTAGTTTGTTTTTATGAATCAAAGTGATTACAAGGTTACGGATTTGCTGGTTATGCATTTAAATGCCCCGTAAAGTACAATAAGGTACGTTTGCCTATCAATCGTTGAATCTGTTGGATGAACGAAGAAATTATTTAGCTTTGAGAGACACGTGTTTATTAAAAGGATACTCAATATTTTGTTTCTTAGTCCAGAAGATTGTACATCTGATGAGCAATATATTGGTGATTAATCAAGGTTATTGGTGATTGAAAGTGGCAACTTCAATGGAAGAAAATTGACGGAATTGAATGAATGTTTCAAAGAAGCATAACACTTTATAATAATTTAATCATATCATGGTAAGAGAATCCTGGGAAGGCAATTGGCTCATAATGCTCTACTAAGTCGTCCGATAATGGAGGGTATTTTGTCAGATTGAAAATGAGTGGGGTTGACGTCTTAAAATGTTGCAAATTGAATTTACGGTGTCAACAAATTGCTTATTTTTCTTCCTTAGAATGTCAAGATTAATTTTTAAAAAAAATAAATTCAGTATCGTTAATTTTCTTACAAACCGAGGCATAAGAATATGCTTTACGCCGATTGCAACATCCCCACAAAATCCAGTCGATCAGTATCGATATTATTTGCTATGCTTTGCACATTAGCACACGTGAATTCGGTGTTTATTACTACTCAGAATTTTGAGCAACATCGTAGATTTTTCTGTGCAATTCTCTAGGCACATGACACATGTTTTGAGTGGAGTATTATTTTGGAAGTGGTTTTGAGCAGTTAGCTAACGAGTACCGGCTGACGTTTTCACTCAATGGGATTATTCCTGCACACAGATTTTAAATTCAAACTTCAAGATAAAAATATTATTGCGAAAACTTGATGCGAAATAGGTGGACAATTGCCTGTATTAGTTTAGAGAAAGTAGACTGGGAGAAGCAAGTTAACACAACTATACGGACTCACTATGCCATATTTGTCCCCAATTGTCTACCATTTCAGTATGGAAATGTATACGCTTCAACATCGTTTAAGAATCGTAAATTTTTTTTTTTCAAAATTCATAGCTCGTTACGACTACGCTACGTGCTTTAACTGCAAATTTTGGCTGTTATGGTCATAACGATAAGGGAACAATTTTGCGTTTAGTGACCGAATTCGAATTGGTCTATTCACTACATAATGTTGCCGTGGCAATGGGAGACGCCAGAAATAAAGGTAATATTGAAACTGTATGTGGGATGGTAAGTCATTCAATCGATTCCGCGCCCTTCTCAAGCGCTGGACATATCTCGCACGTCCGTGTAGCTTGGCTTTACATTTGTAAATGATCGTATTGACCCAGCAGCTAAAGCCAAAGGATAACCGTGCACGTCCAACTATAGCTGATTGGAAAATGGAAGAAGACCTCATCTTCGGTGACGAAGCACATTTTTTGGTTAATAAGCAAAAGTGCCACATTTGATCAAAGCAACAGTCAAAGGTGATCCAATAGCTTTCATGGTATAAGAAACTGTTTGGTGAGGTTTTCCTGCCTGGGGGTTCATTGGGCCGTACTTCATCCGAGATGATGCTGGAATCTCGGTTACAGTTAATGGAGTCGCTCTATGTTAACCAATTGTTTTTAGTGTATATGGAACTGGAAGCTTTTATGATCTATGAAATCCACAGGACTGTGTCTTTGTGTCCCTTAAAAATTAAACTAAAATAAAATTGTTTTTATATATTTCTTTATTTTTAACTTATAAAAATTAGATGTGCATATAACCTATTTATGTTCTAAAATAATAATCATAATAATAATAATAAAAATTCTACTGCTATATTCATTTGTATTTACCTCTGTTTACGAGTAATTTATCATAACAGGAACATTCGAATATTTCTTTAAATCTAGCATTGTTTTCTTTTTAACTTAACATTTTTTTATTTATTTATTTTCTTTTAATTTTAATCATTTATTGTATATAAAAAAATATTTCTAAATATATCATCAATTTTAAATACATGCAACAGATTCTTCAATAGGTTCTATCATGGTGATGAAAACTCATACACTCAAACAGGCCAATAAACTCGTATTTAAACAAAGAAACTGTTTCCCTGTCGTGGGAAAAGTAAGCAAATGTCAGGCTGATGTCGTACCATCTGCAACATGAAAAGATAAATTCATTAAAACTATTAAAAGCTTTACCTTAGGCAATTATTATCACCATTCGCCCACGACATCCGCCTCTTGACATCTTGCGTTGTATTGTATCCACCACAATGGATGCATTTCAAACCGACAAAGTGAAATTTTGTCTTGCAAGTCTAAATTAAAAAAAAAATTATAGAAGTAGATACGAGTATATATTTTTGAGAAAGTTAGAACCTACCTCATGACAATCATTACAGAAGACGTAAACCCTTTGGTTTTCATACTTCTTTGGCACAGCCATTAGTAACGCTTGCGCGTCCAAGTATTCCCACATTTTTGTCATATCCAGTAACGATGTCTGACATGTGGGACAGACATAATGTCCCGATGCAAGAAGTTGATCAAAGCACATTTTATGTAATAAATGTCCACAGTCAGGTATATGACAAGGTATTCGTGACGTATGAATGGCACCAAGGCAAACCGGACAATTTGATCGGGATATATTCTCCACACACTGGAATTGTTCTATAAAACTTTAGCTTTTACTTAAAAAAACTCCGCACTGCGGTCTATAGATACCTACTCTGTGTCCTTCGATTTTTAGTTCAATAGGCAGACACATATTGCAAACTTTACAATGGAAGAAATTTTCGCGACCGCCAATACGGCAAATGCCGCAACCATCACAGTGATATTGATTTTTGTCCTCATCGTCAAATAGATTGCATATAAGGCAGGTGTACTAGGAAGTTAAAAATATTTTGTCAGTTTTTGAATACATCGAGTAGTATTGTAATTGTTTAAGTTGTACCTTTCCAAACCGAACGCCGCATTTTTCGCATTGTTCCTGAACCGTTTGCCTCGTGTTGCATTCGATACAAATTAATTCGGTCAGAGTTTTACGATCAAAGTGGTGGGTTTCATTTTCATCATGACAATAGCGGCACTTGTAAAATTTACTACAACAGGGTGTCTAGAAAACAAAAGAAAACAATTCGTTAATATTAATTTTGATTAAGTAATAATTGTTAGTTCGTATATGTACGGTAACTAAGATAGACGTTTTGATAAGCCCTAAGAAATAATTTATGCTAGTACAGGGTGGGCCATAATGTATGATTCTAACGGAATCTAGATTCTATAAATGGCGTCGAATGTCAATTCTGTTTTGACATTTGTGAATGAGCATTGGAACGATATACTCCTCAAGAACGCGGAATAAATGTCATGATGTTTTTGTTGAACAATTTGTCAGCGATTTTAGCGCATTGACGAGGCGTATTTCCACCTATGTGGATACGTGAACAAATAAAATTCGCAATTCTGGCGCACTGAAAATCCGCGAGCAATGCACGACGAGTCATTATATCCCCTCAATGTCACTGCATGGAGTGCTTTTTACGCTGGAGGAGTTTTTTTTTTTAGAACGGTGGATGGTGAGCGCTAAATAGCTATGATCAATGAATTTTTTATTCCTCAATTTCATTCCAACGGCACAAACGACATCAAAAATTGGCTTCCCCGGAGATAACGCTACCTTTAAACGTGAGGGTTCGAGCGTACCTAGTGTCAGATTGGTGATCATTTAGCTACCTGCAAGTGCTACTGAAATCTTTACCCTGGGACAACACATCGAAGCGTACTCAGACCCATCTTTATTCTTATGAAAAAGGCTGCTCCATACGAAAAAACTAAACGATATCCAACAAGTAACATATGCTAAGGAGATAACTAGCTGGAAAGTACTCGTAATATCAGAAGCTTGCATACCATAATTACGCCGAACTCCGAGTTGGATGAGAAGTCTCGAATTAAATGCAGGAGACAAACGCGAGAAAAGCAATTGAACAGGCCTAAAAAAAAGCTAGGGAAATCTGCAAAATCTTCTCATAAACTTGGAAGAAGGTAAGATGTTATATAAAATACAGAGGAATGTGTTGGAAACCCAAATAGAAACGATCTTCTCTTTTAGACAACTTCATTTCTTAAAACGGCACTTAGATAAACTTGGGAGAACACTCTACAATTTACAGTTCAAGGTAAAAAGAACATGCATAAGAGGCTTATTCGGACTTCAAAGTGTGCTTCTAATAAAAACTACCGAAAAGGTCGAAATAATAGATGAAACAAGAAAATTGGTAAGAGCTTTCTAAAAAGGCGAATTAGCCAAACTAGAACAATGCAAAAACTCAGAAAATCTGATGCTGCCTACACCGAGTTGAAAACAAAGAATCCAGTTTCCAATTTACAGCCTGTGCAGACTTGACATATGAATTGTTCTTTCAACTAGGCATTTTTGACAAAGTCCAGGCTTTTGAGCCATGCAGTTTGATGGGACGATTAGGCTGTTATGAAGAGTCACTTTATTTGTTCGAGAGAAGGCCTTGCTTCTTAATTGAGTCTTTAAAAGTAGAGATTAGTAGAGTTGCTCTTCAGACCGTCAGCTCCAACAATAGCTATTGGAGTTAAGTATTGTATATGGATTAAAGGAGGTATATGCATAAGGTTATCATCATCCAGATTGAAAAGTGAAATTTTTATCACCATTGTCAATGTACAGTCTTTGAACTTGGTGTAATTTTCGAGCTAAAATTGAAGTCTTTCCTAAACCTCTTCATCACTTCGAAGCCAACCAGAGAATGGAAGGCTTCCTTGAACGCAGTTGAAAGGCTTAACTCACTGAGTCTTGTCAGGGTCTTAAGTCACAACGGAATCACAAGAAATGAGATCTTGGATCAGTATACTAGCCACGGCCCAGAGAAAGACTTTCCAGAATTTGAATCGAAGCTGGGGCTTGCTGTGTCCTCGGTTACGGCTTCGTTGCCTAGTTGGATGAGCACAATCCAAGTTCGTGTAGCTCTCCAAATCGTAGGCAGACCCAAATCAGGGCAAATGCGACACTTCTTGTGAGAAGGTTAATGACACCGCGTGCTGATATTGTAGGTATTTTCTCACTTAATCTGTCATTTACCGAAGTTTCGCTAAAAGAAACATGGACTTCTTTGCCTAAGTGCTCTCCTTAGACAGAAGACAAAAAATATGATCAATACTTAAACAAGTTGTTGATTAGCAGATGACTAAATTTAGTACCTCCAATAGCAGGAATATAACATCGACAATTTAAAATAAAAAATATACTTCTAATTTCTGCTCAATAAAATTTGCCGTTTTTATTATTCATTAAATATTGAACGTAACTTCAATAATTCAAAACGTTTATTCAAACCAGTTGTGTGCGACTAATCACTGTTCCTGATTTCAATGTTAATTTTCCACATAGATAATAAAATACAAAAGCCCTTAAAGAGCAATTAGCATATTGTGAGCTTCATTAGCTGGCCCGCTTAGATCGAATGAATTAGTTGCGGTATAAACCGTGTTCAAAAAAAATCCCCAAAAAACTTAAAAATGAAATTTGTACCCAAACATGGATTTCAAATTAAAGTGGTGGCAACCGGATTCAATTGATACAGAATTGTTTATTTAAATAATCAAAATCTGAAAAAAAAATCAAACCACTTCAAGTGTGCTCATAGGGGAAGAAGAAAGATATTGCGGTGCAATTCAGCAAGCCAGTCTGAAAATGTGGTTATCTCCCACATTGAATATCACCCACAAAACCAAAGAATGGAAACTTTTTTTAGAAAACAAATTCCAGTTTTTTTCACCAAAGGCATGTCTGGTTTTGAGAACGGGATTGGCTATGTCCTTGGTATGTGGATTGGCTATGCCTTTTGGTATAATTTTATACTTAAAGTGTTATTTTTAGAACAATTAAATAATTAAAAAGAGAGACTGTACACTTCTTCACACATATTTATATATGTATTCAAGGGTGAATGCCTTCATACCATATGTTAAACTTGGCTATTTGATAATACGAGTACGAGTCGGCGCTATGGAAAACCGCTTTGAAGATCACGATTTGGCAGGAGACAGACTATTAATGGAGGTACGAGCCGCTAATTTAATTAATTTAATTATTATTGAGAATTAGTGAGCTTGAGTACCACGCAGAGTAGCGCTTGAGTGATAAACAATTTTTGGTGATAGAGAGACTTGTATAAATGATCTTTCAGTTAATGGCGTAAACCAAAATATGAAAGATTGAGTGATTTTGCGATAGAGTGATTTTCTACTTTTCCTTACGAGCGACAGCATTTCATTATACGATATTTTGAAAATATTGTCAGTAAATAGGGATTTACAAGGGTAGTTTTAGTGCTGTAGTCGTTGCTTTTACAGAAGTTCTACATTCTTCTCCAGCAATGTTAAGTTAAGTGAAAGAACTCGAAAGGTAAAGGCTTTGGTTTTGAATGTACCATATCTGTCTTAGTTTATCTATTCGTATTCTGAAGTTTTAGACCATTTATTGATTTCTATTGGATTTTCCTGATTACCTTAGATGGTCATGCATGGATAACATTGCGTATTATTATCAAAAAATGAAGTGATGATAAAATGCACGCCGATAGTACTCCATTTTAGATATCAAAAGCAGAACAGATTTCTTTTGTGTAAAATATGAAAAATATGCGTAAGGCTCACCATAAGCACTCCCAATACACTTTGTTACTAAAGACTGCATATGTACATATATTAATCGGATTACTTCTTATTTAATTACAAAATAATAAAAACACACTCTTCAACTTTTAAATCACTACATTTATTCTTTAAGGAATGCAACTTCTTTCGTCCAGACTGGCTCCGAATACCCTTCCTCCATTTGTAGTTCCTTCATATTGCTTTTTGCTTCTTCCTTTTCGCTTTTCTTTTGTTTTATTTTTAGGTTCTCTACCCTGGTACTATTTGGCAAGCTACAATATGCTGTATAGAACGGAGATCTGTACTCGATATATTGCGCTATAATGATAGCCAAGAAGCCTATATGGTTGATGATCCAGAGAGAAAAACTGCTTCTTCGACATGGAGAGTTAAATTCAAGTGTTTCATAACCCTTTACAATGTTAGGTGAACACATTGACAATTTAACGACCATCTCTTCATTTTACTCCCCCGGAAAATTCTCATAAGCTAGCTATGATGCGCGCTGTAGTAGCTCTGCCGATGTATTTTACTTGGCAATATTTTCGCATACATGACGTGAGTGGCCAAGGTTGCAATTTCTATATTCATAAGGTGACCGGTTATTCGGGTTTGTCATGCTGTAGATAGTCTAACACCAAAGCAAACTGCGTCCTACAAAACTTGTTCTGGTCCTCATCGAATGTCATACTTTGTAATATTTTTTCGGACTGCATCCTCCGGTAAGCTAAACGGTTCATCGTCGAACTAAAGGGTTTTTCAATAGGGACATAACAATATTGTATTTTAATACAAACGCACCCTTAAACCTTTTTTATGATCTGTCAATATCAAAACGTCAGTCAAAGTTTACATTTCTATTATGGTGAAGTTCACGAACGAGCAACATTTGGAAACTATTAAAAATTATTACCAAATTTCTGAGTCGAAGGTCGCAACTTTAACAGCGCTAGCACCAATTTTCGGTCGCAATAATCGTGCCATAGTGGATAAATTCCAGCCAACATATTCACTATTGAATGTGCCAGTGAGACAACGTACCGAAGTATTATAAGTGCTTCAGTTCAAAATGAGCCAAACCAGTTGATTTCACGCCGTTCACGGGAATTGGGAATCTCTCAGTCTACATTGTGGCGAATTTTGCGTTAAGATCTTAGCCTACACCCTTATAAAATCAAATTAATTCAAGAACTGAAGCCTCTTGATCATTTAAAGCGCCGAAATTTCTCCAATTGGGGTCTGCAAACGTTTGAAGAAAATCCTGAATTTCATTCTTCATCTCATTTTTGACTTGAACAGCAACAAATCCACATGTGCTGCCAGAAACTACATTGCATCCACAAAAAGTAACCGTGTGGTGTGGATTTCATGCTGGAGGTGTGATGGGACCGTATTTCTTCGTCGATGAAAATGATCGCCAATGGTCAATGGAGTTAGCTATCGTGCCATGTTTGAAGACTATTTTTGGCCAGAATTGGATGGACTTGACATCAGTGATACATACCACCTTGATCAAAAAGTTCCCGGGGGACACCACCGTGTGGCGCTCCCATTGTTCCGATTTGAGTTCTGTTTTTTTGTTAAGTTAGTAAATCTGTTGCTGACATTCCCTCTAAATCTTAGCGTCATATGTTAGCTTGACATTTGCAAAAGTTACGTAGCCAAGAGTACATCTATCTCAGTGTGTGTTGGCGATTTTTTACAATTTTAGCAATGGATTTAAATTTGCAATAACGAACTTGTACGAGTGTTAAATTTTGCGTACAAAAAGGATTTAATGGTGCGCGAATGTTGGAAATGTTGGAAAAGTGTTTCGGCAACTATTCTCTAAAGAATCTCGTTTACCAGTGGCACGAGCGGTTCAAAAGTGGTCGTGAGTCAATCGAAGATGATGAACGCAGTGGCAGACCATCGACATCGAAAACCGACGAAAACATTGATGAAGTACTCGTAAAAGAAATGTTGGTCACTAGCCGTAAATTAACCATCAGAGAGATAGCAGAGGTCTTGAACATCGCCTATGGATCCGTCCAAGACATTTTGGTTAATGATTTGGGTTTCCGTCGTGTAGCAGCAAAGTTGATGCCAAAACACTATAATTTCATGCAAAAAAGAAACCCTGTTGACGTCGCAAAAGAGATGATTTGCGAGGTTGAATCCGATCCCACATTCATCAAAAGGATCATTACTGGAGACGAGACGTGGGTTTATGATTACGACACGCAATCCAGACATCAACAAGTGAATGGCGTTCACCAAATGAGCCGAGACCAAACAAATCACGTCGTTTTCAGTCAAAAAAGAAGGCAATGCTCACGGTTTTCATGGATTACAACGGTGTAGTGCATCATGAATTTTTGCCAGAAGGTCAAACAGTAAACAAAGAGTATTATTTGGGCGTTATGAGACGTTTGCGTGAAGCAATTCGCCGAAAGAGACCAGAATTGTGGGCAGAAAATATATGAAAGCGCACCGTCGCACAGTGCCATCATTATTCGTAATTCTTTGACGAAAAATACAACAAATACCATGCAACAGCCACCGAATTCACCTGATTTGCCTCTCTGTGACTTCTTTCTTTTCAATCGAATTAAAAAACCACTACGGGGAACGCGTTTCAGGAGCCGAGAGGAAGTAATGGAAAAATCGCAGGAAGCACTGATGGACATACCGAAAACCGAATATAAAAAATGTTTCGAGGATTGGATCAATCGCTGGCATAAGTGTGTTGCAGTCGATGGTTATTACTCTGAAGGAGAAAATATAGATTTAGATGAATAAACTTGTATTTCGAATTTTCTGAATACATTCCGGGAACTTTTTGATCAAGGTAGTAGTTCCAACAAGATAATGCCACATGCCATAGAGCTGGTCAAGCAATTGATTTATAGAAGGGGAAGTTCGGTAATCGTGTAATCTCGTAAAATATGGGGTTACGTTAGGTAGTTGGTTTAGGTCAACAAGCCAACAACGTTAGAGGAGCTCAGGAGCAATACGCGAAATTGCCAACGTTCCGGCCGATATGTATGGAAGGTGACAAATTAGTTCCAATGAATCGGTCGCTGCAAACGTGCTCGCGGTGGTCATATGGATGAGATCGAATTCTATAATTAAATGTAACATGTGTACTACACCTGGAATAAATTTCAGCCCGATATCTCAATTATTCCGTGTTTTATTTAAATACAAAGTTGTTATGTCATTATTGAAAAACACGATAGTTTACTGCATCTTTGGTTTCTTCTACTACGGTTTGCTGAGGCCGTATAAGAAAGTGAACTTCGAATAAGATACCTTCTTTGATTCGTCATCGGGTATCTGTGAATAGCCATATGCTGTGATTCCTCTGCCTCTTACCAATATTTTTCCCTTCAGTGATTGTCAAGTATTGGACACTCAGGTAATTGTTTTCGTTCCTAAGATGAGATGGTCCCGGAGTTGTTCTCGGCGTATTTCTTTATTATACACGTAGTTAGCGCGTTTGCGCTATAGTTTTCACACGAATGACTGTTTATCGGAATATTTATCAATGTCCGGTAGTTTCTCATCGACGACATGCATAAAAGTGCAATTTTCCTCGCGGATTTGCAATAAAATGTTTTAATAATTCCAATACGATATTGTGGCAGTAGATGCTTCATCATAATAGATAACCACCCAAGATCGGCCTGAAATATAAAATGCACCTTGTGCTACATTTTGAAATGATACATTTTTCACAGAACTACAAGCAAGTTGTTTTCTTTAAAACACCACTTGGACTCCTTAATTGGCGACAAGATTATCAAGGTAAAAATTTCAAAAAGCACATATTTCATAGAAAAATTACATGCTTGATTTTATAACTCATTAATTAGCAAGAATTAAGCTGGCGACTAAGATACGTTGTCGATAGTCGATGATTTAATGACTAGTTTGTCGACTTGTTAACAGGAAAATAATCTGTATGGAAATCAGTTTAGGTAACATTTGTTTTTTGAATTTCTTGAAAGTCAAAATTATAATACGTATAACATATGTACCACATTTTTCTTCATACTGTCTAATTTGTAGTCTAAAACAGTATAGGGTAGCATCAAGTGCTAACTAGGCTAGCGATAGTTAGCACAAAAAAATAGTTAGCGAAAAAAATATGCTCTAAATGGTATTTGTTTTTGACCGATAGATCTTCCAAAGGGTATAACTTTCAAACCGTGCTGAGAGTTTTGACATTTATGTATGTTCAGTATTAGACACCAGACTTTCACGCTTCTGTATCATACAAAACTATTTTGAAGATCGGTCTTTTATATGCGAAACGTATAGAAAATGCGCGATTTGTTTGATGCGCTTGAGTAATTGAACTCACTATCAGTCGTGTTGTGGATGAATTTCGTACCAATTTCATCTATATGACTTGAAAGCCAACAACGCGTCCAGAGAAATTGTCAATTCGGCATCGATCCCAACAGCTTAGCCTTTGTCCATACACTGAGTGGAAAATTTTGCGAAAAGATCTCGACCTACACCCATAAAACATTAAGCTGGTGCAGAATTTAAAGGCATGAGAATAATAGAATAATAGACACATTGTTGAAAAATTTTCTCATCAATTTTCAAACCAGTCCCCAAAGATGCATGTTTAAAATTTTATTGGTTATATAACTTAATTCGTGCGTTTTTTTTCGAAATTTGGACGTTTATTTAAGAAAACCATGTACAATAGTATTATTCAAAGTATTGCCCATCTGAAGCTATGACTTTTTCCCATCTTTCTGGCAATTTGTGGATCCCATCCCAAAAGAACTGCTGCGCCGGCTTGGCAGCCAAGAATGAATCAAGCCAATTTTTGACATTCTGCTCTGATGTGAACCGTATTTCAGTGATGGCGTTCTACATCGACCGGAACAAATGGTAGTCAGAAGGGGCAAGGTCTGGGCTATAAGGCGGGTGAGGTAAGACTTCCCATCCACTGTTTTCCAAATAGTTCTTAACCGGAATAGCAACGTTGGGCCGAGCGTTGTCATGATGGAAAATTATTGCCTCGTGTCTGGTCGCATATTCCGGGCGTTTTTCGGCCACTGCTCTCTTCAAACGGATTAATTGTGTTCGGTAGCGTTGTCCATTGATGGTTTCACCCGGTTTTAGCAGCTCATAATACAGCACACCCATCTGATCCCACCAAATACAGAGCATTACCCTCGCGCCATGGATATTCGGCTTTGCCGTTGATTTTGCTGGTTGGCCGGATTTCACATATGATTTTTTGCGCTTGGGGTTGTCATAATGGATACATTTTTCATCAACAGTAACAATCCGATGCAAAAATGACTTCCTTTTGTGGCGTTCCAGCAGCATTTCGGACATGCAAAACCGCCTTTCGACGTCTCTCGGCTTGAGTTCATGTGGAACCCAATTTCCTTGCTTTTGAATATATCCAGCTGCTTTTAAACGTTTTGAAATGGCTGCTTGAGTGACACCCAAAGATTCTGCGAGCTCTTCTTGTGTTTGGCAACAATCTTCATAGAGTAATGCTTCCAGTTCTTCATCTTCAAACTTTTTTGGCTGCCCAGGACGTTCATCGTCTTCCAAGCCAAAATCACCACCTTTAAATCGTGCAAACCACTTTCGTCGCGTTAGCTCAGCTAGCGCATGTTCACCATAAACTTGCACCAAAATACGATGACTTTCGGCAGCAGTTTTCTTCATATTAAAGTAATGAAGAAGAACTCCCCGCAAAAACACTTTTTCAGGCACAAAGTTCGACATATTTGAGTGAAAAAAAATTATTGTTGTTTACGCTTCAAATGAATGACATATACTGAAATGACGTACAATGACAGTAGCTTTCCAACGCATGTTCTAATGGAATAATAACAATGGAATAATACAAGTTACGTCATCTCTTAGCAAACCGCATGAATTAAGTTATAGACCCAATAAAACATCAAATCATGGCGACTGGAAACTTCGGTGAAATATTTATTTAGAAGAAGCAAGTGAAACAGAAATTTAAAAAATGCGTTGTCAATTAACTAATAAAAACGGCCCTGGATCGGACAAAATTAGACCTATTGTTAGGAGATTAAGCACCCTGTATCTTGCTCCTGTACGTACTTGTATAATCAAAACCATTATTAACTTCTAAGACTGATGAAAACATCTACAATGCGGCCAATATAAGTACACATATAAGGGAGGAATAAAAAATAACACTGAAAAGTACAGGCCAATTGCAATTCCATCAACAGTTGAAAAGTGTTTGGAGAAAGTAGTTACGTGTTTAGTTTATTACAAAACATCAATTACTTCAGCTAAATCAGTATGGCTTTCGAAAGAATAAAAGCACGGACAAATTACTTAAATACGATTCACGCGAGATTAAACAAAAAATATTAAGCTCTCGTACTCTTCATCGATTTCAGCAAAGCGTTTGATACGCTAACTCACAAAAAACTAGCCGAAAACCTCATCCTTGCTTTAAGAGGAGTAATGTTAAACTGGTTAAAGATCGAAGACAATAAGCGAGGAAAAGCCATGTCTATACGGTGTACAAGAGGGCTCCAAACTAAGTCCCATTCTATTTACATTATATATAAATGAACTTCTGCGTTTATTGTGGTGAAACACAAATAGTTCAACTTCGCTGTGGATATATATGAATTTAACACCGTTTCGAAATGATGCAACGATAAAAAAACTGCTAATAAACAAAGGTCACGCACATTTGTACCCCTCGAAGCGAGAAGAAATGTTCAATATATGTAAGAGTATATACTCGTACATCACCGAAACGACCTCTGTCCAATGCCAGCCGCCAACAACGCTGTATTTATTTTTTAAAAAAATGAGGACGAAGGTCGAATTACAGTCAATGGCCAATAATACCGGACAATGATCAGTGATTAACGTATTTTTTAGAGAATATGGAAGAAATTGATCCTGAAGATTTGTGGTTCCAGCAATACTGGTTGTCTGACTGAGGATCTGTTTCAAGGACAACACGAAGGAGCCATGGTTTTGTATCGAGATGGGGCTATGTGAAACCTTTCTTAAACGATGACAAATCGTAAGTTATTGAGGCCTTCACATCTAATATTTAGTTCCCAATTGTTCGAACGTCGTGTCGTTATTGTTTTAAAAAAAAGTTCTATAGCTCTTTTAAAAGTTGAGAAGAATTTACAAAAGAAAAAAACACTATTGCCTTGTGCAGGTTTCTTAGTTTTAAAACAATCGATTTTCGTTTCTTAAATCTGGGAAAATCACCAGAATTCCATATTAGTCCTTTATTATAATGATGTTGACAGTTTTGATAAACCATTAATGCGTGCATTTTATATATTAGTAGTCCAACACGTGATTTTGTCTCTTTAGAAAATCAGAGCATACCACATGTTAAACAAAGATTGCGTTCGGTCGCTTTTTCATACTCAATCGCATTTTCAAACATTTATTTCGGCCTCCACACTCGTATCTTTTCTGAATGGTTTGGCTTGGATTGTGCTAATCAACGAAATAAACAAAAAAAAAAAAATAAACAAAAAAAAAAATTGACAAGAAAAAGTGAAACCAGTAACAAAGTGCAATACTCTTCAATTTGCCGATTTCATTGCTTCACTCCAAGTGTGATGGAAAATTAGCGCCTACCCGTTTCAGTGGTTCTATACACACTTATGTATTATCTGCGGGAAGAACCCGATAAATTTTATTAACCATTTTTTGATTGATAGTGAACTCTGGAAAGTTTACGTTCTATGCAAATAAATCTGTCGACAAGAACAGTACGAGTACATTCAATTGGCCAACGCTTTATCGGAAATAAGTTTGAGATATGTTAATACCGGTGTAGATACGTCAAATCTGGCATCACTGACGTAAAGTTTGACGTTTTTAATGGTACACGTGCTCAGACCGTTTTATCATAAGAGTGTTATTTGCGTTTTTTACAGAAACTTGAAAAATTCATCCAAAAAGTGGAATTAAATTGTGAAAATTTTTGTACGATGATTTCTTATGATTTCCGACGTGGATTAACTCAAGAACAGTATGCCGAACAACTCGCTTCGACTTTTGGTGGTGAAGCACCATCCCGGGCCACAGTGTCTCACTGGTTTTCTGAATTCAGTAGTGGTCGTCGTTCGCCCCAGGACGAATTTCGTGAAGGTCGTCCAAATTTGCTTATTGTGCAAGAAAATATCGATGTTGTGTGGGAACTGATACTGCCAAATCGTTATGTGACTTATCGTGAAATCGAGGTATGTTTGGGCATTAGCTTGGCCGTCGAATAGCGTTGGATACAGCTTAATTGGACAATCGCTAAAAAAAGGCTCGCGTCGACTGGTCCAAAGAAATGTTGAAAAAAATCGATCGCTGTACTTTAAAAGGCTTCTATAAAATCATAACAGGCGACGAATTGTGGATCTGTGCATATGCACCCGAAAATATACAGCAGTCGATCTTATGGGTCTTTTACTGGGTGTCGTCTATAGCAGTTCTAACGCTACGATGCTCAATGAGCAGTTGTTCAAAAGGCCGGCAGTCCTGGACAATAAGATATTCTACTGGTAGTAACTGAAAGTTGCGAATCCCGATCGCAGACTACAATATACCATATTCTGGTACCATAGGTGGTCCCCTTGTGGCAGTATCGTGGTGGTTGTAGGTTATACCCAAATCGCGATGCGAGTTAAGCTGACTTTCGCTGCGTATTCGGCATCCTCCATGAAATATAAACATAATTTGTGGACAATCTTGGAATGATCGCTGCAGATTTTCGGATGACTCGATGAGGAGTTATATTGCAACCAGCTGGCATGATACATTAGAATGGTTTAGATAAGCCTCAATCCTTTACCAAGCGAGAAGATTCCGCCTTATTTACGACTTATAGTAGGTACTGGAGGTGGTATTAATACCATTAATCGGGCGCTAATTTATGCATGTAATTAATCCCGATATGAGTATAGAAAATCCATGGAATAAAGCCTGCTCGGCAGGTGTACTCCACTTAAAGTCTTGAGACGTTCTGTAAGAGTCTTTCAATATGTCGCAAATCCAACAAAGGTTGTTCGCCCACGAAGTACTTCGAAGCATGTTTATTCAGAAAACCGGACATGTTGCCACCGTACCATTAGAGCAGCGTAGACGGTTAATTCGAAATGGTGCACTGCCATTTGTGGTGGCTTTTTGAGTACTCAAAACATCGAATTGATGGGCCATTTGCGGTACAGCATTGATTTGGCACCCCACCACTTCTATCGAAGAAGGGGTTGATGCATTTGGAGTTACCTCGCTCAAAGTGGAAAAAGTGCTTCAAGAATGGGTTCAAATGCATGTATTGATCTTTATGGAGAGTATTTTGAAAAACAGTAGAGCTATTTTCATTGATAAATATTTATTTTCAGTTGTTTTCCTCAAAACTTAAGTAACGTACCTACTCGTAGTAGTAGATGTTCCGTCCTGTTCTCGAATTTCCTGTTCCTCAAAGGATGTTTACATAACGTTTGAGTAAAACATTATGTAAAAACGCTTTATTCTCTTATTTCTGTTTAGAAATATACTATCCAGCAAACTCATGACTGCTTGGGACGACAGAAATTAAGAAAAAAATTACATATACTCGTATACATATAGAAATAAGTTTGAGACCATCAATTGATTTCAAGTTTTATGATTGGAACTTAGACGAGAATATCGCAGGTCAGTTTTGCAGATTGGCACAACCAGGCAAACAAGCGACTCATCGTTCTATTCAGCTTGCATCGCAATTGATTGAGCGATCTTTTTTCGCATTTTCCAATTTCTGTGGCAGAAGTCACAGCGCACATATGTACGTAGCCAACAAATCTGTCTTACTACCAGATGCTCTGCGACTGCTCCGAACTTCTTTTATTATTATTTTTTTTTTAATTTGAAAACAAGAAAAACTATATATGTATATGTTATATGTATAGTCGTATACACATATTTGTCATTTGAAAAAATTATGACGAGCAATTATATGAAAGCTGTCACAACTTGGTTGGGATAAATTCAATCAACGGCTATAAGTGAATGCACAGTCATTTTATGTATGAGGGCGAGGAGACTGTTTTTGGAAGAAATTTCAATTGAAACAGTCTTTAACAATTTTATTAAATTTTTGTACATATAAAAAAACGTATATAAGGCACTATTTTGTTCAATATCCCAGTTTGAAGACTTGGATGCTTTAGTTTGTTCGTACTTATCATCAGTCAGACTTTCTCCTCTGTAAACTCATCATAGTTGTTATCTGTTGTATCACTAATCTAGACTCTAGGCCAGCGACAGTTCTCATATCCTCGAATTGGGTTACTGGCTCTAGAATATTGTTGCCTCTGATAAGGACGGATTTGCTGTTGCAAGGGTTTATGCAAGTCACATAATGACAACGAACTTCGAGTCTGCTTCATATGTATAATTCTAAATTTCTGATGACCAACCGAGCGGATAGTGGCTGTTTAAAAAAACTGTGGTAGTATGGCAATATCTACTAGCAACAAGGTCAGTGATTATTTGGATGTAAATTTGTTATTGGAGCCAGACTTAGGAAGGAATCTTTGAGATGTCTTATGACAATTCGTCTCAAGGATAAATATCAACATCAGCCTTCGCACGCATATGCTCACGGAATCGACGACGTGGAAAACAGTTTTTACGAGATCCTGCATAAAATGTAGGAGAAGTGCAATAGGTACGACGTTGAAATTGTCCTGGATGATTTCAATGTATAGATAAGAATGGAGACCATATTTGGCCATACTTTTGGAAAGTATTGGGTATATAACTTGGTTTGCGGTTTTTTTTTTAAATTTGAAGGTTTATTTAAGAAAAACATGTACAATAGTATTGCCCATCTGAAGCTATGACTTTTTCCCATCTTTCTGGCAATTTCTGGATCCCATCCCAAAAGAACTGCTGCGCCGGCTTGGCAGCCAAGAATGAATCAAGCCAATTTTTGATATTCTGCTCTGATGTGAACCGTATTTCAGTGAGGGCGTTCTACATCGACCGGAACAAATGGTAGTCAGAAGGGGCAAGGTCTGGGCTATAAGGCGGGTGGGGTAAGACTTCCCATCCACTGTTTTCCAAATAGTTCTTAACCGGAATAGCAACGTTGGGCCGAGCGTTGTCATGATGGAAAATTATTGCCTCGTGTCTGGTCGCATATTCCGGGCGTTTTTCGGCCACTGCTCTCTTCAAACGGATTAATTGTGTTCGGTAGCGTTGTCCATTGATGGTTTCACCCGGTTTTAGCAGCTCATCTGATTCCACCAAATACAGAGCATTACCTTCGCGCCATGGATATTCGGCTTTGCCGTTGATTTGGCTGGTTGGCCAGATTTCACATATGATTTTTTGCGATTGGGGTTGTCGTAATGGATCCATTTTTCATCACCAGTAACAATCCGATGCAAAAATGACTTCCATTTTGTGGCGTTCCAGCAGCATTTCGGACATGCAAAACCGCCTTTCGACGTCTCTCGGCTTGAGTTCATGTGGAACCCAATTTCCTTGCTTTTGAATATATCCAGCTGCTTTTAAACGTTTTAAAATGGCTGCTTGAGTGACACCCAAAGATTCTGCGAGCTCTTCTTGTGTTTGGCAACAATCTTCATAGAGTAATGCTTCCCGTTCTTCATCTTCAAACTTGCCCAGGACGTTCATCGTCTTCCAAACCAAAATCACCACTTTTAAATAGTGCAAACCACTTTTGGCACGTTCGTTCAGCTAGCGCATGTTCACCATAAACTTCCACCAAAATACGATGACTTTCGGCAGCAGTTTTCTTCATATTAAAGTAATGAAGAAGAACTCCCCGCAAAAACACTTTTTCAGGCACAAAGTTCGACATATTTGAGTGAAAAAAAATTATTGTTGTTTACGCTTCAAATGAATGACATATACTGAAATGACGTACAATGACAGTAGCTTTCCAACGCATGTTCCAATGGAATAATACAAGTTACGCCATTATTCGAATAGACCCAATATATATGGCATGACACTATTTAAAATAAAATTAGGTTAATAGGTTTTGCGGTGAAGCTAGTTACATATTAGCAAAAGGACATGGAAGACTCCTGATCAATCAACAGCCAAGCTTAATGACATCACATTGCGATCATCGCAAGGCACTGCTTCAGTATGATGAATATCTGAACGTTCGGCAGAGCATTACTTTGTTGAAGACAGGGTATGATCCTAGGCATTCCAAATTGGGAAAGAAAGCACTGTGAAGAAATTAAGCGTCGCACGTCTACAACCACCAGATATCGCCAGAGTCTTTTTAGATTTAGTATCCCTTGATCTCACAAAATGCCCTATACTAGCAAATAAGTCTCCAGAAATCTAAAATGAAATCACTGGTTCTACGAAGTATGCCATCAACTACAAGTAGCGAAAACAAGAAGCTTAAAGAGCTGCAAAATGCGACTTGCGTCGCATAGAAGGACTAAAGCTACTTGCGAGATCAAGAGCAGAAGGTCGGCTTCTTTGAAGAAGTAAAAGAAGCGTGCGGTTGCAGAAATAGAGAGGTTTTATTGCAGGAGGATGTAATGAGGATGTAATAAATAGCAGCAGTAAATGCTGAGAATACGGAAGGACCATTTCTGAAGACTGTATAATATCAACCATAATATCAGAATATAAGGCAGATTGTACCATCATTGAACGAAGATTAACAACAATCCGACCTAAACGTATCTACAATAAACTAACTAAACTGGCCCACCCAAGTAGCTGATTAAAGTGATGATGATTTGGTAAGGAGCAAACAGCAACTCATCTGCAAAATATTATCGATCAATTTTGCAACGAAACAAGATAGTTGCATTTGAAATTGCATAGAAACACAGAGTTTGGCACAAGGAACTTTTCATGATAATGAGTGAAGTTTGGTTCCCTCAATGCGAATTGTCTTTTATGGTGTCGCGTTTAAAAAATGTCGTCGACGGTGTCTTGTTTGGACGTCACAAATTATAACTAGTATTACATTCCATTCTGTCTCCGACACTCTTGCAAATCTTCCACAGATAGCATTATAAATTGAAGATTAAGATTAGTATGCAAGTATATTAGATCACATGAATGTGATCAATTGAAATTCCTTTTCACAATCCAAAGTTGGTTTACTCAAACGTCATCATTTTCTCCCCATCAAAAAAATATAGTTATGTTTGTAAACTTTAATGTGTTATCATTTGTATATAAATTCATAATATTTGCAATAAAAATCTTGCATTCAGATTCATGCAGCAGATGATAAATTGCTTATCATGTAACCGTCAAGATCAGCAGAATGGTAGTCTAAAAATAAAATTCACAGACGTCATGTTGTCATAAACCATCCAACCAAATTTATGACTCCTTACCATCGTCATATTTTACTCAGTGGTCGGTCCTTGAACTGGTCTAACGACTTAACCGATTGTAAAGTTAATTTCTATTTTAGAAAACTCATTATCGATCGAGGTGATAATTTTTCATTGGACTGGATAAAAATTAATTCAATTTAACTTAGACCCAGCGTCACAGGATATATGTATATACGAGTATGTACATATCATATATATTAGCGTAGATACGAGTACCCGTCTACTGTCTACTGGATCTACTCGTACTCCATCTACTAGTTTCAAGTTGATTCAACATTAATTATAACTTGTTTCCAAATGGAAAAAAAAAACCATGATTTTTTGTTATGTACGCGCATACGTGATGTCAAAATGTTATTCTATTTTCCATTCTCGATCCAATCCCAAATTCATGCTCATTGCTGGGGGCGCGATATACTCGTATGTACCTTAGGAACACAGCAGACTACGTGCGAACAAAGCCTAATTCTGAACTAACCCATAGTATCAATTTCTCTCAAACTATTTACAAATAAATTACTGGTTAGTAATAGAGATACATTTATTCAGGTGCGGATAAATTAAATCAACAAGCCGAGAACTTGTGGCTACAATTTAGCAGCGTGTCGAAAACACGCTTTGCTTTGTGAACACTATATTTAGCCGCAATATAAACAGGCTCCGAGTAATTAGCGTTACGTTCCTACACGTTTATCTGATTCACTGATTGCGCATTGTGTCAATATTGCAGTTTAAGCCCAAATTCCAGCAGAATTTTAGTATTTGAGTTTTCATATTGACTGCCAATTGTAATCGATGAAATCGTGATTTTCGAGCATTTCAACTGAGCAAACATTCGGATTTTGTTTAGCGCACATGTGTACTGTACAATTAAGTCACCTATGGCCTGCTTATTTCAAGGCATTTTAAAAGTTAACAACTCCGAAATTCCATATAAAGAAGTAAAATATTCAAAATTTTAGCATTAATTAGGATCAAGGAAAAGATTGTTTAATTAATCTGTTTTAGTTTCAGTCAGCTTGTGTTGCTATGTAACTTCCTGATAGGGAAATTCTTGCATTCACCTCGAAAATCGAAAATGATATGTTTTTAAGAAATCGTATATATATGTGTGAGAGAGAAACTATATAACACATGTGTCAATTTGTTTAGCCCATGATAATTCGTGAACGAATATCAATTTGAGTTTTTGTAAGATGAGGCGTCTTCGTGCCGGATCACGTTTTTGTTTAGCTGAAAGCAGACATAATCCAGCAACATTCAAAAACAGTGTAAATTGTAGTAATAGCTGTTTTAAGTTTGATAGAGTTGATAATTTCAAATATTTAGGTATACTATTAAATATTAACCTCTGCTGGAAGGATCGTACATAGAGTGTATTTAAATCGTGTTGTAAGGCAACTTTACCACCTTAGCCTCTACGGTCGTCTGCCTCTTATTGAAATCAAAGCTGCAGTACGGAATAACTTGTTGGGGTGGTACCTATTACAATTAGATCGAACCTTTACCCATATAATAAAAATATGCAATAAGAATTATGTGCAAAATAAATCGTAGTACCCCCAGTTTTGAACTGTTCAGAAGTCTTGGCATTTTTACTGCTACAAAGTCTTGAAAATAATTTTTTTTAAGTCAAGTGTATGGGAAGTACAATTTACCCATTAACTCTAGAAACTTTGTATCTGCACCATCAATCCATAAAATCCACTTCTCACGATTTTAGGCTGGTACTGCACCACGGCTTTTTAAGGGGCTTTTAAGGCCACTCGAGGATATTCAAAAAATCGATTTATTGCTTTCAATAGTCCCTTAGGCCTCAGAAATGATATCCCAAAAGATTATGGCCGGGAAATATTTCGAAGTACTTTGTTTTTCAAAGTATAGCACAAGGCCGCCAGGTAGGCTTTTTATAATTTAAAATTTTAAACGCGTTTATCTCAAAACTACACCCATAACTTGAACAATTTGCAACCAATTCACTTCAAATTTTAACTAGATCTATTTGCTTAAGTACGTAGAATGTTTTTTATATGGCATCGTTCATTTGTTATTAACAATTTTCTGGCGATTTTTCTGCAAATTTTGCAAGTTTGATTTTGAAAGTACGCCATTCGCCATACGGTGTTTTTTTTAGAGAATTTCAAAAGTGGCTATCTTTTAACCACTTATGTATATATACTTTTTTATACCCATTGTACAACTTGTAATTTATGACTTTATTTTATACTTCATTATTATAAATATTATGCTATTGTACAATAATTATTTTTTTCCCATTAAGGACTGAAACGAATAAAATTTGGAAACTTCAAAGTGAAAAAAAAAATATTTTCATAATTCATGTAAATTTTTTTTATTTGCTTTAAAACTCTGTTTTTATTAAATTCATTCACAATTACAAAAAATAAAAAAAATTATTTGGATTCCCATTCTTTCCTCAACTTTTTCGATTGTCCTTCATAAGGTTGGTGACAGTTACATCCGTGGTCTTTTTGGACGCTCTTTTCCATTTAGCACTAAAATCTTTAACGTCTTTTGCACACTGCTCACTTTTCCTCAATTCAGCTTTGACCAAAGCCCAATACCTTTCAATGGGACGGCACTGTGCAACATTGGGTGGATTCATGTCTTTTGGGACAAAGTTGATATTTTTAGCAACAAGAAAGCTCAACGTCGTATGAGCATAGTGAGCTGAAGCTAAATCTGGCCAAAATAATGTTGAACCCTCGTGTTTGTTTAAGAAAGGAATCAACCGTTTTTTTAGGCACTCGTTAATGTACAGTTCTCCGTTAATTGTTCCCGTTGTAATAAACGATGAGCTTCTGTGTCCACATTAGCAAATTTCCTGCCAAACGAGATATTGTGACCCGAATTTTTCCATCCCAATCGATGTTGTTGATTGCGGAAGAATCTCAGCTTCAAACGAGTTGTAAAACTGCACACCTGGAAGATTAGTAGAGTCAGCTTTGACATAAGTTTCGTCATCCAAAACCAAGCACGCTTTCTTGTTGCCGATCAACTCGTATAGCTTTCGGGCTCGTGTTTTTATGACTTTTTTTTGCTTTTCAGTAACTTTTGGTATTTTTTTTCCGTGTTCTTAGACCGTTACGTTTTTTAGATCTTTATACCATTGTTTGGTTGGTATTACATTTCCGAGCAACATCTCTGGATGACATAGTCCGGTTTTTACTACGGTATCCACTATTTTCTTGTCCAACTTTGTATCAAGTGCTCCACTTTTGGCTCCACTTTTGGCTCTGTTTTCTGTTTTCGCTTAATAGTCAATGTCTCTAAATATTTATTAAACGAGAATGGAGAATCCACTGTACTGCGTGCTACGTTTAAATTTTTTGCGATAAAATGGTTTGGACGCGAAGTATTTTCGAGCCATTTGTCGATGATCTTTTTAAGGCGTTCCTCTTGACTCATATTTTATAAATATTTTAAGCCGCACCGAACTAAAATCAAAAACAAACTGAAACTAGAGAATATACAGGCTAATTTGAGTACAAAATGGGATTGCAATTTTTACGCATTGGAAGTATAGCCCGTATTAAAATTTACAAATTTTATTCGTTTCAGTCCTTAATAGTTCTTTTTTTTTAATCCTTATAATTTTACTAAAACTATAACTTACTCTTATCAAAAAGGACAACTGATTGTATCCAACTACGAGTATTTCATACAAGTATGTTCATCTTATCAAATAAGAAAATAAAAATAAAATTGTATATTTTAATTTTATATAAGTTTTCGATATAAAATAAAGAAAAACTAGTCGATATGGATGTAACCGATGGGTCACGCCAAGAACTTCATGATAAAGAGAACTAGTAGAATTCTCCAATGGTTTTTTAGGTTAAGCCCGACCGGGTAAGCCTGACCGGTTAAGCTTGAAAGGTTTTGGTAAAGTTAAGAAAAAAAAAAGCGTGGCAGGTTGGTTTATCTGACGAGCAAGAAAGAGTTATCCGCAGAGCAAGAACGAGTTGAATACATAACATACCATACTTGAAGCGAATTGGAAAAAAGTTACAGGACTTTAGCAAAAATCTCCAATTAATGATCTAAGCTGAATACGAGTATATTTCTTTTAATATGTATTCGGTGTACGCACTTCAGTTAATTTTGGAACCTTATCTCTTGGTTTGTGTCCAGCAACTTCTGTCTTCTTTTGATAAAGGAAATTTATGGGAGATTGTAAGATTTGTAGTCAGTCTTGCTAACCATGGTTTTAGGCTTTAAAATAAAAGAATCGTTAGTCAGATGCTTCAGAGATGAATCTCCTTCTAGAAGGTGCTATTGTATTTAAAGAAAAAATAATTCAATTTTATCAAGAGATTAAAGTGAGGTCTGGGATACTTTTTGTTAACCAAATTATAGGTTGTACCCCATTCGCGATTCTAAAATGCTACTATACCTACCATAACTGAGATGATTCTGGACCGATTTTTTTTTTTCAAATTTTCGTTAAGCGTGTTATGTTCATAGATTTCGATCAGTATATACTGCGCAAATTTCGAAAGATTCTCTATTTTTAAGAGAAAATACGTTCATATCGAAGGTATTTTCAACAAAGAAAGCTACAGAACCGTTCAATCTATTCACATTGTTTCTACTTACTGCCTGTACTCTGATATGTAAATAAAATAATATATAATAATCAAAAATGCTACTCCGTAGCGGCCCTAAACATATGAACGTACATAGAACTCAAGCAAAAAATTAGAAATTTACAACCATAAATACGCATATGGTATGTATAGTACATATGGTATATCCTTTATATCATGTTGAGAAAAAATATACGAAAAACTCGTATACGCGAACTTGGTTGTATCTGCAAATGTATAGATATAGAGAATAAAACGTGTCGCTTCTCCTACAAAATGACTGCCTGCATGTTAAATACAAGACCAGTACGACGATGACATAATATCATACGCAGACAGGTTGGCATAATATTTTATTTCAATTTGAAGAAATATGTGCTGGGTTAACACAACATCTGAAATACTCAGATTATAACACTTTCTAATGCTTCTTCAGAAGAGCTGTTCACGATGAAATTAATTGAAAGAATTGAAAAACTGGAGTTGTAGCATTAGTTGTAATGTTATATAGCATGTAACGCCATTATTTTTGTAAACACATCTTGCTTGTAATATGATTTATACTATAATTGAATAATTGAATAATAATTATGCAAACAAAAATGAATTGAATATACAATAGGGTTAAAAAACTAAGGGAATTGCCAGGTTTGTATATAACAAATTAATGAATTCACATTATAATTAAAGAGATTTATAATTAGTTAATAAGTGAATAAATTATATGATTAAAAAACAAGGGAAAGAGAAAAAAGCCTAATAAAAATATTATGAAAATAAATAAACCACTAAATAAGCAGGGTAACAAAAAAAAACCTGAATACTGTATGAATAAATAAATAAATTAATTAATTAATTTATAAATAGATAAATAAATAAATAAAGAGACAAATAAATACATGACAAAGTAAATAATTATGTCAGGAATTAAATAAATAAATAGATATGTTTATTAAAAACATGTTTATTAAAGAAAAAAATAAGTAAATAACTGCTAATCTTTACATACGAGTAAGTACTTCATAAAAGTTTATTGACTTATTAAATTTTTTTATTAACATGGTGTTTGAATAGGTAAATCTTAATCTGAATTTTGGTTGAGCATTTAAATTTTTTTCGCAACTTGTACACCAGTTTGTTCATGCAGAAGCTGGGCCGAGAAAGCCAGGGCAGATTTACCATCATTTTTAAAGTTTTATTTTGTGAAACTTGAAGTTTTTGTCCATACTAAACATCCTCTGATGGCTTTAAAAAATTACAATACTTTATAGATTATGACCTTTTTAAATTTAGTTATGGGTGTCCCCTACATGTAAAAGGGCATGACATTTTAGGAGTTATACTTGTGTATTTTGTTAAATTTATTTGTAATATGGTCCCGAAAGGTTAATCTCTTATCTAAATATACACCCAGACATTTGATACAATTAACCCACCGGATATCACAACTGTTAATTTGTATTGCGTCTATAACTTAATTCGGTTTGCTAAGAGATGGCGTAACTTGTATTATTTCATTGTTATTATTCCATTGGAACATGCGTTGGAAAGCTACTGTCATTGTACGTCATTTCAGTATATGTCATTCATTTGAAGCGTAAACAACAATAATTTTTTTTCACTCAAATATGTCGAACTTTGTGCCTGAGAAAGTGTTTGTGCGGGGAGTTCTTCTTCATTACTTTAATATGAAGAAAATTGCTGCCGAAAGTCATCGTATTCTGGTGGATGTTTATGGTGAACATGCGCTAGCTGAGCTAACGCGACGAAAGTGGTTTGCACGATTTAAAAGTGGTGATTTTGGCTTGGAAGACGATGAACGTCCTGGGCAGCCAAAAAAGTTTGAAGATGAAGAACTAGAAGCATTACTCTATGAACATTGTTGCCAAATACAAGGAGAGCTCGCTGAATCTTTGGGTGTCACTCAAGCAGCCATTTTAAAACGTTTAAAAGCACCTGGATATATTCAAAAGCAAGGAAATTGGGTTCCACATGAATTCAAGCCGAGAGACGTCGAAAGGCGGTTTTGCATGTCCGAAATGCTGCTGGAACGCCACAAAATGGAAGTCATTTTTGCATCGGATTGTTACTGGTGATGAAAAATGTATCCATTACGACAATCCCAAGCGCAAAAAATCATATGTGAAACCCGGCCAACCAGCCAAATCAACGGCAAACCCGAGTATCCATGGCGCGAAGGTAATGCTCTGTATTTGGTGGGATCAGATGGGTGTGCTGTATTATGAGCTGCTAAAACCGGGTGAAACCATCAGTGGATTAATCCATTCTTGGCTGCCAAGCCGGCGCAATTCTTTTGGGATGGGATCCACAAATTGCCAGAAAAATGGGAAAAAGTCATAGCTTCAGATGGGCAATACTGTGAATTATACTACTGTACGTGTGTTTCTTAAATAAACGTTCAAATTTTGAAAAAAAAACGCACGAATTAAGTTATATACCCCAATAGCTGATCAAATGGAATAGCACAGGCTTTCCTTCTTTAGTGAAAAAATACGGTCTGCGTTTTATCAGCATTTAATTTAACTTTCCATACTTTGAAGTCATCGACAATAGGGTTTAGGGCATGTTGCAAATCGTTTTCAATTTCATGGGCAAAATAATTTGAGCTATAAATAGCAGTGTCATCTGCAAATATAGCATATACGAGTAGATTAGTATGGGACCAATACTGATCGTTGGGGTACTCTTGATGTGATATTTTTTAAACAGGAGTATATGTTATGTTTACCTGAAATTTCTTTGTATAACTTTGAACAACCTTAATATAAGTAACATGCCATATACTGTCAACAGCTTCTTGAACGTCCAAAAGGACAAGATCAATAGATGGCTTTGCGCTAATCTTTTGTTTATTTTGGTTGCAAATTCGTAAAATTTGGTAAGAAGCGCTGTGTCCCCTTTAAATCAACATTGTTTGTTTAGCACAATCAAGTAGTTTTATTTTAATAACCTTTTCTAATATTTTGCTGAGGTTACTAAGAAGACTTATTCGATTATTCTGTAGTTTTCCTGGCTTGAAAATTGTTATAGCTTAGATGATCCATTTGTTTAGAAAGTATTTTAACTTTAGTTAACCTAAAAAGCATATAAAGGTTACTCAAAGGCTTGGTAGTTCTTTAAAGTAAGTAAGCATTTCATGTATTATAAAGTAGACATCTTCGTTTGAAACAAGGAAGTCTGTTGGCAAGTTCACATTAGGACTATTTAGTATATTTACTGACTCTTTTACTATGTTGTTAGCCGATCTAGTTTCAGTGATCGAAAGATTATTAAATTTTGTACCAAATGGGTCTACAAAGATATCTACGTTTTCTTCATTTGTTATTATGCGAGAATCATTTGATAAATTTGATTTAGTTTTTCGGCACACTGGTTATTTTCCAGAATGGTTCGAAACATGGATAAAAAAAACAAAATCTTTTGTTCAATGTTTTGTTTTGAATTTTGAAATTTCGAAAGTTGTGAGTCGTGTGTGTTTGTTCATTTCATTGAAGTTATTTACCTATCTATATCTCTCTCAATGACTTCCTAATCTATTTGTTTGTTTAATTAAATTTAAGATATACGAGTATCTTGGACGAACAGTAGTGCTTGCCGCTTTTGATTTCTTTCTAACAGACTCATCTATACTTTCAGGGAAAGATTTTGTAAATATTAAATTTTTTTATCAATTTATAGGTGACTACTTAAATGGTGTTCTTTTTTGGACCAAAACCTTTTATTTAAATAAAATATTGTACAAAGAAATTAATTCGATGAAAACTTTAAAAAAAAATTATTTGGAAATAAATTCCGACCACTCGGTATATTGCGTATATGGCGTATTACTCGAACAATATTTTGCTTCAAAGCGTGAATAGTTACTGGTTAACGACATAAACTAGTGACTTAACGTAGCTCCAAAGAAAAGAATCCGACGTACTCCGGAACACATTCGAGCGTTTTCTCGACTAAACGCGCAATTTAAGAATTTTTTGCGTCTTCCAGATTGAGTCACAGGCATATAACCGCCAAAAAATATTAATGTTTATCCGTAAAACCCCTCCATTCAAATCATCACCTCTAGGCTTGTTGAACTGTGTAAACATATAGTCACTTGGGTAAATTCTGGATATTCAATTTCAATCCACATTGTGTTTTCGGTCACAGTAAAAAAAATGATAGGACCGTGGAGCTAGCCAGACAAGATTCTGCTCTGACGTTTGTTTTATAAGGGCTGTTCATTATCCGCTGGGTCTATAGTGTGAAGTCAGTTGTAAATCTTTCAATGCTTCTTCACAAATACCGAATTTAAGTGAGGAAAGCTAGATAGCTGTTGTATTTCTTAAAAGATTTGGCCTACCTAACTTAATAAAAAGGAAACCCTGTTTTAAATCCCTCTTCTTGTGTCCGGTACTAGCCAAGACCAGATATCGTATCTTGATAATTTTTTGTCGGCAACTCCCTAGAAATTTCTGGACAAAAACGTTGGATTTGATTTGATTTTTTCAACTCCACAGTTGGGCACAACAATCATAAACACATATCGACCACCAGGTCACTTGAGATGTGAAATTAAAATAAATTAAATTGTAGAAAGGTGCTAATTGCGTCTGGCACTGTCATGCTAGGCAGTCATTTCTACTTATCTACCTACTGCGTTTTATTCTCAAAGTTAGGTTTCGTTTCTCGATGGTGCTACATCTTGGTACTTCCCGACTTATAATCAATTCTCTTCATTAACTTCAGTCACCAGACCGGTGATCAGCCCAAGTGGTGTACAAATCTTCATTCATTTGACTTTTGTTTGTTCAATATCAATTTTAGGTTAATGGAGGGTCGGATGAACGCAATTGGTGAGCGGCATCATTATTTGTGGTCAGATTGGAGGAGCTTTATTTTGAAAACAAATGCTTTCAACAGAGGGGCGCACCATACCACACAAGTTCGATAGATAATCGCTTTGTTGTTCGAAATTTGTAAAGGTTTTTTTAATTATAAGATGTAATTCAACAATACAGGCGGTTTCATCAAAGAACTGCTTTCAGGTGTTCCGCGCTTAATTAAACAGGGTACATCTCTTCAACCATTCTAAAGCTGGTTATTAGCTGGTCTTATGGCAAGAGTTTCAGATATACAGTCACTGATCTAAGGTTCACACATGCGAGTTAAACTAGTAGGGTTTTATCATGGCGTTATTTTTTTACTAGCAGCGTACTCGCAGGCCAAATTCACCTGCTATTAAAGCTACTACTTGGGTACCAGTTCGCTCCCTCGTATACAGATACACTAACACACTTGATCGCTGAATCCCGATGCATTTGACCAACTACAATTTGCATGCGGCCAGTCTTGGACTTGAAGGAGTCTTACTGATATAATTACCAGAGGCTATATTCTGGATTCGTGGGAGACAAGAGCCCCTGGAACTTCGGTTACAGCCTGACTTGAAGTGCTATGACCTTAATGAGAGCATCATGATGGCTGTGGTTTTGGTCTTAATTGCAGAGAGATTCTTCCATGCTTAAATGAAATTAAAAGCATTTTCATACATACGAGTACATATATTTCATATTTATATTTTAACACTTGCTTAGAAACACATGTAAGTGGTATTAATCACCACTACCTTCGTAAGAACACCTAAAGCTAGGTAGATTGATCAGAATTTATCGAGCACATAATTAGGAAAGTTTATACGTTGCGTTTGCCAAAAATATCATCCGCAAGCCCAGGGTAAAGCTATAACTTACGAAGACCAACTCTCTTATCCCTTATGCTACAGCCAGAGTACATAATTTCTTATTTTTTGGTGTTAGTGAAAGACCATATGGGATTGTGCGACGCTGGGCTTTTTGAACGCACTTCTGGGAACAAACTACTTTTGATGTAGCGAGATACTACTTATTGATGAAATAAAGGTAAATAAAATTTCTACTGACAAAATGCATATGGGAATTTTTTATGGGGCTAGATATTCCAGCCGCAGCGTCGCGCCGGTCCAAATTCATGAGATCAAAGGACGTGAGATATTTCAAAATATTGTTGTGTCATATTCAGACGAAAATTTTCACATTATTTGAATTTTTCAATAGGGCAACAATCCGAAACACAAGGCACCATATACTAAAAAAGATTTGAAGACCAAATAGATATAATTTTAAATCAGGCATCGTGGCCATAAAATAACACTGCATCGGTGGGTTTACCAAAAGTTCGCGTGATACTGTGAGACTGGAACTTCAAAGGACATTTGTTAGTAAAAAAATTGCAATCAAACGACACATAAAAAGCTGTTTGTCATGGCAAAAATAAATAAAAATATGCCAAAAAAGACGTAAAATAAAACAAATGCAACTTAACATTCTAAACTAACGTCAGTCCTATCTGCTTGGTGAATGGGACTCAAACTTTAATACTTGTCATATAGATCATTTTAATTACTTTGATCATGATAACTTTAGAAGTACTTTCACACTTTTGACACCTTCAATCTAATTCTATTTATGGTCCAGCCTCGCTCTAGTAGAAATCCAATAAAACTCCCATATCCAAAAGCGATCGTGATAGTATGCCACCTCCGCTCCTGCGCAGAAAATTTGAAAGGAAAACAACGTACATCACCCCAAGCTGTAGCACCAGCAATTAGTGTGCATTCTAAAAAAAAATCCGATAATTGATTAGCATAACAATAAATTCAAGTATCGCAAATTGAGTGAAGTGGCAATCAGACTCAGAGTCAGAGTCGTCATCGCGACACTACGCAAAAATAAGGTCGTGAAACATAAAAGTTTTCTGATGTAAGATCGATCAAAAACAAATCGAAAGCATCAGTTACAAGCCTTGAGAAGTGCAACTTTATGTCTGTTCTGTCACTTGGGCTTTGGTAGCATTTTGGTAGATCAAGGTGAACCTGTTGCCCCTGTTCGAATGCAATTCGTTAATACCATTGAACATCTATCGTTTAAGCGAGAAATGTGACAAAACTGGATTCAACGTTTATTTTATTTTTCGAATTTTTTTTTTCAACTTTTTGCTAATTTTTATTTACTTTCGATTTGCGATTTGTTATCTGTTGTGGCTGCTTGTTCATACTTGCTGACAATAAACAATACTCAGAAATACATGTGTATTTAGATGTAATTTTTAGATACGTATTCGTATCATTGGGATGACGGTGCCTTGGTCTTACAATTTTGTCGGTCAAGTTTGTGGTTAAGTGCTTAAGTGGCTCTTAATACAAAATCTTGAAGTGCCTATCGTACATAAAGACAAATGGACTTAGAAGCAAACATACAAGTGTTTGACATATTATTGAAATTTTGTTTGTATTATACACTTGATTTGAGTTTGAATGTGTGCATATCACTTAGGATATAACTTGAAGGCATAATTGCCATAGATCCAGCAAGGATTTTTCTGCGTTAAGCTGATACTGCTGTTCTTAGCCATTAACGCTCCGTTTCTGAAGCCGTATAGGTATATCAACCGAATGTATTGTTTCTGAAGTCCTATGGTCTTGCTATTTCTTATTCCTTTCATAATTGAAAGTAAAATGCTTTATATTTCGATATTTCTATGGATGGCACTTCCCTTATTACTAAATGTCCTTTTATGCGAATCTGTCAATTCTAACTTTTCGTCAATGGAATGGTATTGTTTTCTGTATCATTTGGAATAAAATTACAGCAGTAGCGACTATCTAGATCGTTTTCTTATTTTCTCGTAGAATTTGTTGTTCTTTTCTCACTTTATAGTTAGGAGGTTGAGTAAAATAACACGTCCGTTCATTGATTTTTAATAATTACCTGACCATGTTGCAATGCTCTCTGTTTCTTTTAAAAAAATTTGTGGCAAAGGCAATGGAAATTTTGTGAGAATTCTATTGCTGAAAATTGTAATTTTTAATATGTCGTAGCAGAATTATCATGCACGTGCTATTCACGTTATTCACTGCTGAGGAAGAATTGAACATATAAAAAGTGATTGTAAGCGCATACTCTGTGTAACATATATTTGTTTTTGCTATGAAAACAATTTTAAATTTCACAGTGTTTAGCTATTTATTTTTAGTTTTTTCAAATAATTTTTTTTTTTTAACTGAGGGCATTCTGAATTCTACCAACATCAAATCTATTTCCCTCTATCAGCTTGGCAATATTGCCATTGACGATAGTCAGATTCCTTAATTTAAGGGTTTAATGAATAAAGGCTTGGCAATATTAAGGACTGAAACGAATAAAATTTGTAAATTTTAATACGGGCTATACTTCCAATGCGTAAAAATTGCAATCCCATTTTGTACTCAAATTAGCCTGTATATTCTCTAGTTTCAGTTTGTTTTTGATTTTAGTTCGGTGCGGCTTAAAATATTTATAAAATATGAGTCAAGAGGAACGCCTTAAAAAGATCATCGACAAATGGCTCGAAAATACTTCGCGTCCAAACCATTTTATCGCAAAAAATTTAAACGTAGCACGCAGTACAGTGGATTCTGTTATTAAACGATATTTGGAGGCGTTGACTGTTAAGCGAAAACAGAAAAGTGGAGCCAAAAGTGGAGCACATGATACAAATTTGGACAAGAAAATAGTGGGTACCGTCGTAAAAACCGGACTATGTCATCCAGAGATGTTGCTCGGAAATGTAATACCAACCAAACAATGGTACAAAGATCTAAAAAACGTAACGGTCTAAAAACACGAAAAAAAAAATACCAAAAGTTACTGAAAAGCAAAAAAAAAGTCATAAAAACACGAGCCCGAAAGCTATACGAGTTGATCGGCAACAAGAAAGCGTGCTTGGTTTTGGATGACGAAACTTATGTCAAAGCCGACTTTACTAATCTTCCAGGTGTGCAGTTTTACAACTCGTTTGAAGCTGAGATTCTTCCGCAATCAACAACATCGATTGGGATGGAAAAATTCGGGTCACAATATCTCGTTTGGCAGGAAATTTGCTAATGTGGACACTGTACATTAACGAGTGCCTAAAAAAACGGTTGATTCCTTTCTTAAACAAACACGAGGGTTCAACATTATTTTGGCCAGATTTAGCTTCAGCTCACTATGCTCATACGACGTTGAGCTTTCTTGTTGCTAAAAATGTCAACTTTGTCCCAAAAGACATGAATCTACCCAATGTTCTACAGTGCCGTCCCATTGAAAGGTTCTGAGCTTTGGTCAAAGCTGAATTGAGGAAAAGTAAGCAATGTGCAAAAGACGTTAAAGATTTTAGTGCTAAATGGAAAAGAGCGTCCAAAAAGATCACGGATGTAACTGTCACCAACCTTATAAAGGACATTCGAAAGAATGGGAACCCAAATAATTTTTTCTATTTTTTGTAATTGTGAATGAATTTAATAAAAACAGAGTTTTAACACAAAATTTACATGAATTATGAAAATATTTTTTTTTTTACTTTGAAGTTTCCAAATTTTATTCGTTTCAGTCCTTATTTGCGATCGTTGATCACTTCAAATTTATTCTGAGAGTGAAATATTTTTTATGTTACTAAATTAAGATACTACACAATTTGTACATAAGTGCATACTCGTAAGTATGAAAACCATGTTCGTATTCTTGTGATGTTAGCATAGTTCACTACAAGGTTTTGTGTCATCTAATGTTGAGACTTTTGAGCAAGCGTTTGCGATTACACTTGGTTTATAAATTTGGTCAAATATTGTAGATCACTTCTGGCGTCACGTTGTTCTTTTATTGCAGATGCCTTGACTCATAAGACTATATTGACGTCTGATTATATTTTCTTACGTTTCTTTTCCTACTTAAATACGCTTTGTTTTTTTTTATCTAGGAAATGAAGTTTTTAAAACTCGTTATAACAAATCGAAGATTTAAAATCTCTGCTTCTAAAAAAAATCCCCCTTCAGCACAGCCTTTTTAAGTGTGTTATTAAGATATTGTTTATTTATTTTTTTCATTGAATATTAAACAAATCCACGCGAACTACGAGCAATCGCCCTTGGCGGATAAAAAGATTAAAATTACCCATAAATGTGTATATTTTGTGATCTTCAAGTAGAGATACTTTAATTGACTAGCTACCGCTAGACACAGTAAACAATAATAAACATCTCCGGTTGGAAGTAAGCTAAACAACCTCATTAATCTTCACGATTACGATTTAATTGCAATGAGAACGAAACTATGCTAAATGAATGACAAATCTAAAAATGAGGCTTGAATCATACAGATTGGACTGGGTATAGATTGTTCGAGTTTCATGCGGAAGGATTCGCTACATGAATGCCTGAACGAAAGTTTAAATTTGAGCGGTAATTACTATCACTTATTTGATAAAAAATGAACGTGACCGAACTGAAGCGAGGTCATGAGATTTTTGCATTTAGTTGAGATGGAAAAATAATTTTGCATTGTACCACATTTATTTTATGTACATAGATAGGATAGGATGTATACATATGAAGGGTGTTTTTTTTGGAGGTTTAGTTTTTAAACTGGTAACACTGTTTCAACAGATTGCCAATTTGACAGTTGAAAGATGATTTGTGGTTAGTACGTTTTGCCATCTTACGGTGACTAGATTAACGCCAGAACAACGCGTGCAAATTGTGGAAACTTATTTTGAAAACCATGGTTCAGTTCGCCAAGCTTATCGTGCGCTACATTTTACGGTCGACATAATCGTCCATCTGAGCAAGTTATTCGGAACACGATGAATCATTTTCGCACCACGTACACTCCAGTCGATAATACGCATCCCCAAAGACAGCAAACAGTGCGAACAGAACTGATTGCCGTTGTGGAGCGCAGTGTTGAGGAGAATCCGAATGAGTCGATTACATCGTACACAACAATTGGAACTATGCCCATCCACTCTGTGGAAGATTTTACGGAGAGATCTTCACTCAAAAGCTTATAAGATCCAGCTTGTACAAGAGTTGAAACCGCGTGACAATTATACGCTTCGTAGGTTCGGTGAATGGGCCCAAAACATGATTCAGTTTGATCCGCATTTTCAACGCAAAATTTTGTTCTCCGATGAGGCCAATTTTTGATTAAATGGATATGTAAAAAAGCAAAATTGCCGAATTTGGAGCGGAGAAAACCCAGAAGACTTTGGCGAGATGCCCTTACAACCATTAAAACTCACTGCTTGGTGTGCTTTATGGGTTGGTGGAATTATCGGCCCATATTTCTTTAAGGACGATGCCGATCAGAATGTTACCGTCAATGGAGAGCGCTATAGAAATATGGATTTCTGACCTCTTCGTTCCTCAGTTGAATGGCATTGACGTGGCAGAGGTTTGGTTTCAACAAAATGTCGCAACATGCCACACGGCGCGCAACAACATCAATTTATTGCTGGAAAAATTTGCTGAGCGCATAATTTCGCGTAATGGAGCTTTAGATTACATTCTTTGAGGGTATGTGAAGTCACTAGTCTATGCCGATAAACCAGAGACGTTGGACGGTTTAAAAGTCAACATACGCCGCGTTATTGCTGATATACGGCCCCAGTTGCTCGATAAAGTTGTCGAAAATTAGACTTCAGGTTTGCGCTTCGTTCGAGCTAGCCGTGGTGCGCATATACCCGATATCATATCATTTAAGAACTAATGGCATAAAATTATCAATTAAAGAAAGCTAATATCATAGACATCAGTATTAGCTTCAAATATTTTATTACATGTTGAATTTGTACACCTCTAAAAAATGGATAGCAAAGTTAAATTGCCATTGGATGGGATTGGTATTACAAAGTTATGATGGGGAGTCCTATAGCCCATATTGGAGCGTAAACCCAGTTCCCTTGAAACTATTGGGCGTGGGCTTCGATTCCACCCATTAAGCTGGCTCAATTTTAAAGTACTTTCCGCTACCGATTCTTGCATGTAGAGATCTAGGGCTAGGAGACCAGATTTCGTTTTCAGTCCCGTCATTGGCGTCGTTGTCATGGCATTAATTTGGCCAAGAAGTACAATCTTCTCTACTTTTGTCATTAGCTAAGTTTGCAAGTTTCATTTGTGGATTGCCACGATACTAGGCCATGTACATCACTATGATAGTAATGAAGTTAGGTTCCTACCTTCTCCAGAATGTTTTACTCGTAGTTAGTCGGCGTTGAAATCCGCAAAAGATTAATTATAATATTTTCAGAAAATTCTAACAATGTTTCGAAAAAACATACAGGAGAGCACGCTCTATTAGGGGAGTAGGTAGTAGATCCTGGTACGATTTCAAAATGCACTGCTAAATTTTATATTGCAGAGCAAGTACCTATAGATGTCAGCTTGTTACCGTGTGTTCTGGTTTCTTAGGCTTTGAAAAAGTTATCGGCCCAATAGCTCGAAATCTAATCCCTGATTTTTGGTGATCCTTTTGTCTCAAAATCAATCCCCAGTATGAGTTCATACCTGTCAAATTGCATTGAAAGTTTGACACAATTGACTAAATAGGACGAAAGTTGGAGGTAGATTCCACTCTTTTAATTTCTAGTAAATTCTTCCAACCGTACAAACAAGTTTCAAAAACCTTGAATCGAATCGAATTTTTTTGGTTTTTTGGTTGGTAACACGATTCGGCTTATAGCTTGGTTTTGTCTAATATTCGAGGAACATTGGTTAAGCAGTTCTGAGAAGGTAAAGCCATCCCAAACTCCCAAGTTGCTGCACCTTTTATCGACATTTCTGCTTGTGTGCTTAATTTGTTTTGACTCTTAAGATTGAAAAAAAAAGTAAATCTACCTCCAAGTGTTCCTTTTGTAGAACAAACGTTTTTCGGTTTTTTTCACAATCAAACCGTTGAGCAAATATTTTATTATTAGAGGCAAGAAGTACGTAAAAAAAAACATTTCAGTGCGGGTTTTATTTATACGGAGCTTATAATCGTGCCCGCAAAATAAATTAATTACCAATCGCACGTTTTATTTCATTTACCCAATTTAATTATGTGAGCTTTTTGTGCTGTGGAAGGCGTGGGACGCACGCATTCGCACACCTATTGCAAATACTTGTCTACAGTAGTAGCCTTGCAATCGAGTCACGCTCTGTGTCGCACGTTGGTAGTTTTTTTGTGTGACCCAATTGCCCTTGTGCATGCGTGGTCTTTGCGCATCATAATTCTCGTGGTACTAACATCTTAGGTCCTAGTATTTGCGATTATTTATTGAGTTCATCAGTCTGCATGAACTCACATTCAAAATTCACGTTTTTGCCATTAAAATTTTCTCTTAGGATACGCATTTATATGTATCTATGATGTGCGTTGCTTCATCTCTGATGCTCCAATTTTGAGATGTTCTTCCATAAGTAGGCAGACATCTGACGTTTGTTTAAATATTCCCTTAGCGTCAAAATTATCTTTTTTTTTTTATTATATGGTTTCGTCAGGTAGTTGTTACGGTCGGCCTTGCTTGGAATTTTAAGTGAGCTTGATGGTGCTGCCATGCCAGAGTGGTGGTGCTATCTTGCCGACTTGACACGCTAGCAAGATAAGGTTTTACTTTCAACTGTACGAGTATCGGGCTTTCCGCTTGCATTTTTTACACACATATATGAACTGCTTAACATAAGCAAAGCGAACGTTTGCTATGAGGAATTAAAAGATGGTGAAAGACAAGTATTTAAAGCAGTTGGTTTGAGGTCAACGACTGAAGGATCTGCACGTGAATCTGAAATGTTTGAGATTTTAGTAGGCCAGATGCAGTGTCAGATATGTACAAGGCAAACATACTATACATAGTTGTCAAGCAGGTGTTAGTCGGTGATGTGTGACATTCAGTTTGGCATTTATTGAATTTGAGGACGTAAAGTGGTTGCTCGATTTAGGGAAAGGCAAGAATTTATGGAACAAGAATCGTATTGTTGATTGCACTACGGTTAACCATTGCTGATGGAAAATATCTGATACATTAAGGTTTTTGTTTTTTCTTCTTCTTACTTATATATGAAATAAATAACTCTTAATTGACTTCAATCAAAATGTTTTGAAGCAAGTGAATCAATAAATTCGCAAAACCATAGTAAGCTGTCAGCATCTACGATTTTAACGTTGCCTTTGTTAGTATGTTGACTTAAGATGTGTGCTAGGCAATCTAATTCCCTTTTAATAGATACCAAAGTTTACTCAATTTCGGTGTTTTGAAATAATATATTATAGCTTTAGTTGGCGGCTAGACAGTCTATTAGCTCTACTACGTTAAAAATCTTCATTGACTATAAAGATGTCTACGAGTAGGTGCTAATCAAAATTTTGGGTTTGGAAAATGTAATAATAGTCCCAACAACCTATTGTTAGCCCTGAGCAACAGACCTATATTTTTCAATTTGGAGTAGACGTATACATTATTTCCATTTTCCTTCTGATCTAAGAACTTCTAGACTTCAGTAAGATTGGAAACACTTTTTATTTTTAAACGTGGTTTCCATGTAATAATAGTTGCAATTTTCCTTTTTGTATACAATTAAAAACAATTTCGGTTTAAATAATTGTTGCACACAGCGATTATACTCGTTAGATATACGAGTGATCATTTGAGATATTATTCATATGGTTAGAAATCTGCCTGTTCACATCATTGAATACTGTAAAAGTAGCAGCGCTTTAATCAATTCACACAGTTTAATTGGTGAACCATAAAAATGATTGTTCCTTACATCAACTAAAACTTTTTTAGAGGGACATAAATCATTAGCTTAGAGATAAAATTCAGTATCGGAGATTATGGTGTTCCATTGTCTAACCAGAGGGAGGGGAAATACAAAGAAGCTCCTCATTTTCACAAACGGAACCGATTTTAGTACCTAGCACGATAATTTTTGGTTCATTCCGTTCGTTTTTAGAACTCAATGCGTCTCAACCTAAGAAGGTTCTACAATACCAGACCACTTTGGGATTTTCTCTTTCGGCATTTGACATGTAATAGTTGATATTTTGAATAATTAAAAATGACATTGTTGGTGTGCTTCCTTTCATTTATTTTTTATTTATTTATTTATTTTTTAATTTTTAACACTTAAATTAAATTTTAATTTACCGAATTATTTCTCTCATTATTATCACTAAATTATTCTTTTTAAATTTTGTATTTGAATTTTGTAATTGATTCTCCTTTTATTTCAAATTTGCAACAAAGATTTCTATAAAGTCCATGTAAATGTTGTTGTAATTGTAATAAAAATACTAAAAAAGTACTAGAACCTGACGCAGTGCCTTTTTTAAATATTTTACTATGCGGACAATAGATTCTGTACTTAAAGTTTCAAACGTTTTTCACGATAATTATGTTTTACCTCTAAATCGTAAAATATATTGGAAAAAAACCAAATGCTTATTAAAAGCAAAAAGAAATTAGAAATTTTTCTATAGTCTTACCCTGCCTGTCACTGACCAGCACCGATTTTAAATATGAATATTAATAGCACAGCGGTAAAATACAAATAAAAAGTGCAATAAACATTTTACAGCTAAAAAAATCACGTTTTTGTCAGGTTTGTTTTAAATATAGAGATCAGCTTTCTACGTGCTAAATTATTGGAACTGCCGTAAGCAAAATTCAAATAAAATTAGTAAAAATCTATAAAATATTTGCAAATTTTCCTTCTTTAAAGAGAAAAGGCGTTTGTTTGGTAATTTTACTAAGACCCCTCCAAAGATACTTTTTGACTAATTTAGAGCTTGGAAAATCACTGATTCCAGATCTCTAGATCTCCAGATTACCTTACATATTTTATAGTCGAAAGTTGTCAGTTTAATTGATACGACATTTGTCTACGTGTATTAGCTTCAGTATTAACTTATATTGACAGCTTTAATCGTAACTATTGTAAGATCTCAGCTGAAGGTAACGAAAATAGTGACTTAAAAAAAAAAATGTTATCTTAACTGGAAGCGGTAGTTTTATGTAAGACCAATTAAAGTCGTCTACGTGTCTGTTATCAAAGAGAAAACTGTCCGATCTGAGTCAGTCATACTCAATGTTGTTTTGCAACCACATGCATTCGAAAAAATCTAAGATTCGAATACAATTGCTTGATCTGATGAGTATAAATACAAGACTAGTAACACAATCCACCAGTTATAGACTAATCTTTCACTAATCTAGTAAAGAATGCACGGCATACCCGTATGTGTGACTATCAAGTTCACTTAATAATTACTTTAAGCAAAAATTGCATGTTGTCAAAAATTACACCATCAATAAAACCGACAGTCGAAGAAATTGTATATAGGAGTCACATTTACCAAATAACAATTAATAAGCTGGATCCTATAGACCGATATGAGAAGAACAGTTTTCTTAAGTTTTAAATATAATCCCAATTAATTGATCAATTAAAAGTGTTAAAAAATTCCCGTACACACCCTTGTGTTAACTCGAAATAGTTTTTTTATAGTTTCAAAAGGGAGTGGAATTTCGTTTAATTCAAGTAGGGTTAAAACGATTTCGGTTAATTGAATGAATAAATACCTCAGCTTAAAAAAAGCCCTGTCGTTTTGATTCCGATAATTTGAAGTCACTCGGAAATTTCAAAGAAGAGAAGTAACACCCTGGTATAAAAACGTTGTTTTTGAAGAAGAAGTGAAACTTTAAAAATTGAAGAGCGATATTGGGCGGATAGCAAGATTGTACGCTTTTTTCCAGACAGAATTTTAAGAACGAGAGCAGCTCTTGCCGACAATACCTTTCAAACGCTATCAACTAATTGAAAGAACTGAGAACGCAATGCACAGTGGTTCACAGTGAAAATGGGACACACAAACTCAAATTTCCTATCATAAAAATTCAAGGAAATCAAGCAAATTGAAAAACGAAAATGTTCATTTTGGAAGGATTATTCTACTCTTATTTCAAAAACAACAATAATTCCATTTCAAAAATAACAAAATAAAAACATATGGTATAACAAAAAAATAAAATAAATTTTATCTCACAGTGAAAATGACTCAGCAACACTTAAATTGCAAAAAGTCTAGTAAAAGCGTGTTTAAAATTCTTTAACATTTTGTTGGTAATTCTTTTTCTCAAGCCTTTGAAGAGAAACTTTTTATCACTCGTTGGGCAGCAATTCCGAACTCCGATGAAACGAAAAAGCGACTGTAAGTGATTTCGAACTACAGATGAAGCGAAAAAGCGATATAAAGTTGTTCTGAACTCCTATGAAACGAATCCTTAGTTCCTTGTGCACGCACTAGATGGCATTCAAAACCGTGCGATAATATTTGTAAATGACACTAACTTTATCCAACAAGCTTTCGCTGCTTTATGATGTTGTAGCACTATTTCTACTAGTATTGCTCCTATAATCAATAAAGTCATTTCGCTTCAAGTTCTCCTTAACACCCATCTGAGAGTGAGAGTTAACAAATTCGATGGAACGAAAAAGCGACAGGGAACGGGAGTGGGTAGCGCGCATACTAAGGCAGCTAGGTAAGAACGAGACATGGGAAAGGACTAGGGAACGAAAAGAGAAGGGGTAACGTGCATGGTGGGCCACTAACTCGAACGGAATAAGCCATGAGCGCTAAAAGCTTTGTCCTGGGTGAGTGCACAATGCACGAGTTATGTTGATAGGAACAGCACAGTCATCATCATAACTACCTAGACATTACTTGGTAACAACACAAAAAGCGGCATCAAACTTCAGCTTCAAACAAATTTGGCTTTGCTTAGCTTTTGTTTGTCAATGTCAAGCATACAACAGCCCAGCAGCAGGTTGACCTAGTATGGGAATAGCGGTAGTAGCAATGCAAGCAAAACAACGTGATTCTTGGCTATTAATTATTAACTCTTCATTGTATAATGCCTTGTAATATTCTATGTATTATGCTAAGTTACTTTAAGATAACAAGTCAGTCTTGTCAAAGACCTTGAAGTAAAAACACATTATTTAAATAAGTTGTGTTTTATTTATAAGGGCTGAACAAATAAATATCTCGCGCGCGGGATACCGACGCTCCATCTCGTATCCATAGACCCGAGTATTTGCACATAGAGTCATGACTGGCTTCGTATGAGTGTGGCGTAGTCGTGCAGCATTGGTTATTTATCAAGTTTATGTATATAGTGTTTCGAAGTTATTGAGGTTATAAAGAAATGACAAATACTCTCCAAAAAATTCCTCAAGACAAGTTTTTTTTTTTTTAAATACTTGTAATCTAATTTCACCTCTATCGCCTAGCTTTCTAGGCCGAACATCTTTTTTTTACATAGTATATTCGGAACTATCGTAGTTTTATACAATCTGTCCAATAAAAACTTTTTTAACTCATTTTTATTGCAAATTTCAGTTTCCAATTGTTGCAATAAATTTCCAATAATATTTAAATTCGGTGGGATCTTGATCTCCCTAGGACAATGACGGGACAGCCATTCTCTAACAACTTCAGCCGTTTGCTTCGGATTATTTACTTGATAGAAATGAAGCGTATCTCTAAATCCAAGTTTTTAAGTGTTTTGGTTTAAGTTGTTTTTGAATATCTGCAGATATTGATATTTAATCATATTCCCTTCAAAAAGAGCAGGGATGCCAATCTGGAAGGAATATATTGAACTAGAAGTAGCAAACAAGTGATCATTGATGAAAATTAAAAGGAGTGTCGGAGACAGAACGGAGCCCTGGGGCACGTCACCATTTATTTTATAAATATCAGACTTGGAACCAACCAAGACAACTTAAATTGGACGCCAATAATTGTCCATAATGCCTTAGGAATATCAACTGCAACTATCTTATTTTCCACAGATTGTTGTAGACTTTGATTTCACTTTTCAGTGAGGCATGCCATCAAATCACCAGTGGATCTGCTGTTACGCAAACCGTGCTGCCGGCCTTTGAGGAGCTATATTTCATGAGCTGACGGTTTATCAACGTTTCGATGACTTTGAAAAGAAGGGGCTTAAGTGCAATGGGTCTATAAGAGCATATTCAATAGAAGAAGATTCGCCTTTTTTAGGGACTGGCTGGACAAATGCAGCTTTTCTACTCGGAAAGAGTCCTGAGAGTGGAACTGATGAAAAACCTTACGACTTGGTTTTACCAGCGGGGAAGAACTCTTCTTCATCAGAAAGCAAGAGATACCAACTGGACCAGGGGGTTTATATACGTTAAGATCTTTAAGTACTGTTGCAACTACACGAGTGCGACAGTTTATTCGTCTTATTGAAAATTCGACGCACTCAAGTGAAGGCGGAGACATGACATAATCTGAGAGTGATGAACTTTGAGCGAAGTGCGCAGCGGACTGATTGGTCTTTTACAAAAAGCTGACAGCTAGAATGTCATTATAAATGAGTGTTGTGATTGAGGGTGAGACAACATTTTTAATATTTTCGGCGAACGACCAAACCTTTTTACTATTTTCCTATTTCAAATTAGAAAGGCGTTGTACGTGGGATACTGGCTTCAATTCTATTGTCAATTAGACATTATGAGCATTTTTATGCAAAATGCGGTGCGAAGTGGTTACGAAATAGTCCCAATTCCTGTGATCGTCTTGAAAAGAACATATTTGGCTTTTCAGCCACACTCTCAGCTACGGGGGCAATGCTATCAGTTAAATATGAGTTGGGGTCTTCACATCGCTAACTTGTCCGAGACGTTTAAATCTATCGACTAAATTCCCTATAGCTATGCGAGAAGCCACTTGATGATGATCAAAATTAGTACGAAGTTTACGAAATGTTTCCATCATATCTTCATCGTTTCTGTAGTGAAATTTTACTACTTTTTACATACGAGTATTAATAGTCGCAATTTTTATTTTTTGTTTATAACGTGTACCCTTAAAATGTTTTTACAAAGCGCCGGCGAAGGAAATTTAGGGAGGGTTTTTAAATGTTTGTAAGTTGTAACGACCTGGAAACACAGAGATTGACAGGGCATTCAATAAGCGAGTTGTACGGCTTAGGAAAGAATCACGATATTTTAGAGTACGTCCGAAAATGGGCTTATACTGATGAGCATTCATCGCGAGACGGGTGTTACGGTTGAAAGTTTGAACGGGCGAAATGCTACTGGCGTTTTCAATGGAGCACTGGTGGTGGAAATAGCGATAAAACAAGGTGAGACAGGGCACATTACGTCGGTGTTGGAGGGTGTCAATCGATCGACTGATATTAGTATCGCCTATGAGTTTTATCCCACGGTTTTGAATGATAGTAGAATGTTGACCATTCAAAAACGGCGCGACATTTCTAATGGCATTTTTGTTGAATGACCCGCTGTTAGTAAAGTCACCATGGTATTGTCATTTATGTAGTAGAATTTAATAACTTTTATAATAAAAAACGACCCACATACATAAATGGTAGGTCGCAAACTATCATCTGACATTTGTTGCGACGCAAATATATTGCCAGTGCCGTCGTCGTTTCTAAAGCTTGACACTGAAAATCAGTGCCCGTTTATTATGCGAATTCAAACGCTTTTTAGACAAAACTCATTAACAAAAGAAAGTAACTTCTTTTATTCAGCGGAATGCTTTTACTTTTACTTTGAAAGCCAAATATGCGTACATGCTTTCTTTGACATCATTTAGTATGTACGGACTGTACATACATTTCAGCAAATTTTTTCTCTCTAAAAATTTAATTAGCAATAGTTTTTTTCGTAATTAATTTTTCCTACTTCAATCTTTCGCAGGATTGAAGCCCTGACATTAAGACTGAATGAATATTTTAAAATTTAGCCGCCATCCGTACCATGAAATGGCGTGGCAAATACCCGTTTCGTTAAACAATAAAATGTTAATTAATTCGAATATACAACCAAATACTGTCCTTCCTATCAGTATGTAACATAGCTAGCTCAAGCTTATCAATGTAAAAATATTTCATTATTTGCAAATGTGTGTGAGTCGTGTGTTGCGCATCAAATCAACAACAAGAATAATGTTGTTCAGGTTTTTCCAGATCAAAATATTTAAAAAAAAAAAAAAAAATACTAATACTTGTATATACGATATAAATTATTTTCTCTTCGGAAAAATGAAAATGGTAATAACCTACTAAAAGTATTGTTAATTAAATTGTTATTAACTAAATCAACAAATCATTAAAACGAACAGTACATACGACAAACATTGCGCGCCTCTTGTAGTGCTCGCAGCCAACTTTTCGTTCCCTCTCGGCTAAGGCTGATGCTGATTTTGTAGTTGTTGTTGTCGATGGTACAGATGCGGGGTTGGTGGTGTCAATTTTTTTGTCGCCATTTTTATTCTTTATACAATCGCTGACGTCATTGACATTATCGATATTGACAGTTGTTGCCAATGGTGCGACCGCTTTCATGATATTCGATGATGGTGATGCTGATGGCACTACTGTTTTACCACAAGCAATAATTGCTGGTTTTGCTATTGTTGTTGTTGTAGTTGTTGTTGGCATCTTTCCGATTAAATTGATTTGAAAAGCATCACTAGGAGGACTTATTGTATTGGAAATTTTCTCAATTTGCCTATTAATTGATTCAACCGTTGGTGATGATGAACAACGAACTGAACTCGAATACGACAACGACGATGGCAAAGACAACGGCGATGTTGGCAACGATAACGCTGAAAACTTTGAATATGATGACAACGACGAAGGCGATCGCGACAACGCGAACGATGAAGAAGACGACGATGAAGAAGACGACGATGTCGACGACGACGACGACGACGATGATGATGATGATGATGCGACTGCTGTTCCTACCGTTTCTGTTGTCGTTGCTACAAATTCAACGGCTGATTCTAAAGACGATTTGAATTGACTCTGAGCTGGAGATAATTCTTCATTTGTAAATGTACTAGCGCTTGTTGTCACTGATTGTTCGTTAATTAAATTCATAATTTTTCTTGATTGATCGAAGAAGGGAAGTACTCTTTTAAATTTCCATTCCGTTAAGTCATTAGTTTCAAATTACGAATATATCTACACACTGAAACAATATAACATGATATTTCACAGATACTCAGCGGTACAGCTTACTACATCTGATTAAAGGAATTACTTTATCTATTTCATTTTTCTGTTTGTTTTCGAATCCATAGATGTTCTTTCCTGCTTTTTGTTCTTCTCAGATACTCAATTATACTCAAGTATTTATATTATAAACTAATTGAATTTGTAAACAAAAGTTACATTCAAAAGATACCGAAACGTTTGGATATAAGAGATCCAAGTTTTATCTAGCGGAGAATGTGAAAACTACAAACGGAGAATTAGTCACTTTGAATAGCCAGATAATCGTACTCATTCGTATACATACGCACATAAGATTAATGCGTCGACGAATCAAATAGCGAATAATGTCCGCCAAACGCGGTTTCACATTTACTCGAATTTGCCTGCTTTATAGATCGAACTAAGCGATATCGTTTATTGGAGATAGATATTTTCACGACGTCTCTGGTTTTAGATCCGTCTCGGACTCCGGGTAACAATCGACTGCGACAAAACCACGACGATCGCTATGATGATGAAACTAGTAATCGCGAACACGACGTCTGAGCTGAGACTGACACTCAGCTGGCTAACGATCTGAGATACAATTACAGTCGCACCGAACTTGCCTGAGATACACAAACTATGTATCTGTCTCTTTTTCAATCCGAATTCATAGGGATCATTGGACGTGTGGTTGTTGTGTGTCTTTTTTTTTTTAAAATAAAAAAAAAGCTCTATCTGTGAATTTTGTTTGTTGTTAAACAACTGAAAGTTCGTACGCATTTTCACCGGCAATTTTGCAAGCCATTTTTGTGGCCGTTGTTTTTATTTGCCTTGTTTTTGGTGACATCTAATATACATACGTTTAAGTAAATACCGTATCAATGTTTGTTTACTTTTTCAATCAGAATACAAAGTCGCAAAATGAAATACTTTTCAAGTTACGAGTATCATAAAATTATGTGTAGAAGCTATTACGAGTATGGGACTTTGAATGAACTGATGTCTGTGCCTATCAAGACGGATTCTATTTTTAAAAACTTCCACAGGAAGGTGATAGATTGTTAGGAATCATGACACGTATTATTACGATGCAGGTGGCACGTTCTTAAAGGTTTACATGTCGAGTGGTTAGAGTGAGAATAGTGTGGAGAGTAATCAAAGCCTAATTACAATAGTTGCCACTTCCCTATGAATGGTTGAAGAAAATTGCATTTGCATGTGTATATGTATTAATGTAGATGTTTATATATAAACACGTGCCGCTTCTAGGAGCTTTCACGAAAAACCACTTTCGATACGAGAAGAAGGCTTCTGTGAATCTGTTTGATGTTTTTTTTCCGGTTTCGTCCTCTTGTAGAGATGGCTATGCTCATAGACAGTAATAGGAAACAATTATTGTATTATCTTTAATGAGACTATGGAGGGTGATAGTGAAGTTGATTTCGTTTCCAACGCTATTGTGAAAGAGACCGTTGAAACAACTGGAAAAATTGCATTGAATTAGGAGTATTTCAACAAAACTTATGTAATTGACGCTGCACGAACTCTGCTAATGGCAACACATCGTGTAGTTGAAGACTCATTTCTTTTACATAAAAGAAATGCCTACCACGACCTTCAAAACAAACGTTAGCATGAACATCGTGGGTCTTTCATTATTATTTTTACTTTTTCTAATTTCAGCCTGAGGATAACATTTTGACTAGTTAAACTGCTACTTCAAGTTTTGTCTGCAAGTGTAAAGCTCTCATTACTTGATATATGTATGTATGTACGAGTATGTACCTACGTAGAAAAGAAAACTTGAATGCATCCACTTATTATGCAATGCATCTAATCGTTATAATAGTTTCCATCACTTTAGGTAGTTATTTGTGGTTTGGTTTAAGCAACATATTTTATAGAAGAGGAAATCTTTGAAGATTTTGCAACCAACTGCAAATGTGACTGAACTTCTTTTATTCTTCTCATCTTCAGTTTTCCTGTTTGGTTTTTAGTGTTAAAGTGCTGGCAATCGTTTACTATTCAACTCATTTTAGCACATAGATATAGATATAGATATATCATTTAGCAGATATAGACATCTGCCTTCATTTTCGCAATTACATATTTTAATATCCAGCTAACTTCTCTTATAATCTCAATATCACAATATGCAATAATTTGTCTGGGTTTTGGACAGCATAATATGTATCTGACTATAAGTGGATCCCGGTTTTCGCTACGATAATTGCGCCAGGACTCTGATATTTCACTTTTCTATTCAGCTATGTTGGAACAGAACAGGAAATAGTACTCCTATTACAGTCCCTTGTGTTGATCTAGAGCGCAAGTAGTGTTAATGTCAGTTCAACTCTTGGAAAAATCCTCTCTGAGCTTTGCCTTGCAAATTTGAACGTATCTTATTTCCCCTAATCCCACAGTTACCTAGGAACAAAACAAGACTTGATCAATTTAATCTTGCTTCTGCGTTCAAGAATCCTGTAAGTGGTTATGGAAGTCAGCGCAATTTGGTCTTACCTGTAAAAACAAATACTTTCCCCTTTGCCATATAGTCCGGGTTAGACCTGGGCCTCCAGCAATAAACCTCTTCAGTTAGCGAGACCTTTAGCCAACTGCCTCCAATTAAGCACTTCAAAATAGTTGGGGTCTCCTTCCACTTGTGTGCTGCCCCTAAGCAAAGGCCTTCTTTTTCTTTGTCGCCGAGTAAGAAATGAAGACACTTCGCGGAATATTAATATTGATCCGCTCTGCATGTCCTAGTTATCTTCGTCGACAAACGAATATTTTTCTGATCAGGTCGATATCATTTTACAGCAAGCTGAGTTCGCTGTGATATCTTTACCTCAAAACACAATCAACGTAAACGGGATCAAAAATCTATCACAGAGCCTTGTGTTGAAATTATCATATATAACATATCATCATCCACCTATTCTAATGTCAATAATTCTGCACCATGGACCAGCAAGGATGATTAGGGCATAAGATAGAGTCTTCTCGGTGTTACTTGACAAGGCCTTATTGCAATTAGCGAGCGTAACTCTTCAATTGATTTCTGATGAGGTGCCATTATCAGAGTTAATAACAATGCTGAAGTAGAAAAAATCTCTTACCACTTCAAAGCAGTAGTCTTTTGTAACAGTTTTTTGTTTTGCCCTCATTCACAGCTAAATCTATTTGTCACCAGTGATACAATAGTCTGAAACATTGTGGCTCTAGTATTAACTTGTGAGTTTCCTACCTGCAATCTTTTCAAGTATGATCTTAAAGAAATCACATGGCAGTACATTACTTGTTTAAATTCTTTTTTAACATCAAGGGTTTTTGTGAGATTGCTTCTGAGCTTTACGGAGCAACGACCATTATTCATCGTCATTCTGCGCAGTCTGATGAGCTTGGCAGGGATGCAAAAACTGTATAAGGCGCTTTCGACATGTTCTTCATAATATATTGTAGTTCATTACCATACATAGGATTGCATTTGCTAAGTCTTGGGAGATAAGAGCGTAAACCTAAGGAGAAATTAAGTCAAAAGTTGTCATCTTCCAGGAACAAGCCAGTGCAATATCTTTGCTTAGACGGCTTTTACGCTGCGCATGAGTTTGATGCGCATGTTTTGGTTGTTCTGTGGTGCGCGCATTTTTACACGAAGCCTTTTTCTCATTCTTTGGTTTTTCATGTGATTTGACAGCTCTCTTTCATTTCATCTTTGGTGCTCAGTGTTGAAAGTTGTAAGTAAAATTAATTATAAAAGCAGAAATGGCATTTGCAGAGCTAACAATTTATCGGACTCTGCGGAAATGATTATTGATTGCATGGAGACCGACTGCAGTTCGGACGGGTACATTTCATAATTGAAAATGAGCTCGCTTGTTAATTCTTTGGTCCATTTAAATTCATCGGCCATACTGAAATGTTGTGCTCGTAACAACAGCCAAAGAAGCAATGAAACAAATGCGGAAAAGATAGAAGAAGAAGAAAAAGAAATGTCAAAAACATGCAAAGGAAATCTTGCCCGCCATATATTGGGAAAATTTTTTTTTGTTTCATTTTCCCTCTTATCACTCTCTTTAGCACTTATTTGAATCTCTCTAAACATGCGCTGTGTAAACGCCGTCTTAGTTATGAAAATATCAGTGAAAATGCGATTATCTATGCGGCCTTATATTCTAGTCAAAGCTAGTTCTACGTAAACAGAATTCTGGGGTCTTTCCGTCAGACGGCATGTATTACGAAAAGTTAATGCGCAAGATCAACGAGTTTTACCAAAGGCCACCGAGTAGAGCAGTTTACATCCGTGTTATGTATCGTAGTGAAAGCATTTATGTAGCCGAAACAAATCATTCTTTGGAGTCTGATGACATTTTTGTGTGCATGACAGCATATTCCAATCAATCGCATGACATTATACGCAATGTTTTCTAGAATACTCGTAGCTGTGTAGACCCAAAGGACTTCCTTTGGTAACAAGACCCAAGCGGAAAGCGTTTTGTCGAACAAATCCTTTTTCATTGGTGGCCATGTATCTTTTCGGATACAGGAAAATATCTGGGTCTCATTTATGACAGGAAACTAATCTAGAGACCTAAAATTCAAGAAAGAGTCAAGAAAGCTACAGTTGCTTTATTCTCTTGCAAAAAAGCCGTTGGGAACAAATGGAGCCTTTAACTTTCCAAAACCCAGTGGCTATACATGTCGGTCATAAGACCGATACTCACCTACGGCGTTGTTGTCTGGTGGACGGCCTTAGACAGCGCAGACAACTGCAGCAGGTCTTTTGGATCGCTCATCAGAAAGGGATGGAAACTGCGCAAACTTCAAAGAACTGGTTTGGAAAAGCAGGTCGAACAATTTGATACCTCTAGCGAGAACGAGAACTGTCTGCTGGCGTTTATTTCAGATAGATCTAAAGCATTATCAAAGGAGAAAAAAAATTACATAGCAGATTAAGAATGGTTTTCTCTCCTTCATGCATGCAGCCTGTTAGCGTGACTGCCAATTAAGAATTGGAATGCGAAGACATCTACTAGGGTGCTGCATGTGGCCGTAAATAACTGCTTAGCTACTAGTACAAATGCAGATATCCGTAGTAGATATTACACTCATTTCCAGCTAAAAGAGAACGCCTGCAATTGGCGAAATTTCTGAAATACGATGGAATGGTTTGGAAGTCGAAGTGAGATATTCAGTGCAGGTATCCCCTCCTATCCGGTCACGGGATTAAAGGTGTTCAAAGCCTAGTTGACTCTTGATCGAGTGGCCAGATGATATTGATTAAGGTGGTGTGTCTTCGGGTGATTCCGTATTACTTGAGAAGACACTGGAAAATGAGACCTCAGTAGAAGATTAAGCGCTTCATCCAGGAGTCATTCGGGTAAAGTACATTGGTTGGACGTAACCCAAGGATGTCTTCGAAGTCTCGGTTTACCCCTGTTTTTTTTAAGAGACTTCAAACTTTTCCTACGTTTAGTTTTGAGTTTTTGAGGGGGAGCTGATAGGTGTTCCCGTCAGAGATTTCTCTGGTGACATTTCCCCGGAGTGCTTTCAATTTACCTTTAAGGGCATAAACGTGGCCCGTTTCTTCGACTGCCTTATTATATATTGAATCATTTGTATACGTAGAAGTCACTTGTAGGGAATGTAGCTTTCAAAGACATCCCTAAATCCCTAACAGCTTCTATAAATGATTGACTAGGTGGTCATTAAGATTAAAGAAAAGTTATCGGTTTGAAAGTTGGTCGACGGAATTTCACAAAAACCCAGGTCTTCATTTTTGCAGAATTTGCGTCATCTTTACGAACAATTTAGCGCTATGCTATCACTCATCGTTAAGGTATTTCGCATCAAACCTTTTTGAAAACGATTTTATTACAATTCGTAGCACTTATGTGATGCTCGGATAAGTACCAACTAGTTTTGCAGGGCTACGCACCCACTCATAAAAACGTATGCGCAACAGAAAATACATTGTACGTATATTTCCTAGATATTATAAGTAATATGCACAATGTTTTGAGTAGTTGTTTTTGGGTTGAAGCTCGAATTTGCGTACTTCAACTTGGTTAAGGTGTCTTTGTATATATGTGCTACACCTAAAACAAGGTTACTGAATAAATAATTAAGTTAGCTAAGGGACTTGGGCGATTTGTCCTCTATTTTATTTTAACTGAAGAGGTTTAGTTTTTCCAAAGGGGAGCGCCATCTAACATAAGTAAATACATGTGCTTGTTGGCTAAGAGTCTTAGATTCAAGAAAAATATCTATCAGGTTTATACAGAGTGAGTTTTATGTTTCAGGCCGGTTTTGTTGGCTGCGATTTATCACTAGCATATTTCCATTATTTAAATAATAGATTTTAATAATTTTAACATGTGTTGCGGCATAAATGCTACATAATAAATATTTATTGACCACTGAAAAATAAAAGTCAAACCAAAATAAGAGTGAAATAAAATTGGCCTGAAATATAAAACGGCCCCTTGCTTAGCGACTATATTCTAACAGCAAAATTTCGCTTGATTGCTTTCAGCAATTACGCAGTTACCACAGTTTTGAATTATTTGTTTTGCATTTGGATAATATTTTTCCAGCTTTGTTATTCAAACATACCAATCATGTCTCACTGGTTACTACTATTGCTTTTAATTGGGAACGTAAGAATAGATTCTTTGGGAAACCAACCGCTCAAGTTTGAATTGTCACCTATGACTAGAACATGGCTTAAATACTTCAGCCTTCTGACTGTGTTTTTGACCTAATTTCTATCAATTTTCATCTAATCAACTTAAAATTCCCAAAAAACTTTTTTAAAATATATAACTTTACCAAACTGCGCTCAACTTTCTAAGTTATAAACAAAACAGGGTGTGTCGAGATTGTATGTTGTTGATCAACTTGGCTTTATTTTTTCATTTTAGTTTTTTATAAATACAAATCAAGGAAACTAAAAAAAAAAACAATATAACTTCCCACAAAAAAAAAAGAACAGTGTTATGAAAACTTCAGTTTAATAATACCAAAAACGGGTAATAATGTGCATTTAACCTGCAGAAAAAGTTTTCTTATTATGTAGCGCTTAACAAATAAAATTAGTAAACTAATGGAACTTGTAGTGATTTGTTTATATGAAATGAATGTTTGCTCAAGTTACCAGAAGCAAAAGCATATCGAGCTCCTTTGAATTACTGAGACTTTTCCTTTTCCATTGTGGCTGCAACTTCCTCACCTTGTGCTTTTTCGAGTGCTCTTTTCTTTCTTTTATCAGCTGCACGTTTTTTATTAGTCATTATAAGGGCAAATACCATTACTATCGCCCAAGATACATATCCAATATGATAGACAGACGAGTAGTAGAACCAAATTTTCTTGAATGTCAACAATTGGAATGCAATTCCTAGATAGCTGAGAGCAAAGAATTTCGAAAACCAAAATAGAGCATAGATGATCTTCTTTTTGGTGTCACTTGCATTTTTGTAATACAGATTTGACAACATATCTTCCACTGGTACGTAAAATGGTGCACCCATTATGCAGAAGTAGTGGCCAGGCATAAATCCATGCCAGAAGGATGATGTGAGAAGAGTGGCGATAGTTCTAAAATGAATTGAATTTAGGAAAAAAACTATTCTTGCTAATAAAATTCACTTACCTGTATTTTTTACTTGGGAAAAGCTTGTAAACGTTTACAGCTAACCAGTACTGTACACAGACATTCCAATGTTTCATTGCTTCACGCATAGTCATGCATGCTTCAGTGTCGTACACTCTCAGGTTAACAATTGTGGTGAAATTGTATGTCTGCTTGTCGGCGTCTCGTTTTAGGTGGCCATATTGGCCTTTTGGTCCTTTTCCATTGATTACATCCGAGCTATCAGGATACGCTCCAAAGCCTGCGGCAGTGCAAACACATTCACTGAGGGTTAAGCCGGTATAAATTCGCATACGGAATATGAAGAACGTCGGCCACACATAGAACAGTCGATAGAGGAAGCTGCGGTCTTGATAGAATTCATCACTGAGAGCATACTTTAATGGAAAGAAGTTTAATTTGCTTAAGAGGAAGAATATATTAATGACGACAAGTAGTGCTTACACTTAAAGGCCAAATGTAGTTGGCAATCAGGTACAGGACGCAGTACAGGGCTACGTACTTAAGTTTATTTAATGTTACTTCAGTGCTTTTAGCATGGTCCTTGAACGGCATCTCATAGTAATCGCGATAGGTGCGGTAAGTATAGTAGGGTCCTTAAAAGTTAAAATAAAATTAATAATCCACACAGCACGAGAGGGAGGAACACCGATGCAGGCTGTAACAAGTAGAAACAAAAAAACTAGTCACGTACCAATCCATAAGGAGTAGTACGACCGCTGGACCGATTACTGATGTCAAACCATTTGTCCAGGTCGTTCAGCAGAAAACATCACGGCTGTTTGCCAGAATGGTTCCAAAATTCCTTTAGAATCTATTCGGCGTCGTGGTCAAGAATGTAACACCTCAAGAACTGCAGTGGGGGTATTGTAACGAAAGCGTGACGTCTTCATGCCTACGAAATCCAACTAATTCAACCACTCAAGTCTACCCGCTTGGGCTCCCAAAATTGGACGCCTAGATTGTGCGATTTCACGCCTCTGGGCTTCTATTACCGGGTTTTTTTGAGTCTTTATGTCAACAGGCCCACGGACCGCTACATACTGAAAGAGGAGCCATCAGATCGCCGGTGGACTCTTTTCTTCATAAACCGTACTGCAGGCCAGTGAGAGTAAATATGAAGCATAAGATGCTCTTGTACGCAGTATATACTTCAATGGTAATTTAAAAAAGAACACTATTTTAAACCTGGCAAAGAAATAAGTAATTAAACACCGTAAGGGCAGAGTTATCTTTATTTCAACGACTCTAGCGGGGTATTACAGTGAACGATTATAGATTCCGACGTGGAATGTTCACACGCTCACTGCGATGACAATGGGACAATGCCAGAAACATCAGATTCTGGTGTCACATTGCAAAAAATATCATTCTCGCTTCGTATTTTTAAATCAATTTCCAAAAAGCAATAAAGTGCCAAAATTAATGCTTTTCGAAAAATGTAAAGCTTACAAATCTTGGTCTGAAGAAAAACAAAAGGACCATAGGCAACGCGAAACTAAAGAGTTGTTAGATTAGAAACCACCATCTGTGCCAAATCAATTAATCACACTGGAACAGATAGGTATCAGTTAATTTGCAGGATGTGCTCGACTGACATGGCTGGAATTCTAGTACCATCTATCATTCATACTGTGGTATATGAAAGTCTAATATATTGCTTCAACGAAATGACTGATATTCAGTTTCAATATCCTGTCTAAAAACACTATGCCACAGAGAGATATTCACTACAAACAGCAGCACCGACCCAAATCGCTTGATGTTTAACTGCACACACCCTAGGGGTCCGGAAAGCAAGTGAAACGTCAAATTATATATGAAAAGCCTATCGGGGATACTCTATTATCATTGTGTAACAGTTTCCGGAGAGATAAGGGAGAACTCTAGTGTTTAGAGTCGCTGTTTTACGACTGTTTAAAAGGTCAAGAATAGATTTCTGATAATTTAACCACAAGTGAGTGACCCCTGAATCATCTTTGTGGCTTGTATTTGATCAAGAGACAATGATCACAAAAAGAAACAAATCCCATTGATAAGAGGTTATTGTGATAACCAGACTGTAGTTAGTTATAATCCACATGGCGTACTACTGCCCATCAATAAGTGTATGATAAGGTACAATCTAATCAGAATTTTCCCATCAATTATCCGCCAACGTTTCAACATGAGTTAACAAAAAAAAAAAAAAAAAATTATATTCACCTGTTAAAAGGCCGATATAGTTGAATGTATAATCAAAAATTTCAGCGGTACTGATGGTTTGAAGTTCAACATCATAGTCAGTTAACTCCACCAGTTCTCCCAAGTCTTTCTTTTCGCTCGTTGAAGGTTGACTCCTGTCTTCTATTTCCTTTTTCCTCTGTTCAATTTTCTTGTAGGACGCATTCTTCTCGAATGCCACTCCAGAAACCTACAGATAGAATGTGTGTGTCACAAATTACAATTACAGAGTAACCAATGCATAACAAATTGCAGCTCACTTTAAGGGTTAAGATCATTTGAATCATATTCGTATGACCAGGCACCGATGGAAGTCCAAAGTATGAGGTTGTTCGGAAGAAAACCAGGTAACCGAACATAATTGCAAAACTAACAAGGTGACATTTGCTAATGGATAAAAAAAAAATTAAATTCATTATGCATGGGGTTAAAGATCGCTCTGAAATACAAGTCGCCTTACCTTGGATGGACATTTTGAATTGCTAAGGCGCACAAACCGAATGAAATGAAGCAATGAAGAGCATGGAAGCCGGAGACAATAAAAACAATCAATATTCCGAATGCAGTGGCAACGAATTTTCTCCGCGAATCATCCTTGATTTTCCGCATAACCTCGCCAAGGAATATGCAGGAGAGAAGACATATTAGATACGTCACATCGTCACGGTTCATTGTGAAGAATGCATTCTGAAAAGAATTTAAATAAAGTTATTTATTTATCTAAGCAAGAAAAAACACACCAGTCGCCGTCAAGGGATGGAGAAATATGAGTGTTGTGACGTTTAACAACTGCCATTCGAAGGTGACTTCATACTTGACAGCAAACTGCGTCCGGAGGTGTTCACAGAGTGAATTCAGGAAAAAGAAATTAATTTAAATAAAAATAAATATAAATTGCCCTCTTGCAGTAATGGTGGACAATTAAATTTAAAGTTTATTAAGCAATAGTCACTTGACTAATAGGGTTTTTTTTATTGGACGATATAAGTCTTCTTTTTGCACTCCGTAGAAAATGTTATATTGTGTTTGGTTTCATTTTTAAATCTTCACAATTTTATAGTTCTTTAACTCAATAAATCGGTCTTGTGTTATTTTGCCAAATTGCAAACTAAAAATTTGACATTTAACCAAGGCATATGAAAACTTTGACAGCCATATCAAAAGAAGTTTATAGGGCTCCATTGGAATCCGAAGCGGCTAATTTCGGGAAAGAAACCATATCCCCAGTATATTTCTCATCAAATTAAAGTTAGGTTCTAAGACTGGCTAAGTTCCGCGCCATCTGTTGGATTGTAGCTACGTAAATATGTTTTTTCTATTTTGGTATTCAAGTTTATGTCGGTTGAACAATAACGGTTTTTCAAAAAAATAAATGATATCCATTGCGAGAAGTTATGTTTTGTAGCGGTGACCCCAGAATTCGAATTCGAAAAGATGTAAGTTTTGTTTGTCGTCTAGTAATTGTTGAATTGGTTTAGAAATTTGAGTTATTGCGACATAAAAAAACCAAGCCGTTAGGTTTTACCACACTCTTAAGTCCGAAATTAGAAGCTCTCGAGTGAACATCTATGTTAAAATTTGCAATTTTCTTTTTTATGTATGAGTTTGACGCCTGAGATATTTAGGATTCGTTACAAATGCAGCAGCTTAAATTCGGATTTCTTTCCTTTATGAATTTTAATAATGCATAATACGTGTGTAGTAGCGGGTAGCATTATTGACGAATTTGAGGATGTAACATTAAACGAACACACCACTCATTCTGCGTCGAAAATGGACGCTGGAGCAAATCAGAAACGCTAATTGACGACGATGAGTTTACAGCGAACGTAGATGCAGATCCAACGAAATTGATGGGCGACATTGCAAAGAACATGGAAGTATCCCCCATGGGGATAAGTAGGTGCTCCATGAAGAATTCTGTGTATCGTATAGCTTAAGACACCAAACGAAACCGATTTTGCACCGAATAATCAGCTGGGATGAAAAATATATTCTTCTTGGATGGCAACGAAATCGGAAAAACAATCCCGGCCTTTATCTGGAAAAGGTTTTGATAACATTCTGGTGGACAGCAGAAGGATCAATCCGGCATTTTGTTCCGTCGGTCGGCTCGACTTGTAGTAAAATTTCGTTCTTGTATCGTCCGACTGTTCCCAAGATCTCTGTAACTTTGGAGTTTTAGGTTTTTTTGTTTTCTTCTGAATAAGGTATAAACCATATGTATGTATATGTGTATTTATGGTTTTATGTAATTAAAAATAATTTACATATTCTTTCTTAATTTCATCGAAAGCAAGCTTTTGATGGACAAACACACTAATGTAAATTTCTAAATTTTTACTTGAGCTTAGACCCCTACGAAGTCCTGTAAGAAAAAGCGTTGAGCATTTTTTTATTTTTATATTGTACTCGTATCTACCGGAGGACACACATTAAGTAGATACAATGTAAATAATTCCGTAACCCTCTTTGTTGAAAATACGTTCGATGTAAACGAATTTTTTACTAAAAATTGAAGACTCTTTCCAAATGTTTGCAGTATTAGTCGAAATTTAAATTTAGTTACGCAAGGAATAGTAACAATTTAGAACCGCGAATGCGGTACTACCTACAACTTAGTTAATACAAAGTATCCCAGACCTGTCTTTAGCTTCTCAACAAAATTGATTTACTTTTAGCTTAGATAATTAATTAAAGCTTTTAGCTGAAGTCCTGCAATTCTTTTTCCATTCACTTCAAGTGTATAAGGGTAAGGTGAAAAGGGCGATAAACCCATCCGCCAGAATTTTTTTTTCTTAGATTTACTAAAACCTTTAAAACTTAACCAGTCGGGCTTCATCTGAAAAACCATTGGAAATACTACGAGTTCTCTTTATCAGGAAGTTATAGGCATGAACCATCGGCCGCAGCCATTTCTGTTTGTTTTTCTTGTCATCATGATCGACCAACTAAGCTCGTTATTCATCATGTTATGGATGACATAAAGTAAAAAGCGCCTCAACTGAAGAAACTGTAACTCCTATGCTGCATCGATCGCAACAGTGCGCCAACTGTGTGGAATGGTAAAGGAACGAAAGTCACGACGGGAGTTCGCGAATCGGGCTCTTGAGCAACTTGAAATTGTTTGATAAATTTTTATTGACGAGGCTCAATGGAATGAGAGAATTTCAGAAGGGGCTCATGAAACTCAATTACACCCACAAAAGCGCTCTCATTGAGATTTAATTCACGCTGGTGACGCGTTATAGTCGGTGACCAATCTTACCAGGCAATGATCAGTGATTTTTTCGAAAATAGGGACGAATTTGGTCCAGATGATATATGACACACTGGTAGACGAGATAAAATCCTGGGCCGGATTCTTTACATAGGGATGCAATAACAAATTTGGATAATTTGCACTCCTGGACAGAAAATCCACAAAACATAGATGTCTTCTTTTCAAAATTCAACACCTGATCATATTGGCTTCCTCCAACGCTTTATTTGGATCTTTACCTGAAGTTTTTGAGAAACAAATTGCCAGAACTACTAGGTGACGACCATTGTGTTCCAAGATTGCGCCCCTGCACACTATTGGCAGATAGTTGTATGAAAATTAGTGGATTCATCTCCAGATTTTTAATTAAAGGGTCTGATGCAGGACATTGTTTATTCATCAGGAATAACAATATTGGACGACTTGAACCATAGAATTGATTAGACAGTTGCGTTAATAAAGGAGGAATTGGAAGCGATAGTTCTATTTTAATATTTGTCATAGTTCTGTATTTGTGTGTTGGGAAATTCGCTGCAGATGTTTAGAAGAAGTATAGACTAGTTTAATTTGTAAGTCCATATGGAGGTTATCATACTTCTTAATGCTTTTCGAGTGTTTTGAAATCGTTGTATTATTCTTTATTTTGATTTGACTGATTGACTGAATTTGATATTCGTAAATGCGCGTGAAAAACACATTTCGGGCGTGAAGGTGAATTCAACGGTTTAAATCGATATACTCGGAGCACTGTTCAGTTGAGAATTTTACTCCATCTTCCCGGGTTGTCGAAATAAAGATGGTGACGGTGAAATTTCTAAAAAACCAACTGCAGCGCTCAAATCTTTGTAGTGAATTTGTGTCATTATATCCTCAAGACCCTCCAGTTTGGCGGATGACTGCCTGACCACGTAGAACATATGTTGTAAACAAATAAACAGTCTCGGATATGGATGAACTTAGTGTTGACGAAGCACAGGGCTTAAACCGAAAGGAAGCATACATCCCCGACAAGAAGTGCGATGGGATGGGTTACCAAACGAAGGATGTGAAACTGTGTTGATTGTTATTAAGAGCAGACGGAGCGCCTGATTACAATCTGCGTCAAGGCAAAATTCGCCAACATCAGCCTGATATGCGCCCACTACACGACAGATGAAAAAGACGACTTTGCCAAGGCTCTACGAGCTATCCTGTCAGCAATGTAGTTGATAAGGAAAGAGAGGATTCTTGACGACACAATTAGAAAACATATCCTACACGAAACCAGCTCCGAAAACGGAGTTAGAATAATCGACTTCACGGCGAAACGAAAGCACAGGTTTTCTAACCTCAACTTCCACAACCCGGCAGACGCGTGATCAAAAATCGTCAACCAAATTGATTACACTGTGATCGACACAAGGCACAGATCTGTTTAGTAATTCGGATCTCCAAATGCGTATATCAACTCATCTGTAAGGTATGATCGGATGAAAGTACTCGTATGCCCTATTATTAGAATCTCTCTCTATCTAGCGTACTATGTGTACACTTGATACCCTATCACTGTGGTTTTAGATCTGATACTTGAAACCCTGTAGGGATTGCTGTCATTGGGGCAAAAGCGTCAAAGATATATTAGGTGGTAAACGGGAGTAATATAGGGTATGTTCGATCGACAAGAAAGAACATCCAACACCAACGACACACCGCAACAATAAACTAGAACTTTGAGATGGTAAAATATTGTGTCTATCTGAGCTTCGCTGTAAATTTAAACAACGAAAAAATCGTAGGGGTTGATTGAAGAATCACACTTGCCAACCGCTGTTATGAAGGCTGCCTCGAAATCCACGAAAAATACGTACAAATTCTTGTTATAAAGGAAATGGGTTTCTCTTACGACAAATGGTCCCTTACAACCAAGGAGGATAGCCATTTTGTGAGAGTTCTATACGAGGCATTAAAGGACGAAATGTCTGTATAATTCCCAGGGTTGAATATGCAGTTAGAAAATAAACAAACTCCTTACTTTTATCCTTATAACATTAGGATAGTATCTCATTAGCTCCTGTAATCTAACCCTGCTAAGATGTCTCTTAATTCTTGCCGCATCTAAATTATATCTTCATAGTTGGCGATAGCGTTCTGAAGGTAAAGCTCGTAGAACGAGCAATAAGACTCGTAGCTTGAAGAAATCTATACATCTGGTCGTATGTACACCGTAAGTTATTGATGCAACGAAAATTGTTTTCATTTCACATTTAAACGTTTTATCGTAAGGTAACGACGGAACTGTCCAAGTTCAAAAAGACGGAGATTTGTAAGAAACTTCTACCCTGCCTTTCTTACCCATGCCATTTATAAATAGCACCAGTGCATACTGTATTTTCCTCACCGTTATATTCTTAACGGAAATAGCGCGTTCAGTCGTGGAAAGTTATGCCTTAGTCAAGACCACCACCACCATCACCATCTCTATTCCATTCTCTGCCTCCGCCGTCGAGTACTTATTAGTGCAAATGGCACTTGGGTGAGAGGCAAAGCCTCTGTAGAATGAGAGCTCCAGAAGCCGCCACACAGGATGTGCGATGCTATTCCCATTATAAGAGACAATTACAAAAAACAACTTGGCAATTAGCGGATCTAATTAAAGACAGTAAATTAGGCGCATAGAGCATTTAAAATCGCGCGAATATCAAATGAGTCTGGGATGAGAGTAAGGGGTTCCAGAAGCCAGTTGGTGTGGTGAAGATACTTTTGCATGTTAGTGGTGGTACATACAGCTTCTGTTTTCTCTCCCTCTGTGGATATATCTTTGAGATTTTCTGGAAATGGTGGCGGATGTGTACCGCTTTTGCATTTATTGTTTGGTGCTGAACTGCAAATGCAATGACCAGGGAAGGAGAGCTTTTGCAATTGCATCTTGCATCCTTGTGTCGTTGTAGTCATCGTCATCGTCGCTGTAGTCTTCGTCTTTGGGTTCGTGTTCGTCTTCGATGCCGTTTTTGTCCTTTCCTTCTTTCAATTCGGTAAGTTGGCGGCTGCCATTATTAAGGCTGCGCTGCCTGAATTATCATTTTATGCAAATGCAGATAACGATGCGGCATGATTTCCTCTTCAACTACGCTTTTCAATAGGGTGGCATGGTAGGGATATTATCCTTTGTCTATGTATAGGGAGGTATAGGTAACAGGGTTTGAGTATATGTTGTGTGACTAGGAGGTAATCATTTGGGTACCATGCGAGACGGATTAAGGACGAAAGATCTGTTTCAAAGTATGAAATTCAAGGAGAAAGGCAGAACAATCTTTAGGATTATCTTCTAAGGATATTGGGATGTTTTTAATTATTTCCCGTCTAGTAGATCCGCGAATTTATATATAAATGACGTGGATGGCTTTAACAGAGAGACAAAACGGCAGCCAGATAAGCTAAAAGGCATTTGTCTTTTATAATTGTTATGTGAGGATTAAGTGTTGTTTTCTTGGACGTATCCTTTTAGCCAGCACGAGAGAGAGGAAGAGGAAACAAAGAAATAATCAAACACAAGGACTTTTAATTTCATTTAATAGTTACTGAGATAGTGCTAACTATCGAGAGGGCATTAGTTGTGATTTATTTAATGAAGCAGCTCGTTTTGTAAGTAATTATTAAATTTTGGAAGGAACTTAGGATGGACTTATGGAAGTCTAGCACGGTTGGACATTTTTAATTTTTATTTTGAGTTTTTTGGTTCTCTACTCCTTCTAAATTTGTCTGATTTACTGCTTGTTGGTAAATACTCTTATGTTTTTAATCACAGATTACATTTCCAGAAGGAGTTTTTTTATACATTAGACTTTTGGTTGTCGCGGCTATACTGGGCAAAGGGAATACAGACCAGATGTTAGTTACAAAGCTTTTCGGCTGCAGTGCATTGATATTTACGTCGAGGATTCAACTTGTAAGTATAACCAATTTTGTTATTCAATAAGCTATAGAGTGTTGTATGGTCCATTAGTTATGAGTTCTTAGTTTTCATATAACCCTAGAACTAACGCTGGAACCGTTTTTTTCAACAGTTCACTCACCAAACTTCTCTTGTATCATCTGACCCCTCAGTGATGACTTTTCACCTGGACTCGGTCGTTGGGGCCGAGATTTATGTCGAGGAATTCTTCCCAATTCCAGTCGTGCCGAAGGGTGAAAGGTTAAGGAGTAAGCCAGCTATTTGCAAGCCCTCGCAGATGCTCAAGTGAAAAGTGTGTGTTTTAATTGTGTTACTGCGATATGGCCGCTTTGTAAGTACTTGACCATCACTTCTAGCCTTACTTGTGGGAACCAAAATAAGTTGGATTAAGGAAAACACAAAATTACATAAAACGGAGCATGCCACGCAACCCCTCAGTTCCTCTTTATTAGATATGAGTCATCTTTGAACGGTGATTGCTAACTCGGTTTCAGCGTTTTCGAAAAAAATTAAGGATATTCTACTTATGGATCTATCTGAGAGGACCGTGGAAAGGTAAGAAAAAGAAAATATGGACAGATTTTGCAAAGCAATGAACGACAAAACGATATAAAGATCTCCTCTCCCCCAAAAAACCACTGACGAGGTCTGCACCTAAGGAAAGTGTTGTTATTTCAAAGTCGAACCACAAGGTATGGGTAGTGAAGGCAGAATGCAGAAGGAAACCAACTACGAGGTCTACTGGAGCTAACCTCTAAGTGTTTCACCGGCATTCACTTTTAGGATAGGCGACGGCTATTAGGCTGAGTTCATGAACAGATGCTAGATATTCTTGTGATTGATGAACGCAAGATAGCATCTGCAATTACATTGTTTGCTTCTTTTAAGGCACCAGGAATACACAACATTTGGCCACTGAAGTTGCTGAAATTTGCGGAAAATTTGATCCTAAGGCTGAAGGAAATCTACAGTGAATGCATCAAGCTATGTTTTCTTCTCACTTTTGGTGGGAAGAGGGTGTCATTTTATAAGGCAAGACAAACCACTATATCCCTATAAATCTTTCGTCTTTTGTACTACTGCTTCTGAATGGTATGCTTGCCGACAATTATCTGCCTAGATTACAGCACGCATACATGATAGGCAAACTGATAAATACGGCGATCCACAGGGAAGTATTATGAATAGAAAGATTCCTTCACCTAAAGGAATTCACCTTCAGAGAGGTGGAGGCACAATTCCACGGAGCTTGCAAAGTGCTCAGCTGGATACCAGATTTTCCAACTGAATTGCTACGATCCTCAAATCTCACAGGATCAACGCAACTCCACAAAGGCTAGTTCCTACACTGCTCATCTGGCTTCTTTTAGTGGACGGGATCCTAGTAATATTGAAGGACAATGATTTTATCTTGACGCCCTATGCTGACGTGTAGCCATCCTGGTATTGAGCTAACATCTCTAAGGTCTAACAGCTCAACACGCGGTTGATAATTGCGAAAAATCGGTTCCTTTGCAGAAGGTTAGGGGTCAACCCTTTGAAATCATTCCTTTCACTAACAGGAAATGAATCTCCCAGGAATTTTTATTCACCAGGAGAATAGTCAATGAGAAATTATTGCATTGCAATGATTTTGATTTCTTTTTATTTAATAATGCTTTATTGATCGATAACAATTATGTGTGAGCAATAATATTGGCCAAATGTTCCTCACGGCTTCGGCTGCATATATCAATCCGTTTATCCAAATTTATGATGACAGACTGACATGATTGCTCTTTTTGCTTCTGAATTGTTGCTGTCTTATTGACGTATACGAGTACTGCACTTTTGAAATAACCCCAAAGGAAGGGTGTCAAATCGCACGATCTTGATGGGTAATTGACAACCCTGTTTCGTGAGATAGGTAATGCACCCCGAGAACTTCTCGTGTAATAAAGTTTTTGTTGCATTGGCTGTGTAGAATGTAGCACCGCCTTGTTGAAACCACATATCGTCCTCATTCATATCATTCAATTTAGGCCATAAAAATGAAGTTAGCAACAGCATTACCGGCACCAAAAACCAAACCAGACAGTGACTCTTTGAGGGTGCATCGATTTCTCGGCAATCTCTGTTAGATTGCCATCGGCTCAAAGGAATTGTTTTTTTACATTTCGATTTTATTTGAAACTCTCATTGTGAAATACCCATTTGCCCACACTTTAGGTGGACATGATTAGTATTGTAATATGGCATTCAGTGGGGTGTCAAATTTTTTCTTTTTTTTTTTATAAATGGCTCGGGTTCAAGAGATTTAGTGTGCCCTTGAAATGTTTCTACACCATGCGAGCTCTGGGAAAAAAGGAGAAAAGAAATAGAGATACCAATGTCCGTTGGTTTTGAATGTCTGTAAGTTATAATGACTCGGAAATAAAAAGCTCGACAAGCGTACAACTCGCTTAGAAATGAATGGCGTTATTTCATAAAACGTCCTAAGGTAGTGTGAGACCCATCCTGATAAATAGTTTACAAATCTGGCTTGTTGTAGAGAGACACCACAACCAAAAAAGCTGGAAGTATGGTGCCATACAGCACCCCATAGCGGTATTAGAGACTATATACTACCTTAGCTTGTTATTTACTTTTGGCTGTTTCGCAATAAGTGACCGTCAGTGATTTTTTCGATTCCGTAATGGACATTGGCAAGCCTTAACAATATCTGTAATATCTGGCTTAGGAATTCTATTGTGATTCTCGATTTTGTGATTGAGTCGAAAAAAGAATAGCTGAACAGAGAAAGCTGCTCCGATGCTGCACTGCTAAATATGTTCATCTTTCTTAGATTGCTAATAACAACATCTAGAGAAAACTTCAATAAAAATTGGCTTTTGCCAAATGGTCAAATCGTATCTAATCATATTTTTTTATACTCAGGAAAATGCGCATCCAATCCAATCTCACTTTCTAAAGGACATTCGGACAGATAAGCTCTCGTGCCTGTTTTTGTTTGTTGGAACTTAGTGTCTACTACTTATCACCTCCCGAGCTGGTTTATCTATTGATGAAGAACCTAAACCTAAATACCCTAATCCGTTTTCTATTTTTGTGTTCAGTAAATATAGAGCAGAGTAGTGTCTCGCTACCTAGTGTGGAGACAATGCCGTAGTGCATGACTGAAAAGTAACTGTATATCATTGATATTTGGACTATCTTGAGAAACTTCAAAGTTTCAACTACTATGTTACTTCGAACAGTCAGAGTATCTGAAAGTATCACTTTAAAAAATCATAGTTTCTTCCGTCTAGAACTACAATAGTAGCGCGTGCAATAGTTTGCAAACAAATAATTTCTTTGTGCACCAGAAAAATTCGATTTATCCTAGAGTGCTTCCTCCCCTAAAAATTATTTCTATCCACTCATGCATATCTTCGCAGAGCTTGTAAAAGATGATTTTCTAAAAGCAGGACAAACATTCCATATACGCCCCCAAACCAGCTCTAAGCCACCAATCGTACTTTGACTCTTCTATCCTCGTCCCCTTCAACTTTTCATATCCTTTTGCAACCTTTTGAGATAATAATAATTTAGTGTTGTTGATATGACTTTTGACCATCATTGCCTCCCTAGAATCCCAGCACTCTTCTCAGGATGGTTGCTGCTGTTGAAAATGTTCAACAAAATTTTCGAAACGAAATAAATCTCGAATTCTCGGTTCTAGTAAACACACACGCTCGTTTGTACAAAAATTATTCCGATTGCGCAAATTATTCGATTACACACATAGTAGTCGTCGTTCTTCGGTTGGCACGGTCGATGGTTGTCGGTCGTCCTTTTGTGGGCGCAATTCAGGAATTTCGCCCGGCATACGAGTAAAACACACAAGGAATCCTTTTGAGGCAGGCTCGAGATAAACCGAAGACGAAGGTCAGCACTCAGCCAAAATGCAAATCCTTCCATAGAACACTAAAAAAAAAAACAAAAAACAAAAAAAAAATTAGAAAAAAAAAACGAGAAAGCACCAGGTCCTTCCAATGTGTGTGTGGACAAGACCAGAAAAATCGAAAGGAGATTCCTGGAGTCCTGGAAATGATTTTTCATTTATTACAGAGGCAAAACTTCATCTTTGACTTCGACAACTTCCCTTCTCTCTATGGAGAGCTGTAGGTATGGTGGTTCGGGAGTCCGTTCCACACTTAAGGTATGCTAAGGATTCCACTGCCACTTGCTATGCCGCCTGGCTGCGTGCAGTGGGTAATAATTTTCATTTGTTCAGATACATATTCGATTGGCTGGATGAGTACTTTTGGTTTAGCCTTCGAATGGGTCCTTCGAATGAGCCACATATCCTTAGAATTAGGGAGTCAAATGCCATTGCACAAATAAATGAAGTTTATACTAATGGCATAAAGAAGAGATACCATCAGATGGGTGGGTGGCTTAGAAGATTGGCCTAAACCAAGTGTACCAAGAGGTACTGGTGTTGGTAGTGGAATGCCATTGAAAAAGGATTTCCTTTGTTTGCCCTCCACAGTAGGCAGATACTTGTACATGGAGTGTGAGTTCATGTTTCATCTTCTAAATCAGAGTCCAAGTTTTCAGTTTCGGAAAATTCGAAATTATTTATGTTACGGTACATTGTGCGGCGTCGTTTGTTCCTTTCATTTAGGACATAGCCAAAGATATTCGCACTTGCACAGATACGAAGCAGCAGAGAGACGGTTAGAAGGTGAGGAACTTTTGTATATCCTCACATGTCATCGTCGATAATTTTCTTTTAACCGAACATTTTGATGCCAGGGACAACCACATCTCAGAAAAGTTTTATGCACACGGATAAAGGATTATGAAGGCGAGGTCGTATCGTTCAGTTGGTCTGCCGACTGGCAAGGGAAACATTTGAGAGATAACTTTGGAGACACATCTTAAGTCGAAGAGTAACTCTATTACCGTTACGGTATGCACATATATAACTTATATCCATAGAAAATATACGAGTATATCCGTATGTTTACTGAAGGCATGGAAAGGGATTAATAAATATCCTATCTAGCCAGCGGATGTCCTTTTTTGGTCCTTGGTATCGGAATTTTCAATGTTTCCGTGGTTTATATTCGTACTCACATAGGTGTCGTCTTGAGTTTTCCACTTGGTGAGAGTGTGCTTTATCTTTATGATTCCGTGGTACAAGTTGGGCCCATGAAAATACTCCAACTGCGGGATGAGATTTTTAATTGCTTAATGGATGGTGATTACTTCTTTGATGTTTATAATGGGTATACGAGTATGTGTGTGCAATACGTATATATATGAAGCAGCATCTATTTAGAGTATTTAAGTGTTAATGCGGATGGATAGTTACAAGCGTATAGTACTGCAATCAGGAGACTTTTATCGCAATTATTTAAATATCTTATTTTAAGATTTTCGTCACCAGGTCATGCTCACCAGACATCGGATAGCCTTAGCGAGTCATTTTGCAGTTATATGTAAGTGCTCAGGTTCATAAGGATGTAGAATTTCTGGAGTAGGATTGGTCTATGATGAATCTCCATAGGACTTTGATTGTCGATTTCCTTCTAAAAAGACTGCTACGATCGTCCTTATTTTCTTAAATTTACGCTTCCACCACATCTCTCATTGCGACTGAATTGATTTATTTGGCTGTTTGGGCAAATCCTTTCATATCCCGTCTAGAGATCTATGTTTGTGGAAGGTGGTCTTAAAAATAAAATAAATTCTTCCAAAAAAGGATAAAGCCGATTGATTTATTTTGACAACACCATAGAGTCAAAGTTATGTTTTTGTTTCTGAAAAGACCGACACCCATCTTCTTCCTCATTTGGGTATTTTTGAAAGAGCTCATCGCTGGACAGACGCTCACTGTGTGTGCATGTGAACAAGTGATATTCTCTACAACATTTTATTTCTCATCTTTCTTATTTTAATCCTTTCCCGCCCTTAGGCCAGAAGTGCAGACCGAGAGGAGTATAGGACTAAGGACATGACTATAAATGGTTCGTTAATTACCACGAGGCGAATAAATTATTATTTTTAGAGAAAAAGCAAGACATAGACAGAGAGGAAAAGGATCATGCTCCTGAAACAATTTTAAAATGTGACTCCTGCCAACGAACGACAGGTTGGGGTGAGACGCACCAACCTCTCTTAGGGTAGGTAGCATAGAGAAAAAAAAAAAAAAAAAAAAAAAAAAAAAAAAAAAAAAAAAAAAGATGAATGACTGTTATGGCAGATTCTATTCTCTGGCAGTCTACTGCGATGTTAGGTTGGAGGAGTCTGGGCGTAACATGAAACAATACCTCAGCAGCAGTGGCAGGAGCATTTCTGGGCACTAAAATAGAAAACAGGAAGAAGTGTAGGATATTTTTCTTTGTCAGGGCTATGGGTAAGGAATTAAATAGGAATAAGTGAAATTATTAGTTTAGCCAATCCGGTAGATTGGTTGTGGTTCTGTGAGGGACGCTGTCAACTGTTTGAATGGGAATGGTTCTCCTGCGGGATATAAATTGTGAGCTTTGTTAGAAAAGTTTTTTTTTTTTTTGTCCAAATTTAATGGGAGCTTTTTGTATTTTCGACTTTGTACAGTTTTAGTATTAGGGGAACTCTAGTTTAAGCATTAGCAGAATGTTTTACTTGAGACAAAAGAGTTACTCCTTATTATGCTAACTCCTCGCATTTTAATTTATGGTTGAATAGATTTTTTTATTTATATTCTAAACTACAACAGGAATGTTTGTTTCAATCAGAGGCATATACATATATCGGCAACCTATCGATTGAGATATAAAGGCATACAGTAGTGGTAGAGTCTGATGGACAATAACTCGTCATACAAGCTCTAGATCCGGCAAGGTTATGCGCCCCATTAATATAAAATCAGTCGTAACGTAACCGATATATCGGGAATCTGTAAAATTTGGCCCTCTTATCTAGCCTGGTATTTTAATTGCGCCTTATGATGAAGGCGGAGTGGTTAAATACGTTGATTGCTATACCAGAGACTTGGGTTCAATGCGTAGGCCAGATACTAAAAAATGGGAAAAATCTAATTTTTACGAAAAAGTAAAAATAAAAATATACGTAGGGTACCTCCGTGGTACGTAATAACGACGATGATCGAAAATCCGCTGACAGACGGATGAACCATTCAATATTGACAGCGATTTTTTATTTTTTTTTTTTATAATTTACGCGCGCCCAAGGGGTTATGAATACCCTTATACTGTTGCCAGGGCGCGGGCGAAAAGATAGAAGGAGGAGAAAGGAAAGTTTGTGATGTAGTGGTTTGAAACTCAGGTGTATTTGGTTTCGGTATTGACTCTCCAGGGGTGGGAGTCCGAATAGGACGGAGAGATTTTCTTCACTCGGAATGATTTAGGTTGTGAATTTTAACGGTTGTTTTTGTGCTTGAAAACCCTACAACAGCCAAATCTACATGTCAGTGTTATGCCTTCACACGCAGATTTTTCTGACTGAGTTCCAATTACACAAATGAAAGCTTGTCGTGGCTAGGATTAGAACCTTGACCCTCCGAGTGAGAAGCGATTGCTAGTACCACTACACCACGGCCACCCCAACGAGCAATATCACCCGAGTTGAAATGTTGGCAATATCTAAATTTAATTCTAAAAAAAAACCGCTAATGCTGACGGACCGAGCTATTTAAAGCTGCGAGATATCCCCGATGGAAAACCTCAAGATCCTTATGAAGCGAAACGCTTTTAACTGCTCGAACTATATCCAGATTTAATATGCTGTATTGTGGGAGGGCGTAACATCTTTTGTTATAAATTTATTGATCCACTTTACAGTGGATTTATAAGAAGAATGAGGACAAACATTACATACTGCGGTAGATATAGGAGAAAGCCTATGAATTTTCGATAAATAAACAACACCTATTAATCGATTTTAACGTCGGAAATGCCGGAATTTATTACACTACTTTGAAGGTGATAATATTGTTGTAGATGAATAAATAAAATTGACAATTTTTTTACTTTTTGAACACGCTGTAACGATGTTGGGACAGTCCTCATGAGATCATCTATACCAAGGAAGGATAAAGCCAAGTTGACGTAATGTAATGGGATTTCTCTTACATGCTTCTTGAAACATTTTAGGAAAATTCACACGCCCAGCACCCAAACTTTCAATTGAAAGAGCAGATCGTTTCGGAAATGGCAAATATGAGTCTAGTGTGGCCAAAAGCGAAGTGTACGCTATTAACAGAAAAAGGACATTCTACAGACGTCTCGGATTAAATGTCACTTCTGGCAGATCTTCAATTGAAGAACTATCTTTGTCAATCTGTGTTTTTGTGGGCTAGGAAGGCAAGTCCACGGAAGTGGACTTTTCGCCTTAAGCACTAAAGTTATTCTACTAATATACACGGCGGTCCTGCTCTATGACTCAGAAGCCTGCACTATTCCAAAAATAGGCAGTTGCCCCTTCAGTGACACGGATTTCGTGAGAAGACTCCGAATTAAATGTTCGGGACATGTAGAGCAGTTCAATGACAGCGTTCCAGCTCGAAAAAGCCTTCTCATCCATGGAGCGAAGGTACGGTAAAGGAATCTGCAAGTAGGGTAGACTAAGTACGATTGAAACGGTGGACGGTTGAAACAAAGCGAATATCTCGACACCATGCATAAAGTGGATGTGGGGGCAAGGGGTGAACGAAGTGTGCGACAAGTCGAAAGACGAATTTTAGTGTTGTGTCCCTCTTCCTGCGCTGTATGTGTATTGGACACCTCATTGTGTTTTTTGATGGGAAAATAAATATTTGTTGTTCGAACATTTTTGGAATTATTATGGTTTGATTAAAGTTAGAGTACTGAGAGTTTTTTTTATCGTTTTAATTGCAGTGTGTCGAATATGGTATGGCTGTATGGTCAGTTTTTATTCAAATTTATTATCATCCGTACTGTGAACCGTTTTCTACCTGCAAGGGGGGTTGCGGACAGTTGAAACATTGTACACACACAGGTACACACAGGTTGAAACAGTTTATTTATTTAATTTTCTTGTTTCTTAGATGCCAAGGGCACGCTAAAGGAAGACAACGAGAGGTCAGGCCGACTTATCAACGTACAAACAAGCCTATGAAGATATAAAAGCCGGATCCTCATTAAAAACAGCTGCAGAAAAGAATGGACTGAATCACTGTTCTCTGTTGAGGTATGAACGTAAACGAGATGCGGTGAAAATCGAAAAATGGGATATAAGGCCCACAATCGAGTGTTTAACTAGGAGCAAGAGCGTGAGCTATGTAAATATTTAATTAGATATGCAGACATATATTTTGGCCTAACTAAAAAGGGTGTTATGAAGTTGGCATACAAACTAACCGCCAAGTACGACTTATCGCGACTTCGGACTTGGGATGACAATAAAATGGCTGGTGAAGAATGGTTTCGCAGGTTCATGAGAAGAAACCCTGAACTCTCAGTACGTGCAGCACAGGCGACAAGTCTTTCTAGGGCGACAAGCTTTAATAGAAATAACGTTGATGCTTTCTACAACAATTTGGCTACTGTCATGGACCTGATGACACCGGCGTAACTTCTTTGTAAAAGCCCGACAGAATAATAGATAGATGTGGTGTTCGTCAAGTAGGTTCTGTGACTTCAGCCGAAAGTGGTACTTTAGTCACAGTAGCCTTTGCGGCCAATGCCATCGCAAACGCTATGCCTCCATTCTTCGTCTTTCCGCAAGTGCGATACCAAGATAACTTTATCAGGGATGGACCAATAGGATCTGCTTCTTGCTGGATGAAGGATGAAACATTTATAAAATTCCTGGATCACTTCAACCAACATAAAAACGCTTCTCCTTCACATAAAGTCTTACTTGTGCTTGATAACGACTCTTCACACATCCACATAAACGCACTAGACTTTTGCAAGACGAATGGCATTGTGATGCTATCTTTCCCTCCCTACTCGCATAAATTCCAAACTCTTGATCGGTCGGTATTCGGTCCGTTGAAGAAAGTTGAAAATTCGACCTGTGATGGACGGATGCGAAGCTACCCCGGCAAGATAATGGCAATATACGACATCCCAGGGATTATAGCTACTGCTATACCGATTGCTCTTTCGCAATCCAACATTTAAGCTGGCTTTCGTACAAGTGGGATTATTCCATTTACGGAATTGTATCGGTGTTTGTTTACTGAACTCGATTTTGCAACTGCTTTTGTGACAGATAGGCTAAATACTGGGGTCAATTGCATGTGTTTCAATTGACCACACGTACTGTTTCAACCGACCTTGGCATTGAGACTGTAAAATACAATGCAGTGATCTCAAATAATATTGCAAATTAGTAGACAGATATATGGTCTTTTATTTAATATATTTCCGTCATCGCTCGCTTAACTAATGGACTATAAACGCTAAATGTTTCAACCGTACCCAGTCTACCCTACAATAAAAAGAGATTTTAAACAATTTGCCATGCTAAACCAAAAGTAGCTAGCTTATACCACCGAGGTGGTTAGAAATGGTTCTTGGTTGAGCACTAGGTCAACTCCAACTGGCGTCATAAGGAGGAGCTGGACTTCATGAACCCGATCGAGGTATAGTCATCAGTCAACCCGCATACCTTTATAAGTCCCAAAATACTAATCTAATATCACTTCAATACACTCTCGAGCATGAGGAATCTGACATTTTAAAAACGTCTCCTATTCCTTATCGATAGTCAAAAGTCGACATCTACTCATTTTCTGGTACAAAAAGTGTAGCCGTTTAAAACAAAAAATATGTAATTTATTAGTTGTGTTCATATTTATGTCCCTTCACTGTTACAAGTCCAATAAACTGACCCCTTGTCTAAAATAGACCTTACCCCTTCCCAATCTTTTAGTTAAAGCAACTAAGTTTTCTCAACGGAAGACCCTCCATCAAAGGATATTGGAACGTACCGAGGCAAAGAAGCGTGATTTTGGAGAAGATATGACATATAACTATAAAATATAAAGACTAAGGGATATTAGAGTCTGCGATAAGTGTAAGAAAGTGGCGCATCTATAACATGCTTGGAAAAAATATTACCCTGACAAACATGACGACCGATATACGGAGAGCTGAACTAACAGAGAATACTCGGACGATTTTTTTCTCCTGTCTCATGACATGGTAAAACTAAGGAGTTAGAAATATTCATGAAAATTTCAACAGACCTAATGTTTAGTGTTTGACTTTTGGAAAAGTTTTGCGGTCGTTCTAACATTATCTCTGGCCTAGACTTGCCATCACCGAACGAAAACGATTCCCCAGTCTAAGCGCTCACTTATCCTGAAGCTGAGCAGTTGGAGAGGATGAAATAATAATTTCCGTCGTTCGCAATCCAAGGACCAGACAATCCAAGCTTCTTGAGCATTTATTAGAAGTAGATGAAAATCAAGTTCCCATCAAACAACGTTACCCCATTTCGATACAAAAACGGATCGACCGTCCTTCGATGGGGCCGACCGTACGCGACTTACTAACAGTGGTAACGTAACAGAAAATTAATTGACGGACTTCTAATGAGTCCGTCAGTTTTATCGACACAAGAGTATAAGACTACTCTTAGAATGCCTGAGTCGTCTTCTCCTGCATCATGTATGTGTCTTATAATCTGAGAACCGTGCTGCACTCTTGGGTACAAAGTTAAACTCGTATGGATTTAACCTGATATTGAAAGTCCATGGTACCATTCTTCATATTATGAAGAGAAGTACTATTTTGTGATGTTACCTCGGCTCAACTCAGCCATGTAGATATTAATTGATGGATAACTACCCGACTCCCAATCTATGTATGTCAGCCTATAGTAGATTGCATGCCACCTTAAGTGTTAACCATATTGTAATGAACCTAAACGCTTGTACTGACTCCGAATTTGTTACACTTTCCTCATCACGACTTTGTTGTCTGACAGATTCTTGATCCGAAATTTATTTATTAGTGCAATTATCTTAGGAAATACAGTTCGCACCCATGAGGTAGGGCTACATGCATTTAAAATGTTTAACACCACTATTGTACCACTCAGCAGATAGGAGTGATCCTTTTTCACCTGTTGTGGTCAACCTAGTCAAGTTGTTCCCCCTCCGATTCTGGCTGGCACTCTTTTGAGATTTTGCTCTTAGCATTGCTACACGATGGTTAGCTCCACATCGTTAGTAAGGCACTTATACTTGTTTTGTGTATCTAAGATTGATATTTGATCATTATTATGTTTGGGTCTCTTAGGGCTAACATCAGAAATACTAACTTAGAAAACAATTTAACATCAGGATGCCTTAAAGTCGTTAAGACAGTTTCAAAGCATAACTCCAGTAGTAAACACCCTTCTAGTTTGTATCTCTTAAATCGTGTTACCATCACGCGAATCCCTTTACTTATCTTAATTACCATCGAGCAAATAAACTCGAAACTTCATCACAACTCAGGCGACATCCGGTGAAATGCCTGATGTCAGTAGCAGAGCAGAGCAGAACAGAGCAGTGCAGCGACACCATAACCATAGTCACCAGCTTGAGTTCCGGAATTGGAAGTGCCACCCAAATCATGAACAAAATCAACTCTTTCCCTCTACATCCGTTTGTTCGTCCATCGTTTGGAACTACTACTACACAATCACCCCTTCTAAAGTTATGTCGACGACAATCGTTAACAGTAAATGTTTCTTTTCGTATGATTTTGGCAATAGGGCCTTGCACGGATATTCGGCAAAAAAGAAACTCCTGTGGATATCTGCAATAGCAAATCACAAGGCTGAACGCTCGCACTAGGATACACACACACTTATAGAGAAACAATTGTGGAAGAAGAAGGTTGCACAAGGGCATACAAGGACCCCAAGTTTTGCAAGTTAAGTTAAATATCGCATCGCAACATCGTTGTCGGTGCCGGTGTCGGTGTTGATGTCGGTGTCGGTGTTGGTGTCAGTGTCATTGTATTCGTTGTTGTAGTCATCGTCGTTGTCGTTGTCGTCGTCGTCGTCGTCGTTGAAGTTGAAGTATTCTTGAGGATTTACAATGCGCTTAACGTTATACAAAGACAAAAATGCCTTCTGGCAATGGAGTACCAACGAACTGTTCGCATTCTTTGAATGCTAACCTCCCCACATCCTCTAAATGGATGAATATATCTACCACTCACTCTCCAACTCCCTATCCTTTACTCTCACTCTCACAGAGCTTGTGTGTTGGGTGCTTTTGCTGCTATAGTGTAGTGTAATAGAAGTGGTGTCATAAATTAAAACTTAAACTTTTGGAAATGTCAAGTATAAAACGGTAAATCTCTGCGAAAAAGTCGTCCCACTACTACTACCACCATCACTTTTATATCTTCTCTCTCCTCTAATACCGTCACCGCTGCCACCGCCTGTTCGCTCATAAATCGCAGCTAACTGTAGATTACAGCCCCCAATACCGCACCCATACGCCATACCCTTTTTAAATGCTAACTGCTAACTCCTTACGGTATTTAGTGTACGGATACAAGGCGAATCTTATATTTCGATTTTTGCCCAAGATAGGTGTTGTTCTATGCTGTGTTTCTTTGTGCATTTATGTGTGTGTGTGTGTGTGATAAGATAGAAGGGTCTGAACTGAAACCCCAAGCACCCGACACGATGGCCATAAGAAATGCCTCAATTCTTGCACAGGGTAATCCTTCATATGGGGGCCGAATGATATTCATTTAGGTGGGATGTGCGCTACTAAATTATCGGCGGCTACCTCGTTGCATTTTTCAATGGGTTGCCATCGGGATAGCACCAGCAGCAGAGGGTGGTTCTTATTTTTGTTTGTCATTGCTCAGCAAACGAGTCCAAGTTGCTCTTCTATGTCGTTCTTCTGTCGTCCTCGTCCTCGCAGTTGTCGTAGGAGTTCTCGTTGTCGACTTCCAATTGGAATCCGTTTTCCTGTTCACGCCATAATTGTCAAATGCTCGCGCGCATAGAGCGAAGATTTAAAAGTTTGTCGGTACCGGTAGGGGACTTCTTTGAAGTTTTGTGTCGTGGATTCGTGGATTTGTGAGGACATAAATGTTTGGATGTGGAATGTATGGAAGTTTTGTATGGATCCTTGGCAAAGTTTAAGTGATATATAATCTGTTTCAGGGGGAAGGATTTAGTGTCAGATTCAGCAATGATGTTAGCACTGGCTGGTGTTGGATTAAGCTTACATGCGTGTTATGAAACCAACTTGCCAGCTGGCTATAGAAAGTCCATTAATTAAATATCGATGTTGAAAGGGGAATTTAGAAAATGTGAATCTTTTGAAACAATTTTAATTAAGGGGTATATAGTTTTGGATTACTTAGGAATAAAAGATAAAATTGGTTTTAGGCTTTCCAACCTGCGTTGACACAAGTAAGGATTTAAGTTGCAGCTAGTTTTACTGAGTATGATAAATTGTTGCAATATCCAAAACAAAACCGAAGTTCCTCCGCGTATTATGGCGTCATAACTGGTGCTAGTCTTTTGGAGTCTCTGCTCCTGGGGATCGAATTCGAACTTCCTGTTATGTTATGTTATGTTTTAGTTCCATATAAATAGACAGACCATAGGCTTAACTCGAGTGTATGAAAAACTGAAAAATGACGTTCTGAAGGGCCACTATCTAAGAATCAGTTCAAAAGAAGACACAGAAGGGGTGAGCGAAGTCAAAATGCACGCGCTGAAACCCACACTCCCCCGGTATCGACTGTATAGAGAAAAAGGTTGGTAGAACTTACTAGCAATTAAACCCATAAATATTAGCCGGATGAAGGCCTGTGGTATTCCTTTTGTTAATGTTTTTCTTGCACCTGAAGTTCGGATAAAACCATCAAATCTTACGGTTTCGATGAACGAATATATGGGGATCTGATAATAATTGACTAAGAATATTTTTTTTTAAATGTGGCTTTCCCTGCGTTCAATGTCGGAGTAATATCGTTGCTCCAACCAAGCTGGAACAGTAAAAAGGACCCTTGAAGCTCTGAATCGGAAAGTCTGGCCTGATAACTGCGCAGAGTACAACCACCACAGAGATTAATTGTTAAAGTAGGAAATGTTTGCATTGTCTTAAAGACAATACCTTCAGAGTCAAGTGCTCAGCAATATTTAGACAGATCCATATACTTAGAATGATTGTATCTCTAAGCTGAGAGGAGAGTGCCTCAGTATGCGAAGACACCACCATTCCAGGATATCTATGCAAAGTGTCTGGCAGAAGAATTCTTACAACAAAAGAAAAGGCAGAGGCTTGTAAGTACAATCTCAAAAGGTGGCAATCTCTAAAAGTTGCAAACCCACAGAACAGGCATCGTCGTATAGATTCTAATGTTTGTCCGACCCAGTAGGCAAAGTGCTGGAAAGGATCGTAAGCAAAAAGTAGGACAAGGGCACCAAAGAAGACCATTAGTATAGCTTAAGGAAAAAACCGAGGACCACTAATGTCATAAAAGCAGCATAGGAATTGCTCGCAAAGCGGAATATTCAAACGAGTAGACAGAAAGGAGGAGGAGGAGTGATAGACATCATTATTTGAGTGCTATGAAATGTTCAAGCTTCAAACTGTCTACCGTGAATAGCAAGAGGTAGAGATAGGATCTTATACGAAGACGCAGCCATAGGGCCAAAGAATTTTTTTTTTTGTTTATAACTTGCACGCGCTCAAGGGATTTAAATGCCCTTAAAATGTTTGCACATAGCGCGGGAGAAGGAAAGTCAGGGAGGATGGAAAGAGAAAACCGGTGAACTTTGGTTTTAAATATTTGAAGGTTATAATGACTAGGATTAATAAGCGAGTTGTACGGCTTAGGAACGAATCACAATATTTTAGAGTACGTCCGAAAGTGGGCTTGAGGGTATACTGATGAGCGTTCATAGCGAGACGGGTGTTACGATGTAAGGTTCGAAGGGGTGGAATGCTACTGGTGATTTCTATGGAGCAATAGTGGCGGAAATAGTGATAAAACAGAGTGAGATACGAGACATTACGTCAGTGTTAGAGGGTGTCCATTGTTTGAATGATACTAGTATCACCTATGCGTTTTATCGTACGGTTTTGGATCCTATATAACAGGTGCAGAGATATTTTGGGCGCACCCAACCAGATGTGGGCATTGTACTCTAATTTCGGGCGGATAAACGCCTTATACATATATTGAAGCCAGGTCAAAAGGGGAGACATATTTCTAACATCGCTTGAGGAAACCTAGACATTTCGCAGCATTTTTGACGACACCGAATATGTAGTCATTCCAACGTAAGTTGTCATTGACACACATTCCGAGAATGGAAAGTTTTTCGGTTTCGATGATGCAAGTGCCATTCATGGATAATGGCTGGGTGTTTAAATTTCGCTTTAATGACAGAAGGCATTATTGTCTTTTGGAATTAGTGGTTTCCCAACTAGTTATGCTGTTAATGTCAGAATTTAATGAGCTTAACATACGCTGCCGTTCCCGTTTTACAGCCGAAGAGCAGGGACGTAAGTCGGGGAACGAATATGAAAAGCAGAGACTACTGTCATCAGCAAAGGAATTTATTGGATTAGAAGTAGCATACAAAAGATCGTTAATGAAAATTAAAAAGAGTGTCGGAGACAAAACGGAGCCCTGGGGCACACCAGCATTTATTTTGTGCATATCAGACTTGAAACCATCCAAGACAACTTGAACTGAACGTTCCGAAAGGTAATTTCTAATCCATTGCAGAAGAGAGTAGTCGATTCAAAAGCACGCATTTTCGACAAAAGTGCCTGGTGCCAAACTTTGTCAAATGCCTTAGAAATATCGAGTGCAACTACAATACATATTTTGCTTTCGCCAGATTGACGTACTTTTTGGTTCCACTTTTCGGTGAGACATGCCATCAGATCACCAGTGGACCTGTTGCTGTGTTTCAAGATATTTCATGAGCTGACAGTTTATCAGCGTTTCCAAGACCTTGGTAAGAAGGACATAGGTGCAATGGGTCTGTAGGAGGAGAGAGAGGAAGATTCTCCAAAGGAATACAAAATGACAGGAGAAGTTTCGCAGAGGTTTTTCTTAAGCTTAGTCTTAAGGGGTACACGAATGTTCTGGCCAAGAGGAAAGTAAATCTTCGGAAGCCCAATGGCGTCGCCGTATTCAAAGATTTGTGTTAATAGCTATTTAAAATGCACAAGCGGCAAGGGCAATGTATCCAATGCACAGAATTAGGGGCCCCAACAACGGAAACGAAATTCATTTGTAACGATCAGTAAATCGATCCTGATGTACATAACTCCTATGTGCATCCCTAGTATTTAGATAATGGTCTCAGGATTATTATCAACGTGATAGCCGGGTGAATTTCTATCGCCCTGCTGAACAAAAAATCGGCCTAATTATTCTAGAATGTGTACACAGAGAAGACGGCCATCGAAGAAACTGTCTAGACAGAGTGGTGGTGGGACATTTCAATAAATGGATGGTGAATATACAAACCACCATATGCGAAATAGCTGAGTGTATAGTAGGTATAATCTAGGAAATGTGAAGTAGCCTTTAATTAAGAGAGATATGAAGTATCTTGACCCCTCGAAGGCACATAGCTTTGAGGCTAAAAGGATGGAAAATAGCTGATCGGATTTTTTAGGCATTCAGCAAGATCCGCTATCAAGCATAATATCAAAAGATGAATTAGAACAAATCCCTGGGAAACAAGAAGGAAAACTTGTCCATACGAAGGAATGTTATGACAGGCGGTGCTGTAAAGAACTGCAGGATTGGGTTACGAAGAATCCATAAAGGATTGCACCGATCCCATATATAAAATCAACACCAAATATAGTCAAATGTGATTGATCAAGCATGTATTTTACATAACTTAGGTATGGTTGAATCCAAAATCAACCCAAAATGTGGTGCTGGCGTCACATGTGTCTTCTCTCTAAGCAGTACAAACAAGTGAAAGGGGCGAAGTGTCATCATTTTGCATTTACGGTCTTACGATCTACCTACACATTTCATCACATTTTTCATACACTAATAAAGGTTTAAACAACGTGATGCGATGTCATGTGATTTGTTTTACATAATCCAATTCTGCTCTATGCCGCTGAAACATGGATGTTCGCGAAGACCGATGAAGATATACTTAGTCGCCTTGAACGAAAGATTCTTCAAGCGATTTCTTGTTCCGTTTTCGTTAACGGGCTTTGGACGAGGAGATATAACAGCGAACTATGTATACGAGCTGTACAAAAGGATGCGTATCAGTCTTCTGCGATTGTTAAGGCTTGTAGAGCCCCTTGAAGTTCCTTTGATTCCTACCTGGACAGACAATGAAGTGCCGAACTGGAGCGTCATTGAAGTAAGTATGCTAGTTAGTATAACTAAAATATCTTCGTCTGAAATCAATTACAAAAAAATAAAAAACACCGACTCTCTCGTTGCCCAAAGCCCAATCCGAATATAAAGTTCCATTCTTTAAAGAGCGATCTGGTCAATGAAAATCCCTCCTTGCCTATTCCAACACACAATGCAAATTAATTTTACATCTTGCAGCAACAACCGACATTTCTTCTTTAACTTTGCATATTCCCATCCAAGTGCAAATCCTTTCACTAATAAACTGCAAGATTTGATTGCTAAGCCTACAAACGGAAAAGGGAAACTGCAAAATAAGAATCCACAAATGTCCTTTTTTTCCGCAAGTCCTAGTCCACTCGTATCTCTAGTTCATTCGACGAAATACAAACACGAACAAGGAGCCCAAATTATCAGGAATAAACAGATACAATCCCCTCCGACACTGGCACGTAAACTTTAATTAAAAGTTTCGCACCCAACCATTTGAATGGAGGAGCCTAGAATCCAAGAATCCAAGAATCCAAGAATCCGAGAAGCCCACGCCTCTATTTAATAATATTATAAAAATTAAGAAAAACGATAGACCATCGGACTAGCTAGAATAGGCAAACCAAGATATGTAGCTAACGGTAATCAACTTCAACCAGCATTCCTCAGCTCGAACTAATGCAAATGTCGAGCAAAAGCAGCACATCCCAACTACATAACATCCCTCCGACACATAGTAGAGGAGCAAAGCCCTCATAATTGGACCTGGTCGAGTAAGATGATGTCGGCATGGGTGGGCACGGGCAGCATGGAATATACTACGCTTCCGGCCGCGACCACCCTGATGCTGCCTTGCATGATGTGCGGATTCTAAATTAAAAGTTATATGCCTACGTAACCAATTGTATGCAAAGCGGAAGTGGGGTGCGGCGATTCGTAGCTTCAGATCGCCTATGAACTGGAACTTAATCCACTATCAGTTAGAGGGTATGACTAGGAGGGTGACAGCTACCTGCTGTTGTTTGGGGGGCAACTGAAACTGCGGTGGTAGAAGCCTTAAACAAGCAAATTTATTGGTTAATAAAAATAAATTTAAATATTTTTCCCCTTCGTTCATTGTTGTGCTTCTTTGGTTGTAATTTTCTTTTCCTTCTTTGTTCTACAGTTTGTCCTCTTTTCCAACATTTATGGGAATGGTGAGGTAGCCAGCATCCACCATGAAGCAACATCATCAGGGTCGAACTTGTAAACTAGCCGCGTGCTTACCATTTCATCATGCCACCCCTATTCCATAGTCCCGGTTAGTTAACCTGATTTGTTAACTAGACCGTGGGCTTTCTTCTTTTTACAGTTCGGCGTCCATTTTATTTTTATTATTTTTTTTTTTTCATTTTTTTTTTGTTCGCTTCGACGTGTGGTTTCGCTCATTGCCTTGGCGCGCATTTTAATTTCAATAAATTTTCACACCCCCGTGAGAAAGATGATTTTTGATGAGGTCTTTCAGTTTTCAGTTTTCAGTTCACAGTCCTTAGTATTGAGGAGGAACGAAAAAAGTTGTTTCGGTTTCCGCTTCCCGTCGTCGTCGACGGCCATTAAATGTGAGAAATGAATATTGAATGAATGGCCAGAAAGCAGTAAGAAAAGTTATGGTAAATTGGGTATTTTTTCGCGTTTGTTTTGTTATATTTTTTATTTTAATTTTATTTATGCGTCAAATTAAAAATTACAACAACAGCAAGGGTGAGAGTAGTGGAAACATAGAAGGATGTGTCGTTGGGACCTAACTTTTAATTTTCATAAATTCTCGTTAAGTGTTTCTTGTGTTTGAGGTATTTTAACGGTGTTTCAACGGTGTTTTGGTGATGAAGAAGCATCCGTGATAGAGTCAATATGGATGGACGATTGTTTGGTTGCCTTTGTCCAATCCAATTACAATAACTTGTGGTTAATTCGCGTAGGGAATTTGATTTTAAATGATATCAGGTGGGTTTTGGAAAAAAGTTAACAAGATCGCCAATTTTGGATGTGTCTCAAGTTCAGCACATCCACTTTCAATTTGAAATCATTTAGTTAGACACTAAAATATTTAGCGCTCAATTTTAAGCAGGTATTCAACATATATAGCTATTCAGGGTTAATGATTCGAATTTAGAATAGTGCAATTTGAACTCACATGTTGTAACGTTTTGTGGCTTAAACCTACACATTCTTACATATCTCTTCTAAGATATGCACATGTCTTCTTCTCTTCATACTCTTATCCCTTTTCGTTTATATGGCGTTCGACCTTAGAACCATTTTATAAGTCGCATATTCCGCTCTACGGTCTATTAAAAAGATATTTTTGGTCTTCATGGTCCTCTGTTTTGTATTAGCGGTATGCTTAGCTGGATGGTGTAGTGCCCATCCCATAGTCATGTACTAAATGCCATCTAGATCTTGATTTCCTTAAATTTTAAGTAAATGACGCTGAATTAAGTGATTCTCTTATATCCCCCCCCCACGCGGTATAACAGAAGACTTCGCACTTTACGAAACAAAAGAAGTAAATAATGGGTAGTTTTTCTTCGCACCAATTCTTATTATGACTACTCTAACTGTCTTGGAACCTACCTCCAACTCACCCAGCTCTATAACTGCCTCTATCAGCGCTTTCTCGGCACAGCTCAGACCAATCTTATCAACGATCCTAATACATTTTATCAATTCATCAACTACAAAAGAAAATCAGACGGTTATTCCCCCTCTCTCTAGTTCAATAATATATTATCGGCCGACCCACTTACTATTGCCAACTAATTTGCAAACTTTTACAAAATATCATTTGCTGACAACTTCTTCGTACCCTACCCCATATACTTCAAGTACCTTCCCAATTTCTGTTTGGTCCCTCTCTCTCTCAATTTTTTGGTTCCATCCTTATCGAAAAAATGTTACAAAATCTCAATGATGAATTTTTACCCGGGCCAGACGGTCTCCCAGCAATATTTCTCAAAAAGTGTGCCTCCAATCTTTCCCACCCACTCTCCTCCCTATTTCATCTGTCCCTCACACAAGGGGAATTCCCCCAAATTTGGAAGATCTCTTTCATAACCCTTGTTTACAAAAAGGGATTAAAAAATGAAGTAACCAACTCACATACTTAAAATGTTCGAAAGTTTTTTATATGAAGTTCTAAGCTTGCAGTTCAAGTCACTTATATCACCCAGTCAGCATGAATTTCTGAAAGGTAAATCAACTACAACAAATTTTCTTGAATTCGTATCCTTCGCGCTTTCAGCCCTAGAAAATGATAACGAAATCGATGTTATTGCTACAGATTTCGCTGAGCCCTTCGATAAAATATCACATCAATTGCTCGTTTTCAAATTGTCTTCCCTCGGTTTTGACCCCATATTGTTAAAATGGATATATTCTTATCTGGAGAACCGTTATTATAGCATTCGCTTTATGTCAGTCTTCTCAACCCCGTTTTTAGCCACTTCTGGTGTGCCACAAGGCAGCCATCTTGGTCCCTAGTTTTTCATTTTAACTAACTGTTCCCTATCCATTTACGCCGTCGACACTAAGTTCTCCAAGACTATTTCTGCAGCCCAAGATTCTACTCTCCTTCATGAAGACCTCGATAGGGTTTCCACTTCGTGCATAAAAAATTGCTTTGAGCTTAATGTCTCCAAATATCAATCTATGACTTTGTCTCGTAAGTGCAATCAATCTCCTCCTCGACTTTATTTTCTGCATGACCAACCTGTATCCCAGGTTTAAACCCTTCTCGATCTTGGAATATTATACGAGAGTTAAACTTGCGTTCGCACATTGTTGAGATAATCCTTAAAGCCAACTTATCGCTCGGTTTTATCAAACAGTGGTCTACTGTGCAACTCTTATGTGACAAGATCACTTCATATTAGCCTTGACCGGCCCCTTCTCGAATATGCCAGCCAAGTGTGGCCGACCTTTCAGCGAGTTCATATATCCCGAATCGAGAACACTGAACCTTGTTTTCTTCGATTTGCCCTTCGTGGACTACCCTGGGATGACCCCTTTATCTTACCTCCCTATCGTGACCGCCTCAAACTTCTTAACCTGAATACCCTCGAAAAATGCAGAGACGTAGCGGACATTTTCTTCATTCATCGACTGCTCTCTGGTTCTCTGGGATTGCGTTGCCCATTACAATTCTATTTCCTTCAAAACTAACCCTCGTAATTTACGCTGCCCACACCTCTTCTATATTCCAACCCACCGCACCTCTTATGGTTCTAACGAACCAATCTCCTGCATGGTCCGTAAGGTCAACTCAAACCTCCCCCTTTTTGATTTTACAATAACTTGAACACTTCTCGTCTTAAACTTGATCTCCCCCACCATCCCCTTACTTCCTAACCTTTAACTGTTGTTAGTTCGTAAGTCCAAGTTCTTAAGTTAGTCTAATCTTGCATTAAGCGAAATAAATTGAGGGCGTTAGCCCAGAACCAAATTCAAATTTAATTTATTCTGAATTGAAGACGTGAGGTGCATTGTAACATTGGTCATACAATAAATTATATCCCTGTATCCTCATACTGAAATTCCGAACGGCTTCGGCACTCTGGACAGGTAACAGCCAGAGAACGGTGTGCTGAGGTTATCGCAGCGAAAAATAAATTCACTAAGCTTCTAAGTGAAAATCAGATGCCGACAGTCCTGCTCACAAAACCCCGCACTTGATCACTCTTTTTGGCTCTACAGACCTCTGTGTTACTTCAGCTAATTTCTTATATTCTGACTGCACATTTTGGGAAAACAATTGAAGCAGAGTAAAGAGCTTCTTTTGGACTTTTAACTAGTCCTTATATTTCCTCTATTGCGACATAGTGGCCACTGACAATATGGTCACAAACACTATTCCCATTCATCGGATGGAAAATATCAAGCCAAAAGAAAGAACGTGGTATGACTCGAGCTGTAAAGAGTCTGCTGGCCCCCTCCCAATTATCAAGGCTTCGCCCATCAATGACGTTGTCTAATAAAAATCGGGGTCAAAGCGTATGTAGTGGTCTTATCGTAAGCATCTTCAGATGACGCCACCGAAGGTTGCTACTATTCGATCACTTACAAACTGCCGATCATAGGTCTTGTTGGCGGCAGGACCACCGGCAGTCTCTACCAGGACTTAAATCACGGTACTATGGGAGTCAGGAACCCCCCGGATCTCAGTCCGGTCCTGGCTTGTTGAGGTAGGCCCCTTGTGGTAGCGTCATGGTGGCTGTGGTTTAAACCCAAAATCGCGGGAAGGGTCTTACCCAATGTAGAGTTGCAATAAGTACTGGGTGCTGTGACCCTAACAACAGTAAGAGGTTTTAGGCCGGCGTCGACTCATACCAAGGGTGGAATTTGTGCCTTCAACACAGTTCCGAATTGGTATCAACGGATTGACGGAGAGCGATAGCATGGCGTATCCTTGCTCCCATGGTTGTATGGGCATCCCGTAGACTTAAGTCTTCCAGACAGTTGTTTATATTAAAAACCAAACATAACACGCACTCAAAGAGTCTGCTTTTTATCTGTCTTACAAGACTAACGCGACAGAGGTAGCCCGAAAAATGATGAACAAGGAATGATTGCAACGCTTTTGTTAAATCTGTTAACTTCGAATATAACCAACAATTGAGGGCAACAATTACTACGAGTATAATGTGCCAAAGGTAGAATAAATTATTGATCGTTTGTCAAAATCATGAAAAATTCTGCTCATCATCCATCCCAACGCTCATTTGCAATGACATTCCAGCTGTTAGCTGTTTGGATAAGGCTAATCTGCTTACAGGGCGCTTCGGGACCAGCTTATTCTTTCCACTTTCTGTCATGTTACCGGCTACACTTGAATGTTTCAAATAAATTTCTACGCTGATAAAACCACTGGTAAACAAAACTAAGCGTCGGATTGTCACCAAGTGTTTACAAGTGGGATAAAAGAGGTTATACTAAATGATGGTTCACTCATTTGGGCTCAGCAGTGCCACCTACCTTTCAATCAGGGTACTCATCAAACAGCCTGTAAAGTTTAGGTAGCGATAATATTGCACATTTCAATTGATACACCACACCTCTGACGTAAGTTCAGAGAGATTAACATGAGTGCAGGTGAGTTAAAGATTCTAAAGTGATCTTGTCTGGCTTACTTTGTCAGAATGGCTCCAAAATGCCATTAATTTCGAAGAAAATTGTAAAAGAAGTGCAAGACCTCTGTTCGATGTCTCAAAACATCGTCTGCACATAAATAAAGAAATGTGGTGAGGAAAAAATAAGACGAGAAGTGCGCTGAGGAAGAAAAGGTCAAGCGTGCCCTAACTACATCTGGAAGAGGGAAATCGAAAAAGGCGTCTTGAATTAGGCCACGAATAATGCGAAGGAAGCGGTAGTTACAGCATGTGTGGTAGCAGTAGAAGCATTGTTTAGGGACATGGAAGATGTATTCTTACAACCTACAGTATAAACATGCAACAAATAATAGAAGGAGTGCAATGTCGAACCGCTGAAATACGAGTATTAAATTATTCGATTGTCGAACCAATACGGCTATCCTTCCTTCTGTCTCTATCAGGCTTGAAACCAGAGCAGTCTAGGGCAGGATAAAAAAGTCGTATGTATCTCGAGATCGTTTTAGATGAAAGAGTTGGAAGAGTTAATTGCCATTAAGTAGTGAAACTTTATCTTTTTGCGCAGATTATCAATTTATGTTCGGAAAAGAAGACCTGCTTATCTGCTTATCTTTTACCAGGTCCAACTGACTTATTAATTCTTAAACTTGACACTTGATTGATCCATGCACTGTTCCCGAAGAAATTTGACAAAGCACTTGTACCTAATTAAACGTTCATCGTATCTTCGTTTCCAATCGAATTACTCACCAAGGATACATGCATGTAATCTCTGCATCCTGTGGTAAACACCTATTTATCTACTTTAGCATCATCAACTGCGAGATTCTCCTCCAACGCAACACCATAGATCCACTCACCCTGCAATCCATAAGCATGACGACTACGACGAGTAAATAAATTAAGGAACCTTTCGATAGATTTACTACAAATTGAAAGGATGTCGAAGGCAGAAGCTATAGCTTGAGCATGAGCATGAACAGGAGATGGAGTAAAACAAACCTCTCTTCTTCTTGTGCTATCTTCCAACCCAGTAGGAAGGAACAGCTTGAATAAATCTACAATTTGTACGCACGCAATCAACACTCCGCAAAAGGATATGCCCCACGCACGCACTCACAGAGTATTTTATTGCTCTTCGATGAACATAAAAAAGGACTCCCCCATTGTGGTTGTAGGTGTGTAGTTGGCTGTGTCTAGATCTACTATTGTCCTTCTCTCCGTAAGCCAGTGATTGTTTTAGGGATGACACGTAAATTAGAAACCGTTTAGCAAAATTTCAATTTAATTTAAAATGTCCTTTTACCGGAGCCAGGCGAACCGGGCAAACCGAACAAACCGGGAGATTGTCCCTATAAATACATCCCTGCTTGGGTACATCGAAGTTATTCAATTGCCACCACTGTAACAGTATATGTAGAGCCCACATGTGGTGGTGGATATTTATTACAATTATGTCCTGCATTGGCAACCGAAGCGAAATAATTTCTCTAGAATTAGAACTAGTAACAGTATCAGGAGCAGTAGAAATAGCAGCTTATACTGAAGCTCGAAAGGACGATGAATACTACTGTGACTCTGGGACTATGCCTGATTCTGATTCAGACTCAGACTCCAATTTAGATGGACAGACGTGTGCCATAATGTTTCTTTAACAAATCACATGGTCCTTAACAATAAATTAAGCAGTTAATACCAATTAAGCAGGAGACAAGCAGATGTCCTTAAACAAGTTGGCTTTGTTGCCTTCACATTGAAGGTGATTGAACAACGGGGCGACGCACAGTTACGAGTATGGTGACGGTGGTGAAGCCAAGGACGACAACACCCAAACTAAAGGTGGATAGAGATAGAGAAGATGCATGGGGGAGAGAGAAACCAACAACATTTGCTTAAACAATAAATGTCCTTAATTTATGTGCGCTTACACATGAATATAATACACTTACGATTTTGGAAAACTTTAGATGGAAAAGGCCGAGGTGGCATGGCGATATGAGACGAATCTACAACCACTACCAGGCCACCACCGACCAGCCAACCATCCAAAAGGTTGGCAATGAGATCCTTTTACTTGGGAAATTTATGGGATAACAAAAGGGGCTCCATCTCATATGGGTGTATGGCTGGCTGGGCAAATGCTAGTACTAGTATGTGTGTGTTTGTTTAAAGGATCCAAAACGGAGACAAATTGTCCTTTTCGGTCCAAATGTACATCTAATGATAGCCAATCGAGGCACACTCCATAAATCGAGCTGAAGTGGTAACCCATTCCAAGCTCCGGATATAAAATAGATATGAGAAAGAAGAAACCAGTCCTTGCATCTACGGAAACTGCACTGGAAGAGAATGAGGCAGGGCAACATTGGTCATCATTCTAGTGCTGAATCCATTTGAAGGGTACAGCATCAGGCAGGCAGACAATCAGATTCACATTTACCAATCTCTCCTGCTCTTGCAATATTGGAGAAGCGATTTGAAGGAGTGCAGTATGGCTAAGTTGGTTCATTCTGGTTGTTGGACGGTATTTGGATGTGGCCTTATGTGGCCATGATGAACAAATGTGACAAAGTATCCGTTTGTGGTTCCGCTAGGGTGTTAAATGAACACACAAATACTTCCTGTTTCCGGAGGTGGGCTAGAGGAGAATATGAAACACCGGAGCTTGGTCAAGGACATTATGCCTGATTAACGATTGTTTGCCAGAAGTGAGGTTATGATGGAGTACCAATTGAGGGTTCTTATTTTCATGAATTACGATTAACCCATGCAGGGATAGAGGTGGGTTTTGAGCCTTATGCACATCGATAAGGGGAAGAATGAGAAAGGAGTTGGTATAGAAACGAATCGAATAGTTTTCTGTTTTGCATATTTCACACATGAAAATATTATACAAATTTTTTAAGACCTTAAAATTGTTATTTATATTGGAGTGTTGAGTTGGATCTAGTCTCTTCATTGTGCTGTTTTCTTGACATTTTTTCTAAGTGAGATAATGAGACACTTCTTCATATGCAAACTGTCCACATTCGGAGGTTTTCCATAGTTGACATCAAATAATTTTTATTTCTGGTGTTTGGTGTATGCCCTGGAAATCGAGCCTAGACTTCTGGCATAGTAGATCAATCATTCCATTCACTCAGCTATAATTTAGAAAGAATAAGAACAACAATTTGAGCCATGCTCGGCCTATATAGCGAAATGTTCTAAGAATATGACTTGTACGGACTATGTTTTATATAAAGACTTAATGTTCACGGTGCCACCTATCAAACGGACAACCTATCAAAGGACCAAACATCTTCATACTATCCAAACCTTACCCAAAACCTTACAACTTAATAAGAAAAAGCCTCCCTTTTAAATATTTGAAAGCAACCTTTCGAAATTCATTAAAAAGCCAAACGCAGTAAATTTACCTTTTTTTTGCTGTTTCTCTAACTACAGACATGTAGAAACTGCAGTACAAGTGATTCATGTACAAATGCTTCTATACATTCAGTTTTGTGAGAGAAACTTTGGGACTTTATCCGGGTACAATGCACGCATAACAAACTGCACCAATGCAAGACCATATATTATTGTATTAATTAACGAAAACAGGATCACCAATCAACCGCTTGATTAATGATGTCATACAATATCGTAAATCTAATTCGAAACATGCGATACGGATTTAAATCCATGAGGTTGCTTCCATTCAGCATATTGGCACTCCTCCTTTTCTCTTTCTACCATTCACCAAATTTGAAGCAAGTTCACGTAACAGAGTGCACATATCCTGAGTGTATTCACATCCTTTTGCTTTGTAGTATGATACTTGGTATTTAGGTACATGCACCTTATTTTATTGGGAATGTTATATCACATGCTGGACATAAGGATTTATTTGTGGATAGAAATTGAAACAATAAAAAAGTATTCTATATCTATAAAGCATTCATCTCTGAGGATTTACAGTTGGGGCAGGTCAATCAATTCATCACCTTTTAAAGGACCTAATGAATACTCGTAGCTACTCGTATGTATTGTAGTTAGACCTGCGAGAGCATATCTGAGTGTATTTTAGATAATATTTGCGGAAATGGATAAGGTAGACACGTTAACTTACGGAAAATTGCCATTCTGAAGTGTGCACAAATTCCTCAAAAGGATAATACATATGGTATGTGGAAGAAAAATTTACCTTGTTAACGATGATGTGGTCATAATAGTGCAGGGGAAATACTTAAATATTTTAAGCGACATTATGGAAGTTGCCCTGAACATGATCAGCACTTGAGCAAAAAGCTGTGCTCTCAAGGCCAACCCTTCCAAAACGGAACTGGTTCTTTTTACCAGAAGGTACAAGCTACCCCAATTCAAACTCCCAAAACTCAACGGAGTGGAACTATCCCTTTCGGACAGCGCAAAGTATCTGGATGTGATTCTGAACAAAAAACTGAATTGGAATCTTAATGTAGCGGAAAGAACGAAAAAGTCGTATGATGCTTTTTTATTTGCAAAAGATCAGTAGGAACAATTTGGGGCTTAATACCTGCTATGGTGTACTAGCTGTACACTTACATACCGCGCTTTAGTATGGTGGAAAGTAACAAACAAGAGAACGATTTACGGAAAGTTAGCCATAGCCATTACAGGTGCGCTCTGTACCACCCCTACGGCAGCATTGGACAACTTTCTGCACCTAACGCCCCTTGATTTACAGATCAAAAAAATTTCTCTCAACAGTGCTATAAGACTCACTAAACTGGGTTAGTTCAAGAGAAGTAGTTTCGGATATGGCAAGGTCTTAACGGAGCTACTGCCACGTAATCCAATTCTAACGGATGAAATTCCTTCTCTGGTCGACTTCAACATCCCGTACGATATAATTTATCCGGAGAGGGAGAACTGGGAAAGTGCAATTTTCACAGGTTCTGGTATCTTCTCAGAAGACCCAGAATTAAGAGTTTCTATAAGATTACCGGACGAAAGCAGTATCTTCCAATCAGAAGTTCTGGCTGTCCTCAGGGCGGCTGAGCTAATGCAGATGAGATAGGTATCCGAAAGAGATATCTCTATCTACATCATCGATAGTCAGACCGTACTCAAGGCAATGGAATCAATCAACGTCTACTCTGATACAGTCAGGGGCTGTCGCTCAGTGTTTAAGGCACTATGCAGTCAGAACCGGGTAAGACTGTGCTGGGTGCCAGGGCACTGCGGTATTAAATGAAACAAACAAGCCGGCCACTCGACAGTAGTGAAGTTGCCAACATCAAACGACCCCCTTGCATAGTGAGGAGCACTATCGATGAAAAAATCACAAAGACTGCCAACCTAAGGTGGTCAAGTCTCGAAGAACACGGGGTATCCAAGGATCTTTCGCCGCTTTCTGGCGGAAAAAGATCTAGGATGTTAATAAAATTAAACAGGGATAAGCTTAGGACAGTAATACGAATCCTGACAGGACACTGTCACCTGCGGCAATACGCGAAGTGACTCAAATTGTCAGATACGGATATTTGCAGATTTTGCGGTGATCTGCAAGCTGTTGAGGACATAACACATATACTGTGTGAATGCAAGACAATATCGCGTAGTCGAAGAGAATTTTTAGGGAAATACTTTTTCGAAAACCTAGAGGAAACAGACGGCACGAACTTCAACGGCCTTCTTGGCTTTTCCAAGAAAATCGGGTGTTCCACCTTGGCGATTTTTTAGGTTTTTGCCATTTGAAGACAAATTCAACTGGTTCCAAGGGATCGCTATGGGTCTATTTTGGTGCCTGGTGTCTGTGTGACGGCATGTCCACCCCACACCCCTGTTTAATCTAACCTAACCTAATGATGTCCGTAGTTAAGACAGCGGGCAGCTGGAATTGTTCGGAATCTGCAAAGTCTATAGAGTAATCGTATTCTTCTTGTGGGCACACTATCAGGATATATGTAAAAAAATGAACATGGATTTGGAAGCGGGGAAACTGAAACACACATTAGTACCGCTCAATAGTCAGATTCAGATCTTAAAGCTGTCACAATGAATCGAGAGGCTTTCTGCGACGTAGTGAGCGACACCATTTTCTTTACGCAAAAAATACCGAAATTATTGATACACATTACGACTGCAAACATGTCCTTAATTACGAATAAAGATTTAATACCAAAGCTACACGGTTGGCAAATGCGTAACCTGCAAAACAACGGGGTTGCATCTTTCAGTCGACTGGTCATTCACACTGGAAAATTCTGAGAATCGACATTATTGGAATTTCAAAGCCAAAGCTCTAGTTAAGTGCAAATTGTAACTTTTTAAGAAGAGTATTGAAGCCTCTGAAACCTTTGGATAAGATCTAAAGGAGCAAGAAATTATTTAGACGCTGAACGAACATCGTAATGGGATGCTCGAAAAAAATCTGGTCGAAACATTCCGGGTTCTGTGCACTTTGCTATGTAAATGTTGGGGAATAATGGGTGTTTCAAACTAATTTAACGAGGTTGGATCAATAAGTTCGTCACTTTTTGAATTTTGAAAAGCGACATTGCTTTCGTCAGCTACAATCAATATTGAGACAGCTATTGTAAACAGACGACCGGATAAATGTTGCCGAAAATGGAAAAAAAACTAAATTTTGTGTGATAACTTCATAGAAGTGTTAAGCGAGGTCCAACGCAAACCGTGCGAGTTTTTTTCGCCGTTTCACGATCGTGGATCCATTGGAGGCTAAACAGCAGTCGAAGTACTGGTTTTCTAAGGGCGAATCGGCGCCAAAGGAGGCCAAGTTAGTTCTATTCGGCAATAAGGGATATATGCGGTAAAATCCACATCGATTATCTTTTAAAGAGAAAAACAATCAACAGCGAATATTATGCCACCTTATTGGGTCAGTTCAACAACAATTTGAATGAGAAAATCACATTTTCTGCCCAAGAAAAAAGTGCTCTTCCATCAAGACCATCGATTTACGGGTGTACATATGCTTAGTTGCCATGGTAAAACTTAATCAAGTAAATCTCAATAGACTAGCCCGTTGGGCAGATCGCTGTGGATTGGGAATAAACCCCCATAAAACTGATCTTGTCCTCTTTCCCAGGAAATACAGAATTCCAACTATAGACCCTCCTTCAATAAACGGTACCAGTTTAGTGTTTTCCGATACAGCAAAATATCTGGGTCTCATTTTTGATAGAAAACTAAACTGGAAACCTAAAATTTAAGAAAGAGTCAATAAAGCTACAATAGCTTTATTCTCTTGCAAAAAAGCCATTGGGAATAAATGGGGCTTTCAACCCCGGATAACCCACTGGCTGTACATCTCAGTCATAATACCGATACTTACTTACGGGGTGGTAGTCTGGTGGACGGCCTTAGAAAGTGCGGTTAACTGCATTAAACTAAGCAGAGTCCAGGGAACAGCATGTCTATGCATAAGCGGAGCATTGCGGTCTACCCCCTCTGCGGCTTTAGACATTCTACTTCATTTAACACCCCTCGATATTTTCAGCAGGCAAATAGTTACGACTGCAGCTATTCGCCTTAAAGCGACTAAACAGTGGACAAACAATCCACTTGGCCACGCCAGTATTCTCAAAACATTAGGAATCCCCACAGAGAACATCGATTACACCACACCTGAACTTTGGTTTGACAAAAACTGCCATGTAAGCTTCCCTTCTAGATCCTTCTGGGAGGAAGATGCTTTTACGGAGGACAAGTCAATCCAGCTCTACACAGATGGATCTAAAACCAATAGCGGAGTTGGTGGCGGCGTTTTCTCAGACACGCTAAATCTAAGCCTTTCTTTCCGTCTTCCAAATCACTGCAGCATGTTCCAGGCGGCAATTTTGGCGATTAAAGAAGCTCTGTCCTGGCCGAAGAAAAACGTGATATCTGTAAAGAATATCCGTATCTTTTCGGATAGTCAGGCCGCTATCAAATCCCTGGACTCAGTCTCACTAAATTCTAAAACCGCCCTTGAATGCCGATCGTTTCTTATGGAGATGGCAGAGCAGTTCAACCCTCACCTCTGTTGGGTGCCGGGCCACAGAGACGTTCCAGGGAACTGTAGAGCCGATGAACTCGCCAAAATTGGAACCACTCTACCTATTCTACCGGAAAGGGGTAGCATAGGTATCCCAATCGCTGCGTGCAAATCAATATTAAAGCTGGATGCCAATAAAAGAATAGACCTTAGGTGGACTGTTGGACCAACATGTCTAGCGACCAAACAAATCTGGCCAAAACTGGATCTGTATCGCTCTAAGTGTCTGATCCTTCTAAATAAGGAACATCTCAGCGCGATCATAGGTATCATCACTGGACACTGCCTCATAGGCAAGCACGCAAGAAGGCTTGGCGCCTTCCCAAATGATTTCTGCAGAAGCTGCATGGACCTACTCTGTACATGTCCAGCTCTCTCACAGAGAAGAAAACTTCACGTAGGAGCTTTCTTCTACAACGACCTAAACGATCTGGAAAATATAGACGTAAACAGTCTCCTACGCTTCGTCAGAAGCTCAAATTGGTTCCATCAGTAAGAGGATCATAGATCCACGTGGCATCACAATGGGCCAATAGGCCTAAGTGGGTTGGTATATCCAACAGCCACTCTTACCTACCTACCTACCTACCTTGGTACATTTAAGACGAGGTTTAAAAATCCTTGCGGCATAGTTCTACCATGATTACAGATTTTCTTTAGGATATCTCTAGACTTAATTCGCATTTCAATACGGGGTTCAATACCAGCCGTGACCGAAAGACTGTTTTTCAGCCAACTAAAAACCCATGGAGCGAAAAAGCCACTCTCTTTCTCTTTCCGTTCAATTTTCCGAAAAACTTAACACATTCTTTGGCATCATAAGTGTAGTCATACCCACTTGAGTGTTAAGTTTTTCAAAAAAAAAAAAAGTTATGGACAGAGGTGTGGGCAGGTTTTATACTTACAGCAAACAGAAGCTTCCAAAACTATCGCAACAACCCAAGATATATTAGTTTGCCACAATTTCTTCTGAAAAGTGTGACTGCATCTTCATCACTTCAGAGCACCAATCCAACTTTACCCTCGACATCTCATCACGTATACTGCAAGCGCCCATCAGTGGAAGCAACCCCGCACTATCTGGTGTACCTTAACCTTATTGGTATACCAAGACTCAAGACTCAAGTATGGTGTTTCTCCATAACATTGAGGGTGCATTTGAAAATGTGTAAAAATAAACAGAGGCGGTAATATCCCGCTGACGGGTCTGTATTACTTGCTCTTAGTTATCTGACCTTTTCCAGAATCTAACAATGTGCATTCTGCCAGTAAGGAGATATTTTTGGGAATGATTCTGGATAGAAGCAGCGTGTAAGAGTAAAAAAAATATAACTTATCATAGGTAGAAATATCAAAATTTCTCAACTTGAGACTCTACTCGAAGTTTGAAGGGAGGAGGTTTTCGTTTTGTTAGTTATGTGGCTCCAGTTTTAGTCTTTACTTTCAGAAAATTATCTACAAGAGCTGTAGCTGTACAATCATTTGTACATAGTCTGGTGAAGATTGTATCCTAGTCAAGTCAATTGTTCACTCTTTCAAAGGGTTTAGGAATTTAAACTACAAAATACTTTCAAATGTACTACTGCTGCCATAATGCAACCCTTTCTGAGTTGAAATCCCATAAACCCAAACAAAACAAATTATAAAATCCAAGACCTCATGGGGTAACATTTTCAATCACCCTTCCGATTAACAAAAATTCCTTCCAATCAATCGGGCAATAAACGCAAATCACTAAAAGTCTACCACGCACATTCACCCGGACGAATACCCAAGCCTTGGCAATAAAATGCACCCTCTTCCATCTCATAAATAACAATTATGGGCGAAATACGCAATATGTTGTAGCAACAACCCCTTACGACATTGCATAACATTGAATCACAAATTTCCACATCCGCACCCAAATCGCCACCACGACTAGTTAGCGAAAGGAATCGGTTTCCAAAAGAGCCCCAAATGCTGAAGGATTCCTCTAAGATTAGACCTTTGTGTAATTTTAGATGAAACGCTTCACATCGCACTCTCATCACACATGCATACGCAGGCCTGTGCGGCATCATCATAAATGTCAGGTGAATTATGTCAGAGCCCAAACACATACTAACTTATTGTTTCCAACGTAAATACTAGTACTCGTACTCTTTTTGGTAGGCACTAAGCCTGCTTGGTGGGCTGTAGGCTCGAAGCGTAAAGCCATATATCCTAGAATTACAGAGAAGAAATTAAATTAGGCACTTAGGCGTCAAACTTATGAGAGTTCCTTAACGTTGCTGATGTTTACGTCTATGGCAGCATGTGATGGCGGGAGTTAGAGTGTTCTCTTTTCTTTCTATTTTTCTTTTTTTTTTGTAGGGGGCTTGCCACATCGGCACCACCGACGTCGTTGTCAATAAATCCACACAAATGGTAAAACACACTCACACAGGCAAAGCAAATCATCACATATCAAGGTTATTCCTTGAGGAAAAAGGTTCTCGTTGTCGTTTGGCAGTAATTACTCTTAAAGTTCGTGATTATAATACAGACGGGTAGAGATTAGTGTTGCCAAGGTGGTTTGACAAGCGACTCAACCTTTTAAAAACTTTTCTTTGGTATAGAGTACACATTGAAGCACAAACAAATGGGGACCGATGTAGATTTTATGCATGGTCGATTTTATTCTTAATGATAGGGCGTTTTTGCTTATTTGCCTGCTTTAGCTTAAGCCGAGGCTATTTTTCATAATCTAAGGCAATATCTGGTGACTGGGTCACCAGCGAAGCTCAGTGATGTACTAAAAAAATATATCAGTTGCTTCAGTGGCCGCTGGACTCGTAATTCATCAAAGGTATCTCTTATCCCTGAATCGAGTTACTACTTCCAGGTCCCAGAAAAATCCTGCCGCGCCAGGTTGAAGATTGTGCATGAGGTTAATTGCTCATCCAAACCGTACTGCTGCGGACCAACTAACCGTCTGAGATATGGACGGAATTACGGTTCACAACTCAAAAAAATAATACAACAGTGTCGAGACTGCACAAGACGCCAAAATTTGAAAAGGACACATCGAATAGTATAGCCTACATAACATGTCTTCAAACCGACGGGCTTACTGACTTTTCTACTGAGCAGAATATCCAAATAGTCAGCTAATAGTCAGCTCACAGTTTTCTCAATATTCATAAAGCTATTACATGGCGATTACCTGATAATGGTGCCAACTACATTGATGGTATTGCGATCGACGGAAAGCACACCTTCAGTATTATAGGTATTTGAACATTGACTCGGATCACTGACTTGTTGCAGATAAGGTGCATCTATGGATATATCTGGTGCTACACCAACGGAGATTAAACATTGCACGGCTAAATAGAAATAAACTAAAGAAGTTCAATTAGTGCTGACATAAATGCCAAGGAGCCGCGATCACCCCTACAAATGATGGAGCAAGCACATGTTGTAAAATAACTTACCTGTAAAGTGGCAACTGATTAAGGAACGTGAACGGATCGTGAGCTTTATGAGCAAACGAGGAGGGCAGAACATCGACCTCTCCGGAGGAAAAAGAAAGAGCATGAGAAGCGAGAGTTCGAGGATTTCCTCCACAATCTGGTGGAACTGCATCTTCGGAACTCTCACCAAAAGGTAAAAAAAAATGTGACGGGCCACAAGACCTGAACTGTCTGTATCAGTCACATGGAAAAATCAATTCAGCTGGATGTTAAGCAACACGGAATGAAGGGGACAACCCACGAACCCACGTCAGACAGAACGAACTAAAGGACTTGGGCGATGGAAGTCAATATTTATGGTCACTCGACCAAAATTATGTGAAGACAGGCATAATTCAACTTAAGTATGATACAATAAGGCTGGAGTGGGCGGCCCACTAACCGAGCTCATTTCCGAGATGATGCATGATGAACTGAACTTCACCATTCACAAGCTACTCGTACAAACAAACGAGGGTGTGCCCGCCATAATATCTGAATGCCTGAAAACATTTGTCAACGACTTAATTGGCCCCTATCAGTACAGGTTTGTACTGGGTTAGTTGACAATTTACCAAATGACTTTTGGATTAAAACACAGATTTTTTGATAAAAAAATAATTTAATTTTTCAACGTAGTCTCCCTTGAGCTCTATACACTTTGTCCAACGCTTCTCCAATTTTTTTATCCCTTCCAAAAAAAATGATTTGTCGAGGTCCTCAAAATAGGCCTTTGTTTGCGAGATGACTTCATCATTGGAGTCAAATCTTTTTCCACCAAGCCATTTCTTCAGGTTTGGGAACAAGAAGTAGTCGCTCGGAGCCAAATCTGGAGAATAGGGTGGATGAGGGAGCAATTCATAGCCCAATTCATGGATTTTTGCCATGGCAACTGCACATGTGTGCACCCTTGCATTGTCTTGGTGGAAAAGAACTTTTTTCTTAGCCAAATGAGGTCGTTTTTTTTCAAATCGTCATTGAATAGGTCCAATAAGTTGGCATAATATTCCCCATTGATTGTTCTTCCCTTTTGAAGGTAGTCAATGTGGATTATCCCGCGTGCATTCCAAAAAACAGTCGCCATAACTTTATTGGCTGACAAACCCACCTTGGCCTTCTTTGGCGCCGATTCACCCTTAGAAACCCACTGTTTTGACTGTTGTTTGTTCTCTGGTGTGTTGTGATGGATCCATGTTTCGTCCACGGTTACAAAACGGCGCAAAAACTCCTTCATATTGCGATTAAACAACGCCAAACCTTCCTGTGAAGTTGTTACACGATTGCGTTTGTGGTCGACTGTGAGTAAACGCGGCACCCATCTTGCGGAAAGCTTTCTCATGCCCAAGTGATCATTCAAAATTGAAACCACTGAGCCATGCGAGATCCCTACGGCTTCCACAATCTCTCGCACTTTCAATCTTCGGTCGGCCAACACCATATCGTGAATTTTTTCGATAGTTTCGGGTGTAGAGACCTCAACTGGGCGTCCAGGACGTTCGGCATCTTCAGTGCTTGTACGGCCACAACGAAATTCAGTAAACCACTTTTTTACCATTGAAATCGATGGTGCAGAGTCCCCATAGTATTTATCAAGCTTAGCCTTGGTCTCGGTAATGGTTTTTTTTCGCAAGAAATAATGCTTAATAAGCACACGAAATTCACTTTTTTCCATTTTCTCCTCAAATTAGTGAGTAGTCTGATAAAAATAGCTGTCAAACACAAACTAACTGACGCAGCAAGTTTAAATTTTGACAGGAGTCAACTGACAGATGCCTGTTGACAGGAGCAGTGTTGCTGTTTCAGTAAAGAGGTAAAGAGGTCAGACTTATTGACCCGCCCTCGTATTCACATTGCGGCAGATCATAGAGAAATAAAACAAAGAAGTTCAAATCGATATTCACTAACTCTTTATCGATTTAAAGGCCGCATATGGGATCATCTTTTGATACGAGCGTTTCAGTCATCTGAGATGGCTAACACATGTAGAGTGAACGCTCTGGCGCAAAGCGTATTCGATTCATACTCAGATCGACAAAGGAGTAGATGGAGTCTACGCCGTATGTGGTGCGCACAAGTATTATAGAATTGAATCTCAACCAGTTTGAACTTGAGGTAATTGGCCACAGGCCATGCCAACTGGAGAGGTTAATGATTGAAGGACAAGCCCATATCGAGCTCCAATCTCTTCTACAATGTTTCCTCAGAGCGGAACCAGTTTAGGTACTCATACTTAAGCAAAATCGATCGAGCTATTCGTGAAATAATATATAAGCCGTTTGCTCCATAATAATTCAATAGCGTATATTTTATGAAAACTGAAGGTCTGATTAGGTAGTAACTGGGTCGCCTAACAACAAATATTTCTGTTTGTAAAGTTTTTAATCCCATGCTTATCACAAATTATTCAGAATCATATTCTTTGTTTGGTTCCTTGAGTATATGGAGCCAGTGGCAGTAACTCAATATGACTGTTCGACCTCTGTCATTGACCTATTCTCCAAACATCCTGGCTTATACTTAAAATTTCCTTATAACCAGTCATTCGTCCATATTAATTCAATCTATTCTTATTTCTAAATTTTAATCTGACTGGGATAGGAAATAGTGGTCATTGTAATTATATTTAAAAGGTTTTTTGGTTCTTGAAGGTTTCAGTTATCGGAAAAGTTTTGGCCGCAGCGTTCCGTATATGTATAACCGGCTTAAGCTTTAGGAAACTCATCCTCCAGATTGACATTACAGGTCTCAAGTCATGCAGTAACTAATTCATTTTCACTTGATTTATATTGATGTGTGTGCCTCTAAGAACGTTCTAAGTAGCTATTTCCTAAAAATACCATCTTCGACTATTTTTCCGCTTCCACTCTGTACTTTCATTTCGTTTTTGGCATCCAGTATGGGAACATTTTCGCAATATAAGGTATCCTGTTGGTTTTACACATCAAGAGGTAATTTGTACTACAATAACTATTTTTTAGCAACATATCCATTATTTTGTCAATAAGTTTACTATTCCGAATTGGCAACACTCTCAAACAATAGTCTCTCCTCTCGTAAAACTTCTCTGCAGGCCTTAGCGCCCCCATCTTTCAAATAACCACCAAATCAGATAGAGGTTTCCCTGTGTCACTCAGGGGTGGGTGTCTGGAATTTGTGACACACAGATGACTCGTTATCTAAAACTTATTTGCAATAAATTTTGGCACGGCTCATAAAAATGGTGATGCCTTCGTGTTGTTCTTTCGGTTAAGGAGAGAAGGCACAAAATGGTATGGGCTTTCAAGTTGGAATGCTAAGTTGCTTCCTAGTGAGAATTATTTGATTCTTCTCACCAAAATCAGATGGAATAAGCACACATACAACCATATTTACGCACACAACTAAAACCAACCAAGGTTGCATCATAACTCACTTCAATGTTGTCTTTCCCTTTTACCTTAACTAGAGATCCGTTTCTTGGTCTTATATTTGCATCAAGGAGTAAGATCCTTAAGATGGCAGGCAAAAACTGGCACATCTAGCACACAGCATACAGTTAATGGGAAGTAATGATCTTAATTTATGATTGTTTGAGATTTGGTTGTGATAGAGAGCTGCTGCTCCTGGTTCCAGATACACTCAAACCAACCCCTGATAACCCAAGGTAATAGTCAATCACCAACACTCTGAGATGGAGCATAATTTTCATTAGAATTAACGACACTGAATGGTTTGGATGGTGGTTGCATGCAGGATAGTACATAACGGTAAAGGTAACAGAAAGGTTAAAGGAACCAAAAATGGAAGATGAAGAGTAATTTATTGGCAATAAGAAGGTGAGTCCAATAGGATGGACGAGATCAAAATTATTCGTTTTATTCTGTGCGGATGAAGTGAAGGTAATGAGTCCCTTGGTAGACAGAGATAGTCCAAGACATTACAAGTCCTCTATAAACCAGGGGCGGATTTGCTTTTCCATAAGAAGTATAGGAAATTTTCATATTCCTTTCTGAGTGGGCTTAGACAACTTTTGGTTTGAAATATATTTGATTTCTATTTTCCTGGTTATGGAGTCACATGCAAGCATTTATAGAAATTTATGTTCCTCCCAAATTGGTCAGGATTGGGTTAAATGAAGTTTAAAAATAAGTTTCCATGACCTGCTTTAATTTACGATAGGGAAGATGGATCATGTTGAAGGAAACAGCCGATTATTGGCTCACATCAGCCTTTACTAGCAGGGGCAGAAACTAATCAGATTAACTTTATCGAATCAGTAACCTAGGGAAATTTTTAGTTTGAAGGTCTTTTCGAAAATGTCCATGTCATAAAAATTGCATTCCAAAAAGGATTTGAAATTTTGAATTTGCTAAAGGAGCAGAAATGCAAAACAAATAAACTGGGCTTCCAGCTTAGTAAACTTATCCCTTCATTCCACCTTAACTCACAACATAGCAATAAGAAGAAAATGCTTCTCAAAGACTGTGTAGTGCACTCACTTAATGACGTCCTAGGAAGACCCACTGCAGAACGTCCGTTTCATTGTTGGATACAGAACTCCAACGACTCTGTAGTTACATACCAAGGCAAACAAATAAAAATAAAAGAGGCCAATATGAAATACGATAAGTGGTAATCAAAAAGTTATAGACCGGCAGCTGCTAAAGTTGAAGAAAATTCTCATTTCAAGGCTGGCACTTGTGGACATATGGTATCAAAACCCTGTGATAGTGGCTTTCATACCGAAATCAGAAAGATGATTACTCCATCTATCCATCCATCCAGATTACGAAACCTAGCCAGCTGGCTCTTGGCGAATGATCATGTTCATGATCGCCAAATGCACACAGAGGAAGAGTAAGTAGGTCCGATGAATAAGCATAGACGGGCCACTAATTTTACATGTTAAAGCAATACTTCGGTCTCTGATGCAGACTGCGGTTAATCGACCCTTTGGATCTGCACGACTATGATAAGTCCTGTTCAGTTTTATGAGTCAATTGTTTGGCGAAATAAATCTTCACATCAGTGCGTCATTGCTTCCTTTATCTGACTTTAAAATAAGATTTGTTTCGACTGCAGAAGAGTGCCTGACCCTGATCTAGACAATATCCCTCACCTTTATATTGATATCATGGGCTGCATTCTTAAAACCGTCCTCCTCTCTGGTGAACATTTATGATTAAATCTGGAGATAGATTCTTCAGAATGGAAATCTGTAGTTAGAGCCTTAAGGCCGTCTAGGACTAGGATTTTCAGGGTGTACATTTTGGGCCTACATTTTATGACTGTGAATTTATGTATAGAAGTATAGAGCTATCAACTCTCTAAAAGACTCTAGTCTTTGTGGAGGACGAAAACTTTGAACTTCACTCCTGGTTAAGTAAACGGGAGCCTGTCTTGCAAGCCGATTTGTATACATCTCGAAGGGCAATGAGCTACAGGTGGAAGCGACTCAAAACCTTATAAAATTCCTGAACCACCTCCAAACAAGGTCGAGAATGTAGCTTCCCTGAACGGAGGCCAATCAAACAAATGCTACCCAACGTCATTGTTGCTGCCCTTAAGTAAGTAACACCTAATCCTGGAAAATAATTAAACCAAGGGGAGACCCGGACCGATTATTCTTAGTAAGAATTGGGTAACCTTTCTGAAATCCATCCGAAATAATGTCTTGACTCATGTATGTATGCCCAAAGCGGATGGCTTGGCGTTCTATTTTAATAAACCAATTCCTTATTGGCATTATCATGTGATATGCATTCACTTCACAAATTTAAGTGACTTGAAGGGATGTAAAATCTCAAAGCAAAATCAGTAACCTGGTCTTAAGAGTCCCCATTCCGACCCTGTGTGGAAAAAAAAAAAAAAAAAACAAGAAAGCAACCAATTAACCAGCAACAAGCAGAATAACCCCCCCAAAAAGGAATTATCCACTACCACCCATAAGTCCATTCCGATTCACCCCCTTCTTTGTGTATACTTTACGGGTCTAACTTATGTCCATCGATGGTATGCGTGCAGTAGCAACTAGCGCCGACCGACGCCCAAATGTATTGGGCATTAATTATGATTACCGTCACGTTTTATGAGACATTCACCGTACTTTATGACACCCATCCAAGTAGCCATCATGAATTCGTAAGGATAACGAATATTGACATCCAAAACGAAGGTGCACAGGTGCTAGACTTGGTATAGTGTTGCTTATGTCCTTCTTTATATTATACACAGTCCTTCACACCCAAAATAAAAATAAAGAAAAGAAGAGCCAGAAAAAAAAAAAAAAAAACCATTCGTATAAAAAGAAGAAATTTGTGGACTAGAAGATGGGAGATCCAGGCTTCCATGTCATTGAATATTAAAAGAGATATCTTCTCATTATCCTTAGAGGTGAACATATACATAAGTACTTTCATACCTGTGTACGTGTGTAAGCAAAGCTAATTTTCATCCAAAGAACTAGTTTCCTGCTGAATTGGAGTCCTTAATTGTCCCAATTTCAATTCGAATCTTGATTTTATCGTAAATCTCCGTTAAAAGATGTGGTATCTGTGGTTAACTGAAGGTAAGGAGTAAAAAATCCACCACACCGTTGCATATTCACATTTCAATTATGCGAATAAACCGCTTTCATAAAATCCGCACCATGGCAAAAGGAATTGAATTGAAAATTGGATTTTTTGTTTTGGTTTTTGTTTTTTTTTTTTTTTTTTTTTGAAAGCTGATGGGGTCCTTTATAGTGTATCTAGGATCTTTTGGCTCATTTTCATCAACATTGCATTTTGAATGGAATTTTTGGTGGCTACACTGCTCTATGGGTACTAATCGTGATGGCAATGTGCGGAAGTAGTGTTGTACTTTGCAGCAAATGGCAATGGTAGTTTAATCAAAGGGTAATTACCCTAAGGAGCAAAACAATTCCAATTAAGTGAAGAGCTAGCGATAGAAAAAGAGCGAAACCTTCTCTTCGTAAGAAATAAAAAAAAAAAAAAAAAACGCCAAATGTCATTGCATTAGCTAATTGGTTGATGATAAGAAGGGTTGTTTTGAATTTTGAGAGAAGCACTCGGATGCGGTAAATGTGTGTGGTTACAGGAAACTAAGTGACTTTGGATTCTAAAAACGAATTAGATTTGCAGATTGCATGTTTTTGGTATGAGGTGCTCACATTGAAGTATGGATTAGAAAATTTCTGTTACAAGGTAACAACCCTATACACATAGTTCCAGATGTCGTTTTTATAACGTGCCCGTGTTATAACTGGTCACTTAATTTTTGGCAACTATACTTTTATGGTTTAGAAAGGTTAAAATTAATTCACAATTAGCTCTAGTGTGGTAAGAAACTTTTAACTTATTTGCTCGCAATAAAGATGGATCAATTGCCCTCAGACAAAGCGATACTCAAAGTACCTACGATATTTTTTGATTTGCTTAGGACAAGGCTCCAATCTATATTTCCATTTCATTATCTTTTCACGCCATAAAAAAATTGATTCAGTTTTAGTGACCTTCTGTCATGTTGTTTGGGGCGATATCGCTTGCGTCCGTTTGAAGCTTTCTATCTTGTGAAAGCGAAATGTCTTATACACGAGTACATCAAACTTGGTTCCCTGACTTTCCTATTCCTATTGTAGCTAGTTGGTAAAAGATTAATTTTACCATGCCCCTATTATTGCCAGCATTTAAAATTGCTCTTTCGTGGTGCCTTGGTTTCTGCTATTGCACTTTTGTGGATCATATTTAACGTTAATAATACTTTTCCATCATAGATAAGAATAGCAAGTTTCACAACTGACCTAGAGCTTAGTAAGGTTAATAGTGCTAGTGCGTTCTAGGAACATTCTGGCTGATATTTTCTACAAAGTTTGCCACTAGCCTTATCAGCGTAACTATCTTTTTCGCCGTCTTAATGCGAAATAGTCTTCTGACAAAATGTGTACTTTTGGAATATTTTTCCAAGAACATCATTACGTTTGTGGTGTATTATTTCTGACCATACTAGGACCTCGAAACTCGCAGAAACTTTTTTTTGTCAGCTGTGTGGTCCCAATGCAACCAAAAATCTGGGTGCGAGTCCTGGGCCACAAAAACAATAACCGCAAAAAGTTTCTGGGATTACCACCCCTGTGATGATAAATGATAATATAATCGGGGGTTAAAATCTGACACAATCTGAAGTTGAAAGACAACCGTAGGTACCATCCGCACAGAAAATGACAAAACGAGCAATACAGTGGGTAGAGAGACTATAAAGACTTGTTCGCCTTCCTGATAGGAAAGTTCTTGCATTCATTCCGAAAATCTAAAATGAAAATTTGGTGATATCTCTACGTTTTAAGGGTCTATAATGGTCTCAGACAGTTTTTAATAAAATGTCTGTATGTGTGTTCGAGTATGTATGTCCATCCTAAACAAGCTTAAAATTCAGGGTTTAACGATAGGGCGCAAAGGGTAATCAGGAGTCTTCTCTCACTTAGATTTCAAAGGGTATTCTCTGATGAACGTTATTCAAAGAGCTCAAGCAGGGGGTTCCCCAGGGCTCAATTTTGGATCCGTTGCTATTCTGCACATTCATAAGCGACCTCCCAATTGTGTGCAAACGGGTTTCTGTCCGCCTATATGCAGACGATGCCAAACTTCATCAATCTAATCATGAATGAATTAGCTCTTCTTATGAATGAAGATCTTACACTCATTCAAACCTGCTCTGAAGTTACTGGATTACTGCTCAATACGGCTAAGTCTCAAGTAATCCCAATATCCAAGACCAAATTAAATTTAAACCTATTGCCTAACATCTACCTTAACAATAAAAAAATTCAAGCTGTAGATTCTGTCACTAGCCTTGACTACGTAATAAATTTTAGTTTATCTAGATACAACCATACCAATAGGGTCATCAGCCGTATATACGGGTGCCTTCGCAAATTGTGGCTCCGCCTTTCTCTCTGCAAACACGTCAAAAGCTGGTAACAGAGCTAAACTTGCCATCAGTAACCTAGTCTGAGGATGTTTATAGGCCTTAATTCACTAACTCTTAGTAAATTGCAAGTAGCACTCAACAATGCAGCGTATTACCACTTTGATCGACAATTTTCCGGAATTTAATCAGAAAATTTAAAATACAAGTTTATTCATCTAAATCTATATTGTCCCCTTCTAAGTAATCCCCATCGACCGCAACACAATTATGCCAGCGCTTGATCCAATCCTTGAAACATTTTTTATATTCGATTTTCGCTATGTCCATCAATGCTTCCTGCGATTGTTCCATTACTTCCTCTCGGCTGCTGAAACGCGTTCTCTGTAGTGGTTTTTTAACTCGATTGAACAGAAAGAAGTCACAGGGAGCCCAATCAGGGGAATTCGGTGGCTGTTGGATGGTATTTGTTGCATTTTTCGTCAAAAAATTACGAATAATGATGGCACTATGCGACGGCGAGTTTCAATTCTGGTCTCTTTCGGCGAATTGCTTCACGCAAACGTCTCATAACGCCCAAATACTCGTAATACTCTTTGTTTACTGTCTGGCCTTCTGGCAAAAATTCATGATGCACTACACCGCTGCAATCCATGAAAACCGTGAGCATTGCCTTCTTTTTTGACTGAAAACGACATGGTTTTTTTGGTCTCGACTCATTTGGTGAACGAAATTCACTTGCCTGATGTCTGAATTGCATGTCGTACTCATAAACCCACGTCTCGTCTCCAGTAATGTTCCTTTTGATGAATGTGGGATCGGAGTCAGCCTCGCAAATCATCTCTTTTGCGACGTCAACACGGTCTCTTTTTTGCATGAAATTGAGGTCTTTTGGCACCAACTTTGCTGCTACACGACGGAAACCCAAATCATTAACCAAAATGTCTTGGACGGATCCATAGGCAATGTTAAAGTCCTCCGTTATCTCTCTGATGGTTAATTTGCGGTTATTGACCGACATTTCTTTTACTCGTACTTCATCAATGTTTTCGTTGGTTTTCGATGTCGATGGTGTGCCACTGCGTTCATCATCTTCGATTCACCCATGACCACCTTTGAACCGCTCGTGCCACTGGTAAACGACCGTTTTCTTTAGAGAATCGTTGCCGAAACACTTTTCCAACATCTCCGTCGTTCGCGCACCATTAAATCCATTTTTTACGCAAAATTCACAAAAAGTTCGTTGTTGCAAATTTAAATCAATTTCTAAAAATAAAAAATCGCCAACACACACAGATATATGTAGATGTACTCTTGGCTACGTAACTTTTGCAAATGTCAAGCTATGACGCTAAGATTTAGAAGGAATGTCAACAACAGATTTGCCAACTTAACTAACAAAAACAGAACTCAAATCGGAACAATGGCAGCGCCACACGGTGGTGTCCCCCGGGAACTTTTTGATCAAGGTGGTATATTCACGGCATTCGTAGATATGACCATATATCTGGTTATGTTAGAGCTTCATTAGGCTGCAACCTCAAACAATACGTCTCCGGAAGAAATAGTAAATTTTTCTACACAAAGTAGACCTTGTGTAACAGATTATGTTTTACTCGGTCCCACAGAATTCTTAATTTAATCCCCCATCGTAGCAGGTACCTTAATTTCTCGCTTGTTTTTTTCATTTATGCCGTAAGATTATGGAACTCATTACCAACCCAAATTAAATCTATTAGAAATCTATCAAAATTGAGAAGTGAAATCCTCCTATATTTCTCCAATACTACACTCCAAATATAAACCCACATCCTACTTCTTAATTCCTTGCATCCTGAAAGCCATTTTCCGCTCAATATCCTTACGTATTTACCTCCTACCCCCCATCCATCATTTTTTTATAGACTAAGTACTATTTGTTATTAAGTTTAAAAAGATTATGTATCTTAATTTTTTTGGCCCACAATAATTCGCGAACATATGTCAGATGATGTGTCATATGTCTTCATGCCAAATCGCGGTCGTTCGACTTTCCGCTAATTCCCTTTGAAGTTATTAGGTGCGCAACTAAGTTCTCAATAGATAGCTCCAGTAGTAAGTGCTGGTCGATTTGACATATCCAAATCGCCAAATTTCTCCTTCATAACATTGAGCGCTGCGTCGCTTGTATAGCATATAGTGCCGTCTTGTTGGAACCACAGCTCGGATATATCGATGTTGTCGAACTCTGACCACAGAAAGTCGGTTAGCATCGTTCTACACCTGATGCCATTGACGGTAACGGTGTCTCCTTTTTCATTTCGAAAGAAATAAGGTCCGATGATACCGTCATGCCATAATCCGTACCAAACAGTCAATCTTTGTGGTTGCATTGATGCTTGGCGGAATACTTGTGAATTGTGTTTCCTCCAATGACGGTCATTTTGCTTGTTGACAAAGCCGCTGAGCCAGAAATGGACCTCGTCCGAGAAGATGATTTTTTGGTCAAAATTCGGGTCTCCGGCCAATATTTCCAGCGCCTAATTTACGAACTCACGGCGTTATCTATGGTCGTCCGGCTTCAATTTTTGCGTGAGCACAATCCTTTACAGATGTAGGCATATATCGAATCGCAAAATAAGCCAGCGGCGATCTGGCGATGCCCAAGTCAACTGATCAGCGCCGAATCGACATTTATGGGTCTCCTTCGATACTGGCCGCTACGGCGGCTATGTTTTCTTCATTTCACACCAAAATTCTGTCTGGTTATTAGCTTAAGATCCAAAAGAGTTTGCTCACGCTCAAACTTTTCCACGGGATTACGAATTGCCTATACACTGAAGCCATGATGACGACTAACCTCACTACGAAATTCACGTGGCGTATTTACAACTGAAGCGGGATTCCGATAATATTTTTTAATAACTTCCACACGATCAGCAAGCGTAAAACGATGCATGATAAAATGGCAAACTTTACTGAATATTTTGATAGCTGGATGTCATTGGTAATTTTGGCAGCTGCTGAAACATAACAATTGGAAAAACTATCATTGCTATCTGGTCACCAGGTACATATAGTACATTCACAACTTGTTCAGTATTGTACTTTTACAGCCAACCAAGAAATGTTCCTAACACATACTTTTATCTATCAATGCAAAGGTTGCAACCTTTAAATATCAAAAAGGGTTTGATAATTATTTCCTTTTTTGCACATCACATAAATCCGTTGGTTCAAATGGTATATCTCCCCTTATTCTGAAGAGGTGTTCTTCCACGCTGGCAAAACCATTGCGTAAACTTTTTCATCAATCCTACCCTTTTGGGCTCTTTCCGAGCAGATGGAAAACAGCGTTTGTCCAACCCGTCCCTAAAAAAGGCGAATCTTCCTCTCTCTCCTCCTACAGACCCGTTGCACTTACGTAACTTGTTTCCAAGGTCATGGAAACGCTGATAAACCATCAGCTCATGAAATATCTTGAAACACGAAAACTTCTTAATGACCGGCAGTACAGTTGTCGTAGCAACAGTGGTGATCTGATGGCATGTCTTACCGAAAAGTGGAACCAAAGCGTACATCAATCTGGTGAAAGCAAGATAGTTGCATTTGATATTTCGAAGGCAATTGACAGAGTTTGACATCAGGCTCTTTTGTCGATGAAAATGCGTGCTTTTGGGATCGATGACATTCTTCTTCAATGGATTACAAATTAGCTTTCGGAACGTTCAATTCAGTTGTCTTGGATGGTTTCAGTCTGATATTCACAAAATAAATCCTGGTGTGCCCCAGGGCTCCGTTCTGTCTACGACACTCTTTCTAATTTTTTTCAATGATCTCTTGACTGTCACTTCTAATCCAATATATTCCTTTGCTGACGACAGTACTCTCTGCTTTTCATATTCGTTTCCCGACTCACGTCCCTGCTCTTCGGCTGTAGAACGGGAACGGCAGCGTATGTTAAGCTCATTAAATTCCGATATCAACAGCATAACCAATTGGACAACTATCAACAGAGTGGAATTTAATGCTTCCAAAACACAATGCTGTCTTCTATCGTTAAAGCTGCATTTAAATACCCAGGCATTATCCATGATATAAATGCTGCGAAATGTCCCCCTTCTGATCTGGCCTCAATATATGTATAAGGCATTCATCCGCCCAAAATTGGAGTACAATGCTCACATCTGGTCCGGCGCGCCTAAAACATCTCTGCATCTGCTAGACCGGATTCAAAACCGTGCGATAAAACGTATAGCTGATACCAATATCAGTCCGGCAATGGACACCCTTGAACACCGACGAAATGTCTTACGTCCCACTTTGTTTTATCGCTATTTCCATCACCAGTGCTCCGTAGAAATCACCAGTAGCATTCCGCACCTTCAAACCTTTGCCCGTAACACACGTCTCTCTATGAATGCTCATCATCACCCTCAAGCCCATTTTCGGACGTACGTTCGAAATATCGTGATTCTTTCCTAAGTCAAACAACTCGCTTGTGGAATGCCCTGCCGAGCTCTCTATTTCTTAGTCATTGTAACATTCAGACATATAGAACCAACGTACATCGGTACCTATCCTTTTTTCCACTCTAAATTTCCGTCGCCCTCGCTGTGTGCAAAAATTGTAAGGGTACCTTGACCCCTTGAGCGCGCGTTAGCTTATAAAAAAATGCACTGTTTTGATGGGACTGCAATTCGAAGTAGGTCTAGAATACCATAAACTTTTAAGCAGGTTTTGGTGTTAGTCAAATGTTCCTTAGAACGTGCCTCTTTAAGATAATTCGACTTTTTCTGTTTGCCGAGTCGTTACGTAAGAGTCAGCTTTCTGATCGCCCTATTCGTCTATTTGAATGAGGATGAAATGATTTAGACTGTGCCTTTACGTTATTTCCTCCACCCACCCAGCTCGAACTTGCGAATGCCTCATGGGCTGGTTAGCATGACAATTTGTGCTGTAGTCAAAAACATAATTGAGATTACTGCTTCCCGATATTTTTCTAATTCTTCAAACAAAACTTAACAACTCTAGTATAGGGGTTCATCTCTCTGAAGCCTCTGAAAATCTTCCTCGATCACAGTTGAAAAGCCGTCGGCTTCTTTTTATGTCCTTTTCTTGTTCGGTTATATGCATTAAAAGCGTAGTCTTTCCGAACCTTGAAGTCTATTCGTGTTGTAGACGAAACTGAAATCTTTTGGGGGCCTCACAATTTTTACTTTTTTCAAATAATTTCGCAACGACAAAGTAATCGAAATGAGTAACGTATTATACTCTTATATACAATATCTTTCTCCAAGAGCAATTTTTAGTGTTATCCTTTTTTGTTTTTTGAATAAACCTTAAAGGAACTTTGAGGACTTGACCTGTGTCTGTGTTTGATATAATTTTCTTTCATTTTCACACTTCCTTGCCTTTACCTGAACCGTGGTAAATTTACTACTCTCAACTCATCTATTCGATTTGTCGGTAATATTTTCTGTATTTATGCTGAAATGATAGCGAGTAGATGCATAGAGGAAGCCCCAGATTCAATTCACATTTTCTGCATACCATCTGTTGATCAGGTGCCTCTACAATTTTTCAAAAATGTATTTTTTTTTTCAGTATTCCACTGTTTTCTGCTTTCGAATGTCCTTTGATCTATTTATCTGTTTATGTACGTATACTCGTAATTCTATATGTGCGCCTTGTTATGAATAACCTGCTTACAAATTAGAATCATGTCCAATTTGGATTTGTAAGCTGGCCATGTTGTATTATTCAACTCGTATGACTATTGACTGCATGTGCATGTCTCTGTTTGATTGTATTTATGGCTGACTTAGAACATGGCCCATAAATATTATCCCAATGAATTTTGGAAAATTAATGCCAATCTGCATAGTGTACCGTAATGTGGACATTATATTCGCCGCAATTGCAACAATGAATCCTATATTCTGTCTCTCTGACTATACAGAGTCTCCACAAAATCAGGCGGGTTATGCGGCAATGAATTGGATTACACTAGGATATACGTTAGATCCTTTTGGATTGGTAGTACTATCCATGGAAGGCAACACCCTCAAACCTTTGCTTTAACTCTAAAATTAGCCATTAGTTATGCGATGGCAGAGGAGAAGACCGGTGGGAGAGTACTACATTATTGGCATAACCAATAATCATGTTCAAAGTTATAAATTGTTACGTGTGCTTAATTTTGACCAAAATAATAACATGAGTAATTAATTTAAAATTAAAATAGAAGGAGGAAGAAGTAGATACCTTAAAGTCCCCCACTTTTCGTAGAACCCAATGTATTTATGCATTTGTAATGAAATATTGTAGAGCTACCAAGGTATGTGGAAATCCTAGTCTCACTTAAACAGAAAAAAAAACTCCAAAATTTAGTATAAGAGAGAAGAAAAGTCGGTGTAAAATGAGTAAAAGGGTCAAAAGAAAAGTCTTGTGCTATATAGAAAGCATTTAAATAAGCTACGAAGAAGATGGAAAACAACGATCCTTGCTGTCCAACAGAACATAACTACCTGATGAGTAAGCGTGCCTACAAAAAGCATAGATCACAGCACGCTCAACAATCAACAAGAAGCTCTTAAGTCATTGCTATGTGTTCCCTCTGCCCATTAAGAGAGTCCAAGATAAACTGCTCTGACTCATAATCCATTGCAGCAATCCAGCATTAGTCGAAAAGAGTAAAGATCGCTTAGCAAATTATATGAAATAGTCGAAATACTCCTAAGGTACTACATTAAACGAATCTGGCAATTGAAAAAGGACTATCTGCCCTATTTATTGAAACCCTTAAATTGCAAGTTTGTTACATAAAAAATGTTCTGGGGTTGGAAAACCATCAAGTACCCAAGATAGTAGCTTGTCCGGTTACTGCAAAGAACTAGCTTAAAGTTGTGGGATGGATTGAGAAATCAGGGAGCTGAATTGTTATACTAGATCAGCAATTTTGAGAAAAATGCGAAAAATACGAAAGTTTCCGACCGAACAATGATACAAAACATTATTTCTCAAATTTTTTGTTTTTTTTTCTACATAGTCTCCTTGTAACTCTTCACAATTCTCCCAGCAATGCTCCCATCTCCCATCTCTCTAACCCGTCCAAATAGTACTTGGCGTTTTTCTCTGCAAAATAATTGTTCACGAAGGTGATTGTCTCCTCATTTGACGAAAATCTCTGTCCTCCGAGCGCAGTTTTTAGATGACGGAACAAAAAGAAGTCGCTTGGGGCTAGATCTGGTGAAAAAGGCGGATGGTCAAGCAGTTCAAACCGTAATTCATGGATTTTCGCCATGGCAACCGCTGAGGTGTGAGACAGCGCGTTGTCTTGGTGAAACAGGATTTTGTTTTTCTGCAAATGCGGCCATTTTTCCGTAATTTCTGCCTTCAGCTTGCCAAGTAATGATGCGTAGTATGCTCCTGTAATGGTTTTTCCTTTTTGAAGATAATCGATTAAGATAACTATTTTACTATCCCAAAAAACAGTCGCCATCACTTTCCCAGTCGAAAAAACCGTTTTTGCTTTTTTTGGAGCCTGACTATATTTTTGTTTCGGGCGTATAATGGTGTATCAAAGTTTCATCTACAGTAATTAATCGACGCAAAACTCGGATTTATTGCGCCTAAACTGCGCCAACAGAGCATTGGAAATGTTCATTCGAACACGTTTTTGGTCTAACGCAAGCAAACGCGGCACCCAACGCGCAAACACCTTTCTCATGCCTAAATCTTGATTTAATATGTAACAAACACGTTCTTTGGACATTTTCAGAACCTCTACTATCTCTCTCACTTTAATTTGGCGGTCGTCTAACACCATTTGGTGAACTTTAGCAATGTTATCGTCAGTGGTTAGAGTTTTTGGACGTCCCGAACGTCCATCATCTCCCAAGCTCTTACGGCCACGTTTAAATTCAGCTGCCCAAAAATACACAGAGTCCAATTCATTTTTGATTTGCGTAGGCGTATTGTCTTTCAAAAACAAGAATTTAATAACAGCTCGATACTCAATTTCTTCCATTTTCACAAAAAAACACTCACATCGACTCACTCAAACGACTGTCAATTAAAAACTGCTCATCCAAAATGGCTGAAACTTCGGTAAGTACTCGTAACTGTTGAAAGATGCACAACTAGCATTCACTAGCTTTTATTGACGAGTGCTGCTATCTTTACGTTGCGGTCGGAAACTTTTTAGACAGCCCTCGTAAGATAGGTAAGCGGCCGAATCAACGAGTAGATTGCATTAAGTTATTGAAGAAATATTTTAACAAAAAACTTTTAAATACATTTCTGCAGGAATGTGTTGGAACGCAAACGTCATGTCGTCCACATTTCCGAAAATATGTTTCGATAAGTCGCATTTACCTAGTCCTGCCATAAGTGCTGTTACAAATATAAAACGCTATAAAAAAAAGACCACAATATTGACTTTTAAAAAAAATTGGATTCACTCGAAATGACTGCCTTTGGCTTTAACACAAGCTTCCAAACGTTGCGGCTATTGGGCTATAGCGGCACGTACGGTTTCCATGGAGATTGTGGACGCTGCTCTGGTTAATGCTGTTTTAAAGCTTTCCAAATTTCTGTGGTGAGTCTTGCAGGCCATGTTCTCCAATTCTGACCACAAACCATAATCCAGTGGATTCAGATCTGAACTCCCCGACGACCAATCTTCTGCTGCTATAAAACCAGGAATATTGACTCTGAGCTACTCCTGAGTGGTTTTGGCTTTGTGCGATGGAGCAGAGTCCTCTGGGAAGATTCATCTGTATCCATTAAAAAGGGTATTGGTCAAAGCTTTTACAACACCTTCTAGCACAACGTCTTGGTGAACCTTTGCACCAGTTTTTACGCCTTTTTTACAAAAATGCAGGGATGTGATACTATGGTGAGAGATCGCCCACCAAAGTATTACGAAAGCGGGATGATGTGCACGTTGAACCAGTGGAACAACTTTTTTCGCTTCCTTAGATGAAGTGGCAGACATTTTGTCATTTGACATTTTGTTTATTGAAAACTTCTTCCACGGTAAAGATTTTCTCATCCGTTTTCATGCCTATTGTCCGTGTGCCACTGCAAAAGTCGTTTGCATCTTTCCAGCCTAATTTTTTTTTAGTTGAGGAGTTAGAAGATGACCCGTTCACCGACGATAGACGTTCATATGCAGATCCCGAATCTGGTTGATATATCTAATTCCTTTGACATGGTCATCCTAACAGGATTTCTCCGAATTCGTTCACGCACTGCCCTTACTACCGCATTCGTACGAACGACACTCCAAACAATTCGCCGAAGCGATCAATAGCCCTATAAACGAATATTCTCGATATTCCGAGTGGTTTTAGCAACTCGAAAATTTGGCCAGCACGCTTTCCACACTTATGCAACGCTATTAGTGCGACTCGATTCTCTTTAACGCCCCGCTCTATGTTAATACTCGTAGTTTGCAAACTGGAACCAAACTGACAAGTATTCTTCACTGATCAGTGCATATGTTCTGGAAAAAAGTCAACGGTTCTATTCCCCCAAGAAGTTTTGAACGATAAGCGCTGGAAATTGTGTATCAGAACTTATGGCAGGACTAAGTATATACCCATACGTTGGAAAATTAAGGGCAAGTGCCGACCCTTACAAAAGCCCTTACAAAAGCCCTTTGTTGAGCTTCTTGGTTAGCTCTGTTTGCCATTGATGAGCCCATTGAATAGTCGGTCGCCGGATATTGGGTATATTAAGCTAAACCTATTTGCTCGTCAGTTTAGAACATTTCCAAATTCATCCTTGATTTAGAAATCGAAGTAGTTTCAGACCGAGGAATAAGAGGTCAATTATGCGGTTGTCCTGTAGATTATTACAGATTTCTTTGGTTTGAGGAGGGCGATGATTCATGATTACGGAAAGGACATTCTTACGTAGTTTCCAAGTACAGCCGTCAGTATCATGCGTGCCATATGGAGTTGTATTTCTTCATAAGTTTTTGAACTTCTACAATAGTTGAAGTGCGACTATGCACTTTTTTCAACTGCTTTTGGTTTCGATGTAGCCGGTTGAAGTTAGCTTTGTAGCTTGTGACTGATTTGATATGTCTAAATTCGGAACTATTGTAAGTGCCATGGGTTCCATCTTGAGTATTTTAAATCGACTCTGTACTATCGCTTTGAGATACAAATCATCGCCGCTGTTATAAGAAAGCCAGTGAGTCGATGGGATGATGCGTGGCAGATGAATCGAACGGAATTTGGCTTTCCCAAAAAATGTTCCTTGGTTTTATGACATGGCTGTGCCATGTGTCGCTGTTAAAATCTTCGTCGTTGACGTTGGGTTAGAAACAGTAGTGACGGACTTGTTGCAAACACCACCGCCAGAAGGCGATCTCTGTGATTATATATCATAAGACATAAAATACACGAAATGAATCGTTCTCTCGAGACTAAGCGACAGGATGAGGAAACCACAGAATATTTAAATACCTTATGATTATGCCAACGTAATTTTTTTTCTTTTAAATTTGGGTGAAAATTATTGATTTGGTGGTCATCTTGTCTTTCTTATATTTCGAGCTCAATTTGAACTTTGTTTGCCCTGCACAGAAAAGTGTTGAATTCAAAATTCAATAAAATCAACTTCAACTACTGAATAAGTCTTTTATCACACTTAAAGGAAAGTTATTCATTTGACGTTATCGGCTCCTTATTTTTCTCGTTCTCACATCAAATGATTACTTTCCAAGGCATAAGCAGCAAAGCCTGCGGTCAGTTTATTGCCAAGTAGTTAGTCCTTTACCCTGGTTGGCAGGATGTTCCTCTTACTACGACTGAAAACCGTTGTCACCATCTGGTAGTGCCATTTTCATATTTTATTCTCCGCGTTTCTATCACACTTAACACCACTGTCACTAGAGCCATTCTTTTCCGCAAACAACACCCTCACACACATACATATAAACGGAAGGAATAAAATCGAAATCCGCTTTGTTGTGTTTCTCAGGAATGGATCCGTATCTGCGAGTTTTATTTTTCTTTTTCTGTTGGACTCCTTCATTGCAACAGATTTTTCTGTCACAATCCGGGTCCTTAGTATCTCTGGTAGTTTGGTCAAAAGCAAATGCCCTTAACAACGCAAAACACTTTTTATTTCTGTATCTCATCGTCCTCCGTCATTGTGTACCCTTTATGCCAGAGTAGTTACATCTCCTCTCTTTGGGGGGAGAAGCAATATTGTCATCGTGGTGTGTATGAATGGTTTGCTCTCGTCGAACAGATAAATAAGACGACACCGCGTGTGCTGAATGTTTTCATTTTCCTGACCGGGCCGTCGACATTGTCGTCGTAGTAGTCATCGCGCACAAAAATCATCTATGACGCTGCTGTTGGTTATCCTGACATCGGCTTTAGTCGGCGAGTAGTCCAGTTTGCCAGTTGCCAATTGCCAAGCCTTTATGCCATCCAACAAACCAGTATCCACACCGTCCCAGTTAGACAGAGAAGAGATTTAGACTTAGAGATGGTGGCAGTTAATTTCAACGACATATCGGTCACATGTTAGCGCGAAATTGAAAACGATTCGTGGGGTGGTGTGGCTAACGATTCCCGCTGGGATTACTACCCGGTTCGTTGGTTGTGGTCTTAAGTGATAAAATATTAGGTGTTGGCACAAACTAAACAAAAACAAAAACAAGAAAAAAGATCCCTGGAATATGTTTGCTATGTAAGGGAGCAATCAAAGGGACATTTCGTTGCTTAGCTGCTGGAACACGATCTCTACTCAGATACATCTGTGGCAGGGCTATTTATCGTGAAAATAATCCATATCGTTCTCTCTGTTCTATTGTAGTATTGGGTTTTTAAATTGACGATGTCTTTTCATACGACTGGAATCTTTCTTCCATTAATAACTGGCACCCCAAGTTTTTCAATGGCGCTGCACACTTAATCCCATTGAGACCTTTAATTACACTCGTAAATAAAATAAATTCCTGATAGTGTCCTTGTTTGAATGAATTGCTTCTTCCCGAAAAGAACTCACAAAAACTATACTTGGCATACGTCCGCAAACAGGGCAACGTTGAATCCGAATCCGAATCCGATTTCAAAAACCCTTTTCTCAAAGTGGTGAGTAAATTTACGACAAAGTGGCATTTTCTTTGCGTTAATGCCATTTACCCCTTAAACGGAAATGACTACCGCTTAGCAAGGCGTCAGTAGCCAGGCGAGTAACCGACCAACTCCTTGCCAGACAGGTGAAAGAAAAAATATGGCATGAGATCAAAGCCAGGATACCAGGAAATATATCTTGAAGATTACCAATTGCCATAGTTTGTTCCGCTTTGCGTTTTGCGTTCCCTATTCTTTTCGTTTGTGGGGAGGGAACGATGCTATTGTGCACACAGAGATACCAGCCAGTCCGAGTTGTAGAGACTAGTACACTAGTGGTGATTATTTTTACCACACTTTTTACACTGCTATCAGTGTGACAATAAAATTTAACTATTATTATCGCAAGGTGTAATCCGCTTTTTAATTTACGGTTATTTGCGCAAACGAATGAACGAACGGATGTCTAGGGTTCTTTAAGGAGGAAGCGATGGCAAACGAAATTAATGACTGCCTGGTGCTAAGGTTTTCGAGGTTGATTTTGTCCAGAAAAAGAATTTAAGGGACTAAGATCTTGGCTCACTATGATAGAAGGAAGGGAAATTAATAATGCAGCTCTTTCTCTATGTGTCTAAATTTCTGCCAAATAAAGTGATGCAACCATTTCTTTGTTAAAATCGAAGAGCCTAGTGGAATTTCTGTTTCTCAAATTCGCGAAACTTGTAGAGCACTTCGTAAAATTTACGATAGATACTCACACAAACAAACAATAGCGAGAAGAGTATGTTCGGGAGCAAATATTACGGAAGAGGACTCCAATTTATCAATTCGCTGTCGTTCGCAGCAACTTGGCCTTTGTCCGTCCACTATCTGGAAAACTCTGATTAAAGATCTTGGTCTCAAGGGTTATAAAATTCAATTGGTTCAATAGCTAAAGCCGCGTGACCATTTGTTGCGTCGGGTGGGTGTTCTTGGATTTTAAATCATTTAGCAGTTGATCCAGTTTTTTAAGATCAAATTTTCTTCAGTGATGAGGCTCATTTGTGGTTTCAACATTTAAATAATAAAAGTCTGGGCCTATTAAAAAATACACTGATTCTAATCTAAGAGTTGAGATTTGATCTCATGGGAAGTGGTCTAGTCAGTATCTGTCTTAATGTCAATTGAAATGGCCAAACATGCATCCAAGAATCTTGATGTAATGATTGCTCTAACCAATCATTCTCTTCAGCTAGTTCGATTTTCAGTCAGTTTGCTTTCAATTTCGCATCCCTGGTTGACTGAGGTTTCCTTTCATCTTCGCACGCCACCTTAGTCTTATTGGCCCTTCAAGCGGAAGCATCTACATATGTATGTCGCTATGCTCTATGCGTCCTAGTCAACCCGGCCAGTTTGGCCTAAATAGTTCATATGATAAATGGGAAACCAATTTGTTATCGACTCAAAAATGCTTTCATCCCTTTGGGTAAGATTCCATTGATGTTTATGCATCGATGTTTTTCCAATTGAATTTAAAAAATGAAGTTGAAGAATCCGCTGGATGCGAAGCGACTTAAGGGGCAGGTAGTGGATCTAGACCAGGATCTCTTTCATTTTTCCTAATATCTGTCCTAAAGAAAGAATATGGTCGATGTCAGACCTTGAGGGTTTGAGATTGCATTCACAGGGACTTATCTGGCATACCTCAATCTTATATGCAATGTTTAGCGCACTAGTGTCTTTTTAAGAGTTTGATTTTTAGTTGTCAAAAAAACACTGGAAAATTGCAAAAGGGTATACAATTTTTATTTGAGTTGATAAATCAATGCTTGCCATTTAAAGATTATTTCGTTTAAATGGGTTCCATACACAGAGTTCAATTTTAAATCTCTTTTTGCGAGCATATTGCCTGGTATCTCGCTAATAACACGTGTAATGTTGTCTTCCAGGCTGCAATTGACGCTGGTCTATAGGCATATAGGAGTGATTTGACGTATCCCTATAAAAAATAGCCTAAAGGCGTCAAATCGAACGATCTAGCCGGCCAATTCACCGGTCCAAAATGAGATATAAATTGCTCACCGAGCAGCTCATTTCTCATTTGGTCCATCGATTCGCGTGCTGTGTGGCATGTAGCGCCCACTTGCCGGAACCACGTGTCGACCAGGTTCAGCTCATGCATTTTGGCAAAAAAAGTTCGAAATCATTAAAAAATACGGATCAATGATTCAGCCGGACCATAAACCGCACCAAACAGCGCATTTTTCCGGGTGCATTTGCAGCTCTTGTATTGCCTGAGGTTACTCATCGGATCAAATATGGCTGTTTTGTGTATTAACGTACCCATTCAACCAGAAATGAGCTTCGTTGCTGAGGACAATTTTTCGATAAAAAAAAGCGGATCTTCCTCCAGTATTTCTAAGGCCCACTCACCGAAAATTCGACGCTGTGGCATTTGGCTTCAGCTGTGGCATCTGCTGTACGTATTTTGTAAGGCTTTAGATCAGGATCCTTGGGTGGAATCTCCCACGTAGTCAAGTAACACAATCCCAATTGCTGCGAACGGCGACGAATGGACAAATCCTGGTTTTCATTAACACTGGCGGATACAGCAGCAATAATACGCAGTCAACGCATCCGGGTAGGTGGCCTGATGTCCAATAGGGTGAAATTGGTGCGAAATTTGGTCACTATGACTTGAATTGACTGCTCAGTAGGTCTATAACTTAATTCGTGCGGTTTGCTAAGAGATGGCGTAACTTGTATTATTCCATTGGAACATTCGTTGGAAAGCTACTGTCATTGTACGTCACATTTCAGTATATGTCATTCATTTTTCCACTCAAATATGTCGAACTTTGTGCCTGAAAAAGTGTTTTTGCGGAGAGTTCTTCTTCATTACTTTAATATGAAGAAAACTGCTGCCGAAAGCCATCGTATTTTGGTGGAAGTTTATGGTGAACATGCGCTAGCTGAGCGAACGTGCCAAAAGTGGTTTGCACGATTTAAAAGTGGTGATTTTGGCTTGGAAGACGATGAACGTCCTGGGCAGCCAAAAAAGTTTGAAGATGAAGAACTGGAAGCATTACTCTATGAAGATTGTTGCCAAACACAAGAAGAGTTCGCAGAATCTTTACGTGTCACTCAAGCAGCCATTTTGAAACGTTTAAAAGCAGCTGGATATATTCAAAAGCAAGGAAATTGGGTTCCACATGAACTCAAGCCGAGAGGCGGTTTTGCATGTCCGAAATGCTGCTGGAACGCCACAAAAGGAAATCATTTTTGCATCGGATTGTTACTGGTGATGAAAACTGGATCCATTACGACAACCCCAAGTGCAAAAAATCATATGTGAAAGCCGGCCAACCAGCCAACCAGCCAAATCAACGGCAAAGCCGAATATCCATGGCGCGAAGGTAATGCTCTGTATTTGGTGGGATCAGATGGGTGTGCTGTATTATGAGCTGCTAAAACCGGGTGAAACCATCAATGGACAACGCTACCGAACACAATTAATCCGTTTGAAGAGAGCAGTGGCCGAAAAACGCCCGGAATATGCGACCAGACACGAGACAATAATTTTCCATCATGACAACGCTCGGCCCCACGTTGCTATTCCGGTTAAGAACTATTTGGAAAACAGTGGATGGGAAGTCTTACCCCACCCGCCTTATAGCTCAGACCTTGCCCCTTCTGACTACCATTTGTTCCGGTCGATGCAGAACGCCCTCATTGAAATACGGTTCACATCAGAGCAGAATATCAAAAATTGGCTTGATTCATTCTTGGCTGCCAAGCCGGCGCAGTTCTTTTGGGATGGGATCCACAAATTGCCAGAAAGATGGGAAAAAGTCATAGCTAGCTTCAGATGGGCAATACTTTGAATAATACTATTGTACATGTTTTTCTTAAATAAACGTTTAAATTTTGAAAAAAAATCGCACGGTGTCAGTCTTCCCATGATGAAATGGTAATGCAAACTGAGCATGCTTGCATACGCTGACGATATTGATATTATTGGTAGAACACAGTGAGCTGTCACTGGTGCATTTGCGAGTATAGGAGCAGAAGCGGAAAAAATGGGTCTAGCGGTAAACGATGGCAAAACAAAGTATACGATGGCAAAACCAAAAGGGACACCCAACATTGACGAATCGGCCAGAATATCACAATGGACAGCTATACCTTTGAGGTAGTATGGAACTTTGCCTACCTCGGCTCTGCTATCACATCTGAAAACGTCTCTTCAGAAATCAAACGAAGAATAACGCTTGCCAATCGCTGTTTCTTTGGGCTGAGAAGGCAACTATTTAATAATGACCTCACCCGAACAACCAAGGAAACTCAATATAATCCCAGTCCTGCTCTATGGTTCCGAAACACGGACCCTTTCTAAAGCGGATGAATATATTCTTGGTCGTTTTGAGAGAAAAATAAAAAAGGTATTTGGTCTCGTATTCGCTGACGGGTTCTGGAGGAGATGATTCAACGATGAACTCTACGAGCTGTACAGCGACATTGACCTAGTCAACAACTACCGTTTGAGATGGCTGGGACATGTAGAGCTAATGAACATCACCGCTCCAATAGAGGAAGGCCCCGCCTTAGGTGGCTCGCGCAAGTGGAAGGGGACCTCAACCAACTTGGAGTGCGGAACTCGACGCAGTTAGCCAAAGACCGCGCTAATTGGAGAGGCTTAATGGTTGAGGCCCAGATCCACCGCGGACTGTAGCGCCGCCTAAGTAAGTAAGTAACTGAGCATATTTGACTTTGAAACATATCAAAATCATGCGCGAGTTGTCAAAAATTGAACGCTGTAAACCAAACAGCCTTTATAACATCATTTAGAATTTCTCTCTATTACGGAATTGGTTTAAGATAGGTAGACTACGTGGGTGGGTGCGGCGTAAGTATTCAGCCCCTGCTCACGTATAATAACGTTTGGCTCCACTGTGCCCACATAAGATTTTACTCTGGTACGAGAATGGCTCCGCTGATTTAGATTACTTCTGCTCAATATTGCTTAAGTCCTCCAGTTCATTGAAGAAGTATTTAGCAAGAGTTCTCATTCTTTCGATAATCACTTTTCATCAGGATTGTATCCATCTTTCATTTGGATAGGATGATACTTAGTATGCTCATTTTCCGCTAATGACCTCAATTATATTTACCTTTGAAATATTTCAGAGGGTATTTTTATTCAAGAATCCCGATACAGGGTTTGAACTTTGATAAATTTGGAGAAGTATCGTTTCTTATGGAATGCCTTCCACCCGTCTGTCAAGCAGTATGTTAAGTTTGGTCTTACAACTGTCATGTACCATAGCTGGTTTGACACACGTCGTAGTACTGAAGCCTTCTATAGTGGCCATGGTTCACGTGGGTTTCCTCCAATCGTTTCATGACGGGGCCTGAAAATCATTCATAGGAACGCATCAACAAGTCAATATGTACTAATAATGTAATCTCTGCATAGAATGTTGGATTCATTCCACGGAGCATCTTTGCTCTTTTTGCAGAGAAGGATTAATTCCCTATTATCTCATTGCGTTTTTTTTTTTCCAAAAAATCATCACAATAAGTAGCCAAATATTGGGTATATAACTTAATTCGCGCGTTTTTTTTTTCAAAATTTGAACGTTTATTTAAGGAAAACATGTACAATAGTATTATTCAAAGTATTGCCCATCTGAAGCAGCTATGACTTTTTCCCATTTTTCTGGCAATTTGTGGATCCCATCCCAAAAGAACTGCGCCGGCTTGGCAGCCAAGAATGAATCAAGCCAATTTTTGATATTCTTCTCTGATGTGAACCGTATTTCAGTGAGGGCGTTCTGCATCGACCGGAACAAATGGTAGTCAGAAGGGGCAAGGTCTGGGCTATAAGGCGGGTGGGGTTAGATTTCCCATCCACTGTTTTCCAAATAGTTCTTAACCGGAATAGCAACGTGGGGCCGAGCGTTGTCATGATGGAAAATTATTGTCTCGTGTCTGGTCGCATATTCCGGGCGTTTTTCGGCCACTGCTCTCTTCGAACGGATTAATCCACTGATGGTTTCACCCGGTTTTAGCAGCTCATAATACAGCACACCCATCTGATCCCACCAAATACAGAGCATTACCTTCGCGCCATGGATATTCGGCTTTGCCGTTGATTTGGCTGGTTGGCCGGGTTTCACATATGATTTTTTGCGATTGGGGTTGTCGTAATGGATCCACATTTCATCACCAGCAACAATCCGATGCAAAAATGACTTCCTTTTGTGGCGTTCCAGGAGCATTTCGGACATGCAAAACCGTCTTTCGACGTGTCTCGGCTTGGGTTCATGTGGAACCCAATTTTCTTGCTTTTGAATATATCCAGCTGCTTTTAAACGTTTTGAAATGGCCATCTCTTAGCAAACCGCACTAATTAAGTTATATACCAATATATGAAAGAAACACTGGTGAATGGAGTTTGTGAAAGCTCGTTATCAGGATCTCAGCTACAACTTTGAATAGCTCGTGAGGTAAATCGGTAAGTATGGTAGTCTTCTGCTTTTTAAGTTTGGATATATTGTAACCATGAAGCAACCTGCCGAAGTGTCCTTGCCAGATTTTCAGTATAGACTACATTTCCACTACATTTATGCTTGCTTGGCTCTGAATTTCATATCTACCCTAGAGTCTATCATCTTTCGTTATATTTTGCTCGTATTGCTGGCGAGTTCATTTCGTCCTCTTAGTATTTTATATTCGACTCTGTTGGCATACATTTTGTAGAGTGGTTTAAGGACACGCTACCAAGAACAGCTTCTGGCGGTATCTTGTGATAGTAAATTGTCAAATTTCCTCATTTTATTTAGTTGTGGTGTTTGGAATATCTGAAATAAAATCCTGGTTTTGTGATTTCAAGTGAGATGATCTGGAGGTCGTGATGTCCCCTTGTGAATTGAGGTTATATCTCATGTAATTTGCTGGCAGACGTGATATCTTCTAGGTTCCAATTTTCGCAATGCTTCCGAAGGTGTAGCTTTTTCCTACATTTTCACTACAATTATATAGATACTTGTAAAGTGATCTCCACGTCGAATTTGGTACAGTTCAATCTACTCGTATAAAGCGCTTTGTCAAAAAGCCTTTTGTTCCTTTTAGAGGCGTGATCGCATACAAACCTAAAATTAACGAAATCTCCATGGTTGATCTCTGAGCTACTTAAGATTCGTTTTTCTTATCAGATAAAGGGACTTTCTTTGCAAACTTGACTCCATAATATCCAAATTATGTCTCTTGAAGAATGTTTTCTTTTGAGTCTTGAGTTTGTGTTATGGGATACTGCTCTATATATTGCGCACTGGGATTTGTTGCCAACATTAGTGTGCTTCCCTTATGATTTGTTTTTCTTTTCTGCTAGAACTGCTAGTACTTGCATTTAATTCTGGGGCAGGCTAACAAACTTAGATCATGTCAGTAAGGGTGCTAAATTGAAAGAAGGTCTTTTAATGTAAATTTAAAAGGATGTGTTAAAAGGCGATCTAACTATCATGTCTAATGGCTAAGAAAGTGTTTTCTTATGAAAATAGAGCTATAAAGGCCTTCCACCAACTAAATATCTTCTATTCTTAAGCATTTTTCGCCTCATCACACGTTTAACCCTTTCCTCATGTTTTCGGCTTGTTTCACGCTTCACATTTCCTTTCAAGCATCAACAAGCTCAGAACAACCTCTCTCTAACATTGACAAGGCTAAATGTGAATATAAGGTGACACATAACATCTCATGCATGCAGATCCTTGAAGCACAATTTAACGGCATAAAAATATGCTCCACCAACAAAAAGCACAAGAACACCACTACGAAGGAGAAAAAATAATAAAAAAAAAAAACCCAAAATAAGAATACAAAAAGGATAAAACGCGCAAGATGTCGAAAATGAGGGAGAACTCCCAGGCCAAAAAAAAAAAAAAAACGAACGAAAAAAAAAAGGATGGTACATGGAGGAAATTCGCTGGGACACACATGTGTTAAATGGGGCGTTTGTCAGGTTTTCCTCTTTTCTTGTTGCTCGTTGACATTTGTGTGGCAAACGAGAGTGCCTTGAGAAGGGGTGGGATAGGGTTGAATAGGGTTGGATAGGGTAGGATAGACTAGGCTAGGATAGGATTGGTTAGGGTTGGGCCTCTCTGAAACGTTTGCATTTTATTTTCGGGAACTAATTAGGACGTTATTTGTGCGCGGTGTATTTTGTGTGGGTGTTTTTCAGTACGTCAGCGAGGAGGTCCATGTTCACATGTGTGACTTGGTAAATTGAGGATGTAAGCAGTTTTTCTTCCCAACCCCCATTCTCCGATTATAATTTTAACTGAGGGTTAGGAGGCCAAGCTGTAGAAATTTGCATGCTCAAAGAATTTGAAATCTTGCGCGCAAAAGTCGAGAAAAGAAAATGTTTTACTTGGATTGATGTGCTGTTACCGAGCAATTAAAGTCGCTCGGGGATAGGTAGCAAAATTTGGTGGTGGTGGTGGTGGCGTTTATGTCAACTAACTTGAGCGCTTCCCCTGGTAGAGAGTGTCATGGTATATTGCCGTGTTATCCGTTCTAATTGGTGCCATTGCATGTACGAGAAGTACTCGGTACTTGGGGTGAAATTCATATTTGGAAACAAATCAAACTTAATTGTGGCATTAAGATGAGTTATTTTTAATGGGCAAATGTGGCAGGTGCTCGAAATGGTCGGCGAAATGGATTTTAGTACATTAAGATCGAGCTAAAGGGTTTGGAGATGCTTTACAGAGGGTTGTTCATGCATAAATAATTAAAAGTAAGCTGGAGTTTGGTTATACAGAACTGCATGCATGTGTATATACATGTGTATGACTTTTTTGATGGCACGAATATACATAAAGAGTTGTTGTTTACGAGGTTTGATTTGTAATTATGGAAGAATTTTAATTTTACGAAAAACTAAGGTTGAGGTAACTAAAATGTCACTTTACAAGTGTGTGAAGGATTATAAGAGCAACTAAACAATAAAAGGAATCCTTTTATAAATAGTTTATCGTAATTAAGGTCTTAATGCGGAATGCCACACTTGGCCTGTCTAAGACGCTACCTCCACCTCCATTTTAAACCATATTATGTTTCTTTTCAATCGATAATTATATGATCAGTTACCCACCCTATTTCTTTTGGACAATTCTTAGTGGGCTTGGATGCAGCTTCACTTGGTTTGGAGTATCTCAGCATATGATCCTATGCCTTTGATTCCCGAATTTAAGTGTTTATTTGCGCATCTTAATGACCATCAGGCATTTCGATTAGGAACGAATATACCGGCTACTGTTCTGAATCTACATAAGAATCCATCCTCTCAAGATACAGAGTTCTTCGGCAAGAAGCCATATACCAACGATGAGGACATTCAGAAATCAGTGTCAACCGATCGACTTGAATGTCAGAGAACGACACTTTATGAAAAGCCTTCAGCTACTGAGTCAAGGAATAACAATTTGCAGGGTTGACGATATTCTCTGACTTTTATAATTAAATCGCAGTCGGTACTGTCCAAAGCATGCTTATGTCCGGGATGTCACAAAAGTGTGCTTGACAGTGCGAATACATTTTCGAATGCATTTCATTGAGAAAACACATAAGCACTGCTTGAAACAGATTTGTCAAAGGCATTCCTATTGGCGATATGAGTAAGATTGTTTAGTTTTATGGTCGTTCGCATACATACGTATATACCAATGTCAAGGAGTCAATGTAGAGCACTTGTGCAAACTAAGAGATCCATGAAGACCACTACCTGATGACATTTTTATTTTTTTTTTAAACGTTGAGTCTTCGTTGTATCCATCGCCGACGCATCTTATCAATCACCTCGATAGCCCCTATTCTACACGAGTTATTTCTCGATGTAAAGAAGATTGAAGTTAATAAAATCTAAGCCACACTGATCGGTCTGTACGTTTCCAGGGCGGACAGGATTTTTTGACCGCCGATGTCATTCTCTTGCTCGTTTTCTAGAATCTAAGAAACAGATAAGATAGTTCACACAACGTCTACTAACTCTGTCAAGTTATGTGAAAGGTTGAATACAAATGGTACCTTACAAAAAACGATTTGACGCAATGTAGAAACGGGGTGTGAGGCTTGAATTATTTTGTATCACCAGACCAATCGCAATCTCTGCAACAGGGACTGAGAACCACTTTATATTACACAAAATTGTTAAAAGAAATTGTTTTCTAGAAATATCCTTCGATTCCATATACATATATCACACAGTAAATAAGCTAGGTCCTCCACGGATTCTAGATTTTTATTTTTTTTTTGAAGAACTTAACACTCAAGTGGGTATGAATACATTTATAATGCCTCAGCATGTGTTAAGTTTTTTGGAAAATGGGATAGGGAGAGAAAGAAAGATGTTTTGGGCTCAGTGGTTATTTCGCTCCATGGGTGGCATCCAACATTTAATGGTGAGACTTAAGTCTTAGTGGAAGTTGGCTTGATGTTGATTTTTAGTCAACTACTAGTCTTACTTGATTTTCGTTAACTGAAAGAATGGATGATATGTCTTTCGGCCGAGGCTGGGATTCGAACACCAAACCTTTCGATTTGGAAGCCAGTCCACTACCACTTGAGCCACGACCACCTACAAATAATGCGTCTTCTGCCAGTCTGGTTCTTCTTGAATGTTTCCAGCCAATGTCTATATAGTAATCCTATCAAATTCCTAAGTAACCCACTGATTAAAAAATGGCCAAAATACCTTGCCAATCGGCCTGCTTTATAATTAACTTTCATTGCACTTTTAATGGCAGTAACATGCGTGGCGTATTGGGTACGTTCACCAGCTAATATGCCAGAGTTCGACCAAAATAAAAAAAAAACAGGAAACTTGATTTAGTCATCTGACGCTATCACTCTTTCGGGGGACAATAGCAACTCACCGATAAATTTTTTGGACATGAAGGATCGTAGGCCCAAACGTTACAGTGAGTCTATCCGTGGTCCAACTCAGATTGTCGCACCAACAGTTTTATTTATTTTTTTATGTAGTACTCTTCAAGATTCCCTTGTTTTCTCAAAAGCTCATCTGCCAGCTTATTTGCTTTTACACTGAAGTGCACTAGTCTCTCTTGGTTTTGCCTGCATAATGCTTTGAGCACTGCAGGACGGCTCCTGATTACATCAGAATTGATTCTAGTGAATTCCAGTTCCCTTAGCGCAGTCTGACTGCCGATTGACATGGCAATATCCCTATGAGATATTTATCTTATCAGCATTAGCTCGGTCTATCTAATATAGCTAGCACTTTCGATTGGAAGAACCTGGTTGTGCCTCAAAATCGCCTGAATCTTTCAGGTCAGGGTTTCACTGAACATGTCAGAATTCGTTTCCTCAGATCCGTCGTTTTGCAGCAATTCCATCTGTTAATGTTGGATTGCACGCTAGTAAACCTTTTAATATTGTGTAGTGCCCAATGCAGCAACCCTTAGAGTAGCCCAAATCAGTAAGCGGCGCCGCACTGTTGCCAGTTAGTCAGTTAGTTGTTTAACCAAGGAGTATAAGCTGCCGAAAGTATTGATGTGTTATGGAGTGTTGTTTTGATGGCTTTGCTTGAAGTTTTTTGCACCATCACTAATATTGCGAGTATCTTCTTTCTAATCTGGTTTTCGTCACACAAGAGCGCCATCATCATCAAATTGTTTAAATATTTTCCCTATGCTATTCGGTGCAAAAAAACATAGATCATTATGTTTCCGCATTTTTCCGCCACATGTAATTCTTTAATTATCCTCTCGTAAAATTGGGAGGGTTCACCATTGTACTTGGATAAGTCTCTAAGCATATGCAATACCTCTCTCCGTTTATAAGACATTCGCTCCAATTGGTACTTTTGCCATGCCACTGACGTTTTCCGGTCTTTTAAAAGGCGTATAGTCAAGGCATGTATCCCTGAAAAAGAGCTTTAAAAACTACTTCCTTACGAGTTTGTGGTTTCACTGTTCGATAATCAGTTATCAGACCATTCTTAGAAGCATATTGTACTCCATTTAAGGCTCTTTGCTTCAAGTTTAACCTATTTTAAACACTGAAATAAGTGGGTCATCAGTGGTAGCTAGGCATGGCTGGTCCGTTTATCGTTCATCAGGGGCTTTATCTTTCAAGACTCGTTTAATATTTTTCCTCATAATACATTTTTCATGGCAAATAATTCATAACAAGGATATCTCATTCACTAAATCTCCTTCAAAGCATATATCCGTGCACTCGCTGCAAACTATTATAACATCCATTAGGAGGACATTTTGTTGCACTTCACTTCACCGGCACGTTGAGTGGTGATCCTGAACCAACAATTTAAAAAAAAAAAATAAAAAAAAAAAACTATAAGACTCCACTCCTGCCTGGTGCTATCAAAAATGCTGCAAAGCCATTAAAAATTGTATTTATTGCCACCACCCCGTTTTGGCCAAGGCATGCACTCACGCTCACACTTTCATGGGAGAATATTCGCTCGCTAAATTATATCAAGGTGCACACACGAATATATTATCCTTTTAGTCGTTGTTATGGTTTTGCTTTTGTTATTTTTTTTTTTTAGTTACCCAAAAAACCGATGGTAGGATGGCTTGCATCATCCATCCTATGCTCTTCCGTTGTGCCATACACATCCTGACTAAAAAAGGATAATTTATATCAAAAGGACTGCTCGTGGTGTATGTGAAACACATCTAGAGTGGGCTTCCTCATGCTCTCCTCGAAAACATAAAATACCATCATCTCCAGTTCCAATCTTCTGCTCCAGTCGCGTACCAGGCTCAAGGATTTCAAACCATCAACCCACAATGGAATGACCCATGAGCGCATACTGTGTATATCCTTTTCCCAGTGTTTGTTTGGTTTTTTTTTTTTTTTTATTTCTTTTTGGGTTTTTTGTCGCCACCTTAATTTCGGAATAATTTACGCGACACAACATCAATTAACTCCTTAAAATACCTGCAGGAGGAGAAAAAATTCCGCTCATAAATATTGCCACCGGTTGTAGTTGTGTGTGGTGGCACAGTATCACGCAAATAATAGGAAACATTGTATCTAAATGTGTGTGTTTGTGCGCTGGGGATACTGTTGCTGGAGGTGATGTGGTGAGCTACTAGGATAACCATATAAAATCCACGGCAAATGGTACTAAGGACACTTTGTGTACTCTGTTGTGTGTCAAGTGGAATTTCGCTTTAGAATCTGCAAATGAGGAGCAGAGGACCACTGGTACGGGAGACAAAGGATCTCTCTGCTATGTATTTCTAACGGCGGCGTTAGTGTTATCCGTTTTTACGCTAATGCCTAGAGAAAGGAATGCATTATCATCACCTGGTACTACTTCATAAGATGGCAGTAGGTAGAGAATCGGGATTAAAAGAAAAAATTAGAGAGCATTCTCCAAATGGGTAAAGATAATTTTAGAATTGGTTTTAAGCAAAAGATTTGTGTAGTGTGTAGCGGAATGCAGCAGAATCGTTGGACCGTTCAAATTTGGGTAAGTTGTGTCTCCACATCATCTCTTCTTCTTTACCAAAGTTCACGCCACATTGGAAAATCTGCACGAGCGATTTTAGCGCATGGGCATGTCACGTGGAGGTGATGTGAACTGGCCACCGTTAGACTTTTTCTTGTGGGGTTTTCTGAAGTCGCAGGTCTATGCGCATAGGTCAAATTCAGCCTGATTTATGCGCCAGAGACATGGAAAATTGGACATTTCGGATGCGCGCCACTCATAGAAGCCGTGGCAGACATTTGAACGATGTTATATTCCATACATAATGGCCGTGGCCGCGGGTCAAGTGGTAGTGTATTGGCTTCCCAATCGGACGGTTCAGGGTTCAATACCAGCCGTGGCCGAATGATTTTTTTCAGGCAACTAAAATCTCGTTACATGAAGGGTTGCCTAAATACAATATCAAGTCAATTTACAATAACAATTTGGTCTCCCCATTAAATTTTGGACGCCACCCATGGACGCCACCCATGAGCATGCTAGCATCGTGATGTATGATTTCTACCGAAAGTAAGTGTGTATGGACACTGCTCATATCCATTTGGATGGCTACAAGTTGACGTCTGTTCTACATGCGAGGAGCTCAGTGCGAAAATAAATAGTGCAACGCTGAATGATAGTGCTAAACGTGTAGCGACCGCAGAAGAAATTCTACACCTCAGACGTGACAAAAAATTTTACAATAAACAGAAACAAGTAAAAGCCATGTGTCGTGAAAAAGCAAATGTCGGAGCGCTCGTTTTCGATTACATGCAGAATCTGTCCTTGCCAAGGATCCCAGTGCAAGAAATGTTTTATCTCAGAAAACTATGGCTTTATGTCTTTTGCGTTCATAATCTGAAGACAAACAATGCAGATTTTTTACGTACCATGAGGGTGAAGCTAAGCGAGGGCTTGACGACGTGTGCAGTTTGTTATGGAAAAAAATTCATAATCTGGATCCTGCCATTCAGGAACTCCACATGCTTGCGAGGGGCAAAACAGAAATAACACCCTCATAAGGCTCTTTCTACTCCTGATTTCACTGGGCTGCTTTAAGAAGATATACCAATACTTTCCCGTACGAGGTCACTCGTTCTTACAGTGCGATCGAAATTTTGGGACAGCTAAACGGCTTATTAGAAAAAAGGATCGAATTTACACTCCACTGGAGTATAACAGCATGATATCCACTGCTAAAAAGACTGGATTTAAAGTGACAAGCATTACTTCCGCTGAAATACTTGATTTTAAAAGTACATGGCCAAGTTTTTAAAAGAAAACTTGCAAGCTAGGGCTACTTGGAAGCCTCGGATTATATTGATAGACTTGTTAAACATACTTTCTTCCTCCAGAAGAATGGCGCAACACCTGCGCTACTTACCACAAAGGCATATTTGGATAAAATACCAAAAAAGTACAAGAAGATGGAAGATATTCGTATATAGAGGACGATAAAAAGGAGTTCTACATGACTATATTGACCTGGTCTACTACTGCTACTGAAGCGGCTGAAGAGGAAGAGGGATAGAAAAAGTTAAACGGTACAAGAACATTTTCCTGTCCAAATAATAAATTTTTTCACTTTGTCCTTTATTTTCAGTTCCATTGGAACATAATACGATCTGGTTAATGTCTAAAACAACAGACATAAACTAATTTATTATTCAAAAACCTATTCCTTTATTAACTTTATCTATTTATTATAGTTTTAGCTTTATTTTTGAAAAAGAAAAACTTTTTTCCGTTAACTTTGTATTTTATTTTGAAATTTATATTTTCAGTTGGAAGAAGGAAATAAATCCGAGCTTTTTCACACGGTATATCTAGCTACTAGGAAGCGATAGAAATAAAAATTGTATCTCATGCGACTCAAAACATTGAATACCTTATTTTATCCATATGTCAAAAATTTGAAAACCGTCCAATAAAGAAGTTATTTTTTGCGTTTGCCCAAAAGTAAGGTCAGATGGATTTATTCACTTCTTCCAACTGGTGATTCAATTGTGCAAGGCAATTATTGCAATTATCTCCCCCTATGTTGACACTGTAAAAGTTTAGCTTAAATTGAATTATTTTTACAAGTAAAGGAGCTACTTCATAATAATAATAATAATAATAATAGAGGATGTTTCAGTATTTATGGCTAGACTAGGCATTTATTCGGCTCAGAAAGTAGTCGGTTCTACAGTTGCATGTTACACTTCTGCTGAAATTATACCAACTGGGCCTATAGGTTTGTAAGAAAGAGGCTGCTTTACACTTTCGCGGATCTTTAAAAAGATGGGGCCTTTTCTTTTGGTTTATCTGCATTGGCCGCTTGTACCATTCTGATAGGCCGCTGCATTTTGAATCACTTCGTTTGTGGGGCGAAATAAACCCATGCGCTTATGAGACACTTTCAGCCGCAAAATAGTGCGGAATTTATTGCACCACTTAAGCCACCCTTTGCTTACTCTATGTAGGGGTCACATCGTTATAGCATTTTATGGTTTACGACAGAGTCGGCACGATGACTCCTTTTAGGTAAATGTCAGAAGATTGGTTTGCAAATTCGGAAAAACGGGAATGCAGGTATTAGGTCTAAGTTCGACTGATTTATTTATTTCCCCTTTATTTAATTAAGGACTGAAACGAATAAAATCTGTAAATTTTAATACGGGCTATACTTCCAATGCGTAAAAATTGCAATCCCATTTTGTACCCAAATTAGCCTGTATATTCTCTAGTTTCAGTTTGTTATTGATTTTAGTTCGGTGCGGTTTAAAATATTTATAAAATATGAGTCAAGAGGAACGCCGTAAAAAGATCATCGACAAATGGCTCGAAAATACTTCGCGTCCAAACCATTTCATCGCAAAAAATTTAAACATAGCACGAAGTACAGTGGATTCTGTTATTAAACGATATTTGGAGACGTTGACAGCTAAGCGATAACAGAAGAGTGGAGCTAAAATTCGAGCACATGATACAAATTTGGACAGGAAAATAGTGGGTACCATTGTAAAAAACCGGACTATGTCATCCAGAGATGTTGCTTGGAAATGTAATACCAACCAAACAATAGTACAAAGATCTAGAAAAAGTAACGGTCTAAAAACACGAAAAAAACAAAAACTACCAAAAGTTACTGAGAAGCAAAAAAAAGTCATAAAAACACGAGCCCGAAAGCTATACGAGTTGATCGGCAACAAGAAAGCGTGCTTGGTTTTGGAAGACGAAACTTATGTCAAAGCCGACTTTACTACTCTGCCAGGTGCGCAATTTTATGTTACAACTCGTTTGAAGCTGAGATTCTTCCGCAATCAACAACATCGATTGGGATGGAAAAATTCGGGTCGAAATATCTCGTTTGACAGGCCATTTGCCAATGTGGACACAGAAGCTCATCGTTTATTACAACGGGAACAATTAACGGAGAAGTGTACATTAACGAGTGCCTAAAAAACGGTTGATTCCTTTCTAAAACAAATACGAGGGTTCAACATTATTTTGACCAAATTTAGCTTCAGATCACTATGCTCATGCGACGTTGAGCTTTCTTATTGCTAAAAATGTCGGCTTTGTCACAAAAGACATGAATCCATCCAATGTTCCACAGTGCCGTCCCTTGAAAGGTTTTGTTCTTTGGTCAAAGATAAATTGAGGAGAAGTGAGCAGTGTGCAAAGGCCGTAAAAGATTTTAGTGCTAAATGGAAAAGAGCGTCCAAAAAGATCACGGATGTAACTGTCACCAACCTTATGAAGGACATTCGAGAGAAGATGAGGAAAGAATGGGAACCCAAATATTTTTTTTTATTTTTTGTAATTGTGAACGAATTTAATAAAAATAGAGTTTTAAAGCAAATAAAAAAAAAATTACATGAATCATGAAAATATTTTTTTTTTTACTTTGAAGTTTCCAAATTTTATTCGCTTCAATCCCTTATTAGGTTTTGCCCGAAAAGTTGTCACATGGTTGTTTATGATGAAGCTATCATCAGTGAAAAGAAGAGAAATCGTTCCGGACTTGTCAGTTAGCTGTTTCAATAGAAATTCTAGTATAACATTAAGAAGCTTGGTTATTCACACCTTTGTTTCAACATCCTCGTACAGATGGCGTACGTATATAAGAAATAACATATCCGTTTCCGGCTCATTTTAGGTTTTTAGCGCCGTCCATATAAGATGGCTGCCGATTCACTGGGATATTTCTCAACCATGATCCCAAAAACGTAGAATTGGGTCGTGTGTCGACAAGCATCCCACTAGGCCACACAGTGGTGCCGATGACCCCAAAAAGTGCCACCAAATCAAAATATGAAGTGCACAACACAAAAACAAAAAAGTCCTAAACCCAAAGCTTCCATAATATTGGGGTACAAAAGCATAAGTGAAAAGCCGTCGATTGCTAGCAATTTCGAAGAACAATTTAATTACACAAAACGACATCCGAAAATCCGCACCAATTATGCTACAGAGCAGTCGAGTAAACTGCACCAGCAAATCTCTTATTTCACATCTGCAATAAGAAGGAAATGGTCTCAGTCGAACAAAATTTGTCAGAAGTTCATTAGTATGAATCAAAGCTGGCTAAATTCGTCTGACATATTCAATTTCCAATATATAATATGGAAACACATGATAAGCGCAGTCGCTGAGTGGTAGAGTTTGAAGAAACTTCCGACAGAAGCAAGCATAAACGAACTGAGAAACTTCTACCGGTGCAACTCAAACGGCAGATTAAGATTATCTGGCTTAATTGCAGCTTCAAAGTTGGTAAAGGAGGTAACCGATGTGACAGATTGTACCAGGATCATATTGCCCACCTCCGGAAACTGTCGAACTTTTAAAAGAATATTTCTAATCGGCACGGTGTCACTTCTTTAGAAAAATTGCCCGACGGGGAAATATGTTATATCCATATTGGTTCATTTCCATGATGCCATACTTTCCTACTATGCCCCTTAAATCTATGTGATGCCGGCCTTTGGGTAGCCCCATTCCATTTTAATACGCCTCAGGCTTATCTTAGCAATCTGAATGCGATTTCCCCAAAAGCAGTCGTTTTTTACGATACGAGTAGGGTAAACTGCATCAATGTTCTATAAATCGTTGTCATCGGGTGTGGGTAGACTTCTGAATTTTTTATCGATTCAACTTCATTTCGGATATTTCAGGATTTATTAAAAAACAATATTTAAAATAATTAGGACATGCAGATACTTCGAGTTGGTTGGAAAACTTATCCTTTCATGCTGATGGGTGATCGTAACCTGAACACCACAGACATCCAATTATATGGCTGTCAATTGGCCAAGTCCGTTTTGTATTGTAAAAGAGACATCTGTTGGAACTGTCTGTTGTTTAAATTTATGAGCATGTTTGACACATAGGTTTTGGTAAATACTTGACTTATGTTTCAAGCATGGTTAAAAACTAAACTATGACCAGGCATCGATAGTTGTAAAAAGTCCAACATATCCGGAAGGAAGTAATCATTAGCACAAATTTAGACTAGTACCAGGCTAGCGGTAAAAATTCATCACTTTACAAGGACCTACCAAAATAAATAGTTTTCTGAAAATTAATTCATATACATATTTTTCTTCTATAAACGTTAAAATGTAAAAACATTATTAAATTGATTGTACATTTGTCCAGGCTAACCACCTACTGCTAGTCTTGCCATTTTGCGCACAAACATTTACCATTTTTTGCCAATTCCGCGTGCCGAACTCGTTTTTATAGGCAAAAGTTGTCACTTATAGTATGATTGGTACAAGTAAAAAATTATTTTTCCGGTTTATTACCTATGAGATGAACCTAAGCCCTCTGGCACAACAGTCAGCCATAAAAGAACGTACGTTGTCTTAAACTGCAGCAAGGGCTTGCAGATAGCTGACATTGGTAAGCCCGGTTTTCGTAATCCTAGAGAAAGAACTCTTAAGGTGCCAAAATGAGCGATCTTAATCAATTGAAGTTCCGACGATAAAATAAAGCGGTGGTTTCACTCGCGACATGCCATTGCACCCATTCCAAGTTCAGCTAATTAATCTTTGTGCACAAACAATCAAATACCGCCGCTCACTCATTTAAAGCCGTGCAGTGTCGAGTGAAGACACTGGTAAAAAAGCTATTTTAAGAGCATCTTCCACCAATTTATCGCGTTTTGAATTCAGTTTCTTTATTATTTTCTACAATACGTCTTACGTTTTCTATAGACAACACTAGGAACCGTTAGAAGAAGAAAATGGATAGAAAAGATCACGAGAGATGAGGGGCTTCGGACGAAAACGTCGAATTCTAACTAGAAAGCATTTTAACACTTCCTGCTAGAAGCCCTTGTTCTACCTTGTGAATAGGGATGAATATATGAATATACACCCTGAATGGCTCGAACTGCAACCAACTTCAGAGTGCTATAATTTCCAAACCGTTCATGACAGTGAGCTCAAATTTTGACACATGACAGATAATTTTATGATTTAAACGATTTGCGTCTTAATTGTGTTGACAAATTTTTATCCGCTATGGAATTCAAACGTGATAGTGCGATTGCTTTATATTTGGCTGGAAAACCACAAGTAGTATCGTTAGAGCCTTACAGCATCTCGACGTGAATAAATCATTTGTGTCTCGAACCACAGCTCGTTACCGTGATACTGGCAACATTGCAAAACGCCATGGAGGTGGTCATAAAAAACAGCAACATCGGCAGGAATGGTTCGGAAAGTGAAGGTTCGAATTGAGCGAAATTCGCGTCGAAGTGGAAGAAAAATGGCTCGTGAGCTCAACATATCGTTGGTTCGGATGCAACACATACTGAAAAATGAGCTTGGGCTCAAGCCATTGAAGTTCCAAAAAGCACACGATCTTACACCGCAACAGAAAAAAGTTAGAGTCGAAAGAGCGAAGGAGTTGCTACGCTTGCACGAAAGTGGTGAGTTGCCGAATTAGGTTTTTTCCGATGAGTCGCCATTTGTTATCGAGCAATATGTCAACAAACAAAATGACCGAGTTTACTTGCCAGAGAGATCCTTCGAAAATGTACACCTTCGGCCGGCCACCAGAAAGCAGGCAACAACAATGGTGATGGTTTGGGCCGCCATAACCGCCGATGGTCGCTCTCCCCCCTCATATTTTTGGACTGTGGTGTCAAAATTAATGCGATCGTATACCATGAAATTGTCTTAGAGGCAGTATTGAAGCCTTGAGCAAACAATCATTTCGGTCGGAGACCGTGGACATTTCAACAAGACTCGACACCGTCTCACAAAGCGCGCGTCAACCAAGATTGGTTAAAAAACAATGTTCCACACTTCACTTCTTCGACACAATGGATTGCAAATTCTCCGGATGCAAATCCGTTGGATTTCTCTGTCTGGGGTATTTTGAAGGGGAAGGTCGGCACTAAAAAATACCAAAGTTTGGACCACCTCAAACAATCACTTCGCCGGGAATGGGCCAAAACACGGCATAGCCACTTGCGTGCAGCGTGCGATGCTTTCTTCCACCGTCTCAAGGCCATTATTCGCGCCAAAGGTGGACATATTGAAAACCACTGATGCAATTTGAAAACTGATGTATGGGTATAAAATTTGAACGTTTATTTAAGAAAAACATGTACAATAGTATTATTCAAAGTATTGCTCATCTGAAGCTATGACTTTTTCCCATCTTTCTCGCAATTTGTGGATCCCATCACAAAAGAACTGCGCCGGCTTGGCAGCCAAGAATGAATCAAGCCAATTTTTGATATTCTTCTCTGATGTGAACCGTATTTCAGTGAGGGCGTTCTGCATCGACCGGAACAAATGGTAGTCAGAAGGGGCAAGGTTTGGGCTATAAGGCGGGTGGGGTAAGACTTCCCATCCACTGTTTTCCAAATAGTTCTTAACCGGAATAGCAACGTTCGGCCGAGCGTTGTCATGATGGAAAATTATTGCCTCGTGTCTGGTCGTAATTCCTGGCGTTTTTCGGCCACTGCTCTCTTCAAACGGATTAATTGTGTTCGGTAGCGTTGTCCATTGATGGTTTCACCCGGTTTTAGCAGCTCATAATACAGCACACCCATCTGATCCCACCAAATACAGAGCATTAGCTTCGCGCCATGGATATTCGGCTTTGCCGTTGATTTGGCTGGTTGGCCGGGTTTCACATATGATTTTTTGCACTTGGGGTTGTCGTAATGGATCCATTTTTCATCACCAGTAACAATCCGATGCAAAAATGACTTCCTTTTGTGGCGTTCCAGCAGCATTTCGGACATGCAAAACCGCCTTTCGACGTCTCTCGGCTTGAGTTCATGTGGAACCCAATTTCCTTGCTTTTGAATATATCCAGCTGCTTTTAAACGTTTTAAAATGGCTGCTTGAGTGACACCCAAAGATTCTGCGAGCTCTTCTTGTGTTTGGCAACAATGTTCATAGAGTAATGCTTCCAGTTCTTCATCTTCAAACTTTTTTGGCTGCCCAGGACGTTTATCGTCTTCCAAGCCAAAATCACCACTTTTAAATCGCGCAAACCACTTTTGGCACGTTCGCTCAGCTAGCGCATGTTCACCATAAACTTCCACCAAAATACGATGACTTTCGGCAGCAGTTTTCTTCATATTAAAGTAATGAAGAAGAACTCCCCGCAAAAACACTTTTTCAGGCACAAAGTTCGATATATTTGAGTGGAAAAATGAATGACATATACTGAAATGTGACGTACAATGACAGTAGCTTGCCAACGCATGTTCCAATGGAATAATACAAGTTACGCCATCTCTTAGCAAACAGCACGAATTAAGTTATAGACCCAATATTTTCCAATATTTTTTACATTGGCACAATAAAATTTATCAAAAAATAAAAAAATTATAGCATTTTAAAAAGTTGGTTGGAGTTCGAGTCATTCACCCTGTAGTAGCTTACCGAATAAAATATTTCTTTCGTTTAATAAAGTGAAACAGGTATTGAAGGGTCCATAACCTTTTAAGGTTCTAAGATGGAAAATACATACATTTTGTCTATTTAATTAAGCTGTCTTTTATGATTTTGCTGTCCTGGGTCCTTTTTCCTTAGATCCCAGCAATGTCTGAAAGGCGAATTCATTTCTTGCATCGCTATAAATCATTTGCCTAGCACATACAATTTTTATCTTGCTAACATACGGACATTTGATGTTAAACTGTCTGATATTGAGATTATCATTCGAATGTTTTTTCAGATTTACTCCTCCTACGGCCCATCGGCATTCGCCCTGGGAATAAAATTTTTTTTTCATTGATTTTCCTTATGGGGGTCCAACCACATCCTCTGTAAATTATTTCGTTAAGTGGTTTAACAATTTACCACACATTCACTCCGCCGAAACAACAAAGCCACTTTTCTAATCGCTACAAGTCCCATACTCCCAACAAAACCAAACCGGAGTAAAGAGCAGGAAAACATTTGAAGCAATGCTTCGTCACCCCATCATCATCGTTGCCAGTGGAGTTTTCAACAATTACCAGCTCATTGGATGGACAGAGAGTGCAGCGATTTAGACCGTTTGACGCATACCCCGGTCTTCTACAATCACAGGCATAACTAAACGAACATGCCCGCGTGCTACGAAACAAAAACTCGTTTTTTCTCTCTCTTTAGCTGGTGGTAATCAGTGCATTTGTAGTCGTTCTTGCACATCCTTGTGAACGGGGATAGTCGATTGTCCATAGAATCCGTATACTGTAGAAAGCGATAATTTCATGTAGTGCTGTGCTGATGTGTCCTGTTTTGTGGTGCTTACCATTCGTCCAGGATCTGTTGGTGCGCGTTGCTGATGGTATTTGTTAGCCAACACACAAGCGAACGCTTAATGACGATGACAACTTCCCACAAAACATATCCTGCAGTCGCACGAAAGAGATCTCAGAGTCGGATTTTTGATGCAAGCACAGCTCCTGTTCCAACTGCCATCGATGTTATGGCGACGAACGAGGATGACGACGACGCCCTCTCAGCGAAAAGGACCTGCAAAACCAACAACATCAACTAGCCATCCATCCGTCTGTAGTCGTCAGTTATTGTACACAGTACACACCACCACCAGTACCTATTCACTGTTGCTGCTGATACTGGTCGGTATAGTAGATGTTTGGTACTGGATGCAGGATGCTTGATGCCTCCAACATGATGCTTCGTATTATGGCGTGGGTACGTTCGGTAGCTGTTATCGACGAAAAACTAAAACAAAACCAACAGTCTCTCTCTCGTGCAATATACTCGTACGTAGCATAGTGGTAGCACTAGCATCACCAACATCAGCAGTATCTTTTTCGAGATGCGATGGTGATATTCGTTTTGATGGCCAGTGCTTCCGATGAGTTGGTGTTGGTAGGTGGTAGATGGTAGGTGGTAGGTGGTAGTGTTGATGCAGCCATTAACGGCGTCATATTTCCAGTATTTAACTGCTTCAGCTTCTCTGTGTGGGAGTCGCATTTAGCGGATATCTACAGAGGGGGAGAACTGTGTTTCTTGTGTATGTTACCTTTGCGCTGCATTATCCCTGCCGTAATTTGGCAATGTATGCGGTGAGGGCAAGGGTTGATTTGCAATTTTGTTAAATCCTTCTTGATGATGTTGATTGCTTTAGGTATTCAACTTTGAACAGATCATTTTTGTGGATAGTGGATAGAGTATGTAAATATATTCGCCCATTGACATGTACGAGTTTGTCCATATTTGTGGATAATGCCCATCAAGCATGTGTCTTTTATGATTTTCTAACGCTGGCCTTTTTATTCGATTAAAGCATTTATGTATTTCGTCAATTTTGTTAGCCCTCAACCGGAGTTTGAGGTCTGGTCGCTAATGATGGTCGTATCAGTCGTTTGAAGGATTCAAAATAAGCTAAGATGTAGGAATAGCAAAAATTAATTCGGATAGCTCTAGGTATTAACTGGTTACACACTAGATATCAGCCGACTAATCCCACTAATTATTAATTTATTCGAAAGCAAGCTTATGATAGAAAAAGCTTAACAAAAAGTGTTAAACATATTTTTAATTCTGTATCTTATCATATTTTTTGGAGCACATGCACTAAGTAGATACATTGAAAATAGATTGTACAGTCCTCTAGTCCTCTTTGTTGAAAATATGATACCATCGGGTTTTTTCTAGTTTATTTTTGTCCCCCCGATTAGATCTGAGACTGCCTGTATTTAAGAAATCGTAACTAGTATTGCATTGACGGTTGTAAAATGCTTCCTAATCCTTGAGTGACTCAGAAGATTATATCTCGATTTTTTTCAACTTTTCGTTAAATATGTACAATGTTTATAGATTTCGATTAGTATTGCAAAAATTTCGAAAGAGTTCATTTTTATAAAGAAAACAATTGTACAATATTTTGTGGGTGTGTTGTATTTAATAACCTCAAAAGTCATCAGCGGATTTTGGTCAAAATCGGATGCCCACGATTCGGAGATGGATAAACTGAGAAATCGATAGCGCTATTCATTGGGGAGTTATCGTGCATCAAAAAAATAGATACTTCACATTCCCTATCAGGAAATTAATAATAGTTCAGATCAGAGTTGAATTGGAGTCATGATCATAGCACTATGAATCTGGGATCATGTGAAATGATCGTGGCTCATCTTACGTCTCTTTGGAGTCATCTGAAGTCTTCGAAAGCATCAGAATGCATCTGTAGTCATATGAAGTCCCTTTTTAAAGTGTACTCGTAAGTTCATACCACCAAGAAAGACGATGTCAAACATAGAGTCAATGGCGCAGTATTTTGTGATAGAAAATCGCCACTTAAACTTAAGGGTTTGTTATATTCGACAGTCGTTTGTCAAGCTTTAACATACGTATCACAATGTTGGACGATGAACAAGGAGAAATGACAGCGATGAAAATGAAAATACTACGAATGTCAGGGACTGTAACAAGCCATGGTCTTATTGGAATTACGCGCATCCTCGGAAGTCTCCACATTAAGCAAACGATAGTAGAGCAACTTTGGGCTGAGCAAAACAGCAGTTTTTGTTATATTCAACGAAGGTCGTCGGAAAATTCGTTCCAAAAGGCAATAGAGTGTCAGTTTCCAACCGAGGTTCGTTGGAACTGGATCATTCAAATGCGAAAAAGCTAGCTCTTGGCCTCACTAATGAGGTAATTCAAAATAGAGCGGCCTGTAGAATGATTTAACCAACCTCACAAACGGCGCGATTACATTACAGATTCGCTGGGGAAATATGTAGCATTAGGTATAATTGGACCCCTGTCAATTATCAAAGCTTCGGTCCTGTTGGGTGGCAGGATTACCGGTAGTCTCTACCCTGACTTAATTCACGGTACCATGGGAGTCAGAAGCCCCCCGGATCTCGGTCCGGGCCTGACTTGTTGAGGTAGGCCTCCTTGTGAAATCGTCATGGTAGCTGTTTAAACCCAAATCATGGGAAGGATATTCCTGTTAGTTTGACCCAATGTAGAGTTACAATAAGTGCTGGGTGGTGTGACTCTAAGATCGACAAGAGGTTTTAGATGGGTCTAGAGCTATACCAAGGGTGGAACTTTGGTATCTCAGGAAGGCTGCAGAGCGATGGCAAGGCGTATCCTTGCTCCGATGAATGCAACAAAAGAAGAAGGAAAAGGGTTTTGTGTTAAACACCCAGATAGTATTTTAGTTCCAGTTTAAAATAAAACTGGTCGATATTTTTCTTGGAAATCGAAAACTATGAGAAAGGGCTCGTTCATTCAAATGTTTTCAAATCTGCTATGATAGGAATTTTTCATAGTAAAATTAGAGTGTAACTTTGACTACTAACCTCTTTGATGAATCTCAAGTTAATATTTGTTGTACTTTGTCCGAAATACTGACTCTTGATGTCTGAAAATTATCCGAGGGTAGGGAGAGTAGTGAAATAGAATGAATGCAAGTCTATATTCCTGCAGAGGAATAACAATTAAGTAGTTTAAATAACTGACTGGATGCGCTAGAGTTTTTAAGTTTCTTAAGCAAGAAGTTTGGAAGTTGCACGGTCTGCAGAATTTTACATGGAAAAAGCCTTACCAACGCACAGATGTCATTGCAACTTTGAGGTCTTTCACAAAGAATGAAAGAATATACAATCTGATATGCGCCTGCATATGATCCACCCATAGTTAGTCACCTCAATGAATGTCAAACTGAGAAGATTATCATTGCAAAGCTGATTTCAGTTAATTTTTTCGGAAGTCTTGAGACACTATCAGATAAAGTATCTGAATAAGGAACTGGCACGCAGTACGCAACAACAACGTGCCATCTTTTTCTTCCACGTTGCTCGAACAGCTGCGGACAGGCGACTCAACTACGACAGAGACGTCGCACATGGCAGTGCGGAGCGTCTCCGGTTCAGTAGGGCGGTAGGGAGTCGTGACATGAGGGATGTTGCTCGGCAGCACCAACAATTTTGGTGGCTATTTGAAGGAGAGGAGGGTTCGTCATCGAATTCTTCAATAATAAGTATAAGTTAGTTTTTAAGAAAAAAAAAAAAAAAAAAAAATATAAAAACAAAGAAAAAAACATAAATAAAAATAAAAAATAACAAAAAAAAAAAATTAAACATATATATATATATATATATATATATATATATATATATACATATGTGTATATATTAAGTATATACGCATTATGTGTATATATATATATATATATGTACGTATTAGATGTAAGTAGGTTAAGTAGATTAAGATATATTTTTAAGTAGTCTGTAAGTTTTTAGTTTTAGGTTTTTATAATACTATGTCCATATACTAAGTTTTTGCTTAAAATCTATTTTCTTAGTTTTAGTTGTAATGTAAATATAAAATTAAAGATAAACTGTAATATACGTCGAAAGACTTAGTTTAAGTGTTAGGTTTAACTTAGAGTGCCCGCATGGGGCCATTAAGTTAGTATAAGATTATTTGTAAGTTATTTAAGCTAATTTTTAAGCATTTTTTTTTGTCTAGCATGTAAGAGTAAATTAATTAAGAAAATAAAAATGCATTTAAACTGAAAACTGAAACAACGTGCCATCTAAACCTACGATCTGTGTGGCCAATCCACTGAACCATTTTGCGATATAATGTCGTTGAATCTAATCCTCAATAAATAAGTGGTTTTACGGATAGTATGACCTGATTATTATCCGGTAACGTTGGCTATTGGTTTTCGGGAAAAATATGGATTAATAATGACAGTACAGCCACGGTTTGGTGGCCCTAGTTCTTGCAAGAGTTGGATTTCTTTCTGACGTAGGCGTGAAACTGTTCGCATCGTGCTATTGCGATCGGCGCTGAATTGACAATTTGGATCTTCCGACACATTTCATCCTCTGTCTCATTAAGAAGAAAAGCCGAAGAGGACATAATACACATATCATGCGAATGTGAGGGGCTTTCACGAAATCCAAATATTCATATCAAAATGGAAGGAGGCTACACAGTGATGAGTAAGTCAGGAGCTGAGCAAAGCCGAATTAGATGCGTTCAAAAACAATATATTCCTAATTGATTCGCAGTAGTTATGTGATTTATAATTTGGGGAACTATCATGCATAGGTCAGGTTGCGGTGGGAAACTAATTACAAGTAAAAACGTTGACAAATTTTATGCACATTTTTTTACAAGCTCGACTCACTTTGATTGAATCTGCTATTTCTTGACGAATACTCTGGATGTTTCTTAGCGATCCGATTTATTACTTTATTCTGTTCCAATCTCATGTGGCTTTGAATGCAAACTTTCACGTACTTAAAATTATAAATTTTGTATTAATAATGAACCTGGAAATGCTCTCCTTGCTTCCGGTTAACCAGTGGATTATAACTCCTCCACAGTTAATATCTGTATTTATCTCATCCGCATGAAACATTTCATATAGCGATGAACTTTCTGCCAAAATACTCTCTCATTGTCGTAATAATTTTTTATTTATCGAACTTCCTTTAATCCTAAATGATTACAGTAATAATAACCGACCACAGTTGAGAGTCATTAAAAAAAAAAGGAGACTCGACGGAAAAAATGTTCATCCTTAACAATGGCATTGGTATGCCAAGCCCTCACACATATACTCTCATGGAGCTATAGCAAAAATGTTAACTTTATTAACCAGCCAATAAATTGATGTTTTATTTCGGCCAGTCATACCCTCCCGAGCGGTCAGTTGCCACCACTGGCTTATGGCATGGAATCAACGCGTAGAAATGACAGGGGATCCTTTAAAAATCATAAAATTAAATGGCTTCACGACTACATACGAATATTGAGAACGCAACAATAAAACAGGATTTGACTTTTGACGGGGTGATTTTTTATTGAAAATACAAAAACGACGTACGAGTATCTACCGCTTCTCATAGTCGTCCTTCGCCTGGATATGGCATTAAATAGTAAAACAGCATGCGTTTCGAAGTTGCAGGACGATCTGTTGTGAAGTAAGAGCACTGGTAGAGGTAGAAGTAGCGGAATCGTATTGAAACACAACCGCCATTCGTTGTAATTCAACGAATCTGTGATCCCCCTGGTGCACATACACGCACGCAGAGAATGGATTACGAATCCATAACAATGCAAGGATATATTCCATATGGTTTCTGGTCGGTTATTACCTAACCAATTTTCCATATCGCCTCAGCGCATTCGGACATCATCATCGCCACCATTGCCAGTGGAAACAACACCACCACCACCACCACCACCACCACCACCATCATCATCATCATCATCATCAACATCAGTATCATCATCATCATTATCATCGTCACAGATTCAGAGCAGTCGCAAGGACTTAATGTTAAATGACCCTGCCTGCTGGGTGGGCGCACAGAGGACAAGTTGGAAACGTATTCCAAAGTCACAATCATATGGATGCGTGGTGCCACCCTCCCAGGTTTTCCAGGTCATAATGTACAATTATAAATGGATTTTGTGTTTATGCAATCGAAATTACCCATAAATGCACGAATTATATCAATAAATGCGGACGGACTGGATTGGACCGAAGACCAGAGTACAGAGTACAGTGGTCGAAGCATGGAGTATGGAGTATGGAGTATGGAGCACAGGGACCAGAGCTTTGTGCTATGTCCTTGTGGAAATCCCCTGCAAAATGACACTGCTCCGTCTGCCCACTTGAATCCTGTATAGTATATCCAGTTGCAAACCAGTCCGGCTAGTTGAGGTCTATCTTTATTTGATTCATTTTAATTGGCCCAATGAATGGTGAACATTTGAGAGTGGATGGGGCAGGTAGGCCTTGAGTGCCAGATTTCACACAGATTGAGTTGCGCTCTAAAACGCAATGCTAGTCCTTGTGGCGGTAGTAGTGGTGCTGGAAATACTTTGCCAAATGCTTTGCTAGATGGATGTATGGTAGATGGCAGGACATTGATGGTGACCATTGCCAACTGAAAATTATCATAAGCGGCGTGAAATTGGGCAGGACAATTTAATCCATATCAAGGTGGTGAGACAAATCCACTCGCCAGTGAACATGAAGCTATGTACTCATAAACTGACTTCTAAATCGCCTAGACTATTCTGAAAAAAAAAATACTCACACTCACGAATTATGCCTATCTGTCTTTTTTAGGAATAAGTTTCGTATTCAGCTGTGAATTCCTTATAAGTCATGGATACATAAATGTATGGAGTTAAGAGAATAGACCCCAAAGTTTTCTCTTCAGCTCATCTGTTCGAATTGTATTTGTACTGAATAGTGCACCGAGTTCAGAAAGGCAATTCTACTATGAGAAGTGCGTTGCTGATTTGAATTTTAAGTAAGTTTGGGTTTCTCGACTATCGGAACAATTCGTCATTTTATCTTGTAGCTGATATCATTACTCAAATTAAATGCAGGGTCCAAGTAGCCAAGTTCTCCAATCGCTTCTGTATTTGGACGGTATCTACCAGGACAGAGCAGGGTTCCCATTCGAAGCAGAAAGGAAAGCGTTGTGTTTTGCTGTATCTTTTATAGAACACGCACTTATGCATTTGACTACTTTCAATTTCTTTTTTCTTTAACGCCATCGCATCAAAAGTTATTCAAACTCGAAGGTAAATTATTTTTTTCTTAAAAAACTTTTCGTAGACAAATAATATGAACCTAATATTTACAAAAACAGCATTTTCTTGTCAACCCCATCGTTTTCAAGATTCAATATTTCTTAGTTGTGAAAATAAGTAAAACGTTAAATTTAAAAGTTTTGAAATTGAATCTTTGAATGAACGACAGGGTTCGTCTTTGAACAAACGAAGGGAAGAAGAGCACGAAAATTGCTCGATTGAGGCCTTAGAAAGGTGTTACCAGATGAATGAAATTTTAAAGTTCTACCAACAAAAACAATTCATGTTAAAGCTATAAAGGCTGAAATAGAAATCTGCAAAGATGTAGAAGGAAACGTCTTAGTAGAACCACAGTCGATGCTGAGTATCTGGAAAGTTATTTCTGCAGACTGTTAAACGGTGATGACAAACAATATCCCGCTATATGTTAACCATTCGATTTGGATAAAGACGGGCAACATTTCCATTCACGTGAGCTAGATGGAGTCAGCTGAACTTTAACAAAGCTTCTGGCTCCGATGTTTAAGACACACATCAACTCACCACTAAAATCTGAATCGATGAATATGCCCGAGGAATCGAATTCTAGCATTGTTGGTCCGATTCTAAAGTTGGGAGATGCCATGAACGAAAACTACAGGGGAATAAATCTCTCCAATCTCCAAAATTCCTTTCCATCGTATTATTTAAATGTCTTTGATCTTCCATCAACATTGTGACATTGTGGTTTTAGCCCAGGACAGTCCATCATAGGTTAAAATTTGATATTACGACAGATCTCGGAAAAAACCCAGAAGAATGCATGCTGTTCCGTCTAGATTGGTAATGACAAAATCGAGACCTTCAATGTCAGCAACGGACTTAAACAAGGCGATGAGTTGTGATTGTTCAACATCGTTCTTCAAAGAATTGTGTCAACTCCAGAGGCGCAATTTTTCAAAATTATTTTCAGTAACTCCCAAACGTAGACGACATAACACAATGGGAAGGACAAAGGGAGCTGTCAATGGGGTGTTTGCGACTATTGAAACAGGAGGGGCAAAGATGGGCTTAGAGCTCAATGAAAGAAAGTAGGTATATGATGTCTGTATATGCTGTATAAAAAGTACATGCTGTCAGAAAAGAAGGAAACACAATATCGACGTCCATGTTAAATGTCACAATAAGCAAAATGCTTCTTTGGACTTAAAGAGAAGCTCCCTTTCGAGCAACCAATAAGACTTTATACAAAGACACTGTCCATACCAGTTCTGCTTTAAGTTCCTCAAGGAAATGTTTCAACAGTAAACTGTCCGAGCTGTAAAGCTATGCCGAACTGTTCTTCTAAGCTCGGATAACCCGGCTTAGATGGCTAGGTCAGCTTGAACACATAGCCATCAGCGCCCTGGCCCGAAAAGTTATCGACTCCAACCCCGAGGGACTATGGTCAAGTGCAAAAAAGTGGGAGGAACCTCAGTCAACATTGCGCTCGCACACAGCTGGCAAAAAATTGCACTAGTTGGGGCCGCATGTTAGGTGAGACCTTAGTTTGCTCCGGATTGTAGCGCCATCAAACTAAGTGGGGCTGCGGGCCCCATTTATTGGCTTAATACAAGCTTAATCAAACTTAAAAACTAACAGAAAGACTTAAGAGCTAGGGACCAAGGAAGTAATGGAGGAGATCTTCTTTGAGACGAGGAGTGCTCAGGTGGACATCAAAAAAGGAGAGGTTTGAGTTGACTTTTCGTCGGAGCATTCGGGAGATTGGTTCGTTGGAGCCATAAGAGGTGCGGCGGACCGGTAGGTAGAAGAGACGAGGGCAACGCAGATTGCGGAGGTTGGTATTGAAGGAAATGGAGTTCAATGAAAAAAATGTCACCAGTATTTCTACGTTTTTCTAACGAATTCATATTGAGAAGAAGAGACCACGGAGAGCAAATCGGAAGAATCGACGTTGAATACCCTCGATTCGGGAAACTTGAACCCGGTGAAAGGGGGACCAAGCTTGACAGGCATACTCAAGCAGGGGGCGAACAAAGGTAATATAGAGAGATCTGGTTACATACGGGTTGGAGAATTCCTTGGACCACCGTTTAATAAAGCCAAGTGATGAGTTGGCTTTGAGGATCATCTTATCGATATGCGAACGGAAATTAAGCTCGCAGTCGAATAATATGCCAAGGTCTTGAAAAGACTGAACCAAGGGAATTGGTTGACCATGGAGAAAATAAAGTCGGGGAGGAGACGTGAGATGCTTATAGATTGACATTTGGCTATATTAAGTTCTAGGCAGTTTTTGAGTCACCAGATTGAAAACCGATCAAGGTCTTCTTGAAGAAGGGCAGAATCATGGGGAGAGGAAATAGTTTTAAAATTTTTTGTGTCGTCAGCGTAAAGGGAGAGGGAGGAGTGTTTAATGACCCTCTCAACATCGTTAATAGTAAGAATGAAGAGAAGAGGGCCAAGATAACTGCCTTGTGGAACTTCAGATGAGGCCATGAATGGAGCAGAAAAGGCGGATCTAAGCCGGACACTATAATATCGATTTATAAGGTAAGAAGAAATCCATTTTAATAGGAGAGGCTCAAAGCCGAGAGCAGACAATTTGAAGAGGATCAATTGATGGGATATCTTATCAAAGGATTTAGTGAAATCAGTTGCGATAACTTCGATTTCTTTGCCATTTTCTAAGGCTGAGAGAAAACCATGTTGTCGGGGTGAAGTAAAAGGCTTACATTTGAAGCTTAAGGCTTCGTATAAAATGCTTTCAAAAAGTTTGGGTATATGAGAGAGTTTAGCAATGGGACGATATTGACAACTTCATGCTTAGATCCCTTTTTGTGTATCGGGATTATAAAAGAGGTTTTCCAAATCTGGGGAAATTCTCCCTGTGTAAGGCATAGACGAAAAAGGCAGGAAAGACAGGTTGGAAGAGCATTTTTTAATCTGGTACGAAGGAGTTGTTGGTAAATGATTGTTTGAAAAATGTAGCAAAAAAGTCGCCGATGGTAGGAGGATCACTTGAAGATTTGGTTTCAAAAGCGAAGGAACCATCAGTCTTACTTTTGCGATTGACAAATTGAAGAAAGGACTTGGGGTCATTTATAAGATTGGTTTGCGCACTATTCAGGTAGCGTTGATAGAGAGAGTTATAGAGTTCAATGCAATGAAGATATATACCTAAATAATTTGAATAGTCGGAAGAAGAATGGGTGCGAAGGAATACCGCCCATAACTTGTTTCTGTTGTTTCGTAGAGAGCGAAGTCTACGATTATACCAAGGAGAGGATGTAGAAGAAGTTTTGTGGCGGGAATATGGCACATAAAGGAAGATGGATTTGAATATTTCTCTGTAAAAAATGGAAAGGGCAGCGACCAGAGATAGATTGGTAAACTCGAAAGAAGCCCTGCTTAGATAGGTATTGATTTTACGGAAATTAGCTTTGTGAAAATCGTAAGAAAATAGAACTGCGGGGGAGGCGACTGGAGAGGAGAGTTGTGGGGGTTATGTCACCTAGAAGTTCACTCCTCACCCAAATCAAGAATTGCAAAAAGCCTATGTGGTTCGATTAGCTGGCAATCAAAATGCCTGCCCACACATTGACGTTAAGCTTCTGCTCTGGAGTAAAAATTGTAGATGTTAGTATTTTGAACTCATTGAAGTCGGCCAGTAAAATTTTTTTTCATAAGACAAAATTCTTTATCTCTTAACAGTTAAGGATGATTCAGTGTATATAAGTATCCCGTCGGTTCGATTTTTAACTACTTCATCGGGCATCTGGGGTCGCATTTTGGCAACAACTCCTCATGTATTGTCTTCCAAAGCTTAAATATTAACTGGTTTATCCCCGCAAGCAATCGATTTCACGTGCTTCTCCAGAAAATAATCGGGCGGCTCAAGTTATTGGTTGCCAATTTACAGGTCCTAATCTCAAAATCACTCATTCAAAATCTTTTGTATTAGTCGATAGCACGAAGTCTCATCGCACATTCGTTGATCACATATATAGGGTCCGCCAAAAATGTTTTTTTTTTTTTTTTGAAAATGCTATAAAAAAAACTACTGAATATTTTCTCAAATTTCTTTTTTTATTTGAAAGTACAATCCTTCCGGTTAATAATGGAAAATAATTTCATTCAAATGGCTGCCTCGGCTGGCCATGCAGTAGCCTACACGATCGGTCCAATTTTTAGGCACATTATCGATTGTGTGCAGCTGTATTTCACCAATGGCTTCACGAATATTGTCCTTTAAAGCGTCAATTGTCTCTGGCTTGTCGGCGTAACACTTATCTTTTACGGCACCCCACAAATAATAGTCCAACGGTGTCAAATCGCAGCTCCGGGTTGGCCAAACGACATCAGCTCTGCGGCTGATAATGCGATCTTCAAAAACGGCTGTGTGGCACGTAGCGCCGTCCTGTTGAAACCAAATGTTGCCAATATCCTCCTCTTCAATTTTTGAGAGCAAAAATTCGTTCAACATGGCCCGATAACAATCGCCATTGACTGTAACGGCCATTCCTTGCTCATTTTCGAAGAAAAATGGCCCAATTATGCCTCTGGACCAAAATCCGCACCAAACAGTGACTCGTTTTGGGTGTATCGGCTTTTCAATGTATGCGTGCGGATTTTCTGTGCCCCAAATGCGACAATTTTGCTTGTTTACATACCCGCCAAGATTAAAATGAGCTTCATCTGAAAAGATGATTTTTTTTGGCAAAATCGGCATCTTCTCTAAGTCGATCGCAGGCCCACTTAGCGAAGCGAAAACGCATTGGATGGTCAGTTGTCTTCAACTCCTGAACCAATTGGACTTTGTATGGCGTCATACCAAGGTCTTTATGCAAAATCGTCTCAATGATGTCTCCGAAATGTTCAATTGTTGAGAACGACGGTGAATTGATGTTGATGGCGCTTCACGCTTCACACTTTCTGCCACAGCAGCAATATTCTCGGGTGTACGCACTGTTTTTGGCTTTTCACGCTTTGGTTTATCGATGAGGATGCCAGTTTCTTTCACTTTTTTCACAAGATAACGAACATACGGAGCTGACGGTGCTTCTCTTCTTCCAAAATCCATACGCAATTTTCGCACACATTCTGCAACATTACCATGATTTTCAAAGTAATGTCGCAATATTTCCCAGCGTTGTTCAAGCGTATACACAACCATATTCGTTCAGCGGAAGGATAGAACTAATTATCTGTCAAATCAGACATGAGCTAAGTGTTACCATTCACGAAATAAGCTCTAGTTGAAAAAAAACCTTAGATGGCGTACCCTTTATTTCTGTATGGGTCACCATCGACTGTAACGCGAGCTCCTGTGTCATTTTCAAAAAAATAGTACCGATGATGTACATATTTATGGATCATGGATCTAATGGTGTCTAAAGAGTCAATTGCGGATTGTTCTCAGTCCAAATATGAAAATTTTCCTCGTTGCCACGACCGACCGTCCCGAACCCAAATCAGTCGTTAACCCATCATATGGGCTGTACTTCCTTAATAATTTCCCAGACTTGCTGTAGTTCGAATGTATGGTCTAAGATGAACTTTTTTGGTCTTAAAAGTAAGTGGATCTGCCGCCTATTGTTGACGAGGAAATTGAAGCGTTCTCAAATTACGGGGAAAAAGAAAAAAAATTCTACCTTTTCCACGATCAAGTAACTGATGAAAGGCTCCATTCGTCGTCTCTCAAGTCAAGTTTTAGCCAGGTGGTCGGAAAATGTATAATTGTTGTTTAATAGTTAATTCCGACTGCAGCCGCCCTAGCAGAACGCAGATCAGTTCGCAGGAGTAACTTTTCCATCTCTTAGATGGAGTTCAGATCTGGTTTCACACAGCTACGAGCTTCTTCGCATTTAGTCTATTTAGAAACTTTACATTCCATGTGCGACTACATATAAGCGTGCCTGTGTTCTTAGTATTTTTGCTGGGATAGTCAACAATCATATGCGAGGCTTTCGACTGTCTCAAAATTTAAAAACCCTTTTGGTTGGTGGAGAAGTAATCTAAACAGCACTAGCCTTAATCTGAAGAACGCGTAACGTTCGTGACCCTTTGAATGTCAAAATCTCTGGCTTATGTTGTTCTGAAAAGTCTTATAAGACTAAGCTCTTTATCTTTAGATAATTCCGTCCTCATTTTGAGTGCAGGTTGATATACTTTTGAAGTCTGTGAGGATGCGCGGTTGACAATAGCCATATATTTGTTATTGGTTCATTTTTATCGCTATCACAGCAAGAAGGACATGATTTGCTGATCATAATGATTAATAATTGACGGACGGATATCTAGGAATCAACATACTTCAAACTTATAAGGGCACAGGTTCTTATCTATATCCGCAGAATGACGGGCACTTAAAAGAACATTTTCATCAGCGCTCTAACTCTAAAAATAACCATCCGGCATAGTCAAATGACGTTCCTCATAATCTCTGCATCGCATTCCGCACAACGAGAAGCAAAATTCTCTGCAACTGCACAGAAACTATATTTTTATTACAACCACATCAAAGAACCTTCTGTCTGTAGCAACTTAAGCCCTGATCCTAGCTTATTGTTCATTCCAGCAATCTCATTAAGCATAAATGAAACTCGGTCGATAGTACGAGTAGATGGTGATTCCTCCAAATCTCTTTTACAACAAATACAACAGCAACAGCTAGTGGTCTTTCACTTGCAATTCTATCTTTATGTTTTGAGTTTTACACTGAGATTAAGTGTATCCTGACGCTGAGCTTTGCTTGTCAAGCAAAAATTCTCCTCTAACTTCATTCTGTTTACTGCTTCACTGTGGCATGCTAGAACTTTTCCATGCATAAGCACACCACTGCGAATGGCTTAGCAACGACACTTTGAGGATTTACCTGGATAGCTGTGTGCAAATACCAACAGGATTACCGAGTGGACTTTATCATTTCACATAAAATATTTTAATTTTCCTTTTGACGCGTCCTGCTCTAGTTCCTCATTCTTTCACCTCCAATCCTTAACCCAAATCCAGTAAAAGGTCTTGCAAATAATTTGCCATGAAATTTTGATGAATTACGAGTAATACCGTTAAGAAAATGGCAACCTCTCTGTACACATTTATAACACGTGTGCTGGTATGTGTTTTTGTTTTTTTTTTTGTTTTTTGTTTTTGTTCTTTTTGCGAAACGAAAGAGAAAATCCGTTTTCAGGATATCTAATCCTGCCTATAAAGTGTCCACACAGTTATTATGTATTTATTGTCGCACCGGATTCTCGAATACTGGGATACCCGAATGCCGGGATACCATCATACCCCACTGTGGTCCTTGGGCTCCTTACACCAAAAACTTATTTGTAATAAAGTCATTCGCCAGGGTTTCCTCTGTTTGTTTGTTGTGTGTACGCTCTGGTACTCGTAGTGTGTCCAGCAGTGCACGCAGATGGGATTCAATGGTATCCTTAAAAGTCCTGCTGGTGTTATGTTATTTTATGACCTCTCTATCACAAGAGTCATGTTCAGTATGGATGGGCTATACATTCATTCATGTGGCAATCTCCAGTCATATCTTACAAAACCACTAATGCCACGCAGAACATGGACGTGGCACATTTGGAAAAACAACCAACAAACAAACGAATGAAAGAACCAAAGAAACGAAAATGTTACGAGAGTATCACAATAAAAATTGCCAAGATACAAATATTGCATCTATTCCAGTGAGAAATGATTGCGGTGGTTGTATGACAATAATGGCTGGTGGGGCAAATACGGACAGGTTCGGCATTAGATGATATAAAAGTGTTGCCATTTTGCTATACAATATGTCTGTTGTCAATAAATCTAGTAAATCTATCTAGACCTCAACTTCTGTTTTAGATATGTTTTTCTTTAAATCTTGAACGATTTAAGACTCTTAATAGAAACAGGGGAAATTGAGCCACTTTTATGTTTTGAAATATAAACTGAACACGCAGAAAGTTTCTAAGAATAACAGTCAGCGACTGTAAAATAATATCCATCATGTAGTAAATCTAATATTCAGCCCTGCTGGCCGGATTGATGCAGTGCTCAGAGAGCAAATTACTAAATTCAATATGAAAGGTCTTGAGTTGCTCTACATATATTGACCTTCCAAGGGTTGAGTTAGGAACCTGAGCAGACATGGGACCGAATATAAATCTGAACATTCGTTTAAAATGTTCATTTCTATTCGTGCCAGATCTCGACGGATTCCGGGGACGAGCAAAATGCTGGAACATTGGCATAATGACGGGTAAAAGTTTCGAACTAGAAAACCTTTTACGGCAACGGAAATTAAACAGAATACCAAGGTGGGCATCGGTGCAGATTTAAAGGGGCGCGTCAAAAATTCGAACTGCGACTATGAAGGTCACCATGGAGGAAAAGCCACGAGAAAAGCAGCGGGAAAAGACATACTAAGCTCATGTAAATCACACATCCTTACTACACTACATATGATGTTTATAAAGCAAGAACGGCATTTGATTACATACTGCACCGGTGGGAACCTTACGCAGATAGATTACCCTCTATGCTGGAATAATGCGAAGAGGAGAATAAAAGGTTTTAAAGCGATCTTAGGTGAGCCATCAATAAGTCAGAATCAACTTTTGCAGACAGAGTTTTTCGTGAAAAAACCAAGGAACCATCAACGAAAGCAATTTCAGTACAGCAAATAAACTGGCAGAATTTAAATAAGGAAAGAGGCCAGTTCTGTGCGCTAAATTTGCAAGGATGGCTTTCCAAAGTGGCATAAACGAAGTAGAAGAACTAAACAAACAATGTATGTGGAACAACTTCGAAGAAAACTGTAAGAGTAGTGAGAAAATGCTGTCTTTGAAGGGTGGTCTAAGCACAGTGGAAATAGCAAAACCGATAGGGCGCTTTCTGTATTCGACCATAAGCGTTGCAAAAAAGGCGCAAAAAGCAATAGCTCGTGCGATAGCAGTAGAGACATTGTATGAGTATCTATCAGTACAAGAAGGGCAACGTTGATACATGGGTAAATGACTTAGCATTTTTTAAGATTGCGGCACAACGACGAAAAAATTCCCAAGAGAATCAATCGCTAAAGATCAGCAGGGATACCTTCTAAAGGGGGACAGTGAAATTTGCAAGTCCGGTTAGATCGGATAAAATACCCTCCAAAGTGTGGGTGACAACCGCAAATTTAAATAGTTCGTAATTTTGTTCAATAAAATGATGAGAAGCGATCAAATGCCTAACCAGTGCAAGGAGAGCTTCTAGATTTCACTATTTAAAGGCAAACGCAACATTAGAAATTGCAAAACCTTCCGATCGGTGCAACTTATGTCACATACTACAATATGAAAATAGACGAACGAGTTCTAGACATTCGGCAAAGGAATATTATGAAACTCCACGGCAGTCAATGCTTCTTCGTGGAAGCAGGTTGGCAACGAAATATGACACAATTCAAGGTTTACGGATAATGATGGAAAAACATAGCGGAGCTTCGAATGATCTGCTTATCGTCTTCATCGACTTGGTATGAGTGGTCGACAGCGGTCTCAGAGGTGTTATTTGGACGGCGCTAAAATCTCAAAATGTAACCCAGATGTAGTCATACGTAAGAATGGTACGCGATATGTACGAGGATGTTAAAACGAGAGTTAAATGCCCGGCGGGAATAACCGAAGTAAATTAAAGTTGGAGTATATCAAGCCCGTTCCTTTTCTAGCGCCGATGTAGGCGCTATCATAGTCAACGACGTGACAGCCCATTAAGATACTCTTAATAAATGGAGAAAGGCGCTAGAAGATAACAAGTTACGAATCATTCGTACCAAGTCCGAGGCAGCAAGCACATCTTCTGACATATATTTGAAGGAAAAGTGCCAAAAATAGTAAATACCTGAGCTGTATCATTAATCACCAAGGAAGTGGCGATGACGATTTCGTACATAGAGTCAGTTTAGGGCGGCTTAAATGGCGCGAAAACGTTGATGTATTTTGTGACAGAAAAATGCCGCTTAAACTTAAACGATTGTGATATACGACAGCTTTTACCTACGTAATGCAATGCTGGATGATGTACGAAAAATATAAAGATGTCAGCGACGGTAATGAAAATGTTACGAATATCGGTGACATAAAACGTGGTCTTATAAGAAACTTCAGGCTGAACGAATCCGCTGGTATTCCAAAAAGAAATAAACTCTCAAGTTCAAGCTGAGGTTCAAAAGAGAGTCCTGTAGAATGGTCTTAAGGTCCGAAAATTTAGCCAATCCCATATGCGGCGCAGTTACAATGCAGACGCATTGGAGAAATACGAGTATGTAACACAAGAAGCAAGAAACTCTTATTACATAAATACTTCAAAGTCTAATAAAAGAAAAAGAGGAAGATAACAACTAAGTTATTTTATCATGTAGTTTGTGTTTCAAATAATATTCGCGTGGGGCAGGGAGCTTGCCAGAAAAGCACCTGCTAGTACCGCTATTATATGCGGATAGTCCTTATAGCGCCAGATCGAACGATCTCGTTCTTTGTAATCGACGCACTAAGTTTGTCTCGTCCAGAATTTGGAGTATTTTATTATTACAATGACCATGAAGACGAATACGGAGTTTGCGAGCAAAGCTCATAATTTTGTCCTCGAAGGTAACTATTCCTAAGTCTCTCTGGATATCACTGTTTCTGATATACCATGGGGCGTTCACAATTTCTCTTAGAACTTTGTTTTGATAGGTTTGGATAGTATTTCGACTGCTTGGTTTAGTACAACCCTAAAGTTGGACACTGTACGTCCATACAGGTTTAAGCACTTGCTTATATTGTAGATGAACAGTTTGTTATGGATGTTTAACTTGGAATGCCTTCCTGGTAGCCAATACATTTGTCTGAATTTATTTTCAAGTTTATCATGTTTCTTTTTAACATGCGGCTTCCATTTCAGTTTTACATTTAATGTCATTCCTACTCGTAGATACTTTGCTTCATTTGGATATGGTAAATATTTGTAACGAGTTAATGAAAATAGGAAGGTTGTTTATTTTCCGGTAAGTAAAATTAACATGAGTTGATTTAGTCTCGTTGAGAACAATTTGCCAAATCTTTGTCCAGTCGTAGATTTTATCCAAAGCCGTTTGTAGCTTTCCAGTGGCTAACTCGACTGAAGTATCTGTAGCTAGTATAACGGTATCGTCCGCGAACGTGGCTACTATGGTACCTGATTCTTCCGGTATGTCTCAAGTATAGAGTAAAAACAATACCGAACCAAGTACACTTCCTTGCGGAACTCCAGCAGTGATCTCTTTAAATTCCAAGTATACGATTTCAGAATCTTATGCAGATCTCTCGGAAGAACCTGACTTAGCTTAAAATTCAAGCCTTCGTGCCATACCTTATCGAAGGCTTGAGACACGTCAAGAAAAACGCTAGAACATATCTTTTTTCCCTCTAAGGCTTTCATTCGTAATTCTATAAACCTGGTCAATTGTGGAGTGCTTAGTTCTAAAACCGAATTGATTCTCAGGAATAAGACGCCTATCTTCAATGATCGGTTGCAAGCGCTTCAGATATTATCGGCAGAAGCGATATGGGTCTGTAGGACTTTTTTTCGCTTAGAGATTTACCTGGTTTAGGGACCATTATAACTTCGGCAACCTTCCATTGGCTCCTAACATTTAATAATCTTAGCGCTTTATTTATAAGTTGGAGCAGTGTGATCAGGGCTTTCTTTGGCAACGCCTTGAGAATTTGACCAGTTATTAAATCATACCCAGGGGTCTTATTTTATTTCAATTTTTTAATTGTTTGGTTAAGTTCTCCTAGCGGCACTGTTTTTATTCTAAAGTTGGTTGGGTGCTGTGATTATATAACTAGAACCTCCTGTTAACGCCTGTACATCAAAAGGTTTAAACTTTTCTTCCTGGTGCTCGGCAAATAAATCCGCCTTCTCTTTATCTCCTTTTGCCAATTCGCCATTATTTTCTTAGGGGAGGAAATTTCATTTGAGGCTTTTTGGTTCTTTTCATGGCTTTCCAGAGGGAGTAATTTGAACTTCTTTCGGCAGTCAGACCTTCGAGGTATGTAGACATATTCTGATTTTTATTATCTCGGATTGCTTCTTTCAATTTGTTGCATAAGTGGTTAAATTAAGTTTTATCCTGGGGAGAAAAGGATTGTTGCCATCTTTTGCACGCTCTCATCTTTTCTCTCGCTAGTTGTTTTATTTCCGGCGGATATTTTATTTCACTACTTGCTTCCTCATTTTTCCTAGTGGGAGTGTTGTTCCAGGCAGCGTTCTGCAAGACTTTGATGAATCTGTCGACTTCGTCTTCTACTTCGTTTTATGTTTTTAGCGACACGTTTAGAACAATATCTTCATTGCAGTGGTTTGGAAAAACCGTCTCAGTTAGTTTTGTTGTTAGTTAATCTGGGCACCACTTTTTTCTTAACTAAGCGTATGAGTGATCTGTGGAGAGATCATAACTTTCCTCGATTTTGTAGACATTTTTTGGCTACTCCCTTTGTGCCAAAGAAGTCTACAAGATCGGATGTTTTTGTTATATCCGAAGGCCAATATATTGATTTTCCTGTGGAGAAAAAGTCAGCTCCAGATTGCATACCGGCCTCATAGAGTTGTCTGCCTTTCGTTGTATTACATCTTGAGCGCTAGAAGGTATGTTTCGAATTAAAATCACCACAAATTATAAAATTCGTTCTGAGCGAAAGATACCTTTGAAGTCATTCTTTTCTAGCTTGCATCGCAGAGAACAATAAAAGGATGCGATGTTGTAATGCAGGTGGTTATGTTTTACGTGAACTGTACTTAACTGCATTGCATCGCTTTCAATCATCATATTTATAGAATGCTCAATACAATCTTTAATAAACAGTGAGGAACCGCCTTTAGCATTTTCTGATGGATGGTATGCATGATAAGCACAGTATCCTTTTAGTTCCACATTGAGATCCTTTCCTCAAGTGAGTTTCAGAAATCAAGCAAATGTCAATGTTGACTTTTCGTAAGAACACTTGCAGTTCGTCGAGTTTTTTTAATAAGGCCATTTGCGTTCCACTTCAATATTTTAAGCAGCTGTTTCATATTCATACTTGAGATCGCGTTTTACGTATTTCTTTCTAAAGATTGCTCAATTTTTCAACTAAGCATTTATTGGCTCTGCTTTGCTCCTCAAGTGTCATGAAAATTAGAGAGAAAAGGTGTGCCTTTACGACGCTGCTTGTGCATACGTTAGCGCGTAAATCGGTGGCGGCTTTGCGATGGTTTTTTATATATCCTTCGACTTTACCATGACGGATTTTCCTTCTTTCACTGCGTTTTCTTTAGCAATATTTGTTTTTTTTTTTGTAGTTGTTTTTGGATTTGAGCGCAAGGTTATCTATCAGAAAGTAAAACGATTGCATAAATCTCCGGTGTAGACCAAGCCCTAGTCTCTTCATTTACTTTCCTGATCCTCTTGTTTTTTGAGCTAGAGAAAACTTGTCATTTTATCCCGAGCCGGAACGGAGAGTGTATAAGCAGAACTTTTCACTTTCTTTTTTTTATGTTTTTCTGTATATTGGCTATGTATTGAACCCAGATGTTAGGCGGAGTAGTCAACGAACTAAACTACTTTGTCAAACTAACCATTATTATCGAGAAAATATACGCGAGTTCTTATACAGCGGCCTACGTTAACTCTCAACATGTCCATTGTTAATAGTAACTGAGAAATATACGATAAATACGAAGCTCTTATCAAAAAGAGCCAAACTTGACCTTTTTGTGGCTCCTTGCATTATAATTTTATAGAAAACTACAGTTATCTGCCTAGAACAGATGACAATAACTTTGAACTATGGATCTCTGGAGCATAATATAGCTACCTAACAACTTTCTAACATCTTTTGTGAACAGAACAAGCCGATTTCGTTCATTATTTGGTGTTTCATCCTTTCACCATATTCTTGTTATTGGCAACACAGGTTACAGTCATTTTCCTCCTTTCTTAACGAAAAAATACCTTCAGGAATCCATTGACCATTGTAACCATATGTCCATCTGCCAAACAAAGAAGAAGAAATGACACCCAAACCCATAGAAAAATACTTACAACTACCAACAACAACATTGTTTCTAACAATAAGAACCGATTAAATGCAGTTGTTTACGAGCATGGATTTATCCCAACCCTACCCCCTGAGTTGTCTTTCTCTGTGCGGTACATCTTTTCCAATCGGAAATAAAGTAAGCATTACGATGATATCCTTCGGGTCATATCGCATGGGGACATCGCGCAAGTAACATCAACAAACCCAACATATAGCACAACATTTGCGATGCCTCGAGATGGACAAACGTGTCTCATATAAAGTATTACACTTGCAATTACCGAAAATGTGATATCTGAAATGGGTGGGCGGGTTAGTCAACTAGATGGCTGACCGGCCACTAAACTTATACAACTCCTGGCACTTAAACCACATCCCGTATGACCTGTACATCTCGATATACATGTGTATATATATTTTTTTTTTTTTTCATTTTTGTTAGCCCAACATGGAGTAACAGCTTTGGGCTGCCAAAAAATTTATGGCTAATAAGGAAAAGGATTTAGAGGCTATCGATGTGTTTGTATTGTATTTGGCTTCACACAAACACATCTATATGTTGGGTATGATTGTTAGATTGGACAAAAAATCGGAAAGCCTTCCAATAAAGCTGAGTATAAGTTTGGTAATAATTCAGCAAAAGGATTCCGTAAAGGGTTGTGTCCAGTTTCAAAACCCACACTTATGGATGGCGAAACGAAAAGGGTTTTCCATGTGTTTATTGCGAGAGATTAGTTTGTTTATGATAATCCTTAAGATATTGGAAATACGAGATGGATACTAGTCAAAGGAATAGACATAAAGTGACCTTAGTGGTGAATGAAGAGTAAGTGAAGAAAATAGGGTATCTGCGGTGCTGGTTATGGAGTTTGATTGGGCCTTATGCAATTCACTTGTTCTTAAGAGTTGATATTTTTTTAGTGGACTATAGCTCGCCTCGTTGAATTGATTGCATTAAATTTCAACTGTGGATGCAAATCGCATGCAACTTCCAGCCTCGTAAAGCATTGAAGTGGAGATCGCAGTTTCTCTAGGTATCTAAGTATAAAAAGGAAGACCAAAAACATTCCACATTAAAACTTAAAGTTGTCCCCTTGCATTGCAGTCGGTTGTATAAGTAAACTCGGTTATTGGTAGATTACATAGCCTTTAGAAAGTTTTGGATCTAGTTAAGTATATTTATTCAATAGATTTTGGCAAGGCGGTAAATTTTAAGGCGAGGGGACCTATCAAAAGCGGTTACCTATGTCAAGATGAAATATGAACAAAAATCAGTTGCTCGTCTTCTCAAGAGAAAACCATTAATAGACTCTACTTTGGCTTACAAAATAACTGAGTTCAAATATAGTATTACTGCGAACTCCTTGAGCTATAAGTATCATGATGTGGAAGCAGTTCGAAGTTCTAAGTTACAAAAACTTGAGTACATCGAGCGAACAGACTATACCACTTCTGTGGAAATGATCTTCGAATCGTCGGGTCCCTATTCAAGATTCTGGGGAAGACCGAATTTCCACTTCAACAACAAGCGATTACAGATGCCAGACGTCATTGTATGACAAATGGCAATGTGAGCTGAGGTTGTTGAATAAATTGGTATTTTTGGGCTGAGAGTTCAAGATTGTATAGTAATGGGTTGGGAGGCTCAATAGAAAAAAGATATCATCTTTGCCGAGGACCTCAAGTCGTCGCCAAGTCGAATATTTAAGTCTAAGGTTGGCTGAACCCAAAATTAAGCAACCTCTTAAGCCAGCTAATAGACTCTCATATTCGCAGTAAGTTGCTCCCACGTGATTTAGCCCCAGATCAACACGTTTGCTCAAAGGCACAGAAATCGTCCTGCATGACGTTATCAGCACGATTGGCGTTATATGTGCCCCAGTAACATCAATGCAACATTAGGAAGCCGTGTTTTGATGAGTGATATCACCTCTTCTGTGGAGGGAATAAAAGCCACTTCGTACGTGGAAGATGTCGTTCCTTCCCACAAGCAGTGAAATTCTAAATTATGTCCAATGTATTCGCGATGAATGGCGGAAGCTCTGTAAACTGGGAACCAACTCTCAAACTTGTCCTTTTCCCACAAAAAAGGATAATTCTACAACCTGACCTTCCCTTCACAGATGGGATAGTCCCCCGACTATGCAGCTGTGCTAGATAATAAATTGAACTGGAAGATCAACGTTGAAGATCGTTGTAGATCACCGCCTACACCTGCGGTAGTATATTTAGGAGAAGGTGGAGATTTAACGCTAAGACTATCCTATGGATATACATGGCTATCGTCAGAACCACTTGACCGCGCTTGACCTCCTGCCCTTAGGTCTCTAAGAGCAACATGAATAAATAAAATCCTATTGAAAGGCAAAGTTGAACTATCTACACTTGTTGGATTACTTACAGATTATAATCTTCTGGGGGGAGTAGCTACGCCTCACCGATGACGACCTCTGCCGATGCTGTGGGGATGTGAACTCACGGGAGGATATCCTCCAATTTTTGTGTCATTTTCCCAGCCTCAGTAATTTGAGACAAAGAACTTTAGGAAGTTACTACTTCCATGACCTCTCGGGGCTATCTGCCGTTTTATTTACATCTCTTTTTAGGTTCACGGATGCACCGCTGAGACTCACTCAGATATTAAATGACATCCAACGCGAGACGGAAAGCGGAAACCGCAACTAGCAACTGCAGTCCAATTTGACTGACCGGACATCCCAATTGGTCTACGCAAATCCAAGTGCTCCGAGTTGCTAGGATGCCTCTTTGATCCTATTACCCCCATCATCCCTTGTCCTATCTGGTGGAAACCTAGTTTGACTACTTCCTATTTTCTACTTAGACATCACAGTTAACAATCGGATCTTTGATGATCGTTGGGTCATCTCTTTCAAGGAATTTAAATACACCATCAGCTTCACCTCCACCCTTTGAAACCGTAATAGGTCTAGTGAATAGTTGTTTCAAAATGGCTCCCAAGCACTATCACACAGCATCAGATATGATCAACCCGATTACACCATCCAAGTTCTGCTATCCAACTAAACTAATGGCCATTCCTTTGCTCAAGTTCATAAAACGATTACTTCAATGAAAATTAACGTCATTCATTTTGTCTTCCTTCCAAAACTCCCTCTTCATTTAAACATTTTCTTGAATAATTAATAGGACCTCATCCGCTTCACCTCGAAATCATTCCGTTGGTAGCAGAAAAATCTCATCTTTCTGCACACTTTCACCCAAATAGCACCTACTTAACGAACCCTATAAATTAATCTACATTCCAAACATCCCTCAGCCTATGCTGTGTAAGGATGCTTCCCTTAGATAAATCGAGCTAATCCTTCATCTGGAGATTCATACGTTTGTAGGAGTCTGCTCACATGATACGAATTGTCGAAATCGTACTCCAGTCAACCCTAACTAACATCACTCGTTTGCTTGTTTGGTAAAGTGCCACATAGTTTGATGGGGGGCTAAGGCGCCCTAACTATTCCCAATGGAGGACATCCTTAGTAAAGGATGATGGGGGTAGAAAGGTTGAAAATTATGATGACACATTGGCGGCGCGTTAAACCATCAACCAGAGCAACACATTTGAAAGAGTACCACCATCGTCCCTCATGTTAGGAATGACAAATTACAAAACCATTAAGTCATTTTGCGGCCAAAAAGGAAATGCAAGGACATCGTAAACAACAGCAGAGTAGCGGTAGATACGTGAAGCGTCTGTTAACGCACCATAAGTGCCATGACTAAATTGGCATTAAACGAACTGGCGTTGCTGTGTCATTTATTCACTCAGTTAAGGATGTCACGGCATGACTACGAGACGGAGACAATGTCGACGACTAGAACGATGACAACAAGGACGACGCGCTCTCAGCTCTGTTGGCCAGAAAACGGGATTAGTTTATTTTCAGAAGGTGGCTGCTGGCTCGAGGAAACTAGAACATAAATTCATCATAATACGAGGTAGTCGGCGTATAGAAAACTCTAAATACCACATACACACATTTTAACTTCCCCAATCTCCATTCGGCAGATAATCCGAATGCCAACACATCGTTTGTTTTCCTTTCTCATCTGAACGACTGCGACTAGGACTACGACGGCGGTGATGAAAGAGGCAAGGAACGCTTACAGGATAAATATTAGCACAGGACGCACAGTATGCAATGAAAGCGTCCAAAAAGGAGTAGGCCATTCAACGATAACCACGCAGTGACAGCGACAGCGATAGCGACAACATCAACTACGGCGACGACGACGACGACGACGACGACGACGACGACGACAGTTAAAAGAGCGACTTATAGTCAGGATGGAAGGAAAAACCCAGGACGCCAGTGTTGGAAATGTTGATGGTGATGGTATGTTTCTCCTAAACTTGATCCTGATACACAGTCATCGCTGATGATATAGTGAAGGGAGACATACATTCCAGTGATGTCCTTGATTACAGCTATAACAGAGCACGCTTTGGTTTTGGTTTTCGGCAAGTAATCGCTTTCTGCAAGAGGGCTAAATGGGTGGTGGTGAGGTGGTTTAGTTTAGATTCGTGTTGGACAGCGCATATGAATGTCAAGTGCAGGAGACTCGGTGTATGTTAGTCGTATGCAAATATGTGATAAAGGCGATGCGTTCCAAGCAGAATTGTCAACAGGCTTTACGCATTATGCTCTGAGGGTAGATAATTGATGCTGTAAGGCTAATAGCAGTATACTCGTCTACTTAGGATTGTGTTTTTGGATTGAGTTGTAGAACGTGGTCTGGGCAAATAAATGGTACATGCTAAGTGAATCTGCAGAATTGCATTCAAATATTTGAAATAGTAATCGTAGTAGAATTACACTATATATTTTTTTACTAATACTCGTACATATAGTAGTCCAAGACTATTGTTACTGTGTAATGAAGCTGATTGTTTGCCAGTGTTATTACAGGGTTAATTAAGAACTGAGTTCTAGGGGTTCGTTTGGCGCCGGCTCCCATGGATGAGTCAACTGCTGTATTGCTCCATTGCGTATTTAGTTTTCTAAGTATGTGAACCTAAATACGAATTAGCCTTAAACATTTTAAGGAAATATTAGGAACCATTTGGAAAAATGTCATTAGTTTCTCTACTTAGTTACTCTTCTACTGTTACTGCCTTTTTGTGCACAGAGAGAACAGCGACAGAAGTTTACATTTTGGAGACCTCCCTAAGACCTGGTGGTCTGCGGTTCTATTTTTTCGTTTTTAAGTCTATAGGCTGGAATTCCAATACAAACTGACAACCGAAAGTTGTTATGTTACGACTGACTTTTACAAAAACTTGACGAGTTAGAAATATTCACACGAAACAAGGATATTGATGTTTGCTTATTTTCCCTCGAAAAGGAAAGAATCTTCCGAGCATTCTGAAGAACTAAAAATAAAGCTCGAACTGTATCACTCAATATCTTTACAATTTCAACTGAGTCTACCACTTAAGACGCGATATGAACTCGAAGTTGTTAGCTTTGTTGTCTTATCAAAGGACAAAAAACCACAAACTGTTGGAAATAAAAGAAATCATAAAGAAGAAAACAAAAACCCGTGAGAGATGGCAATGTAGTCGTGCTCTTCAGCATACAACAAGCTGGAATCCCTGCTTAACCTGTTAAAATAGGCTATTTGAAACTTAGAAATCGTGCCAACAGCACGCCTTGAAAGCTTGACAGCAGAAAGGGAATGTAACTATTCGCTTTTGAAAGCAACAAATGCGACTGAAAGATCTGCAGCTCTTGTGTCGCTAATCAAAAAAATAATATCAATGCTGGCAATTACACTATAACAAATTCAATGTTAACGGAATTCAAAAAACGAAATAAAAAAAATAAACTCCAAGAAAGCTCCCTGTTACGACCTTTTAACCGGAGAAGTCCTTAAAATGTTGGACAGCAAGGTAAGGCAATAGCTTCTCTATACTAAAAACGTGGCACTTAGTATGTTTCGTGTTCCTGGTCAACATGGTTCCAAAACCAGGTTAAGGCACCTGGTGACAAAAAGTCTTATAGACCGTTTACCCTTCTCCCAGTTTTATCGGACATTTTGAGATGATACTGCCGGTGGTTGACGGAAAAAATCATATCGCTGATCACCAGTTTGAGTTTAGGAGCAAGCCTTCAAGAATTGATCAGATGTAGAATGGAGAAAGGTCTTGAAGAACAACGGATTTGCTCAAGCGTATTAATTTGTATCAAGCGCTTTATGCACACTACAATCTGGAAATGAAGTTGACGTGATTGCTACCGATTTCATAGAATTTCTCATGATAGAATCCGTCTGAAATTAAAGGTTCTTGGTTTCCAAATAAGCTGTATAACGTGGGTTCAATGAACGACATTACTATGTTTTGAGATGCATATTAGGTCCCTATTTATTCTGATGATTACTGATGTTGATCGTATCATTAAAAATTCATACATTTCTGTTTAGGCAGATGATATGAAAATTTTTAGATATATGGTATGTATATCATCTTCCTCAGACGTGGTGTCAGGAAAATTTCCTTGAGCTCAACACCAATAAGTGTCAGACTATAACTTGTACCCGTAAATGCCCTCCTACTTCACCTCACTGCTATCTGATCTTTGATCTGCCTGTTCCCTTAGTGAATGAGTTGCGAGATTTAGGTGCTATCTGTGATTAGGGACTCAATTTCCGTTTTCACATTGATAAAAAAAAAGCCAACTCTGCCCTTGGCTTCATCAAGCGCTGGTCTAATGAGTTTTCGAATCCTAATGTTACGATATCTCTTTACATAACTTTTGATATGCAAGCCAAGCTTGATCACCCTACTACAGAACTCACATCTTCCAGATAGAAACTGTTCAACGCAGGTTTTGACGATTTGCTTCACGTGGTCTTTCCTGGAATGATAGCCAAAACTTACCCCCATATTCTGATCGGCTGAAACTTATTAATTTAAAACCCCTTTTCATACGCTGAAAAGTTGCCGATATTCTCTTTATTCATCAGATCTTAGCAGGTATTGTTGATTGTCCTTTTTCACTTCAACTTATTTCTTTTCACACCAAACCACGCAATCTTAGGACTGTGCCACTTTTCTGGTTCAATCTTCACAAAACGAATTACGGACACCTGAAGCCAATGTCTAGAATGCTTCGGGAAGTTAACGGAATTCTGCCCCTCTTCGACTACCACCTCAGCAAACTGTCCTTGAAGAAGATTTTATTTCCACCTATGGCTCACGTCCTAACTTTCTTTAATAGCTTCCACTCTTTAGTTTTTACCTTTAGTTTTAAGCGAAATTGTTAGTTTCAAGAATAAGCTTTAATAAATCTGGTCAGGGTTGACCCGGGCCTCAAGTTTAATTCAAATTATTGATAACTCGCTTGGTGAGGCACAAGGGAAAATTTCAAATTACAACTGGTCGTGCCTTCATCATATACTGACAACTTATCTCGCGAATACACATTCACATTTCCGTCTCAAACATGAAAACGAGTTTAAGCAGTTTAAAGAAATTTTAATCGGTGTACCGCAAGGTACAGCTCTCAGTCCGCTTCTTCCATTTTAGCTACTTTTGCTGATGATACTGCTATAATAGTAGAAGGTAAAATTGT